>JAGDYQ010000001.1:20042872-20079289 GCA_021962125.1 Bulinus truncatus
TACACCATCGTCTCTCGAGACGGACGGATGCCGACGATATATATGTATATATATATAAATATATGTGTGTATATATATATATTTTATATATATATATATATATTAATGTATATATATATATATGTATATATATATATATAAATATATGTGTGTATATATATATATATATATATATATATTAATGTATATATATATATATGTGTGTGTGTATATGTGTAATATGTGTGTGTATATATATATATATATATTACATGATGTTGACCTTGGGACTTTTTTTTTTAAGCTAGAGCAACTTAACATTCATAAAATTCTTTGTGTTAATTCACCTGACTAACTGTATAAAATTTTTCTCTGAGATGTTTCCAACGATTTTATGTTTCTTAGGAATAACTCAAACTTAATAAAGTCATGAAAAAAACACAAGGCGCTTGGGGCCTGCAATGGCTCATGCGAATGTCTCCTGACAAGCAAGACACTCTGCTGAAAATGGTCATTCTTACTGTTGCAGCTGTGTTATGTATGTTAAAAGTTTGAATAGGTTTTATCATATTTTAAGAAAAATTAGCTTAATGTTATAAGAAACAATGTCATATATTATTTAATTCCTATTATTTTTTTCTCTTGGCAGCCTTTTCTACTCGTCTTTTCTCTGTGCTAAGATTTGAGAGCGTCATCCATGAATTTGATCCTTACTTTAACTACAGAACCACCAGATTCTTGGCAGATGAGGGTTTCTATAATTTCCACAACTGGTTTGACGATAGAGCTTGGTATCCCTTAGGTAGGATCATTGGCGGCACTATTTATCCAGGTTAGTACAATCCTCAGTCCTGTGAATCGATGTAAATGTGAGCACTTAGACTTAATAATTCTCAATGTTGGGTTACTTATAAAAACAAGGGCCTTAGTTTAAGCCAGTCACATGCTTTCCAATGACACATTACACACACACACACATATATATATATATTAGGGTGGGCCAAAAAAATTTTTTTTATTGAAACATTATTAAAAAGTTGTTACATCATGGTAGTACATGGAATATGTACAAATATTTGAAAACTACATAGTTTTATTACTCCCAACTTTTGTTCGAAATTTTTACTATATTTACTATGAGTTTTTTGTGACTGAACATGTTAAATTTGTGACATAGGTTATTCAAAAAAGAAATGATATGCATATAAAATTTATGTTTTATCTTTATAACCTTTTTTATGAATAACTAATTAGTTCAGACAACTGGGATAAGCATTGCATCCATTTTTCTCTCAATATAACTGGTGTACCATGTATTCATTATCGGATTTCGCATGGTTGTTTTATTTCATTTTTGATTAATTTTTCAATTATTTTATTAAGTTCTTCTATGAATATGAGTTCTTCTACAAGAAGTGCAACTGTACATTCTGTGTTTGGGTCAGCAGCTGAATTGCCTAAAAGACAACTTCCAACCAGTGAAGATGTTTTCAAGGCTATTGGTGGATGCTTAAAATGGAACAATACAATCATAGCCTTCATTCACGAGCTCACGCATTAGCGCATGAAGTTAAACAATTATATGACCAGGCTAGTATCCCTACAAATGACATTACCAGTATAATTGTTCGAGTAAAAAGATGCAGATGTTAGGGATAGAGGAGACTGTAAATGTCCACAATAATAATTTCTGTGCTTGAGTGGGCATTTTGGGTGGATCAAAAGATGGCAAGAAATATGTTCATAGACAATGTTGACAAGCAAACAACAAAAATATTACAAAATCGACAGAAAAGAAAACATTCATTGATGCAGGGTGGCAATCAGATAGGAACCACAAATGATAACGTCAATGATGAGAAAGATAATGATATTCCAGATCAGGATGCTGAAGATGATGAACTACTTGATGTAGACTTCTCCAGCGATGAGGAATGTTGAAATTACAAAAGAGATATCAATATGAAGCAGTGGATCGATGTAAACTAAGCAATAGGGATACATGTCTTATCGTTAAAGCTGTGTTGAAGGACTTAAACATGTTAACACCATCTACAGCTCTGGACCCAGCAAAGATGCGTCAACATAGAAAAATTTGGAGAGATAGGGCAGCCAAGGAACATACTGATGAGAGCAAAGATGGTTAACAAAAACGAACAGGGTTTTTGCGATCCATCTTGTCAAAGTGGGGCTAGAAACATTTTCTATATGATACAACTGCTTCAGAACCTTGATACTGCTGATCAATCTATTATATTGCCTGTATTGGAAAATAACTGCTACTTTGCACATCCACAAAACATTCTATTGGCTGCAGTTAGGACAATGATGAAGAAATTGGAAGGTATGCAGTAAATAAAATCATAACAGCACGACATAAACCAGCTCCATGCACAGTTAGAATTTTTCAACAAAAATGACATAATCCTGAATATTGCAGCTAAATCATATGATCAGATGATTAACTGGGATCTTTGTGCAGTGACATCCCCTCCTCTGCTGGAACATATTTGTGATGATGAACTTAAACACAACAACCCAATCATACTGGATCAAATTCCCTGTCACTCTCAAGCTGTTGAAAGAGCAATTAAAGAAGTTACTGCTGTTAGTTTGAAAGTGTACGGACATTTCAAACTGTACGGACATAGCTCTCGACATGGGATGGTTTTGCAAACTAAGAAATCAAGGGATGTTCTTCCGAAAATTGAAAGCAAAGCAAGTTTCCAGTGACAATCCATAAACAGTATTATTCATATGTACATTGTATATTTTGCATGAACGATTTATAGATTTGTACAATTTCATATTACTTATACCAAACATTCTAAATGTTGTAAAATGCCATACATTGGGGGGGTACCTGGGTCAAAGCAAAATCTTTTTTATTATTTAAGTTTAAGACATTTTAATATCTTCGTAATAATATAGTAGATTTAAAAATAATTTAGTTAAAAAAAATATTAACATATTGATATTCGTGGGTGCGGCATGCCGCCATCTTGAAATTTATGACCTTTTTGTGGCAAATATTTCTGAAATATTTATAGACTGTTTCATATAAAATGTACATTTGTATAATCAGAAAAGCTTACTTTAGGGAATTCAAAGTACTTTTTTGATAATGTAATAAATAAATGTTTTATGAATTTTAAAAATTTTGTATGGTGAAAATAAGCAAAAATGCTAATTTTGAAAATTAAAATAAAAAAAAGGACTTAAAATTTCTTGAAAAGCCTCTGACATTCTATAAATGCACCTCTTCTACATAAAAATTAGAAGTTTTATCAAAATCTGACAGGCGGTTTTTGAGATTTTCTTGCCATAGTGAAGCAAAATGTCGAAAATATTTTTTCAGAGAAAAATGACTTTTAAGTTTTTAAATTATTGAAGTTTCTGAATGAGAAGCATTCTGAAAATACATTTTAATTGATCTAAAAAAAATTTTTCTGCAATATAATTAATTCGTAGTTATTATTGACGTTTTAGTATCTAAAAAAAAAAAAATTGTTTTTTTTTTAGACATAGTGCATTTTTTTTGCCCCGTACCCCTTGAACTAAAAGTTGGGAGTGGAAGACATTATCTGATTTTTACAAATTTTACATTTTTACAATCAGTAGGACCATAGGCAACTTTTTAAATATGTTTCATATTCCCAACTCCAAAAAAAAATTTTTTGACCCACCCTAATATATATACATGTATATACCAGGGATGGTCAAATGTCCCACTTAGAACCGCTTTATTGGGTTTATTGTGGCTACTACAGGGCCAATTTTTCCTATTATTTCATTACTAAATCTTGTTACATTGACTATGGTAGAGCTCTTTAAAGGATGATGTGTACACATAATATTTAGCTTTGACCTATTTTTGTGGAATTCAGCTTGTCCCCGGTGTTACTCTGTTAGTCTGGAAATAATATCTAAAAAAATATGAGTAATTATAAAGCTCCCTTAGCCCCTTTCTTATTTAGTTGCAGATGACACAATCATAAAATACATGGTTAAACATATTATTTTGGTTCGTCTTTAGTTGCTTGTTAGTGTGTTCATAATTAGAAAGATCCTGTAATATCTCTGCAAGTTTGAGAAGTGGGGGGGGGGGGGGAAGATGCACATGATTTTTTTTATTATTCGCCCATAATTTTATTAAAAACTTTATAAATAATTTGTAAGTGATTTTTATGAGTGTAGAATGATTTCAAATTAATTAGTCAGCTATATACCTATGTGATTTAGGTTTGAACTATGGGGAAAACTACAGTTCCTTCAGAATTCCAACTCGTCAGAAGTATATGACCCCTGCATTATTCTTTTTTTCCCAAGAAGTCATGTATAGAATGTGATGGTTTATGGTTTTAGAAGCTGTTGAAATGTCCATGTTATTTTAATTACTATGGCGACTGGGTCTGAGGTTTTTTATGTGTCAGCTTTTCCCTGCGGACATTAGGTAAAGAGACATGCATCAGAGATGAGGTTTTCAGCTTCTAAAACATAAATGTTCACACAATGTGATACCATAAAAAAATGACTTAGATTCTTTGTTAAGTGTCAATAAAATTTTACAGATGGTATACAGATTATTGAGCATTTTATAAATTACCCTAGGTGTGGGATAAAATAAACATCTGTCATAAATTATTTTAAAAGTTTGATATGTAAGTAACCATGTTCTTTTTTTTCTGGAGATGTATGTTATAACCTTCAATTTTTAATCCTACAAATTATTTTTTCCACTACATCCAGAATTCTTTTAGCTTGAGACTCACAAAAAGACATTTATTTTTTTTTTAGAAACCATCATATTTTTATTTTTAATGTATTTATAGGACTGATGGTGACATCTGCAGCCATCTATCATGCTATGAACTTCTTTCATTTGACAATTGATGTCCGAAATGTTTGTGTATTTTTGGCTCCACTTTTTTCCAGTTTCACAACCATTGTAACATTTTATTTCACCAAGGAGCTGAAGGTTAGTATTGACTTTATAACTATGGTTTTGAATCCACAGACTTCTAAAAAATGAGTGCACTTAAATTTTGGTTGGAAACTTAAATTTAGGTTTAAAATTTAATCATAATTTATCTGAATATCTATGTTTGAATTGGACACTTGTTTCCAGACTTGCAGGAGATTTTTTTTTCCCCTAACATTGAACTTCAGTTGATTTCTATATCTTATTCTTAATGTATCACTGGAAAAGAATATTTTTTTTTCATGTATGGTAATACTGTAATATCCACAAAAAATCTTTCTAGACTTTATTCTATATTTTCTATATAGGGAGTGGTAATAAAAAGACCACTTTTTACAGGTTTGAATGTCTGTCAAAATTTTACCATGAGGTCAACATTTAGGTCATTGGTGCAATTATTGTATGATGTATTAACAGTTGGACAGAAACCAGATCCATTATGTAAAAGTAAAGTTCCCTTAGCCCTAAAGGCCATCGGGCAGATGAAGTGTAGAATTCATCTGTTTCTATAACCTTGGCATATGAAGGTATTGTGTGGTTAGCACAACTCCCAGCCGCCTTTACTTCCCCAACTTAAAGTCAGGTACCCATTTAAAGCTGGGTGGACTTGTGGGACGACTTTGAAACAAATTTCACCTGGAAAAATTCCCCATGGTTCTCACCGAGGATCGAACCCAGGACTCTCAGGTTGACAGTTGAGTATCTACACCACTCTGCCATCTGCCCCACTATTATGTCAAAATCATTAATAAAATCTTGTGTAAAGATCAGCGATTTCATCAACACTCTTCTCTTATGAAGATCTGCTGGCAAGATAAAATCACCAACCGAGAGGTCCTTGACAGAGCTGACACAACCAGTGTTGATCATGATGAGGCCACTTAAATGTTCTAACCGTATTTTTTGTATGGACTTCCCACCCTCCTAAGAATGCTAAGAATAGTGTTCTACAGAGAGCGTGGCTTTGGATCCAGATGAAGAGTTTTGCCCAAAGAAAAGGTTTAAAGATAATCTAAAGGAACATATCAGATAGACAAAACTGAACCCAATGCTTCTCAAGACCAATGGTGAGATCTTACAAGACGTGCAGCTGTCAAGTTTGAAGAAAACCATAGCCACCATCTTGCAGCTCTAAAAACTAGACAATGCCATTGTTTCTTCCTCAAACACTAACATACCCTGCCCTCACTGAGGTTACCTATGGAAGATAAAGAGCATCATCAGTTCTGTATACTTTCAGATGAATCACATTACGTATAGCCTGCATTAATCAAAAATATCTCAGAAACTTTTAATTCATTAAAATTTCTGAATCAAAACTCAAAGCAGGTTTTTTTGTATGTATTTAAACCTGTGATTTTTCTTATGTTTGCTGCAATTTTTCTAACAGTTTCAGTGTGCGATGAGTTAAAAAAGTTTTATCCCAATTCACCAGATTAGGCAGCTGCCCACTTAGGAGAATGGGGAGTACACATTAATATTCTAATCAAGTATTGGAGAGAAATGTAGTAACCAAAGAGTGAGATGTGGTGAAAAAGTCATTGTTTACTTAAAGGGCATTCTTGATCGATGCTTATAATGTAATTTCCATTGAAAATGTGTATTTATACTTCTGTTTTAAGACCAAATCACACATTTCATCCCCTTCAAACAAAGAGATTTGTGAATTTATTTTTTTACCAAATCTGTATACACATTTCTTCTCCCTCTTTTTTTTTAAACTCAGCATTTACAGATAACTAAAACATGTAATATCTTTACTTTGTCAGGATGCCTCTGCTGGCTTGTTGGCTGCCTCTATGTTGGCTATTGTGCCTGGCTACATCTCACGTTCTGTGGCTGGTTCCTATGATAATGAAGGTATCGCCATCTTCTGCATGCTGCTTACCTATGCCTTGTGGATCAAGTCTGTCAAAACTGGTTCCATTTTCTGGAGTGCACTTTGTGCTCTTGCATATTTTTACATGGTAAGATTTGTCGAAAAAAAAATTATTCTGTTTTTAGTGTTGCTTAAAATTCATGACAGACACATAAATTCATGACATTTTTTTTTTCAGGTTTCATCATGGGGAGGATACGTCTTTCTTATTAACTTGATTCCACTTCACGTGTTGATGTTGATGATCACTGGAAGGTTTTCTCATAGGATATATGTGGCATATTCTACCGTAAGCTTGTTAGACTGTCATAATTCTGGCATTATATTTAAATTGTAACTTTCTCATTGTATACTTAAAAAAAGAAATTGCCAAATTTATATCACTGGCTCTCAAAGTGTGTTTCATGACCCACTGGCTGGATGCTGAGGAATTTAAGGTGGGAAGTGACAGAATTTTAATTTTGTCAAGAATCTAAAGGGTTGTATGAATAATAACAACTCTGTTTCTCTATATGTTAAAAAATAAATGGTTAATAATAAATGTTTAATCTGCAATGGGGAAATGTGTACATATCCTATACAATTTAAGGCGCTATCGTCCTCTTATATCCAAGTTTTACTTTGAAGGGGGGGGGGGGGTCAAAAACACAAAAGCATTTTTTTATGTTGGTTCATGAAACCAACTGTTGTTTTAGTGGGCCACTATGTTGTTGTAAATATATCCTATAGACTGATGGTGCGCTTTAGTCTGCATTGTCTAGTTAATTTGGCACACTCCATTTCAGTATGTGGCATAACACTTGGCTGCTGTCAGTAGAAGGAGCATGACACGACTTAACCAGCGCTAACTAGTTCATTTGCAATTAGTTGGCTTTCAAACTAAGCAGCTACAGCCACAAAGTGTACAAATTTGAGAACCCACTGATTTGTATTATTTTCCTTATCATCACTACTCAAGACCCCCCTCATTTTATTTTATTTTTTTATTTATGTTTCAGGTCTACTGTCTGGGAACTATACTTTCCATGCAGATCTCATTTGTTGGATTCCAACCTGTCCAGTCTAGTGAGCATATGGCTGTAAGTTAATGTCTTTCTGTGAACAATGCACTGTGAGGTTTTGTTATTCGTATATAAATTATTGAAGTTTTTTTTTATTTGCATACTTATTGTTCATAATTTAATTCATCTTAAAAACATTGGGTTGTTTTTGTTGGTATCAGATTTTTTTTTTTTTACCTATCTATGCAGTCTGTGAGGATTTTGTGTAATACATGTGTCCCTCTTTCAATGTGGTATCCTGTACCATGGTTTAATTCCAACAGAGAAACATGAAATCAGTGGGATCTTATTTGTTTCATGTAAACAAACCATTGTAAATTCTAGAGTCAAGTACAAATCATTGAATATTTTTGTGATAAAAGAAACATGAGATTCATTTAGAGAGAGAATGTTCGATTGGGATAAATTTTGACTTTTACTACGGGTTAACATTATAGGCAGCCCAACTGATTAAAATCAACCCATGGTCAATGAAGTATTTTACCAGAAAACACTTCTCTAGATATCTTTTATACCATTTAAGTGTGCGATGTAAGTAAAGAATATCAAGTGTTTTTCAGACTGTAGGTTTTAAATCACTTAATAGATGCATTATTAAATTTTTAAATAGTCAGTTAACAGCTGAATCAAATGTACAGCTTTAATGTTAAATAAACTAAGGAATTTAATGCAAGGCCTAGTAAAAAAAAAAAAACAACCCTACTTTTTTCAAGTAATTTATCTGCTGTGTTAAGAGGGTTTTAATATGGGGACTTATAAAAAATAGCTATTATAATATAACTAGCTGCAAAACCTGGGCATAGAGTTATATCCCTTAGGCTTGATCGGTAGGCTAGGTTATTTTTTGGTTTCGGGCGGATCTGATTTTTTTCATGGTTGTATTTTAAACTGGAATACTGTTGTACATGTATTAATTCTTTACTTTCGATTTAACGCACACTGGAAATGAGTATTATTATTATATATTTCCTTACACTCAAATCTGTCTGTTGTAGTTTAACAGCATAGGATCAATATGACTATTTCCATTGGAATTGCATACATTGGTGGAAAATTGCTACTATGGAGTCATAATATATAATATAAAAAATTATAAGACATTTCAACAAAGGCAATATCGTAGCTCCCTTTAAATTTTTTTTTTGGGCTTTCTTTTAGCAGAAGAATGTTGTTAAATGTTGGCTACAAAGTGAAATTTGAATTACATAAAAGTTCCTTTATTTCACTGGTGTTAGTTGACAATTAGATTTCACTGTATTGATGCACATTGCGATCAACATGTAAATGTTTTTTGTTTTTATTTCTTTTCTTTTTAAGGCATTGGGTGTTTTCGGATTGTGCCAGATTCATGCATTTGTTGACTTTCTTCGATCCAAAATGTCCCGTGAACACTTCAGCATACTGTTCAAGAGTCTTGTTCTTTTAGTCGGCACTGCTGTTTTTGCTGCTGCAGCCATAGCAACAGCTTTGGGCAGTATCTTTTTTTATGCACTGGTTAATAAGGAATAGATAATCACTAGTTTTAAATGACTTACCTGCTTCTCAATTTATTTAGGATTTATCTTAATTGAAAAAAGTTTTACTTTAATGTTGATTTTACATAATACCTGTACATAATTACACTTACATGTATTATCCACAATGAAATTTCTTTGCCAAAATATATAGCTTATTAATGCATTTATTGGTCATTTATTATCTGCCATTATCTGACTCACATTCTGATTTATTTTAGAATATATTATGTTTGAATATATTTGCTTTAACCATAACTTTTCAAGAAATCGCCCCATGGACTGGACGTTTTTATTCATTGCTGGACCCGTCTTATGCTAAGAATAACATACCCATCATCGCTTCAGTTTCTGAACATCAACCGACAACATGGAGCTCATTCTATTTTGATCTTCAACTTTTAATGTTTCTTTTCCCAGTGGGATTGTATTATTGTTTCACCAAGTTGACAGATGCCAACATTTTTATCATTATGTATGGAGTCACTAGTATTTACTTTGCTGTAAGTAAATGTATTTTTGTGAAATTGTGCTGCATTTTCAGCAAATTTTTCTTAATTATCTTTATCTTAAATCTTTATGGTTTTCAGTGATCTCTCATAATCCAAAATGCCCCAAAATTTGAACCACTTGGAATCCAAATAATATTTTTTTAAGAATTACGCTTCAGTAACCAAATTAGCTTTGGAATCTGACAAGGGTGTCATTTCTATTATTTTTATTTAGTACTTTATGGTTCTTACTACCTTTAATATTCATGCTTGTAGGGAAGTAAACCCTTTAATTAACTTATTTAATTTTCATCTTATTTTACATGTTGTGTTTCTTTGACTTAAATATACCATAAATCGCTTTATGAATTAACTATTGTAGTAAATAGAAAACTTTCTTTTTTTTTACTTACTGTTAAAATATAGGTAAAGTACTTTTTTTGGCACATTTTTTAAGTTCATTGATTTTATTTGCATGTTTTTGATAAAATGTAAGAAAAATTTGTGTAAATTGAGAGAAGTAATTGAATATCAATTGAAAGATATAAATTTGATGTTAGTGTTGCAGAATATGTATTAATTAATTTATGAATGAACTCACTCCGTTGACTGACCATTTTCAACTGAGAGCTTCTGAAATAATTATAACCTCATCAACACATGTTCAAACTTGTTACAGACACTGACTTAATATTAAAATAAAAACAAAGAATAACCACATTAACTGAGACTTGTCTGTACACATGTATTTTTTTTTAAGATGAAATAGAATAAGTTATGTGATCAAGTTTTTTTAACTATTCCAGGGTGTGATGGTGCGTTTGATGTTGGTGCTTGCACCTGTCATGTGTGTGCTGGGAGGCATTGGAATGTCTGCAGTTTTAACAACGTACATGAAAAATCTGGACAACCCCATGAGGAAAGAGAGAAAAGTGGCTAAGAAGATAGAGTCTAATTATCCTCTAAAGAATGAGGTGAGTGTTGTTTTTGTCATCTGTGTGGCAACTGAAAACTGATTTCACTGATTTTCTAATTGAGGTAAAAAAAAAAAAAAAAAATGTATAGATTTGTCTAAACTAGATCCTGATATATTTGTGACAGTGTTTCGTACATTGATATGCTGTTGGGTATTTGATGGGATCTGGACATTTCTGTGCAATATTGTAGGGGTGGTCTGCGATGAGTCAACGAGAACAACTTTCCAGTCTTTCATATGTCATTAAAGCACCACATTCAAGTCTGTTCAGCATATTTTAGTGAAGAAAGCTCTGAAATAATAGAAAAACCTGATTTCAATTTTCATAATGAGCCATACTGAACTGCATCTAGCTATAGAAGATGGATTTGACCTAATGTGTGTTTAGCATAATCAGCATAGAATTTCTTCACAACCCTTTAAAGAGACTTTGACTATATATAAGTCGTGTTCTGAAGCTCTGATATTGCCTATGATTATTAGCCTCAAATATATTGTTACTGTCCATATTTTAATTATTAGCATTTGTTATTTGTTAAATAAAACAACGCCAGACATGTATGTTGTGACACTATATGCAGTAAAACAAACAAGCTGAAATTGCACAGGCTAGACATTTTCATGATTTAGAGTAGGTAAGAACAAATGCTAGTTAATTTGTGAACCTACAAACTTTTAGCACCTTCTGTATTGATTCTCGTTTCAGATTGCTACCTGTGTGGTGTGTCTGATGACTGTTTTCCTACTTTATTACACCTACCACTGCACTTGGGTTACTTCTGAAGCTTACTCTTCACCATCTATTGTTCTGTCTGCTAGAGGTGGAGACGGCAGTAGAATCATTTTTGATGATTTCAGGGAAGCTTATTACTGGCTCAGACACAATACACCAGAGGTAATGGCATGTTTTTAATTAATATCATGCTTGATCTTTAAATGAATTTTTTATTTATTTATTTTTTTTTTTGAAATGTACAAGATGCGTTTAGATCTTTTGCTCAGCCATGTCTACAGTAGTGAATAATTTACTGACATCTTTTTTCAAATGTTTATTTATGTCAAACTAACATTTTATTTCATTCAAAAGTTGTTTTTTTTCTATTACTTTACAATATGGATATTACAGCCGTGGCTAAGTTTTATGTAGTAGCAAATCTTATGCAGGGCAGGGGCAGTGGTGGGCACTAATTTTTTTTATTATTCATTAAGTTAATTTCCAACTAAATGATTCAAGTTAATATTTTATGTTCAACTCATCAAAAAAAAAAAAGTTGTTACTAAACTTAAAAAAAAAACTAGCTTGACTGTTCTTTTCCCCAACTATTTTGCATAAGTACTTTAACAATAGTTTTAATAAAAACCCGACATTACAAGTACATTATCTGAGCTCAAGTTATTGTCAGCCTATTTATAGTTTTATCAACCATTCTGCATCTCTGAGCTGTTGGAGGAAGTGGAGAAAGACCTTAGAGCCATAGGAGTGAGAGAGTGGAGGAAGACCATGGATCGAAAAAGTGGAGAAGAGTAGTATGGCAGGTCAGGGCCCTAAATGGGCTGTAGACCAAAGGAAGAAGAACTTGACTAATGTGCTTTCTTATTTTTGAGTCGAGAAAGCAATATAAAGCAGACAACTTGATGGCAAGATATAATAGCTTAATAATCTGCAGAGTTTGGAACTGAATTTAGGGAAAGAAATAAAGCCACTTATTTGTTGATAGCGCTGCTAGAAAAACTGAATCATCCTCAAAAGATTTTTAAAATCATTTGCAAATTACAGGTTAATATCATAGATATAGGTCTATATTTATATAGGTAAGTTTTTCACTTGGAAGATTTGAAAAGAACTTGTTAAATTTTGGATTCTGAAAATAACTAAATGGCACTGGTTATTGTCACATAAGTCTGGGTTATCTCCAAGAAACTTAAAACAAAAAACTTGTAAATTTTGTTCTCCTGCTAGCCATGTATTGCACTAGAGAATGTTTGTGCATTTAGACATTAATATGGCTTTATTTTCATTGTAAATAGCTGGCATATTCAAAAATTATTTTAAAAAAAAAAAAAATTTATTGTAAAAATAAATTGTTGTTCCTGCAAAATTTTCTCACAGACAACTAGTCATCTAAATGTAAATAATATAATTTGTTATAATTATTTTTCAAAATCTTTTCTTTTTTTTTGTCTACTTAGGATGCTAAAGTGATGTCCTGGTGGGATTATGGGTATCAGATAACAGCCATGGCGAACAGAACTATTCTGGTCGATAATAACACTTGGAATAACACACATATTTCAAGAGTTGGTCAGGTATGCTTGTGACATCAACTCATTTAATTCTATTTGAAGAATAATGTCTGCTGTATTTTCTATTTTAAAAACAGTAGGTCACTATATTTTCAATATTGACCTCTATTACTCCCTTTATCTCCACACCATTTTTATGGCTGGTTTTTATGTGAAAAAGGCATTACATGTACTAGACTGTTCAAATAGTGTTTATAGATTGAAACTTGAATATGCTTTCAGTGTTTCAAGAAGAGAGGCATTGAAATCATAAATAATTACCCCTTAGGACTGGGGTTTAGGACTGAAATTAAACCTTCATTAAGCAGCTGTATAGACAATAACACTCTGTGTCATGGCTACCATGTGAAATATGGCACTTTGCAGACTTTATTTTATTTTAAATTCGTGATGTCAAAATTTTCAACAATGCAGGTTCTTTGCCCTTTCTACCCTGAAATCTGGATTTTGATTTCTCGCTTGATAGTTTTTATAAAAAGTAACAGAAAAGAAAGAAAACCTTTTCATTAAAGAAAGAAAAACTTTTCATTATAGCTTTCATTGAAAAATATTTTCATGAAACTCTGTGCCTTGATTTTCATTAATGATTGGGTTTAAAGATTGAAAAGTATCAATTTTAATTCAAAAATAAGCTAAAAATCATTAGATACCTATTCTGCCAAATCGTCTAATCACCATTTTAAATTTAATTTGATGTTCAAAACAGATTTTAAAATTGTTTTCAACTTCTCAAGACGTTTGTCTATTGTTGATCAGGTTTTGTGTGTTTTCATTTAGGCAATGGCATCTTCGGAAGAAAAAGCTTATGAAATAATGAGAGAACTGGATGTCAATTATGTATTAGTCATATTTGGTGGTCTGACTGGATATTCATCTGATGGTGGGCATTTTTTTTAAGCTTTCATTAACTGAGTTCTTCTTGTAGTTTTTTTTTTTTAAAGATTTTTATCATTTATTGTAAAAGCTGTTTTACCTGTTGATTTTTTTGTTTTTATCATTTTTATTATCGTTTTTTTTTTTTTAGATATCAACAAATTTCTATGGATGGTTCGTATTGGAGGTAGCACTGACAGAGGCAGCCACATTAAAGAGTGGGACTACTATACACCTCAAGGAGAGTTCAGGGTAGACAAGGAAGGCTCACCCGTACTCCTGAATTGTCTGATGTACAAAATGTGTTACTACAGATTTGGTTCAGTGTACACAGAAGGAGGTGAGTTGAGTGAAGTAACAAATAAAATCTCCTTAGAATTTTTGAATTTATCTGTATTAAGTCAGAAAAATCAATGTTACTATATGAATTATAAGCTTGTTAGTCTTCACTAGTATTACACTGGCTACAAAGGTACCAAAACAAAAATGACAGTTAATATGACATTAATATTTAAATTCAAAATGCATGTTTGTTGCACCTTAAATATTAAGTCTTATCTTGATTTATTAAAAAATGATTCTATAGGGTTAACAACTTTTTTTTTTCATGGCTTTTATATATGTTATCTATTACTATTAGATTTTCTGCCCTAAAAAAGATAAGCTACAAACAGCTTTAAAAGAAAGCTATGAATGCTTGAAAACTTGAACAAATATAATCAGTCTGCCATTCCCCCAGCATATCCCCATAAAAATGTTAGTCCCAGAGGTCTTCGTGACTTGAATTCAGGACTAGATATTCCTTCTGAGCTGTGTACACATTACAACTAAGCACAGAACATTTTTCGTTTAGTAAGCCTATATCTTGTAATTAAGCGCACAAACTTTTTTTTATTGCCTTCAAAAGTTGAGCACAGCCTTAGGAAAAATTAGAGGAAACATTGTACAGAACTAGATAGTGCCTCCCTCCTCCCCCTCCTCTTCCCTCCTCCATACTTCTATCCCCTACCTAAAAAAACATAACCATTCTATCCTCTACCTAAAAAATAATCCATAAATTTCTTTAACATTTACCCCACCTAAAAAATATGCCAATTTCTTCTATCAAAGTGCCATTCTATCCCCTACCTAAACTGAAAGCCGAGCTCTGGTTAAGATCACGGGAATCTTCCTGGTCATGGTTCCTGCTATGTCTCCCATGGTGCCTCCATGGCCATTGCACTCTGAGCTATGTTAGGGATGTAAGAAGGTCACCACGACAACTACCCTTTAATGGTTTATAGAACTTCATAGATCGTGTGTGACAATATATTTTTATATAAATTTGATCAATATTTTGGATTTATTTGCTAAATTAAATATGTATATTTTCTTCTAGGAAAACCCACTGGTTATGACAGGGTTCGTAACACAGAAATTGGCAACAAAGATTTTGAATTGGATGTATTAGAAGAGGCTTACACCACTGAGCACTGGTTGGTTAGAATTTATAAAGTGAAAGATTTAGAGAATCGAGGGGTATAGAATAACATACATTACATGCACTTTAAACAATATAACATTGCAAATATATATATAAATGAAAAAAAAAGTTAATCTGCTGAATTTGAAGGAACTAAGTTTTATTACAAGCCCATCAATGGTTTTTTAACTTTATCTTATTAGGTCTTCAGATCTATAATGAAAATGTGTTATCTTATTAGGTCTTCAGATCTGTAATGAAAATGTGTTATCTTATTAGGTCTTCAGATCTGTAATGAAAATGATTATTTATGCCAATATAAAATTTGGTATTCATTCAGATGTGTGGATAAATAATAAGAAAATAGTTTGGGCCGCAGCATTAAGTGTTCTTTTGATTTGGTTTGATGGTCATAAGTAGTTTTAAATACTTTTTTTTTTTCTTACATTTAACTTACTGAAATTAAAAAAAAAAATTATAATAATTTTTATTTGCTCTGTGTCACAAAGTTTTATTGCCTTTATAAATAAATCTTTGAATGTATGTTTTGTTGGGTGTTATTTTATTTAATAATTTGTGTGTGTGTGTGTATATATATACAGTGTGTATATATGTATAAGTATATACAGATACTTCATATGTAAATTAGGCTGTTTACATTTTTAATTTTGAACCACAATTAAGGCAATATGCAAGACTTAGTTATAAAACAATAATTATAAAGTTCATAAATGGCTCATTAAGTATTCCATAGTGTTGGACATGTGGACGTAAACATCTCCCAAAATATGTATAGTTATGCCAGTGTTTGCAAATCTGCCCATATATGTGTGAATGAATTAATGTATGACCAATTATGTAAATTCATTTAAATTCACAATATAAACTTTTACTTGTATACTATAAATTTGCATAGAACAAATGCGCTTTGTCTCAAAAAACACATTTAATCAATTTTGATGTCAATTTAAATAAAAAGTTTTTCGATACACGGGAGATTTAAAATAGCAAATTAGTAATATATTTTGAAATTTAGATTAAATATGGCAAGTTAAATTTTTTTAAAATGTGTCTAGATCTTGGCAAAGCTCTAAACCACACATTTCTCAGTCACAGTATACATGTATAAGTGAGAAAATCAATATTTAGTCAGGTACCACACAAAGGAAAGAAAACAAGATATAAACTGAAAAGGATACACTAATGTAATAGGAAATACTAGTGTGATTTCAAGATTGAAAATATTTATTTATATAGAAGATATGATAGATTAATAATTAAATAGTGCTGAGCGGTTGTATGTATTTGTATTAAAGAATCATTTACGCACACTTAAACAATGCATATCGTTACTTGACAAAATAAATATAAATATATCGTTCAAGAACACATCTTAGGAGCTTTCATGCATATACTCTAGAGGCCTCATTATTTAAGTAATATCAATATTAAGGTCACCAATAATCAAATACAATTCTCCTTTTACATGTGAATGACTGAAGTGTAAATACAAAAAATATAGCTTTTCATATACGTGTAAACAACACAATATAAAATAAAAAGTATCTTAATAAATTAATATCAGCATCTAATATCACTCAGCTCTAATACACACAACGTAGTGGGTCTTAGAAAAATACTTTCAGTGTCTTCAAACACTGCACGCATCTAGAGGGGGGGAAAAATATGGGCTCTATTTCAAAATAATTAAAATCTAGTGACAAGTTTTCTATTAACCAAAAAACTATAATTGGGGGGGGGGGGGGCACTAAACCTGTGTTGATAGATGCAAATAAGGCTTATATTTAGGCTTGCCATACATCCTGGTTTGGCCGGGACAGTCCCGGATATACTGGGTTGTCCCGGTGTCCTGCCCGGTTGTTGAAATTGTCCCGGTTTAGATTCAGGGCACAGTTTCTTGGAAATAATTGAGCAAAATTATTAGATCAGAGAATGATTAATCTGCTCTTGTGTGATCAGTAACATTTTGGTAAGTAACACAGTAATACAAATTTACAGAAATGAAAAATACAAGAAGAAAACTTTTGTTTTGTAAAAATATCATGTTTGTGTACCATTATGAGTAAAATAACAAAGATTACCTATTCTATATTTTAAGTGTTTTTTACATTACTGTTTTCATACCCCCCCCCCCCCCCGAACCGACACCCCTAAACCTAAAGTAAAAAAGACAGAACTGTCCCGGTTGGTCCGTCAAAAAATATGGTAACCCTACTTATATTACTATCTTAAAATTTAAACTTTTGAATTTACCAGTATTTAGAAAATATTAATACATGTATATATCAGGGAACCTCCATAAGTACCTTTTCCTAGGGCCCCAAACCTTAAGAACAGTGTTTCATTATGATTATGTGTGCATCTAAAGTTACTGCCCTAACCCTGGCAGCCCACAGTGAACCATGTCTGGGGGGAAAATCTGGCCAGAAAGCATAAAAACCTGAAAGTTAATTCTCTTTCTAAAACTCAAACATTTTTGGTTTTTGAGGATTTAAAAAAAAACTAATTTTGACTTTCTAGAAGCTGTTTAACAAGGAACAGATTCAGTTAGAATGAGAACTTGATCAAGAGCCTAATACCCAATAGCAAACTGCAAAGAATTCAACTTAACCCTAGAAAAAGGTCATAAGAAACGACCACTTGGATAGGCGAGGAACTATAACACATTACCTCAGAAGTGAAAAAACAAAGTATGAAAACAGGAACAATATTTACAGAACCCACCAAGTACCTTGTTTATGCTGATGATATAACATTGATAGGGAAGCAAAGCAAGGATATAGCAAAAGCATACATAGAATTAGAAACCGCAGCAGCTCAGAAAGCAGGTTTAACATTAAACGAATCAAAGGCTCAATACATGCTATTACAAAGAAATGAAAAAGAAGGAAAAAAAAAATCTTTCAAAATCAGTGACAGAGCATTTGAAAGAGTAGAAAACTTAAAATACCTGGGATCAACCATAAGTGAGAATAATGCTAGAGATCAAAAACAGAATAGAAGTAGGGAACAGAATATATCATACAGTGCATAAAATACTGAAAAACAGACAGATCTCCAGAAAACTTAAAAAAACCATATACAAGACAATGATCCGACCAGCAGTAACACATGGTAGCGAAAAATGGACCATCAGCAAACAAGCAGAAAATATGCTTAACACTTGGGAAAGGAAAGTATTTAGGAAAATATATGGCCCAGTAAAGGACAGTAAGTAGAACCAATTCAGAGCTGTATGAAGAACCAAATATAACAGCTGAAATTAAAATGAATAGATTGAGGTGGGTAGGGCACATAGAAAGAATGGAAAACAACAACAGAGCTCCAAAAACAATATTTAAGGCAACACCCAATGAGAAAAGGCCTAAAGGCAGACAAAGAAGCAGATGGTTGGAGGCCTTAAAGCCATAGGAGTGGAGGAAGATCATGGATCGGTAAAAGTGGAGAAGAGTAGTATGGCAGGTCAGGGCCCTAAATGGGCTGTAGACCAAACGAAGAAGAAACTGCAAAGAACTTGACTAATGTGCTTTCTTATTCTGAGTCAAGACAGCAATGTAAAGCAGACAATTTGATGGCAAGATATAATAGCTTAATGTTTCTTTATGTTAATTTTCATCATCAGATTAACAGTTTCTAAACATTTTTTTTATTGTATAGGTATGAAAACTATGTGCATATGTTTGAATTGAATTTCATGATAAAAGTTCCTAATTGTATTTTATCTTGAAGTAAGAAAAAATGCTGTATGAACTAATGAATAAAATTATTTTATAAAAAAAAATTTAAACAGATGCAATTAAGCCTGGATGTTTTGTATCAATTTATATGATTTGTAAAATGGCTTTTTGCTGTATGGCCAACTTTTCAGTAAAAAATGTAGGCCATTAAATGAGGTATGGGTGTATATTAATAATATGGTGTTTGTGTGTAATATTTCAAGGAATATAACTTTTGTATGTTTATTTGTAAATCTTTTTTTCCCCTCTGTGTCTTCCAAATTGTGAAGCCGTACGATATGGAAAAATCAATTAGTAAATTTAGGTATTTAAAAAGTTACAAAAATTTTTTACTTCAAACAGTGGCGTGTAGTTTGGACCATTTAATCACATTAAAAAAAAAAAAATTGAAACAGATAAAACATTAATTCTTTTTGTAATGAGTATTGAAACCATACAGAATTGTTTAATACAATATGTAGTTGATTTTTTAAATTATTTCACAAAAGGATTCTATATTGTCAAATTACATTTTAAAAAATACCTTACAGTATATATTGCTCTCCTTGAGTAATCAAAATAATCTTTTACTATCTCCTGAAGCAAGAGTAAGTGGATGGCAGAGAAAAAAAAAAGACTGGGATTTCTATCCCCACCCAAACCTATTTTCTTTTTATGGAGAGTGGGGGGAATAATTTCTTTTTAAGATCTTTTTGTTTCGACAAACATCAAAAGAGTAAAACAGTGTACCATTCATTTGTTTTTCAAGTTGCCGAAAAGAGGCATATTTTGAAAAAAATAATTTTTTTTTTTTACAACAGTGGTACTTTGTTGCATCAAAATGTACCCAAAAATATTAACTTTAAATATGCTTTTTATGATATACTTTGATGAAATATGCTAAAAAAATATATGCATATTTCTGACATTAAAAATTGCCCTGTTGAGTTCAGACTACAAAATTTAAAAAATATTATTTTTCATGATTATCCTTAGTCATGAACTTAAAATGTTTGAAAATGTATTCTTTTTCTTGATTGCTGAAGACTCAGACCAAGATCATTATCTCTATGCATTAATGCAAGCCCATTTTTTTTCTAAAATTGCAAAAGTAATCTGGGATACATAAATTAGGGAATTAATACATGTCAACAATGTCTTGGTTGATACTGTAACAACAGATTTAAATCTACTTCATCCTTGATGCCTAACTGGTTGCAAAGGGTAGGGTCATGTGATCTCCCACTTCTCATTTCACACAGTCTTAGCGCTCGGCACTTTGAGTCACACTCTCCAGAATTTCTTGACTTTGAGTAAAACCTGAAAAAAAAAAAAAAAGATACATTCTTGAAAAACAGTGTTTATTTGGCCATTCTATTAAATTTGCTTTCATGAAATTTTTTAACAAACAAGGGGAAGGGAGGGGGGGGTCCCTCACTAAATTGTGCAATACAAAAAGATATCATTATTCTGGTGTTTGTAACAGCAACCTTTCACTGAATATATATAGTATATCTGTACAAACCGTACACAAATTAAGACTCCCTTATAAGAGCCTTTAACACCATTAGGGCTGAAGTTGAGTTCAACAGCTTCTGCGTGTGTGTGGGTGAAGTCCCTGTAAGGATGAGAAGTTCATCTCTTAGATACTATCAACCGCTAATGGGACTGTTATATGATGCCCTTCTTTCATCCCCACCACAACAGAATGTGCAATGGGCATGGAGACACCATGGAAGATATTGGCAGGTGACTGGACACATCGGTTGTCGAACCAGTAACCCATAGCGTGCAGATTGAGCTGAAGCATGAAGATCTGGCTCGCTTCCAAAGCAAAAAAAAAAAAAAATTCCCTCTTAAATGGGACAATTTTAAAGTTTTGTAGCGTCTTTCCTAATCTCCACCACAACCGGGAGTGTAATGTGCTAAGAAGTCACCACAAGAGACATGGATATAGATTTCAGCATGACCTGAAAAATTCCTTTGGTTCTCACAGGAGATCAAACACGGGACCCTCAGGTCAAACAAAAAAAAACAGGTAGGTAACAAATTGTTAACTCTACAACACAAAATAAAATAAACAGTTCTCAATCAAAATAAAACTACAAAAAACTGAAACTCACTTATTATATAGCTCCAAGATCTGGTTATTTTCAGACATTGTGTGAATGAGATTCTCCCAGTCCATGGGATACAAGCTTGTCATGTTGTAAGCTGCCTAGGCATTAAATATAAATGTTAATTCAACATTTGTCATTATTTATCCTCAAACTAAAGCTAAATCTAGATAATTATAGCCAAACATTTTCAAATCTCATCAGTATAAACTAATTTAAGGAATCAATGATATTGCACAGAAAATGGCCTTACCTTAGCTGAGTATTCAAACTCCCAGGTTATTTTATTTTCCGCATTTGCACGGCTTAAGTTCATGAAGTAAGTTTCATGGTCAAGTACTTGCTGGGAGGAATGAAAAATTTACCCTTTAGACTTTGTGACTAGTTAATTTATGAAATCCAACATATTGCAACTACTAGTGATACTTGGTTCCTGTTCTACAGTCCTGAATGGCTTCCCAGTTAATAAAGGTGCTAATTTTTGTCCTTAACAAAACCAAAAAAAAAACCAGCATATATTTGAAACAAAAATTTGCTTTAGACTAATGAGCTATATAGATGGACCTCAACTTATAAACCAATTTCTCATTCCAGAAACCAGTTTGTAAAACAAAAAACTGAAATGAGTGTAAATACTTTGCGGTGACGCAGGCGAAAAATTGGGAGCCATGACAAGCTCTAGAGACACTCGCCCTTCTAACCCCGAAAATGATCAACCTTCGTTGAGGCGAAATCTAGATATAAAAATAAGTTTTGAAACCGGCAGGGCCCCAAAGCTCTGGTCCTCTGAAGAGTTTTTGGATTGTCCCCCCCCCTCCTACAGTGGACTGGTACATATTACTGAGCAAGAGTGCAAGTTTTTTGTTTAACTATGGCTTAAGATTTTATTTCGAATTATTAGCCATAACATGAAACTAATTTCTCAAAAGTTTATTTTTGACACAATTTTTCTACAACTAAGGTTTCCATGTAATTAGCTTCTATAAAAACTGTTTCATCCTTAAAAAAGTGCCCATTCAAAATAAAGTGAAAATCATTGCACAAGAAGATAAACAGTCAGCGGCAAAAGTAAATCCCAAAGTCTATTTGAAATGAATAAAAGTCAAGGCAGTTATTATTGCCACAAAATATGTAAACTCACAAATGAGCTGTTCATATAGTTTCCATCGATGGTGTAGATTCTGTATCCCATGTTTAGTTGTGAATAGGGAGTCACACTTGGAGCTACATAGGCTACACTCACTGGGATCTTCAGGGTTTCCACATCATAGAACACAGAAAAACTATCAAAGTGGGTGTGACCGAAAAACTGACCAGAAATAGTATTTTGGTACCTGGAAGTAATAAGGAAAGAATATTTGTGACACTAAATTTAAAGATGTTGTCCCTTAGCTCTGCATTATTATGACTTTCATAAAATTTACTATTTCCAGAACCAACATTTCAAATAAATATTAAGTGTATATTTACAATTTCTCAGTCTAGAGGTATATTTAAAAAGTAAAGTTCCCTTAAATTCCTGAGGGGTCATTGGAGCAGATGAAGTGTAGAATTCATCTATTTCAATAACCTTGGCATATAAAAGGATTGTGTAGTCGGAACAATGCCCAGCCACCTTTACTACTTCCCCCACCCCACCCCAACTAAAATCTCAGGTACCCATTACAGCTGGGTGGACCCGGTTAAATGGATTTGTTCTCTAAGTGTGTGTGTGGGGGGGAGAGTTGCAAAATAATTTAAAAGAGGCATTACTGAACTAGCCATTAAACAATATACAGATGCTTAGGGCGTCAAGAGAAGAGGGAGGTACTACAGAATATTGTTTATCCCAATATATCCTTTAAATTATGAAACCAATTCAATTTATTTTTTTTGTATATTTTTACCTAATGAACAATTTAAAAAGTTATATCCCCATGTTTATTCTATTATATGTGGTAAAATGTTTTCGCAAACACAAAGCCATAATATTTTTAAAAAGTTTACAACTTTTTTAAAATGGGACAAAATCCATTCATGCTGATCAAGTAAAACATTTTAGAAGACATAAAATGAGTGAAAGGTTTCGAGCAACTGAAGTTCCACAAGTTGTCTATTATTCTTCAAAAATATAAATAATTTAAAATACAAATAGAATAACACAAAATATTTATATTCTAGTACTATAATGAAAACATGTTTAATTAATATGGGTGGTTATTCCAGCACTGGCAGTGGTTTATCAAAAAAATATAGAATTAATGAAGCAAAATTTAGTTTTTTATTCTCTTATCCTTTCTGCTTTATTCACAAGTGGGTTGCAAAAATCAAAAACAGGTCTCTTTGTAAATGGCAAAAGTGTATGAATCACTGGTTTAATTTTATAATGCCTTGGTGTGAAAAAAGACAATGTGCTGGACATGAATACAGACATCACGTAGAAGTAAACATACGTAGCTCAAACAATCTGTACATGAAAAAGCCAGTAGTTTGAAATATCAAGTCAAGTTATTTTATGATAGATATCATTCTTTACACCACCATTTTCCTCACAGTGGACCATAATATTTCTGAGCCTACTTTTAACAAAGCATACCCAGAGGATCTCAACTAGTTTCATAGGTAATTTTATTAACTAGAAAGATTTTCTAATATCAACTACATAAGAAATGAGCTATCTTCACAAAAATATGATATTTAGTGGAAAAAAATGTTTTTAGCAGGTTTGGTAAGGGTTGCCAGTTAAAAAATAGATAAAAGTAGCATATGTCATAAATAAAATAAAAAAAAAATCACTACATGTTTTACAGCAATGGTTTTGTTAATTAAAAACAAGGACGGAAATCTGGCACAGATACACTGTGATTAAAATGGTGGTCATGTTTTACAGTGCTCGTATTTATAAGAAACACATTCCTACAATAATTTGGTTTAATCTATTAAGGCTGGAATAAGATATCAAGATTAAGCGCCCTCAAAAGACGAATTCTTATGATAGGTTAATTTTCTACTGTCTGGTTCCATTTGTCAACGTAAATGGGTGTAGATTTCTATGACTATTAATGATTATTACAACTTACCAGCAATAGCAAGGATATCATAAATCACTTCTCACCAACAAAAGCTAGAAAACCATTAGTTCATCTAACCTGCTGATGATCCTGTAGTAATTCCAACTCCATGTCTTGAGGCAATCTTCCACTCCAGGTGGAATATGACCCAGAATGTGTACTTTAACACCATCATTTTCAGCTGACTGGAGGACTGATACCAACCATTGCAGTTCATTAGCTGGGTCAGTTGAATTTAGCAGCATCCACCTAAAGATACAGAATTTGATCTTTGATAAAAAATAAAAATTTCACCAAAGCTTATCTTTTATTCCTTTCAAACTTCAATTGAATTCAATAAAGCCTGATACTGTATAATAAACCAAATTCATGAGATAGAAGTTAAAAAAAAAATTAATAATGCAATGAAAGTCTTTTTTTTTTGGTCTCAATAATTCTAAAATATTTATAAAATACATGAACTTGTTCTCGTACTTTATGGTAGGAGTTGCACTTTACATTTCTTTTAAAATAATTGAAAAGGTCAATCTCAGAAAATAATAACAGCTAAGAGCAAATATGCCCATTTTTTCTTTGTTTTCTTTTTCTATTTCAACCGTTTAAAAATTTCTGACAGTGAAAAAAGCACAGAACTTAACAAAATATTATTCACAATGTGTACAGAGCTAATGAAAGCATAATTAAAACTAGTTGATAATTAATTATGATTCAAGAAAATTAGAGAGGGATTGGGGGGGGGGGGGGGGGAGATATAGTACAAGCAGAAAAAAAAAAACAGACTTTTACTCTAAGACTTTGAGATAGGACAGATTTTCTATATGGGGAAAGGGACAGACTTTCTCTAGACATAAAGAAAAGAACAAATTTTCTATAGAAACTGTTTAATTAAAAGAAGATGTTTTACCACTTTTATTTTAAAATCTAAGACAGTATAATTTGTTTCTGTAGTTTATTCTAGTATGTTTGATTTTAAGTGGGTTGCCAAAAATTTTTTTCCAGAATACATGTACCATTTAGTTTTTCTTTTTGCGTCTTTTTTTTTTCTATCTTTACAGGGGCATAACCCTGGCAGCATATGATTGAGAACCACTGCTCTAGAGAATGTATAGCACATTATAGCTATTTTAAACAACCTTTCGTACTTTATTGATGCCTTTTATCCTCAAACGATGATGAATGCAATCTCGTTAACGAACTACTCTCATTTACTTTATGAACAGATGACACGGTACACAGATTGGAAAACTCAAAAGCTCCATAGCAATAGCTGTTGTTGTTTTTTAATCATTCTGCTGGAATAATGTCCCTTGATAAATGAAACTATGCATAGCAACTAGTATATCTGGGCTAAAATGAAAAAATGCCTTTGTAGACTGAACTTAAGTAGTATGTATCACGGAGGAAGTGATACATGAGCAATTGAGCGATCAGCCATGGGAAAAAACAAATAAACTCATTAATAGTCCAAAATAGCTCATCATCTCTGACAGTTATGAGCACTGATCCAATTGAATTATTCAATTAGCAAAAATGAATAATTTTACCAATTTTAAACTTCCTCTCTTCCATTAAACAAAAGCCAGCCCTCTACACAAAATTTGCTTAATACTAAATCACCATTGGAAGTTTTTTTCTTTTTCTCCCTTTTTCACACTATCATCAGTTTTATAACCCAGATAAATGAAAGCCTCACCAATTTTGATTGTTGCAGTAGTTCATGTTGAGAGAAATAATTCTTAAACCTGGAAATGGAGATACAGTGTAATAGGCTCCCCTGAAATGTAAATAATAAAAAAAAACAGGTTTAAACTAGACAAATACATGTAATGTATTTATGAAATTAAAAAAAAAAATTAAATGGTGTATTTTCACGTCTGTCAGCTTGAGTTTTAACCAGTGCTCGATGATATCCCCGGCACTGAGACCTGTCATCCCTGGCTCTGCTTTAGCTAATATATCCCAGCCGGGGATGAAGTCATAGACATTTATCCCCGGCTCTGCAGAAATTTGTGTTCATCCCCGGCACTGGTTTTTTCTTAAATCGAGCACGGTTTTAACAAGTTGTTTAAATCAAGTCCAGTTGTGGATGAATACTGAGCAGTAAAGTTGGTCAAACCATTTTTTAAAAAAGTCCTAACAAAAAAGGGCCGCAGTAAAAACAAAATTGTTAAGAATGTTGTTAAAGAAAATAAAATAAAATTTAAGAGCTTAGTATTATTTTCTTCAGTATATTCTGAAACTTGAAGAAATTTAAGAAAAGTAAATTTCACCAACATAGAAAAGTCATTAAATGATTTATGATTTTACACATTCCAGGCATTTTTTTATTTAAATATATTATTATATCAAAATGCATAATAATTGACAACTCTTTGCTGATAAAAATAATCGGCAGAAATTTTTTCAAACTTTTAAAAAATAAATGGCACCGTTTAAAATTTTTTTTATATATATAGTTTGATGCTTTTATTATGATGATTTCAAGAAATGTATTATTTTTATCTTAAGAGCAAAATGTTTACATCAAAAACAAAATACATGTAGATAAAGAGTTTAAAAGTTATGTTTCATAGATTGACAGACATAGTGCATTTCTATATATTTCAAGTGTTAACAATTAGGCTTAAGAGCAAAACCCTCAAATCAGAAACTTTTGCAAATGACTAAAATCATTAAAAATTAAAAGAAATAAATGTTCATTTCATTTTCATGCTCTTCAGAAATAGATGTAAAAAATCATATCTCTATGCAACATCAGTATGGGAGTCATAGGAAATACCCTTGTCAGTCACCATTTTAAAACTGGAAGTTACATTTTCTTTGACATTCTGTTTGCTTACTATGAAAGAAATATTCATGCTGACCTTCTTATAGTGTCCAGTGCTTGTAGTGGTAACCATTGCTTCCATTGATCAGCCAGGGCATTGTACAGCCAGGATATGGAGTTGTTATTCGTTATATATGGCGGTGGAAAACTATTTGATGAAATATATTTAAAGTGTATAGAACAGTTTTTTAAAAATGTTAATTTATACAACTTAATAAATGTAATCAAAGAATTCAAATAATAATTAGTTGTGTTGTTGTTTTTTTTTTTGACAATCTCTGTTGAAATTTGTTAGCTTCATTACTTTTGATGGATTAAATTTTAAAATGTGATTAAAAAAATAATATTCGTTTGTGAAGAAACATAACAGAAATATTCATCAGTTGTGCATTTAAAAAAAAAATAGAAAAAAAACAACATTTTTATGTGATAATAATATAAGAAGAATAATAATTTAAAAAAATGAACATAAACACATAAGATTGTATTATTGATATCATTAACAATTACTGGCTACTGACTTGGATCAGTCATAATTTATGCCATGATACCCTTTGCCAAACTATATACAAGTAACCTAAAAGGGGTGTTTCATATAATTCATTACTAAAAATATGCAAAGTCATATGCTAGTAAACAAGACCTTTTCGGGGAATGATTCTGACAAACTGTGAAATAATAATGAAATTTTCACTAGCGGGCAATTTTCTAGATCGGAAATGAATCATACATTAGGCATTTTCATTTGCACATTGCTGTGATAATATCTTTATTCAGGGCCACAGAGAGAAATTACACGAAGGAGGGTTTCTGTGCCCCTACAGAAAATTTTATTGACATGAATGTGATGTAATAGAATAGAATTAAAATACTAGCTAACATATTCATAGCAACACTCCTTTGCTAGATCAGTCTATTAGGATGTCTATGAATCAAATGATGAATGAAACATTAGATATTTAAATTGCATTCAAAGTTTGATGATGTGCTGGGATTTGTGCCCCATGTACCCCAGAGTAATGTACTGGTTATACCCCCCTCTCCACAGGCCAGCCAATATTCTAGAAAGCCATACTAAGGCACAATTTTAGATAAATCATGGTTGAGAAATCAAACTTACACACTTCATTTTTAATTTTACAATAGCTTTGGATTTAATCATACATCTTTCAAGTCTGAACTAATCAATTCAGGACTTGTTTTAAATAAATGAGTTAAATGGCTAAAACTAACCTGTTGACAGGAGAGCTCTCATGATTACCCAAGCTTGGAAACACCAACTTGTTGGGAAAGTATTTCAGGAATAGGCTAACAATTACTTTTAGGGTTGTCAACTGATCTGCACTGGACTGGTTCCAGACATTATGAGGTGGTAAGTCACCTGTCCAAATAATGTAGTCAAACTTAAAAAAAAAAATTAGTACAAAGAGCTTTATAAAGCATATTGCCAAACATTCTTTTTTAGTATTTAAATTGAAACTATAAAAAACATAAACATAAAAGAAAAAAAAAATCAAAACATATACATAGATACTTAAATTCAAGGGGAGTAAGACAGACAAATAGACACAGAATTATACACACTAATATAGACAGAAAAAAATTGGAAGCCTTGAACAGAGGTTTTTAAATGTGACCTGGGGACATTGAAATGATTCAGGTGGCGATGGAAGACTTTGGCTCAATTGAGGACGGTTATGGGTATGGGAGGCAGACATGCTTATTCATTGCTACGTAAATGCTGTCAGTTCAATTTTGCACTATTGGGAAGTGAATATTTATTTTTGCCAAGGAATAGTTGTGACATGCATAACAAATACATGCAAATGAGAAATATGAGAAACGATGCTAGAATTAATTAAATGATTTATCCTCTAATTATTGTTAATGCTCTTATTTGCAATTCAATTCATTTTTATTCTTGATGCTGTGTTGGCTTAATAATGTAATGTCTACCAGTGTTATTTGGTAGAGTTTTTGTTTTCAAATCATTAAGATTGTTTTTCATGCTTCTATATAAAAAATATATGTTTTTAAGGATAAAGTAGTAAGGAGGGAGAAATTTTTTCCAATAGGGGAAAAGTAAGCAAAATAAGCTTGATAACCATTGGCTTGTATTGGTAAAATAATCAAATTCATGCATGGGGACATTCAGACATCTAAAAATGTAAAAAAGGAAGAAATTTTAAGAATGCTATATGCGTTTAATAAAAAAAAATACCCCTTCAATGTGTACAGAGGACAGGCCATGTAAAAAAAATGTATCCTACATGAATTTTCTTAAAAATAACTGTAAGAGTACAATTTCTAATTTATAATACAAGATTATTCACAAAACAATAATAACTGTTATCAAGTAATTGTACTTATGTATAGACCTTCATATTTAGTTGCTCAAAAGTCTATTCTTTTAACACTAACTTACAGAATCGCCCTGGGATGACAGAGTTGAAAACATGTTCTCCAGAGTCCACAAAGGTGTATCACAATTTGAGTAATCACCGAACTTTCCAGCTCTTTTGGGGCCTAATGGATGCAGATATTCAAAGTGGAGATAATATTAATTTATAAATTTATATGAATTTTATACTTTTTATTTGAATAATAAAATGTTTTCAACGTAGTAATTCTCTTTATCCAGTTCTGTAAAACTATTCAAACTTTGGGATCTAAGTTATTTTTTAAAATTAAACTATTCTATTTTTAGAACAAAAAAAACAATGCAATAATTATTTTGACAAACTTCAAAGACAGATAAAGTAGCATTAAAAACCATCAAAACCTTTTAAAAAATTGTGCAATAAGGTTTCAAAGTTGACAATAACCAATACAATGTATGTTTTATGTGGTATTTGTACGCTTAATAAGTCATTTTTTATAAAGTTAGAAAATTTTATTGAATTTCAGTATTTTTTGTTTTAGTTAAAGACTGGTAATTCTTTTCTGGAACATGTTTTATATAGTAACGTACTTCAACAATGAGTATGGTTCTCTATGTTAACATAAACTTTTATTTATATGACTGTTCACATATAAATCCTCTTATTACTGCAAATATTGCATTCAAATTTGCCATGTAAACTGATACTATAAATGTGCTAAGCTAAAATAATTCGGTCTCAATATTCCAATCCTATTTGTAGATGTATGCTTAAATTATATAAATTTAGATTAACCAATTATAAATATGTTATAGTGTTGTGTACAGGGATCTTGTCGGGGGCCCCTTAATCTTCACTCCTTCGTCACTACTTCAGATATGTTAACATTCAGCCACTTAGAACAAGCAAACACCGCTAATACTTCACATTGAACACTTCAACTATCCAATCAGTAAAGGAACAACGTATTCACAAGAACAAATAATATAGTTTAATCCTTAAAATATATATATATAGAATGATCACAGAAATAACAATAAGTCCAGATACATAGTGTGGTCATCAACAGCTCAACTTCTACAACCGACCACTACTTGCTGTTACACATCAACTACTGACCACGCTCCCACACAATAGACTACTGACTAGTCCATGTTAACTAGTCACGGTCCCCTACCGTGAACTCCTTTTACGCTCAAAAACACGCCATGCCCTTTAACCCGTCAGCTGACCTAACACATCTCGCACACCCCCATAAAATATCATAACCAATGCACAACAATAGAAGCAATTTACTTTTCTTTGAAAAACTCAAATTATACACAGAAAAATATTTAACAATACTCATAGTGAGTAAAATTAAAAATCTTAGAAGATTTAATCAGTACCAGTTTATATTTTAAAAGGTTATTTCCTTATATTGACACAGCTATACATTTATTTTTAAACACACCATTAGGGCTCTCTTTATAAATGTGAAAATCAATTTTATTATTATGGGCTCCACAAAACAAAGAAAACGACACACAAAACATACACAGTATATTTCTTACTAATATATATTCCACCAAATATACATACTAAAGGAAATTTAATGTTCATAAGAGAAAATAGCAATGCAATAAAACAACTTAACACATCAAATCGCTATCTACATATATATGTCAGCATGCATGATTGTATGTTTTCAAATAGATTTACTCATATTTGCAGGATTAGCTTTGATAATTTAAATCTCTTTCGTTAAAATGTTTTACTCTCAAAATTCCAATAGCTTAAAAAGTAATTGAAGTAATTTTGTAAAGAAGCTGATTACTTTTAGGTCAACCTATTGTAAAAAAAAGGGTATGCTATATAATTAAAAGGGAGAAATTGTTTAAACATGGTGATTACAGTGAACAAATATTCGACAATACAGAATTCAAAAATGAAAAAATGTTAATGAAATAGTGTCAATTTATAATTTAATAAAGAAATCTAATTCAATTTATATGGTCAAAACTAATAAGATATGAGGATTCTTATTAAGCAATATTTTACTAACCAGGTGTGCTGCCATCATCTCTGCAACATAAAGGTTCTCCACAATCAGCATTGCTACCTTCCTTGTAAGCTGCGTCAAAGTGTATATCTGTCAAATGAAGAAATCTTAATATTGGAGATCCTGGCTTAAAAAGAAAAATAACATTCTTTATGCTTTACTTATAAGGCATTTTTTCTATTGCTGTATTTATTCATTCACTTGTTAGCTTTAAAATTAAGGTGAGTGGATGGCTGAGTAGAGGGGTTCATTTTCAATCTGAGAGTCTTTCTGGACTCAATCCTATGCGAGAGCTAAGGGGATGTTTCCAGGTTGTAGTGAAAGTTGATTGAAAGTCCCCCAAATCCTCCCAGCTTTGATTTGGTACCTGGATTTAGCTGAGTCAAATTACAGTAATTAAAAATTAATCTGTTCATTCAGTCTTTTACCTTAGGTGGTGAAGGGTACACAGGTGGTGGTTGCGGCACAGATGGAAAACTAATACTCCAATTGTCTGATGGATGATAGGGATCACCGCATTCTGGACCAAGGACAAAACTGCAGTATTCTGTGGAGCTGAGTTTATTGCTAGCTAATACAGTTAAAACCTCTGGCTGAAATTAAAATCAATTACGTGCCATAGAGTAAAATATAATAGTGGTTAAAAAATTAAGCCACAATTATAAAATCAAAGCTTGTATAAAAACCAATCACATTTCACTATGTTCTGATTTTATGAAGCATAATTATGTCAACAAAAATATAGTATATAACTATATTCACTATAATATATAATAATGATGATGGCTGTCTGAATTTTTTTTTAATAACATGATCAAATTGCTAATACTGTGTTTACAACAGCAGATAATAAATATTTTATCATATAAAGAATAAGCATGATACATGGTAAGACCAACAGTATTTGTTATCAATCATTCACTCAACAGTGCAAGTTAAAATGTGTACATGGAAACTTACAGCAAATTCCTCAACAAGTCCTTCACACACTCTTGGGGTCTCAATATTAAATGTGACACAGACTTTCCTCACTGCACTTTTGATATCTTCATCTGAAGCATTTTTCATCATTAAATCATGGATGAGAACCACGGTGATCTCACACACCTTACAAGTGATCCTACTTGCAGTTAAAGCCACTGAGAAACTTTCTAAAAAATACTTTTTAGCTTCCAGTAATTTAACACTGATAGATTTCATCATTGATAATGGGCTCTTTGACTGGTAACTGATTTTGCTATTAGTCTGTCTGTTATTAATTCCTGCATAACTGTTTGAACTTTGAAAATGATGCTCAGGCTTGAAATTCAATATGTTTTTTTGTTGGTATAAAACAGGTGCTGCCAATGTGAGAGAAAATGTACAAACACAACATATGAACCATATTGAAAATCTAGATGACTCCATCGTAATAACTGCACTGTTTCTCCAAAGTATTCACATCAAGTTAGCTTCTCAGGCTTCTGAAATTAAAGTATTTAGGTAATCTTAAAGTATTCATGATTCATATGTTTTTATTATTATCAAAATAATTTCAGTTCCTTAACAGATAAATTAACTAAGTCTTAGACTAAGAGAAAGCCTAATTTGCAATTAAATTATTAGACTATACTATTATAAATAATTATACTATATTTTTGCGGCTATGTGTTGTGGTAGGTAATCTACACATCGTCTTGGACTAGTAACAATCACCAAACATTTTATAAACTTATGGGCCTAAAAATGATAAACTAACAATCACCATTTAGGATTCGTACAAAATCACGTGACATAAGGCTTAAAAAAAAAAAGAGGATAGAGCAAGACTGCCAACTTAGTAATAATGGGCAAAACATTTTTTGTACGCACATGACATGATGTGCTAAAGTGAAGCAGCTTTGTATACTGCTTGATAAATCTGTTTCGATTTCTCTGTTATGATATGAATAAAGTAGAATTTTGAATTCTATTATTACGAGCTCCATCATTTCTTATTTTCAAAATCTCTATTTTTTGCCAATGCTTTTGTTGATTGTACAGCGTTACTTTCGAAAGGGACTGCGGATCCAACTTTACTGATTGGTGTCGGTAGTTAACAGTAATATTTAAACATATGTAGTAAAACTAAAACCATCACATGTCCACAACATATTGTCAATATACTTTCTGTTGTTTCTGGCCAACATTTCGAGTGATTCATCCCTTAACATATTAAGCCCCAACACAATTGTTCGTTATAACCGTTAACTAGTCAGTTCACTGGGACAATTTTCTTTTTCTTTTAATTTTGAAGCTGTATCTCTTTATTTAGCTCATTTATGTGTTCCAATATTTCTGACACGCAGAGTCATTCTTGTGTTTTTGATGGCACAATGTCTAATGTACAATTAATGGCTCCACGTACGCTGCCAGTCAGTGGCGCAACCGGACCAAATCATCAATACATAATTTGCGTTATAAAGTTACAAAAAAGACTGTCAAACTGTCTTTTTTCATAATGTGAGCCACCCCCCCCCCCAGCATTTTTTGCTGGTTGCGCCATTGCTGCCAATGATTGCTAATTTTCCACACCGAATAATCTGTGACAACTTTGTGAGTCCCATCACACACAATTGTAAAGTCAGATTAAAGCTCGGAATCACTGAAAGGTACGTAGATTGTTCTTTCTTGTGGCGTACTTGACCTTAAGCAATGTAGACCTGTGAGAATGTGGTGCCCGTGGCATATCATATTTTTTAAAACTAACGAACAACTCTTGATTAAAAAAAAAATGTGCGAAAAAAGTGTAGTTTTAAATAATAACATATTAAGCCTAATTTTAGCGGGCCTGTTAAACCTAATTTTAACGGGTCTTGGCGAAATAACAAATTCTGACCCCTTCGGTGTGCGTGGGGAAGGAGGGATGGGCTTAGCATTGGAGGCTGTAACCAGTAGCCTAGCTCGCCCATACATAAGAGCGCTTTAACAAATTTACCTATCAAAAGACTGTCTTCTAGATGCTCATAAGCTTCGTGCTTAATAGGATTTAATACAAAAATGGTTTATTATTTTAAAATGTTTTTGTTTTTTTTATTTTAGTAACGTCTCGCAGCACAACATTGCAGCGGTACACCTGGCACCTTCTCGCAGCACAACATTGCAGCGACACACCTGGCACATTCTCGCAGCACAACATTGCAGCGGAACACCTGGCACCTTCTCGCAGCACAGCATTGCAGCGGAACACCTGGCACCTTCTCGCAGCACAACATTGCAGAGGCTCCCCAATCTCGGAGCACGTTAACGGCCCGTTATTGGAATATTACAAGAAACTTGAAGAAAATATACGCACGCTTTTATTTAAAAAAATTCGAAAGCGTCGCCCTTCAGCGTTACTTATCGGTCACCTGGTAATTCTCCAGATTAAAATTGCAGTGTGATTACTATGCACTTTATGAAATATAATAACTGCACATTAAGCACGATTTTCGAAGTTTTACTGATATCATTGCTGTATTTTTAAAATGATAACTTATCTTATTTTTATTAGTAGCAATCATGGGCGTATTCATGGGGGTGCAAAGGGGGTCATTCCCCCCCCAACATTTTGAAAAAATGTCATATAAGAGGGGGCATTTGCTCCCCCCTTACATTAAAAAAAAATGTCATAAAGTTGTTATTTGCCCCCCCCCCCCGGAAAAGTTTTGCCCCCCCCCCTGGAAAATTTTTGCCCCACCCCCTGGAAAAATTCCTAGCGACGCCCATGGTAGCAATAATGTAAAACTTGGTTTTTATTTGTAACAATGATGTAGAACTTTGTTTTTACTTATGCATTTGTGAAACTGACGCAGATTTTGAAACGTTGCTTTCACAAATATATTTCAATCTATCTCCGATAAACGATGTCGAATTTTTAGATAACATTTCTTTGCTCTAGGTTTTTTTTTTCATAATGTTCCGAGACAATGTTTCAGTTGATGTAACTTGTTAATTAATTCCAAAGTGATGACTAGTAATAGTCATATTTCTGTGGTAACAGCTTCACTTGTCCTTAAACGAAATCTACTACAAAAGGTCAGGCATAGTTTCTGTAAACGTTTCTGACTAATGATCCACAGTGGCGTAACCGGGGGGAGGCTTGAGCCCCCCCCAGGCCAAATCATCAATACATAATTTACGTTATAAAGTTATAAAAAGACTGTCAAACTGTCTTTTTCACTATGTGAGCCCCCCCCCCCCAGCACGTTTTGCTGGTTGCGCCACTGATGATCCACGCGGTAACCCAAGCACAGCCCCGTAGCGTGAACATTCTACAGCAGGGGCCAGGCAATAGCAGGGGGGCAGGTAATACATTTTACTAAGTAGAACCAATAAGCAAGGGGGCCAGACAAAACGCAGGGGGCCCGGCCCCCCTCCCGCCTCCACCCCGCACGCTACGGGCCTGCCCAAGCATGTCATATCCAGACTTCTGAGAAAAAAAAACAGAATTCATGATTCTTTTTCCCTTGAAAAGGAACCCTTAGGTCTCGCCCCACCCCCTGCCCCGTGGATCCAATTTTTACACCACTGATATAAATTTGGCACTTATATAAAATGCAGTTTCATTTCGTCAATAGCATCGCACCTAAGAGAGAGATAGAGAGAGAGGGAGAGAGAGAGAGAGAGAGAGAGAGAGAGAGAGAGTGAGAGAGAGAGAGAGAGAGAGAGAGAGAGAGAGAGAGAAAGAGAGAGAGAGAGAGAGAGAGAGAGTAATGATTTAAAGTACTCTGGGTAAGGATTAGGG
>JAGDYQ010000001.1:20079789-20152646 GCA_021962125.1 Bulinus truncatus
CTGGCAGCATATGATTGAGAACCACTGCTCTAGAGAATGTATTGCACATTATGGCTATTTTAAACAACCTTTCGTACATTATTGATGCCTTTTATTCTCAAATGATGATGAATGCAATCTCGTTAACGAACTACTCTCATTTACTTTATGAACAGATGACACGGTACAAGGATTCTGGAAAACTGAAACCATACTAACAGCTGTTGTTGTTTTTTAATCATTCTGCTGGAATAATGTCCCTTGATAAATGAAACTATGCATAGCAAACTAGTATATCTAACTAAAATGAAAAAATGCCTTTGTAGACTGAACTTAATTAGTATGTATCATGGAGATAGTGATTCATGAGCAATTGAGCAATCAGCCATGGGAAAATACAAATAAACTCATTAATAGTCCAAAATAGCTCATCATCTCTGACAGTTGTGAGCACTGATCCAATTGAATTATTTAATTAGCAAAAATGAATAATTTTACCAATTTTAAACTTCCTCTCTTCTGCCACTCCCATTAAACAAAAGCAGACCCTCTACACAAAATTTGCTTAATACTAAATCACCATTGGAAGTTGTTTTTTTTTCTCCCTTTTTCACACTATCATCAGTTTTATAACTCAGATAAATGAAAGCCTCACCAATTTTGATTGTTGCAGTAGTTCATGTTGAGAGAAATAATTCTTAAACCTGGAAATGGAGATACAGTGTAATAGGCTCCCCTGAAATGTAAATAATAAAAAAAAAAACAGGTTTAAACTAGACAAATACATGTACTTATGAAATAAAAAATGGTATATTTTCACGTCTGCCAGCTTGAGTTTTAACAAGTTGTTTAAATCAAGTCCAGTTGTGGATGAATACTGAGCAGTAAAGTTTGTCAAACCATTTTTAAAAAGTCCTAACAAAAAAGGGCCGCAGTAAAAAAAAAATTGTTAAGAATGTTGTTAAAGAAAAGAAAATAAAATTTAAGAGCTTAGTGTTTTTTTCTTCAGTATATTCTGAAACTTGAAGAAATTTAAGAAAAGTAAATTTCACCAACATAGAAAAGTCATTAAATGATTTATGATTTTACACATTCCAGGCATTTTTTTATTTAAATATATTATTATATCAAAATGCATAATAATTGACAACTCTTTGCTGATAAAAATAATCTGCAGAAATTTTTTCAAACTTTAAAAAAAAAAAGGCACCGTTTAAAATTTTTTTTTATATATATAGTTTGATGCTTTTATTATGATGATTTCAAGAAATGTATTATTTTTATCTTAAGAGCAAAATGTTCACATCAAAAACAAAAAACATGTAGATGAAGAGTTTAAAAGTTATGTTTCACAGACTGACAGACATAGTGCATTTCTATATATTTCAAATGTTAACTATTAGGCTTAAGAGCAAAACCCTCAAATCAGAAACTTTTGCAAATGACTAAAATTATTAAAAATAAAAAGAAATAAATGTTCATTTCATTTTCACGCTATATGCAACATCAGTATGGGAGTCATAGGAAATACCCTTGTCAGTCACCATTTTAAAACTGAAAGTTACATTTTCTTTGACATTCTGTTTGCTAACTATGAAAGAAATATTCATGCTGACCTTCTTATAGTGTCCTGTGCTTGTAGTGGTAACCATTGCTTCCATTGATCAGCCAGGGCATTGTACAGCCAGGATATGGAGTTGTTATTCGTTATATATGGCGGTGGAAAACTATTTGATGAAATATATTTAAAGTGTATAGAACAGTTTTTAAAAATGTTAACTTATACAACTTACTAAATGTAATCAAAGAATTCAAATAATAATTAGTTGTGTTGTTGTTTTTTTTTGACAATCTCTGTTGAAATTTGTTAGCTTCATTACTTATGATATTCTGTGATGGATTAAATTTTAAAATGTGATTATAAAATAAGATGCGTTTGTGAAGAAACATAAGAGAAATATTCATCAACTGTGCATTAAAAAAAAATAGAAAAAAAAACATTTTTATAAATGATAATAATGTAAGAAAAATAATAATTTAAAAAATTGAACATAAACACATAAGATTGTATTATTGATATCATTAACAATTACTGGCTACTGACTTGGATCAGTCATAATGTATGCCATGATACCCTTTGCAAAACTATATACAGGTAACTTAAAAGGGGTGTTTCATATAATTCATTACTAAAAATATGCAAAGTCATATGCTAGTAAACAAGACCTTTTCGGGGAATGATTCTGACAAATTGTGAAATAATAATGAAATTTTCACTAGCTGGCATTTTTCTAGATTGGAAATGAATGATACATTAGGCATTTTCATTTGCACATTGCTGTGGTAATATCTTTATTCAGGGCCACAGAGAGAAATTCCATGAAGGAGGGTTTCTGGGCCCCTACAGAAAATTGTATTGACATGAATGTGATGTAATAGAATAGAATTAAAATACTACCTAACATATTCATAGCAACTCTCCTTTGCTAGATCAGTCTATTAGGATGTCTATGAATCAAATCATGAATGAAACATTTGATTTTTAAATTGCTTTCAAAGTTTGATGATGTGCTGGGATTTGTGCCCCCCCCCTTTCTGAGCACCATGTACCCCAGAGCAATGCACTGGTTATACCCCCCTCACCACAGGCCAGCCAATATTCTAGAAAGCCATATTAAGGCACAATTTTAGATAAATCATGGTTGAGAAATCAAACTTACACACTTCATTTTTAGTTTTATAATAACTTTGGATTTAATCATATATCTTTCAAGTCTGAACTAATCAATTCAGGACTTGTATTAAATATAAGAGTTAAATGGCTTAAACTAACCTGTTGACAGGAGAGCTCTCATGATTACCTAAGCTTGGAAACACCAACTTGTTGGGAAAGTATTTCAGGAATAGGCTAACAATTACTTTTAGGGTTGTCAACTGATCTGCACTGGACTGGTTCCAGACATTATGAGGTGGTAAGTCACCTGTCCAAATAATGTAGTCAAACTTAAAAAAAAAAAAAAATTAGTATAAGGAGCTTCTTAAAGCATATTGCCAAACATTCTTTTTTAGTATTTAAATTGAAACTATAAAAAACATAAACATAAAAGAAAAAAAACAATCAAAACATATACATAGATACTTAAATTCAAGGGGAGTAAGACAGACAAATAGACACAGAATTATACACACTAATATAGACAGAAAAAAATTGGAAGCCTTGAACAGAGGTTTTTAAATGTGACTTGGGGACATTGAAATGATTCAGGTGGCGATGGAAGACTTTGGCTCAATTGAGGACGGTTATGGGTATGGGAGGCAGACATGCTTATTCATTGCTACGTAAATGCTGTCAGTTCAATTTTGCACTATTGGGAAGTGAATATTTATTTTTGCCAAGGAATAGTTGGGGACATGTACGACAAATACATGCAAATGAGAAATTAAGGAGAAACGATGCTAGAATTAATTAAATGATTTATCCTCTCATTATTGTTAATGCTCTTATTTGCAATTCAATTCATTTTTATTCTTGATGCTGTGTTGGCTTATAATAATGTACTGTCTTCCAGTGTTATTTGGTAGAGTTTTTGTTTTCAAATCAGTAAGATTGTTTGTCATGCTTCTATATAAAAAATATATGTTTTTAAGGATAAAATAGTAAGGAGGGAGAAATGTTTTCCAATAGGAGAAAAGTAAGCAAAATAAGCTTGATAACCATTGGCTTGTATTGACAAAATAATCAAATCTTTGCATGGGGACATTCAGACATCTACAAAAAGGAAGAAATGTTAAGAATGCTATATGCGTTAATAAAAAAAAATACCCTTCAATGTGTACAGAGGACAGGCCATGTAAAAAAATGTATCCTACATGAATTTTCTAAAAAATAACTGTAAGAGTACAATTTCTAATTTATAATACAAGATTATTCACAAAACAATAACAGAACTGCTACATATGGAATGCATGTAGACCTTCATATTTAGTTATGCTCAAAAGCCTATTCTTTAACACTAATCTCACAGGAACTGCCTCAGATGACAGAGTTGAAAACATGTTCTCCGGAGTCCACAGTGTGTATCACAATTTGAGTAATCACCAACTTTCCAGCTCTTGGGGCCTAATGTATTTAAGATATTCAAAGAGTAGATAATTACTAATTAAAAATTTATATGAATTTATTCTTTTCATTTGAATAATAAAATGTTTTCAATCAGTAATTCTCTTTATCCAGTTCTGTAAAACTATTCAAACTTTTGGGATCTAAAAGTATTTTTAAAATTAAACTATTCTATTTTTAGAACAAAAAACAATGTAATAATTATTTTGACAAACTTCAAAGACAGATAAAGTAGCATTAAAAACCATCAAAACCTTTTAAAAAATTGTGCACATGTTTCCCCGAAAGTTGACAATAACCAATACAATGTATGTTTTATGTGGTATTTGTACGCTTAATAAGTCATTTTTTATAAAGTTAGAAAATTTTATTGAATTTCAGTATTTTTTGTTTTAGTTAAAGACTGGTAATTCTTTTCTGGAATATGTTTTATATGGTAACGTGATTTCCTCAACAGTGAGTATGGTTCTCTATGTTTATAAACTTTTATTCGTATGACTGTTCACATATAAATCCTTCTTATTTCTGCAAAATATTGCATTCAAATTTGCCATGTAAACTGATACTATAAATGTGCTAAACTAAAAAATGTCGTCTCAATATTCCAATCCTATTTCAATGTATGCTTAAATTATATAAATTTAGATTAACCAATTATAAATATGTTGGGGGGGGGGGGGGGGGGGGGGGGGGGGGGGGGGGGGGGGGGGGGGGGGGGGGGGGGGGGGGGGGGGGGGGGGGGGGGGGGGGGGGGGGGGGGGGGGGGGGGGGGGGGGGGGGGGGGGGGGGGGGGGGGGGGGGGGGGGGGGGGGGGGGGGGGGGGGGGGGGGGGGGGGGGGGGGGGGGGGGGGGGGGGGGGGGGGGGGGGGGGGGGGGGGGGGGGGGGGGGGGGGGGGGGGGGGGGGGGGGGGGGGGGGGGGGGGGGGGGGGGGGGGGGGGGGGGGGGGGGGACCACGCTCCCACACAATAGACTACTGACTAGTCCATGTTAACTAGTCACGGTCCCCTACCGTGAACTCCTTTTACGCCAAAAACACGCTATGCCCTTTAACCCGTCAGCTGACCTAACACATCTCGCACACCCCCATAAAATATCATAACCAATGCACAACAATAGAAGCAATTTACTTTTCTTTGAAAAACTCAAATTATACACAGAAAAATATTTAACAATACTCATAGTGAGTAAAATTAAAAATCTTAGAAGATTTAATCAGTACTAGTTTATATTTTAAAAGGTTATTTCCTTATATTGACACAGCTATACATTTATTTTTAAACACACCATTAGGGCTCTCTTTATAAATGTGAAAACCAATTTTATTATTATGGGCTCCACGAAACAAAGAAAACGACACACAAAACTTACACAGTATATTTCTTACTAATATATATTCCACCAAATATACATACTAAATGAAATTTAATGTTCATAAGAGAAAATAGCAATGCAATAAAACAACTTAACACATCAAATCGCTATCTACATATATATGTCAGCATGCATGATTGTATGTTTTCAAATAAATACTCATATTTGCAGGATTAGCTTTGATAATTTAAATCTCTTCAGTTAAAATGTTTTCTCTCAAAATTCCAATAGCTTAAAAAGTAATTGAAGTAATTTTGTAATGAAGCTGATTACTTTTAGGTCAACCTATTGTAAAAAAAAAGGGTATGCTATATAATTAAAAGGGACAATTTTTTTTTTTAAACTTAGTGATTACAGTGAACAAATATTCGACAATACAGAATTCAAAAATGAATAAAATGTTAATGAAATAGTGTCAACTTATAATTTAATAAGAAATCTAATTCAATTCATATGGTCGAAACTAATAAGATATGAGGATTCTTATTAAGCAATATTTTACTAACCAGGTGTGCTGCCATCATCTCTGCTAAAGGTACTCCAGAACCAGCATTGCTACCTTCCTTGTAAGCTGCGTCAAAGTGTATATCTGTCAAATGAAGAAATCTTAATGTTGGATATCCTGGCTTAAAAAGAAAAATAACATTCTTTATGCTTTACTTATAAGGCATTTTTTTATTGCTGTATTTATTTATTTACTTGTTAGCTTTAAAATTAAGGTTAGAATGGATGCCTGAGCAGAGGGGTTAATTTTCAATCTGAGAGTCTTTCTTGCTCAATCCTATGAAAGCAGCTAAAGGGATGTTTCCAGGCTGTAGTGAAAAATGATTGAAAGTCCCCCAAATCCTCCCAGCTTTAATTTGGTACCTGGATTTAGCTGAGTCAAATCCCAGTAGTTAAAAATCGAATCTGATCATTCAGTTTTTTTTAGACCTTAGGGTGGTGAAGGGTACACAGGTGGTGGTTGCGGCACAGATGGAAAACCATTGACTCCAATTGTCTGATGGATGATAGGGATCACCGTATTCTGGACCAAGGACAAAACTGCAGTATTCTGTGGAGCTGAGTTTAGTGCTAGCTAATACAGTTAAAACCTCTGGCTGAACCTAAAAATCAATTACGTTACCATAGAGTAAAATATAATAGTGGTTAGTAATTAAAGCTCAATATATAAAATCAGAGCTGGTATAAAAACTAACTCACTTCACTATGTTCTGATTTTATGAAGCATAATTATGTCAACAAAAATATAGTATATAACTATATTCACTATAATATATAATAATGATGATGGCTGTCTGAATTTTTTTTAATAACATGATCAAATTGCTAATACTGTGTTTACAACAGCTGATAATAAATATTTTATCATATAAAGAATAAGCATGATACATGGTAAGACCAACAGTATTTGTTAACAGAACCATCTACTCAACAGTGCAAGTTAAAATATGTACATTGAAACTTACAGCAAATTCCTCAACAAGTCCTTCACACACTCTTGGGGTCTCAATATTAAATGTGACACAGACTTTCCTCACTGCACTTTTGATATCTTCATCTGAAGCATTTTTCATCATTAAATCATGGATGAGAACCACAGTGATCTCACACACCTTACAAGTGATCCTACTTGCAGTTAAAGCCATTGAGAAACTTTCTAAAAAATACTTTTTAGCTTCCAGTAATTTAGCACTGATAGATTTCATCATTGATAATGGACTCTTTGACTGGTAACTGATTTTGCTATTAATTCCTGCATAACTGTTTGAACTTTGAAAATGATGCTCAGGCTTGAACTTCAATATGTTTTGTTGGTATAAAACAGGTGCTGCCAATGTGAGAGAAAATGTACAAACACAACATATGAACCATATTGAAAATCTAGATGACTCCATCGTAATAACTGCACTGTTTCTCCAAAGTATTCACATCAAGTTAGCTTCTCAGGCTTCTGAAATTAAAGTATTTAGGTAATCTTAAAGAATTCATGATTCATATATTTTTATTATCATCAAAATAATTTCAGTTCCTTAATTAACAGATAAATTAACTAAAAGGTCTTAGGCTAAGAGAAAGCCTAATTTGCAATTAAATTATTAGACTATACTATTATAAATAATTATACTATATTTTTGCGGCTATGTGTTGTGGTAGGTAATCTACACATCGTCTAGGACTAGTAACAATCACCAAACATTTTTATAAACTTATGGGCCTAAAAATGATAAACTAATAATCACCATTTTGGATTCGTACAAAATCACGTGACATAAGGCTTAAAAAAAAAAAAGAGAACAGAGCAAGGCTGCCAACCTAGTAATAATGGGCAAAACATTATTTGTACGCACATGACATGATGTGCTAAAGTGAAGCAGCTTTGTATACTGCTTGATAAATCTGTTTCGATTTCTCTGTTATGATATGAATAAAGTAGAATTTTGAATTCTATTCTTACGAGCTCCATCATTTCTTATTTTCAAATTCTCTATTTTTTGCCAATGCTTCTGTTGATTGTACAGCGTTACTTTCGAAAGGGACTGCGGATCCAACTTTACTGATTGGTGTCGGCCTTGAGCCCCCCCCCCCCCCCCGATCCAACTTTACTGATTGTCGCCTTGTTTCCACCCCTTCTTGAGCCCCCCCCCCGATCCAACTTTACTGATTGGTGTCGGCTTGAGCCCCCCCCCCCACCCCGGCCAAATCATCAATACATAATTTACGTTATAAAGTTACAAAAAAGACTGTCAAACTGTCTTTTTTCATAATGTGAGCCCCCCCCCCCCGCCCCCAGCATTTTATGCTGGTTGCGCCACTGCTGCCAATGATTGCTAAATTTCCACACCGAATAATCTGTGACAACTTTGTGAGTCCCAGCACACACAATTGTAAAGTCAGATTAAAGCTCGGGATCACTGAAAGGTACGTAGATTGTTCTTTCTTGTGGCGTACTTGACCTTAAGCAATGTTGACCTGTGAGAATGTGGTGCCCGTGGCATATCATATTTTTTAAATAAAAAGAGTAGTTTTAAAAATAACATATTAAGCCTAATTTTAATGGGTCTTGTTAAACCTAATTTTAACGGGTCATGGCGAAATAACAAAATTCTGACCCCTTCGATGTGCGTGGGGAAGGAGGGATGGGCTTAGCAGTGGAGGCCACAACCAGTAGCCTAGCTCGCCCATACATAAGAGCGCTTTAACAAATTTATCTATCAAAAGACTGTCTTCTAGATGCTAATAAGCTTCTTGCTTAATAGGATTTAATAAAAAAAATTGTTTATTATTTTAAAATGTTTTTTATTTTTTTTATTTTAATAACGTCTCGCAGCAAAACATTCAAGCGGTACACCTGGCACATTCTCGCAGAACAACATTGCAACGGCGCACGTGACAGCTTCTCGCAGCACAAAATTGCAGCGGAACACCTGGCGCCTTCTCGCAGCACAACATTGCAGCGGAACACCTGGCACCTTCTCGCAGCACAACATTGCAGCGGAACACCTGGCACCTTCTCGCAGCACAACATTGCAGCGACACAAATGGCACATTCTCGCAGCACAACATTGCAGCGGAACAACTGGCACCTTCTCGCAGCACAACATTGCAGCGGAACACCTGGCACCTTCTCGCAGCACAACATTGCAGCGACACACCTGGCACATTTTCGCAGCACAACATTGCAGCGGAACACCAGGCACCTTCTCGCAGCACAACATTGCAGCGGTACACCTGGTACATTCTCGCAGCACAACATTGCAGCGGAACACCTGGCACCTTTTCACAGCACAACATTGTAGCGACACACCTAACACACATTCTCGCAGCACAACATTGCAGCGGAACACCAGGCACCTTCTCGCAGCACAACACTGCAGCGGAACACCAGGCACCTTCTCGCAGCACAACATTGCAGCGGCACACCTGGCACCTTCTCGCAGCACAACATTGCAGCGGAACACCAGGCACCTTCTCGCAGCACAACATTGCAGCGGTATACCTGGCACATTCTCGCAGCACAACACTGCAGCGGAACACCAGGCACCTTCTCGCAGCACAACATTGCAGCGGAACAACTGGTACCTTCTCGAAGGACAACATTTCAGCGGCTCCCAAGTCTCGGAGCACGTGAACGGCCAGTTATTAAAATATTACAAGAAACTTGAAGAAAATATACGTACGCTTTTATTTAAAACTAAGCGTTTTCAAATATAATAACTGCACATTAAACACAATTTTCGAAGTTTTACTGATGTTATCGCTGTATTTTTAAAGTGATAAATTATCTTTTTTTTTTATTAGTAGCAATGATGTAAAACGTTGTTTTTATTTGTAACAATGATGTAAAACTTTGTTTTTACTTATGTATTTGTGAAACTGACGCAGATTTTGAAACGTTGCTTTACAAATATATTTCTATCTATCTCCGATAAACAAGGTCGAATTTTTAGATAACAGTCATACGAGCTGTACCATTTCTTTGCTCCATGTTGTTGTTTTTTTCATAATGTTCCGAGACAATGTTTCAGTTGATGTAACTTGTTAATTACTTGCAAAGTGATGACTAGTAATAGTCATATTTTTGTGGTAAAAGCTTCACTTGTCCTTAAACTTGAGCCCCCCAGGCCAAATCATCAATACATAATTTAAGTTATAAAGTTACAAAAAAGACTGTCAAACTGTCTTTTTTCATAATGAGAGCCCCCCCCCCAGCACTTTTTGCTGGTTGCGCCACGCGGTAACCCAAGTACAGCCCCGTAGCGTGAAATTTCTACAGGAGGGGCCAGGCATTCTACAGCAGGGGCCAGGCAATAGCAGGGGGGCAGGTAATACATTTTACTAAGTAGAACCAATAAGCAAGGGGGCCAGACAAAACGCAGGGGGGCCCGGCCCCCTCCCCACCCGCACGCTACGGGCCTGCCCAAGCATGTCATATCCAGACTTCTGAGGAAAAAAAAATGTTCATGACTCTTTTTCCCTTAGGTTTCACCCCACCCCCTGCCCCGTGGATCCAATTTTTACACCACTGATATAAATTTGGCACTCTTATATAAAATGCAGTTTCATTTCGTCAATAGCATCGCACCTAAGAGAAAGAGAGGGATGGAGGGAGGGAGGGAGGGAGAGAGAGAAGGAGAGAGAGGGAGATAGAGAGAGGGAGAGAGAGAGAGAGAGAGAGAGAGAGAGAGAGAGAGCGAGATAGAGGGAGAGGGAGTACAAAATATAAGCTAATGATTTAAAGTACTCTGGTAAGGATTAGGGGTGTGCCGGAATCCGGTCCGGAATCCGGTTCCGCCGGATTTTGCACTATCCGGTTAAATCCGGTTCTGCCGGATTTACATGTATCCGGAATAACCGGATTCCGGAATATACCGGTTTTGGAATTTGCCAGATTTTGAGACTCACCTGATCATAATCTGAAATAAAAGTAATTCTCTTTCCCAAATTCCACACGATCACGGTACATTAATCGATTGTTTCGAGCATTGAGCTTGTTTAATGTTTTGAACATACCAGAGGCTAGAGTCAGCACCGCTAATAGTGACCAATCGGCCCAATCCCATACATGATAGTGCGGGGATGAGTAATTATTATTCGTGACGTCATCTTAACCGCAATCACCAATGACGTTGTAACAGAAACAATAGGCTATACTGCCCAAGCGTCTGGCCACCAGCCCGCCACCTTCATAAGAAAATAAATAACAGAAATGAATGGTTTTTGATAAATTCAACATTTAAGTTATTTCGATTTCTCTGAGAGATGTAAAACATGTCTTCTTTGTTATTAAATTAAAATGCATCACCCACGAGATTTCCTGTTGAAAAAATAGTTCAAATATGAATATTAAATATTGTAAAATGAGAAATAGAATATTTTTCCATTCTGAAATTTCCGTGAAGAAACACTAATTCTCTAACACTAATTAATATAACAAGTCACTGAGTTGGTAATCTAACCCTTACCCTAACGTAACGTCTTCCATTAAAAGCAATTCCTTCCCAATTTTTTTTATTTTTTAATTTTATTTTATAATAAAGGTTATTATAATTCTATTTAAACAAGGAATTAAAAGTCAAATATGCTTTAAAAAAATTTACCGTAATTTTAATTAATATTTTGATTTATATTATCGTTCACTCAATTGTTAAAAATGCGTATCATTTTTTGAGTAAAAATTAACATTACGTTAGCGGTCTAGTATAAATTTAAAGGTCTTTGGTGATCTCTATGTCACCAAGCCATCTTCGGCGATTCTCGCTTGCGCTATGATCTGTGCTCTTTGGTTTAAACCAGTACTTCTCAAACTTTCTGAAGTCGCCGCCCCCTTGGAATGCCAATCTATAAGTCACGCCCCCCCCCCCCCTATTTTTGGTTTAGATTGCTTAAATTTATAATTTTAAACTTCTATATGCAAACTTTTTCTAGTCAATACATACTTTTTCTAATGTTAACAATCAAAGAGTGAAAGGATGCAACATATAAAATAAGATAAACTAGATTTTATTTTAAACATATATTAATACTATTTACATACAATACATTAGGTTAATTATATTTTATGTGTCACATTTTTCGAAATTCCACGGCCCCCCTCAGGACAGTCCACGGCCCCCTAGGGGGCCGCGGCCCACCACTTTGAGAAGCACTGGTTTAAAAGACGGTATGACGTAGCCGCGGCCTGCGGCGCTCAGCTGTGATTGTGTGGCATCACTGGGATGTGTACACTATTTGGCTGTGGACTTGAGTAACTTAACACTGTTAACAAACTAATAGTCATTAGTAAGTTATCAACATCTTATTCTTACTTCTTTAGGCTTGAATAATGGCTTTGTCAAATGCCAATTTAATTCATTAAAATTTGTATTTTAATTTTCAAACTTGTAAAGTACAGAAATACAGAATTATTGTTCTCAAATCTCAATTCAATTCAATCTTGTTATTTGTTTTTTTCCAATTAATTATCCATTTCAATACACATCATAAACTATGAACATTTGAACAATAACAATAAGCATCCATCATCCAATGAGCCAATGACAAGACGAGATGAACTCAGATGATGAGTCTGACTTTCTTCTCAGAATCAAAACAATTAGTGCACTACAATAGTTAAAAATTACACTGCCAAGTGGCAAGTGCCAAAGTAATGAAAGTAATAGACTAATAGTAAAGTTGTTTTCCTTTGACCTTGCAGCGAGTTAGAACTTAACAGCGAGTTTAGTTACATATGGATAATAACTTATTATCAATCTGCGTTATATTCTGATTTCAGTGATTTCTGAATAATTTCTATTTTCTAATTTATTTCTAAGTTCTTCACTTCCAACCAGCCAATGTCATTCAGCCATTTCTGTTCAGAAGGCATCTAACCCCTCAGATTTACCGGTATCTGCAAAGTACCAAAATCCGGAATAATAATCCGGATCCGGTACTGGATCCGGCGGGTTTCGCATAAGAAAATCTGGATCCGGATCCGGTTGGAAAAAAACGGATCCGGCACACCCCTAGTAAGGATAATGAAACTAAATTTAGGCTAGCTCAAGTAGCTTTTGTTCGGGTGGTACATATTGACGCTTTGCCGGCATGTCCGCATGTTTAAAGTGACTGATCGAAAGAAATTGGAACTAAATGAATTTCAAAAATATGTTTTTGAAGATAAGCAGTCTGACATATTATTCAATCTGTGAAAAGCATTTTTTTAATCATATAAAGATATTTGCTAGCATCTTTTCTTCTAATTTTTTTATAGATCGCCAGATTTACATTTGGCAGCACAGCTAATGGCTGTGTAACCCTGTGATACACACACACACACACATCCAACCCACATATCTAAACATACGTTGTATAAAACAAATTGAAACAACAACAACAACAATGTATTTTAAATATGATATAACACCAGTGAAAGTCGTTGGCATTATGTGCCAGCTATATGTCTGGCTATTTAGTGGGTTATCACTAATTATATCACTTTATGTGACAATCGGTCAATCCCATCACTTCGTTCATTGAAAGATAATGCTGAACAGAGTGAACACAGTATTCTCAGTGGATTGGAAGTTCTTTTTGTGTTTTTACTTTGTCTTACAATAGTTAACTACTCACTTGTAAAGTACAATGCATCATTTTCATCATTTAGCTACGAAGAATTAAAGACAACTCCTGTTGGTTTATATACTGCTGATATATTTAAGCCTACAGTTACACTTAATAATTTTGATCATATATGGAGCACAAGAGATGCTCCTGACAATAACATAACAAGCAATGAACAGGATACGTTTTGTATTAATGTTAATGCTAGTTGTTCAAACTCTTTCTTAATTTCCAGTAACAACAAAGATAAAGCTTCTAATAAAATATTCAAAGGATCTAAAACTGAAATAGCAGGTAATTCTAAATTGGAACTCGATACAATATGTTGTAATTCTAATGAACTAAGTCCAGAAACTAAGTCTAATGGAATAAAAACTTCACCAAAAGTAACAGTAGAGTGGCATTTCTGCAAATATTGTAAAAAGATAGCTCCGCCTAGATCAAAACATTGTCCATTATGTAATGTTTGTGTTCTTAAAAGAGATCACCATTGTTTTTTTGCAGACTGTTGCATTGGCTTCCACAATCAAAGATACTTTATAACTTTTTGCTTCTATGCAATTTTGTGCACACTTTTCAGTACAATAGCTACATCTTTTTATCTGAAACAATATTACACACACTTTCAGATTTGGGGATACATGTCTTATCTCCCTCCTGTAATTGTGTATTTTTGGTTTTTTGATAGTTTAAACAATCATGTTCTAGCTATGTTGATTTTTCAATATTTCAATATTGTCACAACCCTTTGTTGTATTTATTATTGTATAACTCAAATTTATTTAGTTTGTTCTGGCCAGACCATGTATGAATATTTAAAAGGTATACAAACATTCAGAGGTAATTTTTGGGAAAATGTATATTCTGTATTTGGAAGATACTGGTTTCTTAGCTTTTTTATTCCACTTCCATGCCATGGTCTTATAAGTGATGGTATAAACTGGAATGGCTATATAAACAATAAATGTCTATAAGAATAAAATCAGACTACAGAGAGATGGCAGGCTAACATCATTGGCAACCTAAGGTTCTAATTAACACTAGTTATAAACTTGGCATATTTGGTAAACCTTAAAATGTCATAATGGGATACCCGTGTCCAGTGTTATTTCTAAGGATTCGGGGGCCATAGGCAAAGTTACCCACGGGGGAACACTGATGTGCGTATGTTAAATATATTTACATATACCTACATACATACTTTAGAGTTGAGTTTTTGACACATTTCAAACTATCTAATTTCATTAACAATATTTTTCTGTTAAATATAACTGTCCAAAATCCTCTTAGATAGTTGCGTTCTTGTGTTAAGGAAGTACTTTTTTTGTGGTTAAAATTCTGAATCAAAGGCGAAAATTAGCCGCCCCTCTAAGGCTTCCAGCCACGTTTAATTGGAACAAAGCCTTTATGAGAGGCATGCTGAGAGTTTAGGCTTAGGGCATAATAAAGATGCCTAGAGTTTGGCATCGTTTCTTGGTTAACGAATAAACAAAATTGTTTATACATTTATCTGGAAGGTTATCATATTTATCATTCTAGTCCTCACAAGAGATCATACAAATCTTGTCAAACATTTACAGTAAAAGAATATGAAACAAAAATAATAATTGTACCCTCAATCCTCAGGAAACGGGTACTACTGTCAATTGTCAGTTATTTTTCATTCAAGCATACTTAAATGAATTAATCTGATTTTAACATTTATTTTTACTTATAATATTTTTGGCATTAGCATGTATGATTAATAAATAAAAATATTTCTTTTAATAATACATATAAGTCAACTATTTGATGTCATACAAAGTAATCAAATTTTATTTCTTTGTAAACAAATGAACATTTATATAGACTTATCTTACTCAAATAAAGGTTTCTTCAATCATCTTAATCAGCATGGTGATTTATTTTGTTTAATATTATGGAAATTTCATGACATCAATTGCTGAATTTATATTATATTATAAAGATATGTATCACTGGTATTAATGTTAAAATTGAATGCATATATTTAACACTCTGTTGTATTCCTCCATTTAGAGTGTCCAAAAGCCTCATCTGTTTAATAAGCTGGAATGAGAAAAAGTAAATAAAAAATGATTTTTTCCCCTTAAAAATCGAATTTTATATGTAAATAAGGTGTATTAAATAAATTGCTACCTCGTGAAATGACAGTTAAATTTTAAGATGAATTCTTAAACTATAGTCAATGTGTATTAGATATTGTAAGGCAACAGCCACGTAGCCAAGGGGGGGCACTGGGGGCTGTGCCCCCCCCCCCCGCTAGGTGTGGAGTGCCCCCCGCTTAAAAAAGAAGAAAAAGAGGGGAAAAATAAAGAAAAAGTAACTAAAATGAGAAGGTGCCCCCTGCTGGGTATTGGTGCCTCCCTGCTTACTTTGACCTGGCTACGGGCCTGGCAAGGCAACAGCCACAATAATAGGAATAAGATCTTTGCATAAACAATTTTAAGTGATTTATCTTTATTACCAAAACCATTTATAACACAAATAAATAAAAAAAATGTATACCTCTTGGATTCTGTGGTAAACCTTTATCTTATGAGCACAAATGAAAAAAAAAAACAAAAAAAAAAAATGTGTTAACTAGTTAAGTAAAAAGAAATGACCTGACTAATTAAATTGGTCTACATAGTTTGTTGACTGACTATATTGTTGCTAAGATGTTAAAAGTAATGTACTCTTTTGAAGTAAATTCATTTTTTAGGTATATATATATATATATATATGAAATAATAATATAAATTACCAGTATCACTCTTTCAATTAAACTAAATTTGTTTATTTTAAAAAAAAGATCTCTAATCATATTTAAGTAATCTCATGAAGTTAAACAAATATTTTTTTTTGAAGTACAGCAGACTTGCAGTGGGTGGTATGTTAGTATAAGTTCGATTCTCAAACTTCTATGCTTTTTTGAGCCACTATGCCAACAGTTTTTGTTATACAACCGACCATAAAAAAACTGCTTTGTTATCACGACCCATCTGCCTAATAAACTACAATAAAAGAAAGGAGATAAATGGGGACACATTAATTTTGTAGATAAATTTTCCCTTTACTTTGCAGATTTACAAACTCTTACTGTTGCAATATATATATAGAACTGTAATTATGTAAATATATACTATTGATTCATTATTTAAATATTGGATTTTTTCAGAGACACATTTGAAATTCATTTGGTTTAAATTTATTTAATGATTTTTGCTAGTTTAATTCATAGCAAGATATGCTAATACAACTGAGATAAATTAAGCTTATATGTAATAATGGTCATTGTTTCTTTAATTTTTGCTATGAGATTTTATCTGAAGCAGTAAAAAACATTTTTTGAAATATAATTTAGTATTTTATTTAAGTAAATAACATTGACAAACTTAATAGTTTTAATACTCATTGACAAGGGATACTAAAAATATTTTCAGAATAGTGGTTCCCAAAAAAATAAATTGCTCAATCGAAAATTTATGAAATTAATTTTAGATTTTCTTTTTTGGGTCTTTTTTTTTCTTTAAAGGTGGGTCCTAAATTCCAGACAGGTTTCTTCCCTGGTCGCAAATCACAAAAGTTTGAGAATCTCTGTATTAATTTATAATTTTTCAAAATTATTAATAAAATAAATTTGTTCAAATCTTTCTACAGATTTTCAACATTTTCTCACAGTTCCCAGGTTGCAGACCACTGATTTAGATAACAAAAGTTCAATCCTCAAAGTTTTATAGGCTCAAGTGAAAATAAAAACACAGATGGGTGTGCCCCATTAGCAGTGGGAGGCCCAAGGCAGCTGCCTAGTTTGCCTATTAATATAAAACAGCCTTGCTCACTAGTTTTTTTAAAGTAATTAATGTAAGAGCAGGATATATTATTTAATATTGTGAGAACTAGATGAAATTAAGAGTGACTGGTCAAAGATTTCTATAGAAAATCATTCATCAAATCAAAGTTTATTAACGAGTTTAACTAAGATGTTAACCTTTAAGCTAAAAAAAAATTGTCTTCAAAGGATATCTACAAGACTTACATTGATTCCAGTTATGAGCACTTGCTGCCTCAGTGTCATCTGGAACTACCCAAGGTCTGCTGGAGCTGTCAGTGTAATCAGAGCTGGAGTTTGAGCCCTGTCAAATATTCACAAAGAAAACCTACTAAGTAATGTTATTTCAAGACCTTAAATTAACCAAGTGACAAACAAATATCAAAAGAATGTCAGAAAACCACTATATAGTATAGCATCAACAAAAGAAAACTAATAACAGGACTTGGATTTCATGAAACATCAATACTTTTTGAATTATCTAATATAATTAATTTATGTGATTTACAACAATATTGCAATTAGGTCTGAACTTGAAAACATGAGAATATTTCATTAAAAAAAAATTTAAAAATAATACAGTGTATAAATGATTTTTTTTCTGTCTGTATTCATAAAATATTACGCATCTATTAGAACTGTTAACATAATATTTTCTTTGTGAAATTATTCTCTTTCTAGTCAGTGCATATATTTAAAAAGTTTGAAAAAAGGGAGTTTAAAAGCTAGTTTGAAAAGCAACATTTGGTGATGTTTTGTTAGCCTTCTGGGAGAGAAGGATTTATTCTAACTACATGTAGTAGTGAAAAAGTGCCACTGTATAGGCCAACATAAAATTCACCAAAATTTCTTTTTTTTATACATTTTAATTATTAGAGGGTAGTGTAACAGACTTTATTATTATGAAATTTTGTGAACAAGTTAAGAAAAACATTTAAGCACTGATGGCAGTGTTTTTGTTGACTAGAAGTTACTGTGCTTTCAAGTGCATTGACATTGTGGTGCAACAAACTGCAAATAAGAACATCAACATCAAATCCACAATGTTGTTCACATTTGAGGATCTGAGATAGAAAAATGTCTCAGTAAAATTATCATTTTACATGTAAATTATTTCTGTAAAATAATGGATGAAATTGTAGTTTCAGTTTCTGCCCCCATGTAAAGTAATGATTTCATCTATCTCTTTACATAATTTAGAAACCAATATTTTTCAGAAAGTTTAAGAAATATAAATGCATTATAAAATTCTAATAAGTTTATTTTTAAGTAAGAACTGTTGCTGCTTTTTTATGAAGAAACCATTACATTAAGAGAAAATTTCAGCACATGCTGTTTAGTTACAAGCCGTAGTAAAAGCATCTTGTGTGATTTTAGTTACTTCATTAAATGCTGATTTTGGTGAAAAATTACACAGGATGTAAAAGCACAAAAATAACAGTCAGATTTCTAGGCGAAATTCATATAATTTTTTTCACTAAGTTGTATCATTTTCAGGCAATGCAGCAAGTGACAATAGTTTAAAAATCATAACTTACTCCATTATTCACTTGGGCTACTGTCCCCGATAAAACACTACTATAAAAATCTTCCCCACTTTGTCGAGAGGCACCTGAAAGTCTGAAATATTACTTTCACATAAGCTAATGAAACAATAACAATAAAAAAATGTCAAGACTAAATTACCCTTTGTGTAGTTTGAGATAGCTTAAACCTCAAACCTTAGATTATGAGCATAATATGGTAATCCAAAGCACTCTTATAGCAAAACAGATTTTCCCAAAAGAAATAATGGAAATTCTGAATTATTACAAAAACTAAACCATAAATACTTAACACTGTAAAAGTTTAACTGTTAATGATTGTTAAGTTAATATAAAAATAGTTTAAGAGATTTGTACAATATATATCATCCCACTGAATCACAGGAACATAATTCACAGGTTAAAACTCTTCATGTTGTAACAGTTGATCCACATAAGATTCATATTTTTAAGCACAAGGTCCAAAAAAAAACCATAATTATTATTAAAGAATACACGTGAAGATGTTACTTCTCACACAGCCAAGCTCAAACTTTCTAGCTTTCCTGCAGGTCTCTCCAAAATTTCCAATTTTTGTCTTCTAGCTATTTAGTTGCCATATTTTTCTATCTTTCATTATTAACAAGTGCAAAACAAACTAAATAAATAGAACCATGATTAACACTTCTTGACCGACCATCCTCTCTAAAAGGATTTCACAAAAATATGATGTAGCACAATCATTTGACAGAATCATTGTTCACTCTGTTCAGGTGGTGCTTTCTACATAGCTTCCCAAACATCCCTAATCTCATTTGAAGTGAGAAATTTCAAACTGTTTTTAATTCATGGTAATGTTTTGTAAGAAACAATTAAGTCACAAAAATATAGTAAACAGTTTATGACAAGACAGAGTAAGTGATGGTAGTGATGACATGACCTTTGGCTGACAAAGCAGCAAAGATGTACTTCTCATACTGCGAGACATAACTTGTAAATTTATAAAAAAAAATCCATACAAAAAAATTGTGCTTGTCTTATGCTGCTCAAATTAAAAGTTATTAAAATTTTTGGTCAACTTCCAAGTTACTCCTAAATCGAGGTTTAAAAATGTTTAGATATAATCATGTACATACCTTTCATCAAATTTATTTTGAAATATATCAGACATTTCATAAGGTCCTCTTGATTTTGATGTCTTTTTTTTTTCAGATTCTACATCAGAATCTGGAAGTTTCCATACAGGATGTCGCTGTAAAGCAAATATATTATATTTCTACTTTTTAGCATTTTTTTTTGGTGCACCTGGTAGTTAGTTAATAATAGATTAGTAAATTAGAAAGTGTATAGATAAAAATATCACAGGCTTATCAAGCTTACTGGTCCAGTGACTTGAGATACACTTTCGAATTCTTCTTCATCATCAGATTCTTTTAATTCTGTGAAAAAGATATAGTAAACACTTAAACACACTTAAACGCCAAGGAAAATGTATAGAATTGTGCAATGCTGGAGTTCTCAATTCTGGCATGTCTTTTAAAATTTATAAAGTACTCTTTTTTTTGTATAGACCTACTTTGTCGTGCAAATAAATTTCACTTTGTAGTACACAGAATATCTGTTAATTTATTAGCTTTAGGAAATGTGTACAGTGCATAGAAATACAGATATTTAAAGGGGGGTATTGGATAATAATGAAGAAACAAACAAAAAAACATTTTCATAATATACAACTATTATCAAATTAAAAACTAAAACTACTAAGCAAAATAATGCAATGATTAGTTTGATTACAGTCTTGCAAACTATGATTGTACTGTCAAAGAATGCATTAAAGTACACATCCAACTACACATAAATCTCTCCAGCTAAAAGGACCTCCCCCCCCCCCAATATATCAATAGTCACCAGACAGTGGGCCTTAAAAGGATTTTTGGTTAATGAATTCAAAAATGCTAAAGTAATGAATAAATTGTTGCAGAAAAAAAAATGATTTGAAAAATGCCATTATGGATGGCTTCTTATAAGATAGCATCCCAGAGCACCAAAAAAAAAAATCAAAATAAATTACGAGAGATTTTGGGAAAGCAGGTCTAAAAAAAATCCCTATGTCCATAATATTCTTCAAAAATATGGAAAATCAAGTAATAAAATGAAAAGAATTCACTATTTTATTCAATTTAATAAATGAATTAACTTGACAAATAAGAGTAATCAGGCAACAAAGATCCTTTGTGAAGATTTACTTTGCTAAACTTTCTGGGTAAAGAAACTATTTACATTATTAAATAGCATTGAAATGTTATTTTCAAGAACAGAGAAGAGAATGAAAATGATGTAGTGGCATAGGTACATTATGAGGCTGAAATATGACTGGACTTGACATCATTTAGAAATAGTTGCAAAAGTTACACACTAGCAGTGAAAGACATTTTTATCCCAGCTCCACATTATATTATATCACCAGACTGCATTTTATAAAAATAATAATGAAATTGATTACAAAGAAGTAGGATTGAAACAAGCTGTACAATTTTTTAAAAAGTTTACATTGTAAATTTTTTAAAATAATTAATAACCCTCTATTTAAAATAGGTACATAATGTTAATGATATTTTTTCTCTACTAATGTATTAATATTTAAAAAAATATACATTGGTCCAGGGGAATGTAATTTATGAATAGTTGTAGAAGAAGAAAAGATTGGCGACTTCTGCCTTTTTATTTTCTATTTGTATCTATAATGTTATTAAGGGTCTAGTTGATTTTTTTTTTTTACAGATAAAATGATAAAAAGCCCTTGTTCAACTGTTAACTTTAATACTTAGCATGTCAGCTTGTTTAGAACATTTGTTATATTCATTTCGATTACATAGTAATTTGGGGATTACAACCAAAGGAAATACATTTCATTAGGGGGGCCATTCACATATTGAGTGATGGTGGGTCCAGTTTTTTTGTTAGCATTCCATCAAATGGGGAGGGGGGGGTGGTTGTTGTTGTATAACACAAAGTTTATTACTTTAATCATAATAAAATCAATTAAACTATGCACATTCCATTAAAGTTAAAGCGCTTCAGAATGATGGGATTGAAATTCTAACAAACTGGGAAATAGGATATGTTTTGTGGATTATTGAATGTTACAAAGTAAGTGTTGTTGGTAGATATTAAGTCCTTTTTTATAAGTTTTGTCTTCCCCTCGACACGTCTTCTTACATTTTCTCGTTGAGATCTGAAGGCAATAATCTCCATATTGGATCAATTTTTTCAACTAAACATAGGCGGGGGGGGGGGGGGGGGGGGGGGGGGGGGGGGGGGGGGGGGGGGGGGGGGGGGGGGGGGGGGGGGGGGGGGGGGGGGGGGGGGGGGGGGGGTATATGGGATAATCATCTGACATCAAGGGAAATAACAGTTTTCTATTGTTGTTTTTTTTTCCAAATATATAGAATATATGTGCTGATATTTAATCTTTTGTTCATAGCAATTGAAATTTCAGATGCTATATAAAAAAAAAGACTTTGGTCTCCTTGAAGGAATTAAAAGGCTAAAAAAAAATGATCAATGAGAACATAAATATGGTAATCAGATCTATTCTTATGAGCAAACTAGACAGCTGCCTAGGATGTCAAATCACAATAAGATCCCCAAAACATGCTCAACCTAGACTATTATTGTGCCGCAACCTCCCAGGTGCAAGGTCAGCTCAGAGGTACACAATGTTCAGGATTGACAGAGGCCTTGCATTTACTAGCAGCTTAATGTTCTATGGGGTGGGGGTACATTTTTTGGTAATTTTCGCCCCATGTATGTGAACAGCCCCTTACAATAAATATCAAAAAAATAAAAAATAAAGAATTCATAGGTAAATTATTTTACAGTACTCAAGTTATAAAGTTTATAAACACATAAAATTATAATTATACTTTAAGAATCTTTATATTGAAACCTTTTGGCAACCTATTAATAATGTTTATTGAATTTTGTTAGATTCTTTACCTTCTTTATCACTGTAAAACAAGGGGTTGACACTGAAATTACAAGTGAGACTAAACTAATCATCTTCAATTACAACAAACTTTCAAGGAAGAGGGTTAAAGCTATAAAATAAACTATTAGGAATAAAATAGGTTAATATACTAAAACACTAAGTGATATATTGAAGAGAAATAATGAATTGTTCAGTGGGTGCAAATAAAAAGGACATAATTAATGCATAAAGCCTTTTGTGGATATTTATTGATTATTCATAATTAATGATTACTAACAAAAGCTTTTATTAATACAAATTGTATTTTTAGGTTTAGAAATGTTTCACAAGAAATTAACCCATTTATGCCTATCAGTGGTCCATCAATATATATCAATAAATAGTCAGAAATCACTGAGTTCTATATTTAATTGGAGACCTTGTAATAAAGAAGTTTGAGTGAAAAAGTTGGCCATACAGGACATACATTCATAGCAATTAAAAAGATGGGTTACTGCAGTGCATATGGGTAACAAAAATAACTTTTACTAGCAACACAGAAGTTGTTGTTGCTTATTTAAGCTAGTGATTTAATAAGCATCTTTATAGACTATTAACATTATTTTGAACATAACTTTTAGACATTTAATGTATGTATTTTAGAAATATTTTTGACCTGGATGTGCTCTCCAGTTAAGATACAGAGCTCAGTGTTGACAAAACATGTAGACAGGCCTCACAAAATATCTGGCCAGGTTTTCTCACAGTGTAGCATGCCATTAATTGCAGACGCATGACCATTATAAATAACATGAGAATGGAAGGGTTTAAGACCTTAACATGGACTTGACATTTCATTGTATGAATCATGTTATTGCTTAACAATGGAAGAAAACAGGTATAGCTAATTGGCACAATGGTGAAAAGAAATGTTGCCTAATATTGTAAATGTTCAGTTATAGATCACTGAAGAGTATTTATTTATTTATTGTCAAATTCAATGACACAAAAACCAGCATTGTGTACATAATGCCATTGGAAGTGCCTACTTTAAGCATTTTAAGGGCGCCTTTTAACTCAAAGAAGTCAAAGAATTGTCTACTTATTTTGAACATCCTCATTCTAAGTAACATAAGTTTATGCAAAAGTTGAGGTATTTGAAACGTGGCATAAATGGGTTATTTTATTTAAATATCAAACTATAAAAAATAAGTTGCCTTTACCAAAAAAATCAATTAGATAAATAAAAGAGATAAATCAATCTGTTAAAAAAAAAAAAATGAAGACATTTTGAAAATTATTTCTCATCTAACTAAATCTGACTGTGCCCAGATTTCTTACTTACCATTAGAGGCTGCATAAGTTTCACTGATAGTGGACAGATAAATATGAACAGTTTTAATATTATATTTATATCCATGATTATATTGAAGCTGGGTTCTTTTCGATTTTTAACTATTTACAGTTCATAGTTTAAGTTGCATACCTAAATGTAATGTAACTTAAAGGATAACCACAATATATGAAAAGGAAGAATGTGCTGTAATATTTACATCCAATGCCCTGGATGGTAATATATACATCCAATGCCCTGGATGGTAATATTTACATCCAATGCCCTGGATGGTATATCTAAGTATTCAGCTGTCTTGCAGGATGAGGGTAGAAATGCATCATCGAAATACAACTCTGTAACTTCGTACACAATATCAATTGACTATAATACACTTCTATGACTTTATGCACAACAACAATTGCAAGGATTTCCTCTCTATTAATATTCTACCGTCCCAAAGGAATGAGGTAGGTATATTTGAGCATCTAGTCTCAGTCTGCTGCCTTAATCAACTTGTATACAGACTATATATCTGATTAAACTGCCCCAACATGTTTGATTGGTCAGTCTATCTTCCTTACTCATTTACATAATAAGGACCGTTTTCTAGCTAAGTGATTGGTACAGCTAAAATACAGATTGCAAGTTTAGCATCCATTCCAAGGTTATATCTCTTGACACAAAGGACACAGTATTTTATAAGTAAATTACTGAAATTCCCCCAACTTGGGTCACTGCAAATCATTAAGAATTTGACTTGTACTTTTAACCTATTTCTACCCAACAAAGATTTAACCCTGCACTTTTAATTTAAACAAGTCATGATTTCTAAGATTTTTTTAGTACAAATCCTGCCTAAAAATTTTTTTTTTCAATTATGCCAAACAGTAGTTGAGGTTTCTTTTAAATACTTCATGTTAAAAGTGTCAGCTTTACTCACCTGATTTTAACATTTACTCTTGGTTCATTAATTTGATGGTGAAGGTTCTGTAAAAAAAAATATGTTACTTTGATTGAAAATAAATGATTGAATGAAAAATGAAACTTTCACCCCTTTATTAAACAGATTCAATTTTAACTAAGTAAAGAAAGAAAAATATGGAAGTATCAACCTAGCATCTAAAGAAATTAAAGGCAATACATAGTTTCAGAAAAAAAACCCTCTTTTTTGTGACTAAATAGTCTATAATAGGCATGGACAAACTACAGCTCACAGGTCAAGTGCATTTAATTTTAAGTACATTCAATTTATATTAGCTCATATATTCAATTTATATGAACTCTCATTTATATGAACTCATATAAACATTCTTACATCCATCTGCTCTTAGTCCAGCACATCTGTCAAATTTAAGAACCCATTTTGGCCAGTGATTCAAAAGAGTTTGTTCCCCACTGCCTGGATTATATATACTGAATGATATTTGTGTCAAATTTATGTGAAAAAAATAAAGAACAGTGAGCATTAATGTAGGCTCTTGATTATACTAATAAATATTAATGACTGGTATTCAAATGTGAGGTCATAAATTATCATCATTTTATCCTTTGTCGAGTTTTGTCTTGGAAGGGGTGTGGGACGACTTCAAAGGACACTGAAGTGGTTAAGTTAAAGAGAACTGTTAATAAGTGGCATCCTTGTCTGCACCTACACTTGGCTGGAATAACTCCCCCCTCTTTGTTATTAACGAGAATGGCACAGCTTGTGTGATTATCAAGAACTTGGATGGCATGTATCAGGCCCTTTGTAAATGTAAGTCATACAAATATTTTAAAGAGTCAAACTTACCCGAGATAGTTTATAACCTGTAGCTTGGACATTTTTAACTCCTTCATTTTTCAAGTCATCAGCATTTTCTGAATATAAAAAAAAAAATTGTGCATACAGTATGCAATGTAAATAGTAAAATTATCATAAAGACTGTGATTTCAACTATATTTTTTTCTTGAATTGCAATATATTGTAATACACTATATCATTTTTAAGAGAAAATTAAATAAAATGAAATATTTTCACTATTTAAGAAAAATCACTCTTTGGAAAGATTTTTTAAAAAACATTTTCTTTAAAAAATAACACATTTTGTCTCATCATTTAAAGACTCTAAGCCCTTTAAGCAATTGAGGCAGATGCACTGTAGAATTCTTCTGTTTCTGTAGCCGTGCAATATAAAGGGATTGTATGGCCAGCAACCATAACCACAAACGTTTACTTCCCCAACTTAAGTCAGATATTCATTTAAAGTTGGGTGACTTGAAGGGACTTTCAGCTAACTTTATTAGGACCCAACTAAATTCCCTAGGTTCTCAAAAGCAGATCGAATCCACGACCCTCAGGTCGACTGTTGAGAGCTATATACTCTTCATTTTAGGCAAATAATTAATGAAACAATATGTTTATATTTTGATCTAAAGAAGAATTGTTTTCCCTTTTAAATTATATGAGACATTAAAACAGTTTTATCATTCTAACTTATAAAAATATGCAAAAAAAAAAAAATACCCAGAAGTTCAATGGCATTATGATCATCATCAAAAACAGCAATTTGATATCCAGCATCAGAATCAGCTGACTTTTTCTCTACTTCAGACAATATCTGACTATATTCTTCTTTGTGTTTTATTTTATCAGTTCTTTGCTTTTTACTGAAATAATTGAAGGGAATATTCAATTATGAGAAGAGATAAAATAATTGATAAACCTTTAAATTTTTCTAGTAATTTGATAAGCTTATAATTATTAAAAATCCTTCATGTATCTATCATAAGAATTATTTGAGTTATAAAAGAATTTTTTTTTCTGAACCCTTAAAATGAATCACTTAATACAATTTTGAATTAAATAAAAAAAATTTCAGTTATAATAAATTTTCTAATAAAAACACTTGTTTTTTTTGACAAAAATGTTGATCAAGGATGAAGACTATACTTTAGCTTATGTACAACATTATAAAATTTTTTTTGAATATTTGCAAACACAAGCACATTCTTAGGAACCAAAAGAAAACCAAAAAACAATAGGGCGTAGAATAACTATTAGATTGTTGGGTAGACAATGTATATAATCAATAGTACAAATAATTCAGTCTGAGACAAAAATCTAAATAAACTCCATCTGTCTCATTTCTGTCTATCTGTCTGATTTAGATAAAAAGTAAGACTAGTATTGTTTCCTGTTTAAAATATTAATCATGGCTTTTTGACCGCGTCTCAATTCGATAAATGAATTTTAAAAATCTACAGTTTCAATTAGTATGTGTGGTTTTAAATATGCAATGTTAAGTTTTTGATAATATTTGCATTTTGATGCATTGTGTCAGAATCATTACAAAATTTTCAATAAATCCAGTTTTACAGTTTTTTGCATAACATTATTGTCTCAATCAATGTGATATTGTTCAGTGCTGTCATTTCTCGGAACATATTTACGGTGTTAACCACGGTACACATGTACTTTGTCTAGGTAGTTCCTGAGAAGTAAAAATTTTAATCTTTTTCTATGGAGAAGTAAAACATTTAGGTACTTTGCCAAAGGTAGTTTTCTAACCAGGTTGCAGTAGCAGCCTCATGTGAAGGTATTATGTTTTGAGATCTTTTGGAGAGTGGCACAGATTCTAATGACAGAAGGTTTTTTTCTGAAATGCTGGTGTCTTGAGTTTTCTTGAAACCAGGGTTAATATTAGGACTTGTGTAAGTTTCTTTTTCATCCTAAAAATTGTTTTGAAGAAAAAAAAATTGAGTTGAATAATGGAGGAAAAAAAAAAGAGGAAAATAAAATGCTTACCATAGAAAATACAAAATTTAGTTTGGACTAACTTGTTTAAATATGACCCTTCTATAACAATTGTTGCACCTGTGACTCCCAATACTGATGACAGAGTGACACAGTTACACAAGATTAAAACATTTCATGTCCTTAAATAGCATGCAGAACATAAGTTCATTGACTAAGAAAACAGTAAGGCATGATAGTCTGATTTAGGTCATGAGGGGCATCAGCATTGTTGAGTATCTGATTCAAGTGTTTGATTCAGGTACTGTATAAATCCATTAACATTGTTGAGTGTTTGATTCAGGTTCTGTATAAATCCATCTGCATTGTTGAGTGTCCGATTCAAGTGTTTGATTCAGGTACTGTATAAATCCATTAGCATTGTTGGGTGTTTGATTCAGGTTCTGTATAAATCCATCAGCATTGTTGAGTGTCTGATTCAAGTCTCTGATTCAGGTGCTGTGTAAATCCATCAGCTGGACTCAAAATTTGAGAATTATGTCAACAGTAGATCTGTACAAGATGAACTGACTCTTTTATCAAGTTTTTGAAGGCCATGCAAATAAAACAACAACAACAAAAACAACAACAACACTTAAAGGCCACCACAGCCATCTCTTATATTGGAATAGCCACATGGAACTGGTGGTTTCCTGAAGACACCTGATGGGTGGCATCTAAAAACATTCATTAAAATGAGTACCAACAGCTCACCAACTTTCAGATGTTTATGGCATGTATGATGGTGCCTCTGTAATAAGCAAATATATGCTTAACACCAAATCAAATAGCAAGGGATGGGGGGGGGGAACTCTCAACATAAGCAGCAGAAATGACTTAAGAAAACACCTCAAAGAGTTAATTAATTTTTGTACTTCAAGGTCTTTGGGTGAAGGGGGGGGGTGTAACTCAAGTATTAATATATATATATTTATATAATACTAAATACGACAAGCATATAATATTTATTACTATATAATATAAATATATATATATGTAGATACCAGTATATAGATTTTAAAATATATATGCTTTAAACTACAAATATATACACATATTCTTCATATAATCAATGTATACTAAGGATCAAATGATAAAAAAAACAATTCGTATCAATATGTAAATATTGACTTCAGCCATTCATCTTTGAAAACCAAGTAACTTCATTTCTGTTTTGTCCCCATATTCTTTGTTCAATGGCAAAGTATGCATGTGAATTTATGGTGTGGATGTAAAATAAACTATTTTTGAACTAATTAGATGATGAACATTTATTCCCCCTCTTCTAATTCATTCAGAAACCCTGTTTATTTGTTGCTACTGTATTAGATTGTACATGGCCATTGCTTTCTTTCTTTAACTATTCCAATGATTTTTTTAATACATGACCAGTGTGAGCCGCTAAACCATTTAAATGCACTTTTTTGTAGGTCTCTAATCCTACGTAGTTAATAAGACAATATGGGCCCACTTTTTAAAAAAAAAATGATTCCACTATTTTGTCCTGTGTGGCCATCAATACAACACAATGTGGCATATGCAGCACTTGGCCAGGGGGGTGGGTGGGGTGGTGGTGGTGATGACTTTGAGTCTGACACACCTGATGCGTATTTAAATATATTATTCTTTGTCATAAATATAATAACATGAAATGTCTTAAAAGAGATTTTGACCTACATAAGAACCATGTAATTGTTCATATAATTACCAGGCCTAGAGACGCCCAACCATTGACTGTTCTAGCTCCCTGACTTTGAGTATCCCATGCTGACTTTTGATTGGTTGCCACTTTTTTTAAAGGTGATGCCTGCATACTTTCCTTTTTTGTTTCCCACAATTCATCAAATGTTGAACTCTTTATTTTGTTGTCAGTATTCCAGTCTGGTTTCTTCTTTGACACTAATAAAATATACATGAAATTAACACTACACAATTTTTTTTACCACCACAATTACTGTTTGTTTTATTAAAAAAAAAACATTGAAGTGTAAATGTGTTCACATGTCGAAAATGAGCTTTATTTTGACATTTTGAATATTAATATAGGTTCTAATTAAAACTAAATATATATCTAATAATTAAAAAGTATGTACGCATGCATGCGTTCAAGGGGAGGACATTTTTTTTATTTAAGAACTCAATGTGGTCGCAATTCATAAGACAATGAAGATATTGATAAATGAAAAGAATATTAAAAAAGATAAATTGTCTTTCTTAAATTAAAAGCAATTTAAATGGACATATGCAGGTTTTAGAAATGCTTAATCTAAAAGATTTGTTTTTAATATAGATATGTTCTTTAAACCAACCATTATTGTTAACCTATCTTTGTTTACCAAATAATTAAAGTTGTAGCTACTGTGTTTAGATGAAGAATGATCTGGGCCCTCCTTATTGACAACAGAACCATCAATATATGCAAGTATGGAATCCCCAACGTAGGACCTGATCAGCTCCATTGCAACATTGTGTATTGCTAGGGGATAAGTGGCTTTACCATCTTTGGCATCAACAGGCTAGTGCAAACCATAGACATGCAGGTCTCTTGCCAGGAGGGGCACGGGAGACAGTCTTTAGCTTCAGGCGGTTGGTTGGAATCTGGATATCTCAGGACATCCTCACTGAATGGTGCATAAAAGACATCATGGTCATCCTCTTTCCCAGTTATCAACTATCTTCTGAAGGAAAGAGTGCTCTTCCTGTTGTTTGTATTGCTCAAAGGCAGTTAAGAGGACGCAGTGGTGATACATTTGCTATGACCTCCTGTACTGTAGAAGTAGTGATAGGTCAGAGAGCCTGATTCTGCATTACATCTCTATTGATGACCCATTTAGGGGCTCATCAGGTTCCTTCCAGTGATATATATATATATACACCATTACAAATGAATGCTACTCAGGTGGAGAGTGGGTTAAACTACTAGATAAGATATTAAATTTAGAAAATTACATCCATAAACTTACTTGAAGGTTCTTCAGAAGTCTTGGGATGTGTCTTGCGGGGTGGTGAATTAGCCCATGGTCTATCATAGTCTCTTGAAATTTCCACATCTAAGCAAGAAACTTATTAAAATGATTAGTTAAAAAATGATAAGCCAAGAAGTAATTGCTTTTACTATTAGATAGCAAGACCACTAAAATGGTTTCATAATTAATTAAGATGTTTTCATAAATTATGGAATACGTACCCTTCTCAATTTTTTAAATTTATATTTCTCATTTTGTAAATGGTCCATGAAAATTAAATGGTCCTTTGTAAATTTTATATTGAAAAATAGAAAAGTAATGAAAAATGGAAATAAATGATTTAACTTATATTTTTATTATTTATATTTTTTTTTATTAAAGAAACTCATATTTATTAATTAATTTTACTTATATGGCTTTTAGTGTATTAAGACATGTATTTTAAACATTCAATACAGAGTTCAGTAACTTATTATGACAAAGATGATGACATTATATATTGAATACATTTTTAACACATAAACAAAATAATTACCTGAACTTCTGCCCTTTCTCTCAGGACTAACAGATTTGTTCAGTTCTGAAGTACTTTTGTGTAGTCCACCAGAACGAATTCTCTAGTAAAAATAAAGAAATATAAAAAGAAAAAACTATTTAAAAATAAGCTTTTATAAATGTGAGTGCCCATCTAGATATAAAGATCTTAATATAATCATTGCTAATGAAAAGACATATTTAGTTCAGTAATCATCCACACCTTTTAATTTAATGAACACATTAACGATTCTGAGGTGTCTCAGTAGAAGGTGTAAGTTTTTAGATGAAATAATTTTAATTTAAGTCCCTGCAAGGATGAGATATTCATCTCTTAAGTCCTATGAATCACCAATAGGACAGTTTTGTAGTGTCCTTCTTTCATCTCCATCATAACCGATAGTGCGATGGCCATGGAGAAACAGGTAAGTGACAGACATGCCAGGGCTTGAACCCACAACCCACAGCATGAAAATCAGCATACAGCATGCAGAAATTACTTTCTACCAAGACATCACCGAGCTACCCTTAACTTCCATTAAAATGATCCATTTTAGAGCAGAAAATTCCTGGAAAGTCAAATGCAAAAATCATCAAACATATTGATTGGATTTTTTCACAAGTTTTTATCACATTTCTTAGCTAATCACTTTTTGTACATTGGTAATATTCTATTAAAACAAAATGTATAAGATAAACTACTTATCAAAAAAGTATTAAAAAAAAATAACCTGTGGAATTTCAATTCCTGCTTTTTTATACAAGGATCGAAGAAGAAAGATCAGTGGATCATCTGGCATATCCCTTAACACCTTGTTCATTAAATCCTTTGGAACAAAAAAAATTAGATTGTTCTATTACAGTGGTGGCCTAATGTGGCTCTATGAGTCACATGCATTTCTTTGTTGTGCTTTGTGAGGCTCCCCCCCTCCCCCCCAATGAGCTATTTTTTTTTCTACTAGTTATTGTTTAAAAAAAAAAAAAAAATCTATAAAATTGATTGTAGTGCAGCTTTTATATTGTTTTTATGGACATTTAAACATGATAAAACTATGGCATTTGTTGAAATCTTGCAACTCTAAAACAGTGTATCCCTTTCATGTCTTAACACTAACAGTCAGTCTGGTAGCAAGTTTGGTACTAGTTACTATAGTGTGTAGTGAATACCAAAAAGTAAGCTTATATACTTATGATACAATCATATTGTTTGAAAAAAGTGTTGTATAATTTATATTGCTTAGCCATCAAATTACACTATGCTGCTTGTCATTGTGGTTACATAAGTCAATAGTTTATTCGATTTCTCTTAGTTGTGCAATTATTTGGACCTCGTTTTAATTGCCATGACAGTCAAGCAGTTCTTGAAATGTATTGTTTTCTTTAAAACATTAATTTAAAAAAATTCCATTCCTTTTACTTAGCGTTTTTTTTTATTATCTATTGCACTAGTCCTAGCACTAACATTTTTGAATTGAGTTTCTAAGTCTTCCTTTTATTTTAATTTATAGGTTCAAAGCCTAGTCTTAATCATCCAGAACCAGACGTAATTTACATGAATATTATTATAATTATATATATGCTGTTCTGCACAAATTTGTCAAATGTATTTTACATTATTTTCTGTGTATTTCACAAGTCATGACATGTCAATTGTCATTTTAACTATTTTAAGTTGTGACCATTTTGTTGTTTTGGTGAAATAAATTATCTGATTTAAAAAAAAAAAATTTAATAATTATTTATATGAGCTACCTCGAAAAGTGCATTTATTTTGTGTCGTTCCATATAGACATTTATCCTTGACTGAGATGTCATATTGAGATTGTGTGTTATGAGTCAACTAACAGAAACCGAATTGTAAGGTATGCACAATTGGTAAGGTAAACATCAATATACAAAATCTGGATCTAGGGAAACAAAAAACGCTAATTTTATTTTACGAAACAACTTTCTCAGCTACATAATTTTTATAGCTAGAATGAGGACAACATCAAGTAAAAATCTATTTTAATTCCCAGCGATATTTTTATTTCATATTTATTGTCTTTCTTTTTGTCTAGTATAATTGTTTATTTAAATAATTTTCAGCCGCCTCCGGATTATGTTCCACACCAATCACCATACTCCATAGACAGACTATATGACTTTTGTAGACCATCACTGACCATGGGCAGTAGCGTCATTTGGGGGAAGATTCTTTAAAAAAATTAAATTAATTGGCTAAATCAATGGATTTTGATGACTTAATTGAAGGAAAAGTGAAAACCAGACGCTATTTGCCCCCCCCCCCCCCCCCCCCAACATTTTTTGCCCCCCCCCCCCACCCCCGCATTTTGGTGAAATGACGCCACTGACGCCCACTGACCATGGGCTGTATGGTACGTCTTTGTCACACACCCAATGCCAATGCCAATCTCATTATAAAATACTCCTTGTATAATACACTGTTGCAATAGGCATAGAGCCGTTGTTAAATGGAAATGCAAACTTAACAGACCTATTAGGTTTTCTATCATAGGACTCTAAAACCCGAGCCGACTATAATGCTTTAATTTGATAAACATAACAAACCCTGAGAGTGTTACGGCCAATGTTTGCTAGTCAGACATTAACCGGCCGATTGGCCAATCTATTTGAGATAAACTTCTCTTACTTAATTTGTTCCCTACACTGAACAAGTTCGTATTGGTGTCATCTCTTCTATACGATACTGTTCACATTGTCATGTCGACATTAGCCTGTCGCACCCAGCCAATGTTCATATTTTGCTGGCCAATGTCTGACATTGGTCGGTTAACAAACAGTGGCCGCATCAAGAGCACATTTCTGAGCTGTATGTTTGTATACATGCTCAATTACTCACCCACGTGCTCACTTACAAACCCACGCACTCACTTACCCACGTGCTCACTAACAAACCCATGTGCTCACTTACTCACCCACGTGATTACATACTCACCCACGTACTCAACTAATAACCGGCGTGCTCACTCACACACCAACGTGCTCAGTCAAATACCCACATGCTCACTTAAATTCCCATGTACTCAATTACTCACCCACGTGCTCATTTACTCACCCACGTTCTCAATTAGTCACCCACATGTTCACTTACTCACCCACGAACTCACTCACACACCCACGTGCTTACTTACTCACCCTCATGCTCACTTACACACCCACGTGCTTACTTACTCACCACGTGTTCACTTACACACCCACATGCTCACTTACTCACCGACCTGTTCACAAACAAACCAACGTGCTCACTCACCTACGTGCTTACCTTTTCACCCACGTTCTCACTCACACACTCACGTTCTCATTAAATCACCCGTGTGCTCACCCACGTGCTCATTTACTTACCAACATGTTCACTTACTCACCCAAGTGCTCACTTAATAAACGACGTGCTCACTCACAAATCCACGTGCTTACTCACAAACCCACGTGCTCACTTACTCACCTACGTGCTCAGGTACTCACCCACATGCTCAATTACTCAAACAATTGCTTACTTACACACTCGCTCACACCCCCATGTGCTCACAAACTCACCACCATACTCACTCACCCTCGTGCTCACTCACATATCCACGTGCTTACTTACTCATTAACGTGCTCACTTACTCACCCACATGCTCAGGTACTCATCCCCGTGATCACTTATTCACTCATGTGCTCACTCACACACCCACGTGATCATTAACTCACCCACGTGCACGCTAACTAACCCAAATGCTTACTTCTAACCCACTTGCTCACTAACTCACCCACGTTCTCAATTACTCACCCAAGTGCTTATGCTTACAAACTCACCACCGTACTCACTTACTCACTCACATAGGTACTCTTACACCCGCGTGCTCACTTACTCACCCACGTGAGCAAAGCTACAAATTATCCAACAAAACAAATATATTTTAAGCAAGTGTTTTTTTTTTAAATAAAAAAAGCTTTACAAAAATGAACTAAAAAAAACTAAAAAATAAATAAAATAGATAGCTAGACAGTTAATCGTCTGATCAATTTGTTTTAATCCCTCTTTATTCCCTGCTTAAAAAGACTTCTAAGAGCCGAACAGACTGAACATTGAATAACACGTGCAATGATGTTCCTTTTGCTTTGATTTCACTATATTCTTTTAGTTTTTTTTTCTTATCGTTTCGCTATCTTTTCCATGTACTCTTTTGGTGTCGCCATCAGATGATGTGGGATCAGTATTATCATTGTTGTTGTTTTTTTTTTCATTCTCATCTACATATTTTTCTATGTCCAGTGGCGTCACTAGGGTTGGTGTCACCCGGTGCGGTAACTCATGGTGTCACCCCTCTCATGACACCCCGGTCTCCATATTTTTTTTCCAGAGACCGTATATATGTGCGCATGCGCGACTGTATTTTTTTCCGTTTCCGGGGTCAGGATTTTAGCGATAATTGCCATCTATAGGTCAGTGCAAGTATACCAATAATTTCATTAAAATAATTAATAATAAAAAGTCTGTTAATAGTCGAAGATATTTTTATATTTGGCATTAATTTTTTTCGAAGCCTTATAAAGCCATGTGCTGTTAATAATCGGAGATATTTTTATTTATTTTTAAAAATTAAATACGGCTTTGAATTATTTTAAATTACAAAATAAGAATATAGGCCTAAAACTAGACATTTTGCATTTGGGTGTCACCCCTCGTGAGGGTGTCACCCGGTGCTGTCCGCACCCCCCTAGTGACGCCACTGTCTATGTCCTTTATTTACGAGATAATCTTGTTGCCATTAGTCATTGCGTCCGATTTTCCTTTAATGTTCGTTCATTTCTCGATAGTTATAAATTTGATTTATACTTACCTATCTTTCAATTCACCTTTATTATTATTATTTTCTTCCATTTCAGATTTTATTTCGATTTTTGTCTTCTTATTATCCGTTATAATTTTTTTTTAAATTTGCTTCTCTTCTCCTCATCTAAACCATTGCGTAATTTTCGTTCTGCCTTTTTTTCATGTGTTTCTTATGATTCCTTCTTCCTACAAATGATGCTGTTCTAGGCAGTGCTTTTTTTTTTTTGAGAAAAAATGCCACCCCCCCCCCTTCAGTTGCGCCACTGGATACGGCGTACCGGCACCTTTTTCAATGTGGGGGAACACATTATTACTTTTCTTGTATTTTTAACGTTTATTATTATTTATCATATTATTAATTTGTTAAAATTGAATTATTTTAAAATTGTGCGCGATAAGAACTAAACTATACGTAGGGTTTTAGCTAAAATTTAGGCAATCCATCACTGAGTACCGGCACCTATTTTTTTTTTTTTTTACAAAAAAAAAAAGCTGGAATTATCAGTCCGAGCTTTTTTTTATTTTAATTATCACATCCGTATTTCACTGAGATTGCGTTTTCAACAGATTGCACGTGACGCAACTAATCCTCTAACATGTGCTCGTATATTTGCATTTCATTTCCTTATGCAGTTCAGCTGCTAGCGATAAAAGTGTTTTTAAAGCAATAAGGTTGTCTCTGGATGGTCTGCATCTCTTTCAAAATCTGGCCAGGTTCTGTCGTGGTGACTTTTTTCGAAGCCTTATAAAGCCATGTGCTGTTAATAATCGGAGATATTTTTATTTATTTTTAAAAATTAAATACGGCTTTGAATTATTTTAAATTACAAAATAAGAATATAGGCCTAAAACTAGACATTTTGCATTTGGGTGTCACCCCTCGTGAGGGTGTCACCCGGTGCTGTCCGCACCCCCCTAGTGACGCCACTGTCTATGTCCTTTATTTACGAGATAATCTTGTTGCCATTAGTCATTGCGTCCGATTTTCCTTTAATGTTCGTTCATTTCTCGATAGTTATAAATTTGATTTATACTTACCTATCTTTCAATTCACCTTTATTATTATTATTATTTTCTTCCATTTCAGATTTTATTTCGATTTTTGTCTTCTTATTATCCGTTATAATTTTTTTTAAAATTTGCTTCTCTTCTCCTCATCTAAACCATTGCGTAATTTTCGTTCTGCCTTTTTTTCATGTGTTTCTTATGATTCCTTCTTCCTACAAATGATGCTGTTCTAGGCAGTGCTTTTTTTTTTTTGAGAAAAAATGCCACCCCCCCCCCTTCAGTTGCGCCACTGGATACGGCGTACCGGCACCTTTTTCAATGTGGGGGAACACATTATTACTTTTCTTGTATTTTTAACGTTTATTATTATTTATCATATTATTAATTTGTTAAAATTGAATTATTTTAAAATTGTGCGCGATAAGAACTAAACTATACGTAGGGTTTTAGCTAAAATTTAGGCAATCCATCACTGAGTACTGGCACCTATTTTTTTTTACAAAAAAAAAAAAGCTGGAACTATCAGTCCGAGCTTTTACTTTTACTTTTAATTATCACATCCGTATTTCACTGAGATTACGTTCTCAACAGATTGCACGTGACGCAACAGATCCTCTAACATGTGCTCGTATATTTGCATTTCATTTCCTTATGCAGTTCAGCTGCTAGCGATAAAAGTGTTTTTAAAGCAATAAGGTTGTCTCTGGATGGTCTGCATCTCTTTCAAAATCTGGCCAGGTTCTGTCGTGGTGACTTTGAAACTACAATCAAGTCTACATACACTGGTTTCGCCAATTTAAATTGCTCGTTAATGTAACAGTTCATCCCATTGCATTGACTTTCCTTCTCTACTTCATCTTCCGTTCTGTTATAAAACTGTATAACTCAATTGCCGCATTTTAAAATTAGACCTTTCTGTTCCTTAATCCATTCTTCAAATATGACACTATACTTTTTTTTTTAAACGTCTATAGTCACCCGGTTTTCTTATACGGAGCTGTCCATTAATTACGTCAACAAAATAGGGGGAGGGGGGGGGTCAGAAAATTTTTTTGACAATTGTTCACAAGGGGGAGGTCAAGAAAAGTTGACGGTCCGCACAATATATATCTATGCATAGCCCATAAGCGATCTAGTCTTATATATCTATGGTTGCTACTATGCACAATAAATCTTCTAAGCAAAAGAGTTTTTTTTTTATTTTATATATAACACAACTACTAAATCTTCTATTTAAAAGAGTTACAGGTCAAAGTTTATGTGTCTGTCCGTGCTATCAGCCGGTTACCTTATCAGCCTAATGGGACCTTTATTAATAGTGCGTTATTAATAATATATCTGTTATCGTATCTATATCTGTACTATAAATAATATCTATGGTGGTCTGCTATTTTATACATGCTAAATATATACATGGATTTATGGTGGGTCGCAAGCTGAAAAAAAGTGGGCAGCGGCGTAAATAAGTACGTTTTTGCAGCCGGGCTGTCTCTAATTTAGTCAAAAATACTGTTCCCTTTTCACGAGCTGATGATTTATTGTTGCATTATTGCTGACAGCTACAAAAACGTCGACAACGTGAAATTTTGCGTCATTTTGAAAATTAAAATTGGGAGGGGTGAGGGAAATGTCTTCTCCCTCGTCGCTCCTTCCTATGGTTGTGTCTTCAATAAACCAAAACTCATACCTGTCTAGTGTCTATGATAATTGATGGTATAACATGGTCACTGTGTAATACTTGAACAGTAGTCTACTTATTAATAAAGGCCCAATGCATATTAACAGGCTGTATCATTACAAAATAAAAGATGCAATTTTGTCAAAGAACTGTGTCAAGTTTTAGTTTGCAAATACTATGGCCCAGATATCTTTTGCACAAGATAAGCAGAAAAGTTCAAAAGACAATGTGTTCAAAGTGCAGTTGAATAAAAGTTATTATACAATAGAGCACATTCAAAATTTGGTATAAACTCAAGGTATCTTTTTATTTATTGCTACTATAATGTCTATAATAAGTTTGAAATCATAAATGAACTGAGTGTATGAACCTGACAGAGTGATTTAAGTGTCATATTCATATTAGATCATATTTGCTTTTTGCTTGTTATTACTTAAAATTTATTGCCAATGGCAATATCAATAGTGTAATAGTAAATTAATAGTTAAAATATACTCAAATAATTTTCCCTTAAAAAAATCAGGTGATTTTGGTAAATTTGAAATCAATTATTGTTAGCTTGTCAAAGCCTAATTGACTATATATTTTAAATTTTGAACACTTGGACATTTTAAATTAATTAAATTTCTAATATGAGTCAGAACTATTGCATTTTTAATAGAGTAATATTTTACTCTATTAAAAAATGCAATGAGCTTCTGACCTCATATTAGAATTTAATTAATTTTAAAATGTCCAAGTGTTCAAAATTTAAAAAAAGAGTTTAGCTTTTTGATTTCACTCCAGGCACACCACTTACTAGTTTATATTAATAATTATGCTCAAAAAAAAAAAAAAACTAGAAAAATTTTTTGACACTAAAATTTATAAAAAAAAAAAATAAAAAAAAAGTACTTATTTAAATGTACTTAAATGTAAACATATATTTATTCAGGCTTAGATCATGCCAAAAAGTATAGAACTTGTATTGACTAAATAAATAACATATCCTCTCTTATGTTGTATTATCATTTGGTATTCTTATTTTTAATGTACTCTCTACTTCCCCAGAAAATCAGCAAACAGTCACTTGGAAACTAAGATGGGTGTGCTGGCAGTTTTATTGGACTTTATTCAAGCACTTTTTCTAATCATTTACGCATACATTGTTACTCTTATTTCAGTTTTTGTTCCCCAGAAGAGGAAGTCAATTACTGGTGAAATTGCATTGGTGACAGGGGCAGGTCATGGTATTGGTAGAGAACTTGCCCTGGAATTATCAAAACTTGGTGCCGTTGTTGTTGTTTGGGATGTAAACAAGGTAGTTATCTCATAACCTTTTCCTTTTTGAGAAGAATCAAAATACAAAGAGCTCAAAATTATTTGTAATAATTACACAGCTGACACTTGGCACAAATTTGGGTTGACTGCATGTTATAGGAGCACTCATCAATCAAATCATATACAAAAGTTTAGTGTGATATGTACATAAGTCAGCAGTGAATAACACTGTGTTCAGTCTTTTATTATTTCAAATAATATTTCATTTATATGGTTAAAAAAAATGAAGAAGTATCTTTTACTGGCCCATAGTATGAATGCCATGCGAGTCTTGGGAAATTCTACCAGCATTTATCATTGGCATTTTGGGTTTTAAAAAAAAGATCATTGACAATTATTAATACAGGATATTTGATAATTAAATTTTGATCAATTAAAAAAAAAAGCTATTAAATGGGAATTAAGTGTGCAACTGTAAATGTTTATAACATTAATACAAAACCTAAATATTTTTAAATAAATCTTTTCTTAAGGCTAGGTAAAATAGATGTCTGCCTGTGCAGAGAATTTAATTTTACAGTAACCCAATAAAATTTCAAAGCGTGACTGTTGTTATTTAAAATAACAAATTTATAAATATAATACCTAAAAAGCTGCACCATTGCCAATTTATTGAAATTTAGTGAACAAAAGAAAGATTATACAATATATCTAGATTGTTGTTGGCAACCTCACAAAACATTGAAGAACCACATGTGGCTCCAAGAATCGCTTTTAAGCCATCCCTGGTCTAATATATTGATAATACATAGTCTGATACTACTAGCTGTCATCAGTTTGTGTAAAAAAAATCTATGTAAGGATAAGATGAAATCTCTTTGATCCTATAAACTTCTAATGGGACTGTTTCATCCCCACCTTAGTGCATTGATTGAGGAGGCACCACTGGAGATATAGTGGGGACTTTCACCTTGACCTGAAATATCCATTGTTCCTCACAGAGATCGAACCCAGAACCCTCAGATTGACAGTCGAACGGTTGACCGCTTGACCATCCGTCCCCACTTAGTTGTCCAGTAGATCATATCACTAAATGCTCTAAAAATTAATAAAAACTTTATAATAAAAAATTACAAATGAAATAGAGATATTAAATATATTGATAATTGAAAATATTTATTAGTAGCACTCGGGCAATGAATATGTAAGACTGCAAATTTTAATTTCTTTGATAGTATAATATTTGTTTCATTCATCTTGTTTATCTTATGTTATTCGCTAGGAAACCAATGATAAAACAGCCAAGGACATAAAAGCAGCTGGTGGCAAAGCCTATGCCTATGTTTGCGACATAACTAACTCATCAGTTATTGCAGAAGTCGCCAAAAAAGTCAGAAACGATGTAGGGGATGTCACTATACTAGTAAACAATGCAGGCATTCTTAATGGTGGTCCCTTTTTTGAGCTGACCGAAGTGGATATTAGAAGAACATTTGAAGTCAATACTCTGTCTCATTTCTGGGTAAATGTTTTTACTATATTTCTTCATAGCAGTTATAAAGTTAAAACAAAACAACTTCTAAGTCAATGTGACCTAGTTCATTTATATAAAACACATTTTTTATTGAAAATATTGGAGTAAATATTTTTATCTTGTAATCGCTTGTTTTTATTTTTTTTTTAAACAGAGGTATAGAATTTTTTAAAAATTGAATTATAACTTGTACTGCAGGGCCTGATAATACATGAACTATAATCTCTATTATAGTATTTTTAAGACATTAATTGTTTTTTCTCTGTCCTGATTTGAAATAAAGAAACATTACTATTTGTCATTATTTCATTTCTAACAGATGATGAAAGAATTTTTGCCCACAATGATTGTCAAAAAAAACGGTCACATATTTAATGTTATTTCCATGGCAGCATTTACTGGAGCGGTGATGATGTCTGATTACTGGTAGGGGTGTATTATGTTTTGATTTATGTAATTATCAACCTAATGACAATCTTCATTCGCTCATATTGAATCATTATAAATATTTCTTTAGGCCTCTCACTTCTGTTAAATTTTAAAGAACATATAATGGAAAAATCAATAAGCACTGAAATTCATAGGACATTGTGTTATGATTGTAAGGCAGGCTAGTCACATGATATAGATTTGAAATTTACACTTACATGATTAGAACTACATGCAGAGCTGGAAAACCTAATCCAGAGTACATGTATTTTATAAATACATGTATATTGGTAAATCTCTTTTTTTTTTAATGTTGTTTCTAATTGAAATAACTGGAAAGCTCATAATCTCTGCACACTGTCTTAAATATAGGCAATGATGGGCACTAATTAATTTTAGTAGCTTTTTTTAAACTTTACTTTCTGTTTATCTGTTTATTTCAAATCTTGCAATTCATATTTGGACCAGTCTTCATTTACTAAGAGCTCTCACATTTTGCACACATGTAAATTCTTTATGACAATAGACAATTTAGATAATATTGTGTCAGTAAACTAACTAACTTCTTGTAGAATTATGTAGCTAATTACTTTTAAGTAATCTATTTAAAGGGAAAATATATGTAAGGAGATTATTGTGTCAAATTAAGATGGCAGAGGTAAGAATGGGGATTCCCCCTTACTGTAACATTGGCAAAATATTCTTTTTTACAACAAAGCAAAGAAATTCAGTGGCTGAATTTTGAAATCTTTAGGGGCTAAATTTCTGAACTGTCCGACAGTTTCATTACTCTTTAAAAAAGCTTCTGCGATTTTATGAAAATTTGGAAGACCATTTACTTCATGATAGCTCAACATAATTTAACATAATAAAAATTTTAGTTAGCACTATGGTGAAAAATGAATAATCCTCAAAAGATTTTAAAAAATCATAGGTGAAATACAAGTTGCGTTGATATAGGTCAACTTATTGGAATAATTTTCACATGGAAGATGAAACAAATCATTGTAAAATTTTCCATTCTGACAATATTCTTAAAGTTAATGAATATTTTGATTTAGTTAAAGTACACTTTTAACAAAAGGTTTTTTTAGACTTTTTTAAACTTTGAAGGTAGCTACAAAAAAAAACTACTGTTTGTTAAACCAATAGTAACATTTTCCCATTTCTGAGTATAGACCAAACCAGATTATTTTGGCCAGGTATGGGCTTGTAACTTCGTCATCCTCCTTCACCAATTGATTTCATGGGGTGTTTTTGCTTGCATTGCTGTTTAAATACATTTACTGATATATTAAATATAAACGAAGAACTGAAAATTACAACATTAATATGTTGCACAGGACATTAAATAAAATACTCAGCTTACAAATTATTAAAATACTATTCAAGAAATTTATAAAAAGAAAAAATAAAGTTTTTTTTGTCTTTCATTAAAATATTTGAAAAATTTTTTTATGCCTATTTCTGAAAATTCTGTTTTTAAATAAAATGTTATATCATTTCACCTTGTTTTATTTTGAATGATTCACCATTTTTATTGTCAACTTTCCATAAGGAGTTCAGTTTATTCCGTTTCTTTTCTTCTTTTTTACTGCATAATGGTTGATGAATGTGCATATTATATTATTTTTTTTTTGAAGTGCATCCAAACATGCAGCTTATGGTTTGTTCCAATCGCTCAGACAAGAATTAAACCAGGCTGGATATAATTTTATTAAGATGACAGCTCTCTGTCCGATGTTTGTGGATACTGGATTGGTTAAAAACTTCACTTTAAAGTAAGTCATGTGCAGTATGGTTTACCAAATGTCAGCTTGTAATACATTTTATGAATAGCCTTAGAAAACATTTTGTTTAGTAAATTGATTTATAAAACTATAAGAGATTTGGTTATGAGGTGCTAAATTGTACTTAATCCTTATTGGTGATAGGTATAAAGAGTACACAAATTACTTGGCATAAATGTACACTTGGAGTTTTATAAAAGATAACAAACTTCATTTTTTAGAGGAAAAAAAATTGAATACAAGTCCTATGTGATACTTTTTAAAATGTCGAGTGTTAAAAAGCGACACTGTAATAAGATGTAATCTTTTTTATACTAAAATCTGATTTGACGAAACCTTTATAAAATGCCGTGTTTATTTTTACTGAAACCTTGTAGGTAAAATAGTTAATAAGTGTTATATTTTTACTAAAACCATATCCTCTACAGGTGAAAAAAAAGGCACCAGTTATAAAGAACAAACTTTTTTTAGAATTTGTAAAATTTTTTTTTTTTTACTACAGAACCTACTTAAAAAAAAATCTTATTAAGTATATTTATATCACATGTAATTTGAAACAAGTGAAGTGTACAAGTTTAGTATTCTTTGTTATTCTTTTCTTGCCAAGGTATGTACAACTAGTTGGGGTGGGCATTTTCTGTTAAAGTGAAAATAAATAGGCTTTATCATAGGTGAAAAAAGTTTGTGATTGAATAAATAAACATAGAAAAAGAAAAAAAGACATCTAAATTCTTTAGCACCGGCACGGTTTATTAAAATAATACGACATCTTTTCACCTATCCTTTCAGTCAAAATATTGTTTTTTAAGATCTACCCTCAAACATTTTGCAAGAGGGCCCTCAAGCTGCTATCAAAACCAGTCATTATAGCACAAGATTCATTAAAAATGTGACGCAGTGTATCCATTTAATTACCAACTGCCCCTTTTTTTTTTAAAACGGGTGACTAAAGTGTAATTATTCAACATGTCAGAACATGTCAGACCATTGGTTCTCAGAGTGCGGGCAGCTAATGAATTTTAGTTTGAATGAGACTTAGATTTAATTTATCATTAACTAACTGTACCCTGCAAAGCATTTGCATAGAGTTATAACCCCTTAGGCTTGATTGGCAGGCGAGGTTATTTTTTGGTTTTGGGCAGATCCAATTTTTTTTTTCATGATTGTATTTTAAACTGGAATACTGTTATATTAATTCTTTACTTTCGATTTAACGCAGCTCCTAAATCGCTATTATTATATTATATTCATGGAGGATCTATATTTGCATAATTCTATAAGTTTCGGTTCTGTTAATTAAATAAAAATAAGGTGAAACTTTATAAAATATGAAATAAATAATGCTTTTATTCTATTTTTTTTTATCAAATTTTTTTTTTACAATCAAGCTGATTGTGAAACGTTTTCATAGTGGGCAGACGTAACAGTTTGTGAACCACTGTGTTAGGAAATCCTAACTCCTTCTATTATGGTCAACTTTTTAGTATAAAGGATTTTAAAAAGAAACATTAGCTTGCTTTATCATAGACCAAAGTGTTAGAAAATATGCACTATGAAAACTGATTTATTCTCTCAAACCCCCCCTGCCCAACTATTTTATTTTCCCAACCCACCTGTAGAGAAAAACTGCCTAAAAATAAAACATTCATTAGTTTTGCATGAAGATTTCCCCCTTTTTTACTTTACAGATTAAAAACACTTTTGAATTTTTAAAATATATAGAAGTAGAGCTATAATTATGAACACATAGATTATCAATCCATTAATTATAACTTGAAATTTTTTGACAACCCATCTAAAAATCATCTGCGACCCACACATTACCATATTTGCTATGTAAAAAATCTTCTTGGCAATTAAGATACTTTTCTCCATTGTTTACCTATATTTTTATTTCTCCCTAGGCATGGTAGGGTGTTAACAGCTAATGAGGTTGCAGTTGCAGGTATTGATGCAATGCTGCGTAACTATGAACTCGTCTCTGTCCCATCCTGGATTGTGCATGTCACCAGATTTCTAGACTGGTACCAGACTAATATTTATTGCTATTTTTACTTATTATACTGTTTTTTTTTTAAAGCTTTATGATTCCATTTTATTATTTATTTCAAAACTTTTTAGTATTAGTACAGGGATGGCCAAATGTGGCTCTTAGAACCACATGCACAATCAGCCTTGTGCTGCTCTGCAAATCAGCCACTTTCAATTAATTTTGTTCCCTTAATGTTGATAGTGTTCTAGTTCTAGTCAACAACCTCACGGGTGGCCACCCCTGTTCTAGTCACCCAACCTCATGAGTGGCCACCCCTGTTCTAGTCACCAATCTCATGTTCTATTAGTTTAAAAATTTTATTTTGATGATCTAATTATATGGATGATTTTCTTTATTTCTTGCCCAGCGTCCTGCCTAGAAAAGCGTCCGCTGTATTGAAATCCAAGTCAGGCATTAAAATACATTCACAGTACAAAAAAGAAAATTAAGTCCCGATTCTTCAAGCCGATTTGTGTTGGTCCACTTTGTTTGATTAAAGGAAGAATGACAGTATTTTGAAAGATTCGCTTTTGTATTTTTTATTATGAAATAAAATACCCAAGATAAAAGAGCTTGTGTGTTTTTTTCTTGTTTTTTTAAATTCGCATTCAACATTAAAAAAAAAAAATTATAACTTGTTGTATTTTGCAGACAATAAAAAAACAACCCAGAAATATTAAGATCTCTCGAGTCGCATGATATCTGGACATTTTGCATTGACAAGATGTCATGAAATAGTAGTGTTGTTTTTAGTCCCATGTCATATTTTAGTTTCAGTTTTTATTTCTGATTTTTTTCTAATAATAATTTTTTTTTTAGTTTTCATCTAGTTTTAGTCTGCTTGCTTCTAATTTTAGTTTCAGTTTTAAGTTCTCGTTGATGAAAAGTCAACATTTTCGATCAACTTAGGAAGGTTTTGGTTTTTTTAGTTTTTAGATCAACTTGAAAACAACACTATGAAATAGCATAAACTGCCCAACTTTTAATCTCACCATTCACTCAGTGAAAGTATTTTCTAAACATAAGTTTTCTCTTATGTAATTTGACACACAATTAGGCCAACCGAGAATGAAGTTTTGAATATGTCATAAAAGGGACTAAAAATAAAATAAAGCTAGATGAATGAATGTAAAGAAAGAGTTGCCATGCTGTGAGTAAAGTATTTACATCTAAAAACGTGAATTTCTGAAGGTCTCTGTCCCCAGAGGCGCAACTAGACCAAACTTTCAGGGTGGGGGGGGGGGGGGCAAAAAAAATCACTTGTATTAAAAAATCACTATTTATATATTTGTATTTTATTTTAAACAAATTTTGGTCTTAACTTTTAATTTTTTTATTTCGGAGGGGGCCAATGACCCCTCCCCCCTGGTTGCGCCACTGTCTGTCCCAACTATTTGTCCAATCAAAATTTGCAAAAGTAAGGGTAACATTTTTATGTGTGAGCTTTTTTTATATTCCCTTTGTATTTCCCTATTCATTGTGCCAGTTGAAACTTATATCTATATTTTAGTGTATTGTCAATTGATACATTAGCTAGCCAATGTTATGAAATGACAGATTATTTTGTTAAATAATGAGTACTTGTGAGTAGGTAGGGGAGTGTATGCATTTAGATAGGGGGTTAAATATATAGATAGGTGTTAGGTAGACTTTAATAGTATATAGGTAGCCATCTGTGTTTTAGTGTACTGTCATCCGTATTTAAATTTTCTCTGTTCTAACTTAAATGGGCACTTCTTGAATTAGCTAGTATCTCTCCGTATGTAAATTTGCTATAGTTACACTTATGTAGAACTAGATATAACAGGTTAGATTGCTGATCTAAGGTAATTTTACTAATAATACTGGCCTTATGATAGCCCTAAACTAGTGTTGAGACAATGGGGCAGTGGCGAAGCGAGCTTAACTCGCGCCCGGGGCACAATACCTTTTTAGATGCCCCCCCCCTGCCCACCTCTCGCTACGTCACTGCAATAGCCATCACAGATAGACCACTGTTTTGATTTTTAGAGATGAGATAATTACAATTTACATAGTAAGTTGTAAAGTATATATATATATATATACATGGGCGTATTCATGGGGGGGGGGCATTTGCCCCCTCCCCCCTACATTTTGAAAAAATGTCATATTAGAGGGGGCATTTGCTCCCCCCCCCCTTTCATTTTAAAAAAATGTCAAAAAGTTGTTATTTGCCCCCTCCCCTGGAAAATGTTTGCCCCCCTGGAAAAAAATTTCTAGCGACGCCCATGTATATATATATATATATATATATATATATATATATATATATATATATATACAGTGCTTTTTTGTGCCGGTACGCACCGATACGGCGTACCGGCACCTTTTTCAATTTGAGGAAAAAATTGTTACTTTTCTTGTATTCTAACGTTTATTTTTATTAATTTATTATATTATTAATTTGTTACAATTGAATTATTTTAAAATTGCGCGCAACAAGAATTCAAATAGGTGCGAACTGGTAGTTAAAAGTTTGTCAATTCATCACTGAGTACCGGCATCTATTTTTTTTTTTTGCAAAAAAAGCACTGTGTGTGTATATATATATATATATATATATATATATATATATATATATATATATATATATATATATATAGGCCTATATACAAACACATAGAATAGGAGCTTTCTTCTTGGGTGTTTGAAGGAAAAATGACGTATACATTCAGTAAATATGGATATTTGTTGAGCTGAGCAAAACATTAACTTTGACACTCAGTTGAGTTATATGTTGAAGACTGGGTCCTAGCACAAGAGGAAAATTATTCCTTAGTACCAGCTTATTCTTTTCTTCCTTCTTTGGCTGTACAGCCCACCTATGGCCTTCGTACCTCTATCTACAGCCCTCGTAGGGCAATGGCCTTCAGCTGGTCTAATCATGGTTTAACTACATATGTTACAGCTGGTCTAATCATGGTTTTACTACCTTATGTTACAGCTGGTCTAATCATGGTTTTACTACCTTATGTTACAGCTGGTCTAATCATGGTTTTACTACCTTATGTTACAGCTGGTCTAATCATGGTTTTACTACCTTATGTTTCAGCTGGTCTAATCATGGTTTTACTACCTTATGTTACAGCTGGTCTAATCATGGTTTTACTACCTTATGTTACAGCTGGTCTAATCATGGTTTATCAGTTGTCTGGAGATCTGTCTGTGTTTGAGTATTTTATGTAGCTCGTAGTATTCTCCTTATGATCCCTATCTGTAGTCTGTGCATACTCTCTATAATTACATCATTTATTTCATTGATGGTTGATCAATTCAAAGTTGTTTTTTTTTTTACTTTTTCAAAGGCTATAGGTGTGATTTAAAATATTTTTTTTTCTTTCCCTTCGCTGATAATTCAACGCCATTGAGCTGTCATTAGCTCGAATTATTCAAAGCAGGACACATCTCTTAAAAGTACTCGTGTCACGTGACTAATCGATCTTCAACTGCTTGTTGCCGTGCTGTACACTGATGTCATTTTATGTTGTGATTTGTTTTGAAGTCAAAACGCCATAATGTGCGCACATTTCACCGATACGATACGATTACAGATGACTTCATAAGAATACTACCATGAATGCTAATGATGTCACGTGATAAAATCCCACGATGTTTGATATTAAATCGAATGGTAATGCTGATCAATGATCATCATACACCCTGGGGCTGTTGCTAGCAGGATACAGCGCTAAAGTGCTGATGTCTTGTGTCGAAGCAATCCTCTTTTGTTTAGTGCAGGGGTGGTCCAATGTTTTGAGTCGCGGGCCGCGTTGAGCTCGTAAACTGCCTTAGTTTGCCCAGTGACATGCTTTTGTAAAAATATCAGTCATAATATGCATGCCGATAAATGAATTGAGGTCATACTAAACTAGAAGGATGGAACGATAATAGCGCGCCATTAAATGTGCGAAGGCGATTCAACACATTTCACTCACTCGCTAACAGATGACGTCCTACGAGTGCCACCGTGTACACAAATGACGTCAGAAATAGAATCTTTCATTTCGATCTCTCTCTCTCTCGCTCTCTCTCTCTACACACACACACACACAGACACAGACATATATATATATACATATATATATATATATATATATATATATATATATATATATATATATATAAACATATATTTACCCATTTCTTTTTAGGTGGCTCTTATTCCCCCCCCCCCTTCTGGGCCTTAAAAACATTAGTCTGCCTCTGATGACAACTATCACATTACCTTTCTGAAACCGTCCACCAAAACTACGACAATACTTTCCCAAACCAGCCTAAAACAACTAGAACATTACTTTTCCCAACTAGCCACTACAACTAGAACATTACTTTTCCCAACTAGCCACTACAACTATAACGTTACTTTTCCCAACTAGCCACTACAACTAGAACATTAGTTTTCTCAACTAACCACTACAACTAGAACATTAATTTTCCCAACTAGCCACTACAACTATAACATTAATTTTCCCAACTAGCCACTACAACTAGAACATTACATTTCCCAACTAGCCACTACAACAAGAACATTACTTTTCTCAACTAGCCACTACAACTAGAACATTAATTTTCCCAGCTAGCCACTACAACTAGAACATTACATTTCCCAACTAGCCACTATAACTATAACGTTACTTTTCCCAACTAGCCACTACAACTATAACGTTACTTTTCCCAACTAGGCACTACAACTAGAACATTACTTTTCCCAACTAGCCACTACAACTAGAACATTACTTTTCCCAACTAGCCACTACAACTAGAACATTACTTTTCTCAACTAGCCACTACAACTAGAACATTACTTTTTCCCAACTAGCCACAACAACTAAAACATTACTTTCTCCCCAAACTATCCTATTTATCGGCATTGTATTCGCTAATATTACATTTTTCTTTACACACGCTGTATTATTTGAGGTTAACCTTCATCCGACCACTACTTTAAAAGATCAATATTCTACAGGGATGACTCACCTTGTCTCGTAACATTTTCTCCCAGGACATGGCTATCAATACAACTGACCGATGAGTACGCATTGAGATATTTTAAACAGGCAGCTGGTGTAGAAATACATCAGATGTCATCAGAAACCCCAGTCTGACTCAATCCTTTCTCCGGAGGAAGACAAGTCATTTACAAAAGTAAAATCATATTTCTGTTTTAATTAGTGGTATAAAAAAATCAGTGAAACTTTAAAAATAGAAAAAATTGAAATTATATCGGCTAGATCTTCAAGTAGGTAAGTGATTTAATAAATAAATAAATTTAGTAGCTGTTAGGTTGAAATTGTTTTTTTTTAGTTTTTTGTTTGACAGACCTTGGAAATAGATTTTGGTTTACTGAATAATCGACTAGAGGATTAAGTTGATGAATAGATTATCTATCTATCTATCTATCTATCTATCTATCTATCTATCTATCTATCTATCTATCTATCTATCTATCTATCTATCTATCTATCTATCTATCTATCTATCTATCTATCTATCTATCTATCTATCTATCTATCTATCTATCTATCTATCTATCTATCTATCTATCTATCTATCTACCGTGCTATCTATCTATCTATCTATCTATCTATCTATCTATCTATCTACCTATCATATCTCTATCATCATCTATCTTTATCTATCTATAACTATCTATCTATCTATCCATCTATCTATCTATCTACTTCTTATCTATCTATCTATCTGTCTGTCTGTCTGTCTGTCTGTCTGTCTGTCTGTCTGTCTGTCTGTCTGTCTATCTATCTATCTATCTATCTATCTATCTATCTATCTATCTGTCTGTCTGTCTGTCTGTCTTTGTCCGTCTAACTGACTGTCTGGTTGATTTTCCACGTATACATCTATTTACAACTGTTCTTAATAATAAATTTGGTCTTATTATATCTTTCCGTATCTCCCCCCCCACACCCCATAATAGTCACTAAAGTTAAATATAATACCCTTCAGAAGTCTTAAAATGCAATATATATTTGACTCAAAAAAATATAAGCAGTGCAATGCCTTCGACAATCAAAAGTGTTATTATATTCATCGTCTGAGCTAAATGAAGAACAGGTCCGAACGGATATACTAGAGTACATGCCAGATTTGTACAGTATTTCAGGCAAACAGGAAGCGAAATTAAATAGAAGCTCATAAAAACAGTCTTTGAACTAATTTGTTTTTGTAAGAGAAATAAAACAAAAAACGAAAATTGAGAAGTCAACAACTGATAATTAAAACTTAATTGTATGAAATTTAATTTTAAAGAATTTCTCAAACATCTTTGCTTTATTTATGCAGATACATATTTTAATATGTTTATATATATATATATATATATATATATATATATATATATATATATATATATATATATATATATAATGAGCTAATGTTGGACAACTTATCTGTGTATTTGACTAACTACTACTGTTTTTCTTTTTAATTGTGAACTATTACTTTTTTTGTCTCTAACAGATCTTCTGTTTTTGCGATCTATTGATATAGACATGGGTAGGTATTCATGGGGGGGGGGGTATTGTTGCTCCCCCCCCTTACATTTAAAAAAAATGTCATAAAGTTGTTATTTGCCCCCCCACCCCTGGAAAATTTTTGCCGCCCCCCTGGAAAAATTCCTATTTGCGACGCCTATTGATATAGAATCATGTGCCACTTTATAACTATATGTTAATGTGAACTAGTGCCAAGGCCGTACCCGGGGGGGGGGGCTAGGGGGCTGCAGCCCTAATTAATTCTAAAAATCAAATTTTATTATAAAATAGACTTCTACTATCATTGTGTTCCAATTTTTTCTTATATAAAACTCTCAACACAGCGCCCACTCCCCTCAAGTCGCACAGCCCCCCCCCCCCTATAGCTATGTGTCACTAACAGCTTCAGTCCATAAGAACTATTGCCACTGACTAGTGTTGTTTTAGTCCCAGGTCATATTTTAGTTTCAGTTTTTATTTCGTTTTTTCTGTAATAATTTTAGTTTTCGTTTAGTCTTGCTTCTAATTTTAGTTTTAGTTTTAGTTCTTGTTGACGAAAAGTCAACATTTTCGTTAACGAAGGTTTTAGTTTTAGTTTTCGTGAACGAAAGCAACACTATATTTTAGTTTCAGTTTTTATTTCGTTTTTTCTGTAATAATTTCAGTTTTCGTCTAGTTTTAGTCTTGCTGCTAATTTTAGTTTTAGTTTTAGTTCTCGTTGACGAAAAGTCAACATTTTCGTCAACGAAGGTTTTAGTTTTAGTTTTCGTCAACGAAAACAACACTACCACTGACAGTTTCTGTCAATATGAACTATTGTTATGTCTAACTTATAACCTATTATGTGAACTAGGGTCAAGTTACTTTCTTATTTCTTTTATGTTGGACTATCTGATCCTCTATTTCAATCATCACTACTCTATATATTAAACTCACGTATAGAATTCGGAAACCGGATGGTGAAATGTAGTCTTCTTTCACATGCGTGCTGTGCAGGCACCGTGCACTGTATTGGCCAATTGAGTTAGACAGATACAACGTATGTGTGCGCTTATTTGTGTGAGAAAACGAGAATGAGATTCAATAGATAGATAGAATGAAATACAATAGATAGATAGAGAGAGACTAACCGAAAGAGCGTGTGAAAGAAGAGATTACTTAGAGATCGGGATAAATAGGCAGAGCTCACAAAGATGAGCATAAGAGAGAGAGAGAGAGAGAGAGAGAGAGAGAGAGAGAGAGAGAGAGAGAGAGAGAGAGAGAGAGAGAAAGAAAGAGAGAGGAAGCATGAATGCAAAGAAAGTGGCTTGTGCGTGTGTGGGGGGAGGTTAGTTGACTCAGAATAGAAGACATGTGTCCATGAATCTTGCCAACTGTTGTACTCACGCATGACCCAGTTCTGACTAATGCAAACTATTGAGCATTGACATTTACATGGGGTGGTGCTACCGCTCAATATCGGCTGCAATTTCGATTCAGTACTAAGGTGTGTTGTCAGTGTGTTTAGGAGACGTGAGCAGTGATAGAAATGTTGTGTTGTCAGTGTGTTTAGGAGACGTGAGCAGTGATAGAAATGGTGTGTTGTCAGTGTGTTTAGGAGATGTGAGCAGTGATAGAAATGGTGTGTTGTCAGTGTGTTTAGGAGATGTGAGCAGTAATAGAAACGTTGTGTTGTCAATGTGTTTAGGAGACGTGAGCAGTGATAGAAACGTTGTGTTGTCAGTGTGTTTAGGAGATGTGAGCAGTGATAGAAACGTTGTGTTGTCAGTGTGTTTAGGAGATGTGAGCAGTGATAGAAATGGTGAACTTTTCGAAAAAAAGGAATAATTAATGATTGGAAATGATGGCATAGGGGCGTATATTTAACATCGTATGTGTAATGCATAACAATCTGCGTAACATTTAACATGGAATGCGTAGTGTAAAACATCCTTCCTAACATTTACCATCGTTTGTGTAATGCATACCATCATTTGTGTAATCCATCGTTTGTGTAATGCATAACATCGTATTTGTAATGATTAACATCACTATGTAAGGTAAATATCATGATTAACGTTTAGCATTGAGTCGTATGTATAATTTATAACATCCTGTGCATTTTTTTAACATCGTGTGTGTAGTGTGTAACATCGTTTATTTACCGTGTCACGTTTTACATCGTGTGTGTAGTGTATAGCATCGTTTATTTACTGTGTCACGTTTTACATCGTGTGTGTAGTGTATAACATCGTTTATTTACCGTGTCACGTTTTACATCGTGTGTGTAGTGTATAACATCGTTTATTTACTGTGTCACGTTTTACATCGTGTGTGTAGTGTATAACATCGTTTATTTACTGTGTCACGTTTTAGATCGTGTGTATAATGTATAGCATCGTTTATTTACTGTGTCACGTTTTACATCGTGTGTATAATGTATAGCATCGTTTATTTACTGTGTCACGTTTTACATCGAGTGTATAATGTATAACATCCTCAGTTCAATGTTTGAATATACATTACAAGTCTGTTTGTCTTACAGGTTATACACGGTTTATTTTAGATGACAATATTTGTCAAACAGTTGTTATTTCATTGTATTAAAGCAATTTTATTGCTTTAAACATTTAACAACAAACAATTGCATGATCAAATATTCTAAGATATCTAGAATAAACAGCAGAATATGAATTGATACTTTTTTTCGCTATAAGTCAATCAATAGTAAAAAAACAAAACAGTAGTTTTACTCATTATATCTTTGTGTTCAACATTGACAATAGAGCCCTGTGTTAGTACTAAACTAAACTACAACCTCAGTAAACTGTATTGAACTATAAAACCGTACACAGATAATGCGATTAATCGATGTTTCGTTATGCAGAAGTATCGGTACAACATTTGATCAAAAGTGTCTTTTTTAGTCAGAAGTTGAAACTAAACTAAATTAAAGAATAACAACAATCAAACACATCATTGCAATCTCTCAGTCGTTGTTACATTTTTATCTCTAACTGAAGGTCTGGTATGAATCCTTGCACCACGCCGCGGCTTTACTTACACCCACTCGCAGCAGCGCGGCTTTCTTTTAAAAAAAATGCTTCGGGAGTTGGCGTAGGTGAATATCTGACAAGCTGAATGGTCTGAAGGTATTTCCAACATAATTCCTCTAAAGTAAGGCTTTGGAGCCAACAGGATGTTGCATAGGTGTATTCCACTTGGCACCGTTCTCGTTTTCAGCATTGGGATGTGCAGTGTTCACATGGATGTGCCGAGTCAAAGGTATGGTTCACGTAACATTGCATTTATATCAATTGTTCTCTGAATTCAGAAGTTCCATGCCGTAGAAAGGCTTGTGAAACTTTCTCGAATTATTTTGTAAAAAAATATTCGCTTGTTTTTGTTTGATTGACACTTGTGGGTCACTGCCACTGCTACCTTAAACGTGACCCCCCACCCCTCCTCAACTTGTTCGGTTGAGATGCCATAACACATTTCTTAAGAGGATATCAACATTTCGACTAAAGTTCCAAACCCAGGAATAGAAGCGGTAGAACTGATTTAAAACTATTCGAATGTTTGTATAGGCCCAACACAGGCCTAGAACTGTATTACAACTCTTTGATTTATTTGCGATGGGCGGACGAAGATAACGGTTTAAAATACCTCATTGAAACAACAACAACACAACAACAAAAGCAACTGTTAGCTACTTCAGGGATTTGAGTTGATAAAGTTAAACCATATGTCAATTGTTAGGCAGGCTAGATAACTCTCTGATTTAGCTATATTTTATAAACAGTTACACGATTAGGAGTTGTAAGTTATCTATTATTAGTAAGACGTTGCTATCCTGAATCTATGCGTTAACCGTATTTGATGGCTACAATTGTTTAAAAAAAAAGTAGTTCAGCTACATTGTTTAAAAAAGATCGTCCCAACTACATTTGTTTAAAAGAAAGTAGTTTAGCTACATTGTTTAAAAAGTAGTTCAGATAAGACTATTGTTTGCAAAAAGTAGATTCGGTCACATTGTTCAAAAAGTAGGATTCAGCTATATTGTTTAAAAAGTAGTTCAGTACATTGTTTAAAAAAGTAGTTCAAGCCACATTTAACAAAAAAGATATTCCCAACTACATTTAACAAGAAGTAGTTCAACTACATTTGTTTAAAAAAGTAGTTCAGCTACATTGTTTAACAAAGTAGTTCTGCTACATTGTTTGCGAAACGTACTATACATATATTAGGAAAGTAGGTGAGCTATTGTTATTTTAACGTCCAAAGTGTAGCTTTATTAATATTTAGTTAGATACCTGGTCGAACATTAAAAAAAGCTTTCAATATCGATAAAGCTGGTTAGATTTATAAAATAGCTAGAATTGATCAATAGGTTTCATTAAACTATGAATATATAATTACAGTATAATTACTAGCTGAACAATAAGTGGAATGTACGAACTAGCTGAGACAATAAGTGGAATGTGCATGACTAGCTGGACAATAAGTGGAATGTACGAGGCTAGCTGAACAATAAGTGGAATGTACGAACTAGCTGGACTAATAAGTGGAATGTACGAACTAGCTGGACAATAAGTGGAATGTACGAACTAGCTGGACAACTAGAGTGTGAATGTTACCCGAACTAGCTGGACAATAAGAAGTGGAATGTACGAACTAGCTGGACAATAAAAGTGGAATGTACGAACTAGGCTGAACAATAAGTGGAATGTACGAACTAGCTGGACAATAATTGAATGTACGAACTAGCTGAACAATAAGTGGAATGTACGAACTAGCTGGACAATAAGTGGAATGTACGAACTAGCTGAACAATAAGTGGAATGTACGAACTAGCTGGACAATAAGTGGAATGTACGAACTAGCTGAACAATAAGTGGAATGTACGAACTAGCTGAACAATAAGTGGAATGTACGAACTAGCTTCAGACAATAAGTGGAATGTACGAACTAGCTGGACAATAAGTGGAATGTACAGACTAGCTGGATAATAAGTGGAATGTAAGACAAGCTGGACAATAAGTGGAATGTACGAACTAGGTGGACAATAAGTGGAATGTAAGACAAAAAAAAAAGATTATTGGTAACCGAAGAGATCACTTCCACATTTTTTAAATTTCAAAACATTGCATGCTTCAACACACCCCACCACCATCCAAAACCACCCACAAACACAATCTGCGACACTTGTTTATAAAAATCATACATTAACAAACGTAATGAACAGCTCACGCATGTAATGATTTCACATCGGCCCTGATCAATTACTCACAACTGCTGGGCAGTTTTATTCGAAGAATCAATAACTGTAACGTCGTCCCCCCTCCCACCCGGCCGCCGCAGTGTATTTGAATATTCTAACCAATAAGATGTTCTGCAATGAATCTAGGTCAAGTCATGATTCACGTGAGGCAAAGATGATCACATCTGCCAATAAGATTAAATGCCATTTAACTTCAAGAACTAGCGGCCCTGTAGCCACCAGCACTCTTATTATAAAAATTTGTTATGACATTTTCCATAAGAATTTTGAATTTTAATCAGGGTCCTGGAGAAAGGGTCCACTGACATGTGCTCTAGATGGGTTAGGGGCCACTGACATAAGCTTTGTATGGAAAAGGGCTACTCACACGTATTTTGGATGGGATAGGGGCCACCGAGATGTGTGCTGGATCGGATAGGGGCCACTGACATGCACTCTGGATGGGTTAGGGGCCACTGAGATGTGCTTTGGATGGGTTAGGGGCCACTCACACGTGTTCTGGTTGTGATATCGACCACTGACATGTGTTTTGGTTAGTATATGGGACCCCTACATGTGTTATGGTTTGGGATATCGACCACTGACATGTGTTTTTGTTAGTATACGGGCCCCTTACATGTGTTATGGATTGTGACATCTGCCATTGACATGTGTTTTGGTTAGTATATGGGCCCCCTACATGTGTTATGGTTTGTGATATCGGCCACTGACATGTCTTTTGGTTAGTATCTGGCCTCCCCCCGGACATGTGTTTGGGTACCACCACCCTTTACTGCGGTCCTGATACTGCTCACTCATGTTTAGCAGCATATTACTGTACTCAAAGGGGCCCTTAAGGGCACAGGAGCACATGCCATTAACCTGGTTGAACCCTTTTACGAGGCCCTGACATTCATAAACTAAAAGTTTTTTTTTTCTCCTTCCGGAGATCCCGACTCGATGCAACCACATAACGTGTAACCGTAGCCTAGGTGGCCCCTTAGGACTACGGCCCACCCTTTATGGTCAGGCTGCCCCACCCTTTATGGTCAGGCTGCCCCACCCTTGATGGTCAGGTTGCTCCACTCTTTATGGTCAGGTTGCCCCACCCTTTATGGTCAGGCTGCCCCACCCTTTATGGTCAGGTTGCTCCACCCTTTATGGTCAGGTTGCCCCACCCTTTATGGTCAGGCTGCCCCACCCTTTATGGTCAGGTTGCTCCACCCTTTATGGTCAGGTTGCCCCACCCTTTATGGTCAGGCTGCCCCACCCTTTATGGTCATGCTGCCCCACCCTCTATGGTCAGGTTGCCCCACTTCATTGCGGAGTTCCCGATATATTTCTGTTTAAAAAAAAACAACGAAAGAGAAAAATAAATAAATTTTATTGTTCATAATAAAATGAAACGTGTTTTTATTTATTTATATATCAAGATTTTTTAAACAGAATTTTTAATTTTATATTTTTATATTAGCAAATTTTGTCTCATGGCATGAAAAGCTGTTCTGTGAATTGCCGTGACTATAACAGTGAACTAATGTGATCAGTTTCTTGTTGAAGCACGATTCGTGATTAGCCTTAAAACATAACTAGTATCATGGTTTATCTTGTAGTTCTTCCATTGTAAATCTTTTCCCCTCACTTTTTCAAATCTTGGGGAGGGGTGGGGGTGATGGGGGGTAGGGAAAGATATAACCCGCACAGGTAGCTAATGCTCTGCTGATATTAGTACACATGAACTAAAATGTAGACCTCCCTAACGAACTCTTTTTTTTTAAACAGTGAGGAAAATGCCGATGTGCATTGCAATATTTATGTGAACATTTTATTCTATAGAATTTCCGGAACGTTTTATTTTTTTTGTGTGTGTAAATTAAAAGAAAGAAGTTTCAACGTATCCACCCCTCCCACCCTCCCCATTAATTTATTAGGTCAGAAACTTTATCCAATCCAGTAAACCCAATTATTAATTTTTTTTTTTTTATCTTAAATCATTGATTCGTAGGCTTAATCGACCTCAACATATTTTATCAGTTCAGTGGTTGTTGATTGATGAATACATGACAATGATTTCGTGAGATATGTCCGTCCGACTGTCTGAAACTGTATCGTTCATTATTATCCTTCTAAATAAATAATTAATGGCTGAATGGTTAAGGAAAATAAAAGCATGATAATCTGGTTTGTGGGGTTTTTGAAATTCCGCTCACGGATACAATTTTTTTTCTTTTAATAAGTTGACCTTTAACAATAAGGCTGTTAAAAGCCAAAAAAAAAAAAAAAACAACAAAAAAACAACAACAACAACTAATAGGCTTCTCAATTTCATTACATATAATAAATAAACCCATATAATTACATTGACCTATTTAGGTTAATCTCAAAGTTGAACTATGACCTATCTCTTTGCAAAGGTTTTGCAGGATACAGCTAGTCGTATAATATATTTGTGAGTTTACATTGAACCCTAGGAACAGAATGAAGAGTTGAAATAACAGTTACATTAGCCCTCTATGTAATATCACACACAATATATATATATATATATATATATATATATATATATATATATATATATTATGTGTGTAAGCTTTGGAATATAATATATTTTTATGAATCAATGTCTTTGTCTTTCAACAGTCAAAATAAGATGAGCTACACATAGTTGGCACCATTCATTGGCTGGACACTCGATGACAGAGTTGTATGAGCTTTAAACAGAGGACTATATACATGGGATTAACCTAATTGTATATTATCAGAGGTTAACACCAAAATGAAAAGGCATTCAATGAACAGAGAAAGATCCATACGGTACACTATTTAATAATTTTCTATTTCCTAAAAATGTAGATTAATTAAGACGATTTTAGGACAATGTTTATAGGGCCAATTTAGCTTGACTCAAATGTCGATAAAGCAAGAGTATTTAAAATGTCAACCTACTTTTGATTTTTTGTAGACGTTCAATGATTTGTATATATTATCCTAAAGTTAAAAGTAATTAATCAAATCGCATGTTTTTTTTTGTCTCAGACAAAGGACTCCATTCTGGTTATTAGTTATTAAAAATTCTGTCCTTTTGCCTCACTCACAAAAAAGGTCTATTCTGATGTCTCATGATAAATACACACAAACATACACACATGCACTCACGCATTATATCTATAGCCTCTATCTGTCCATCCATCAATCCATGCATGCATCCCTCCCTCAGTCCATCTGTCTGTCAGTTTGTCTCTCTCTCTCTCTCTCTCTATATATATCTATATATATATATATATATATATATATATTTATATATATATATATGTATATATATATATATATATGTATATATATATATATATATATATATATATATATATATATATATAATGGCGTATAAAATATAAAAATAAAGTATGCAAACTATTTAGTAATGTTCAATTATTTTGGCTATTTACATTAATTTAGTGTGTAATCTAATTATTTTCATTATTTTTTTTTATTTAGGCTATTCAGAAGTTTACAAGTTAAACAATTCAAAACTACAGCAGTCATAATTTTTCCCCAAAGAAAATTAAGCAATTTGGAATGAGTAACCCGTGCGTAATAAAGTAAATCAAAAGATTGACTGAACCATGAAGCTTATAGATCTGGTAGCTCATTCATTGCCTGGTAGAAAGAAAAAGACAACTCCTGCACGCATTGAAAACTTCACACCTTGCGACCAGGAAGCTGCACGCGTCAAAACAAACCAACTTCGCGGATCCGGCTACAAAAGTAAACGGCAAGAGAACGGTGAAATCTCCGAGACGAGCTGGAGGGGCAATGCTTTGTACCGAGGTCTCGAGACGGCCAATGATAATTGCTCAAATACTCGCGGTATCGTGACGTCAATCAGCGCGGAGGGATTTCCCGGTCGCATGTTGACGTCCCGAAACCACGAAGATCTTATGACGTCGTCGGACTTTGAAGGCTCTTTCTCTCTGATGGCTTCCGTGTCGGCAACGTCTGATGAGTCTTATTCATCTCCGTACTACCACTTCCATCATCACCACCATCTTCACCAGCACCGTGTACACAGTGGACGACAGCGTGAGGAACAGCAAGATATAGATAAGTGTCACATGACCAGCCTTCCCAGATTATGCTGCGAAGTTGATAAAAAACAAGAAGTTGGTTTTTTTAGGAAGTCTCTGGCATCGTTCAGAGGCAAGAAAAAACAGTGCAGCAAGGCAAGCAAAGAGGCCGATCAAAGTCCGGTCACGATTTCCACCCACCCAGGTTTTTCTGTATGTCCTGACTCAGTTTTGTTCGACAGAAAGGCCACGCCTACTGATAAGAAACCAGCCAAGCCTAAAAGGAAAGGCTTGAAAGGATTTTCCAAGTCAAAAGAAAACAAAAACATTTCGAAAGTCAAGGGAAACGACTTATTATATTATGACAGCGATCCTCAACTACTTATTACTTCCCTTGAACCGCCACATCCAAAATTGAGTGCCAATGAAATGTCTCGACTGAGAGAATGTTCCGTAGAGAGTTGCTCATCTCGCGTCTGCCCTGGATCACGAGAAAGTTCCTTTGCGAGAGATTATGAATCTACAGGTTTCGATTCAGCGTCTCTCTCCGGGTACGAGTCCGACTTATCGAGAGATAAAGTTCATAGGTCAAGGTCGAGAATTAAAACTAACCCTTGGCTTCCGTCTCCCCAACCTTCATTGTCGGGCGGAAGACGAACAGAAATTTGTGACCTTAGAGAATCCGAAGAGGAAGATTTTTGCATAAACGAAAGATTTCCACGATCTGTTTCACTGGAGCTCACTCGACGTGATAGACTGTCTTGCAGTGTTCCCCATTGGAAAGACGGCGATCATAGATCCAACATGATCCAAAGACACAGATCTCTTACACCCCTTGATATCAACATTGATTTCGGACTGAACAAAAAAAGCCAATATTCTAGATGCTCGTTGCTGATGGGAAACACACAGAGAGAAAGACGGCGCCAACTAACACAAAATCTAAATGATCTGAACTGTGAGCCCTCAAGGGAAACCTGTATCGTCTCCCCTAATACAGAATTCGTCATGTTAACTGACAATCTGGAGCAACTGGCAAACAACATCAGTTTTGAATACGAAGACATCCTGGACTCAACTCTTGAATGTGTCAACTCACTGGAAGATGTCCAGTCTTCTGTTCATGAATTGTTGACAGATGAAGAAAGTGTAAACTATGATAAGAAAACAGACCAGTCTTGTATTACGTCTAGAGGGATGGGACAGAGTGCCAACAGTCCAGATTCGGGGGTAGGTGGTCTAACATGTAGTGACGGCGATGAACTCACCAATATGGCTGAATCTCAAATGTCCACCAAGCGCTCAAAGAATACTCTAGCTGGGAATGGTACAACAGTACATCCCGCACTAAACTCACAGTTAAATTCAGGAATATCAAATCCATGTCAAGATATCAAGATGTTCCAATGTAAAGTTAATACATCTGCACCAAGTATACATACAGAACACATTCAACAAGCAGCTGGTATAGACGCAACAAATTTTCAAAAAGCACCAGGTGTCAATAAAATATACATTCGACAAAACTCAAACACTAGCACATCGAATATTCAATTTCCTATCACGGATTTAAAACTTGATAGTAAAATTTTGAATAACCGCTCTATTGAGCAACACGTAATGGCGTTAGAGTCGCCATCGCAGAGAGATGATATTCTGAGTCCAACTGTAATGATAAACGAGAGGCTAGATGTCTGTTACCAGCCTGCACTGCGTTACGGGCACGGAGGTCGCAGTTCAAAACCGCCATCTACACTATCCCATGAGCTGACATCATCCTATATCAAGAATCATCAAGCCTCATCTCATCATATCGTTTCAGATGCAAATGACGTCAATTTGCGAAGGTCCCCTCGACCATCCGTTGCAGTACCTGGTACGCTGCATGTTTCACGGTTGAATGACATGGAAAAGTGTTCAACCTCAGTCAGACAACAAACAGACTGGAGAAATGAATTCCCAAGAAACATCCCACCAAGTGAATCTCCGACGGACAACTGGCAGTCAGGTGGTGACCTAACCTGTCACGGTCACTTAAGTGTTTGTTGTGGACAGGGCACTGACCACACTGACCATCACGGAGAAGCTGCTCGTTTGAAAACTTTTACTAATGAAAGAACAAAAGAAAATAGTTTGAGAACTACTGAGTCGTATATGAACACTTCACATGGCCCCATGGAAACACCTTCTGAAGTGACGAGTTCAAAGGACTGCCATGCCGACAAGATATACATGAAAGCACAAGATTTGAAATTTGATGTGAGTGTTCAAACTGATGAGTGGAATGACTCGGTTCACACTGACGAGTGGAATGACTCGGTTCACACTGATGAGTGGAATGACTCTGTTTTGAGAAACGTGCAGGAAAGTACACGTCTTTGGCTTCTGACTGGGAATATGCAGAGCTCAGCGGACACTGGCTACTGTAGCTTGACTAGAGATAGTCATATTTATCCTGATGATGAAAGCTTGTTCACGAGTGACCAGGAAGAACGAACGGCATCAGAGAAAGGCTCAATTTTCGACATTCACGGAAAAATTTTTTCTGCGGTACAATCTGGCAGAAAGTCTTGTTTGTCCTTCACAGAAACTTCTAAAACATCTGTCGCTCATTCAAATGAAGTGGAAACGTTATCAGTCTCCGGTACGCTTACTCGATCTATTCCACAAAAAACCGTGAATGAGATGTTTTCGAATATAGAAAATCAATTTCAAGAGATTTTCCACCAATTTCAGGATAATCAGAATAAATCTTTCTCATATTTAAAAGAGGGCAATACAAATAAATCATTCTCCAATTTAAATGAAGACAATCAGAGTAAATCTTTCACTTGTTTAAACGGAGAACAACTGTCTGACAGTTCCGCAACGACAGTTAGCCACTTTGAAAATGTCGGTTGTATGATGGACGTGGAGACTGGGGAGAAAAGAGACTTCGTTGACACGCCCCTGCACTGCGAAGACAGATTTGTAGATCACGATTATGTCAATATCACACCGGACATCGCACCGGTGAAACATAACGCCCAAATAAGCAATAGCTGTCATCTAAATGAAACGATTAAAACCCAGATGAATATTAGCTTTGATCTGAATGAAAGACATAAAACCAAGATAAACACTAGCTGTGATTTGAATGAAACACATAAATCCCTGATAAACAATAGTTGTGATCTGAATGAAGAATCTGTAAAAATCATTGAAGGACAAGTGGGTCGTCATCATATTCCCAATGAGTTGAGTCAAGAGAAAGCGGATTACTTGGAATTTTTGAAAGATGCTCCACTCAAACGTACTCACTTGAAACGACCTTTGTTTCTAGTGCCGGGTCTGGGTCCAGTTGATATGTCTACCTGTGAGCACAGGAACATGTTTTCTCAGCTGAATCAAGTTATGCCATTGCACAGCCATTCACTCGCCCTAACCCACACGGGTAAAAAACAAAAGTTTAAAAAATGTCTTGAACCAACACCAGATCGAAGTTTGATATCAGTAAAAATAACAAATGGCAATGGACCTAGTTTGAATGACCCTAATTCGAATGATCATTTCTCAATAGGTCATTTTCAGTTTAGTGAAGAGAAAGGAAGTAATCAAGCTAAATTTAGATCCCCATTAGTACAAACATCAAATTCATTGTCAACTACCAACAAAGTATCAACTGCAAGCAAATTACCAACTATCAATAAATTATCAAAAGCCAACACATTATCAACAAGCAATACATTACCAAACCCCAGAGGAGCGGAACAGCTCACCAAAGACCTGACCAAGACGACAGAGCAAGTCAGGTCACTGTGTGAAGACAAACATTTCATTTTACAAACAATTCAGCAAGCCAGGAAAGATGAAACAGAACGACAGCAGCAGAGAAGTCTCCTCGAGAGAAGTCTGCAGGCAAGGAAAAAAGAATCCCTCCTTGAAAGTCTTCAAGAGCTGAGGGCGAAATTAGAAATACAGAGTAGAAAACTGAATTCTTAAATTTGTCCATTTTTCAGTGTCTTCCTGACACACAAATACACAGCAGATAAATGAATTTGTATATTTTTGTACACGATTCAGTATTACACTAAAGAAAGACTAATAACACGTTGTTTTTTTACTTAATTCAACGGAATGGCTTGATACATTAACACATATTTGAATACTTCGTATTGATGTTAGCTTAAACTATCAATTAATACTTATTTAAAATTGAATAAAGCTTTTTTTGTATATTCTTTGTTAACTGGAGATGTATATATTATATACTGCGACCTGTTTTGATGTGATATCATTATTTATTTTGTCCAAATTAATTTCAGTCTCGTATTCATATTTCAATGTGTCTTTATCTCATTAGATCAAAGATGTGTCTGTATCTCATTAGATCAAAGATGTGTCTGTATCTCATTAGATCAAAGATGTGTCTGTATCTCATTAGATCAAAGATGTGTCTGTATCTCATTAGATCAAAGATGTGTATGTATATCATTAGATCAAGATGTGTCTATGATATTTTACTCCATGACAAAATGAAGCATTGTGATACGATTTTTTTCATTTTTTTTTTTAAATTTACATGAAATACTTTCTCTTTTATTATTACCGATGATCTTTATATGACCAATTCGTTCTTTTGTACAGAACTGATCACTTATTTATTATTTTGTCGTAATATTTATACTGAAAAGATTGAATATGATAAATGTGTTCTTTCCATGTGATCTTATAAAAAAAAATACTAAAAAAAAGCATTGGACTAAATGTATGGGAAAAAAACCTGTCCAAATTTGAGTTTTCATGACAATCGAGATAACAAGTGCAGTAAATAGAAAATACCGTAGATATAAGGAACTCTATATCTATTGGGCAATACACTATGGATGATTACTGTACAGATTATTGTACGTGGGCATTGCTGTTGGGTATGCATACAAGTAAAGATACGTAAATTAGGACGTCAATTATTATTTCAAATGTGGCAAAAAAAAATGATTTTTTTTTTGTACATGAAATATAAATAAAGAAGGGCATTCCCGAAACAGACGTACTTGGTGTAGGGCCGGCAGAACGAGACCAAACGCCATTGTTGTTATTCTAGTGTTTTTTTTCTCTTCTGTTACAATTCCTAAATTCAGTTTCGTGATTTTCGAGCCATGTTATATTTCAGTTTGATTTCGTTGTTAGCTCCTTTTAATTTTTACAATACTTTTCGATCTACCATTCACGGTCGTAGCACAGAATATACGTTGTACATACTTAGCATCCATTTTTTTTTTCGTTAGCTTTTAATGGCGGTTTTTTCACTGAGATGTTGATACTTTAGCCGGTTATTGAAAATACTTTTTTTGTTTTGCAACTAAAGCGTAAAGTAAAATTATTGGAAAGAAATAACAAAACACGTATTAGTTCTATTTCTTTTAAAGCTAATTTTTCGACAGACAGATTTAAAAAAATATTATATAGGCTAAGTATTAGCTTGCCAATCGCGCAAAGTTAATTCTGAATTGTGTCCAGCTTATATTTTACTACATGACAAATGATATGAATGTATATATATTTATATATTATACATGCATACATTTGACATAAATACAACTTCAACATTTTGTCTATTTCGAGGCTTTCAAATAAACTAGTGTTTTTTATCTGTAAAAAAAAAATTGCCTGTGATTTTAATATTATGATATTTGTTTATTTTTTTTTTTGATCTCTTTTACATTTTTGTGTTGTTGATACTTTTTATTCCACTTATATCAGTCAACTCACATAAAACTGGACTTTAAAAACTCATAAATGAAATTAATTGAAACCAAAAATGATTATCGCCTAGACTCATTTTTTTTTTTTAAAAACAGACATGGTAAGCGTAGTGACCTATGACTGTGACCAATGACAGTGACCTATGACAGTGACCTATGACTGTGACCCATGACTGTGACCTATGACAGACCTATGACAGTGACCTATGACAGTGTCCTATGACAGTGACCCATGACAGTGACCTATGACAGTGACCAATAACAGTGACCTATGACAGTGACCTATGACTGTGACCTATGACAGTGACCAATGACAGTGACCTATGACAGTGACCTATGACAGTGACCGATGACAGTAACCTATGACGGTGACCTATGACAGTGACACTATGTGGGTCACAGCTTAATGAAATCAGTCATTTTATTCTTGAAAGCCTATCCATATCTTACTTCCCGTGCTGCCAACGATGCTAATTTGCAGTTAGAATTCAAAATGCAGTTATTTATTGCCAAACCAAAGCTGCATATATAACATTTAGCTGAAAGACTATTTTTGGTGTGTGTGAATATTGTCTAATACTCGATGTATGTACACATTATGTATTGATATAATGACAAAGCATTACCAACGATGCAAGCTTGTATAAGAATTTATTGAGATAATTAATTATTCTTGTCTTGTGTGAAATAAAAAAAACATCCCTTGAAATATTCGTTGTGTATCGTTGGTTGATTTTTAATACTGTCTGTGTCCATTATTACCGTCTTCTGGTATTGTCTGTGTCCATTATTACCGTCTTCTGGTATTGTCTGTGTACAATATTACTTTCTGATATTGTGGTGGCCGGACTTTTCGACCCCGGAGAGTTCGACCCCGCCATTTCGACCCCGCGACAGATTTGTTGAGTGTAATCACACAACTTGTGTTTGTGTCCATTGATAAGACGTCACAAGGACTGAAACACGTAATTAAAACAAAAATTTGAAACAATTATAACACACATTTTAAATAAACTATACAAATATCTTTAACAATTGAATACATGTTAAACAAAGTTACTAAACATATTTAAAACAAAGAAATTATAATTCAAATATTATTTTTATGAGTTGACGGGGGTGGAATAGTCCGGGGTCGAACTGTCCCGGGGTCGAAGTGTCGCGGGGGTCGAACTGTCCGGGGTCAAAAAGTCGTGGAACCGATATTGTCTATGTTCATTAATACTGTCTTCTGATATTGTGCTTGTTTCTGTGTTTATTAATACTGTCTTCTGATATTGTCTGTGTCCATTATTGCTGACGTCAGTGATTGGAGTTGTCCATTGTTTGCCCTGATAGATTTATTACGTCCAATGCAGTCTTCAAATATTAACATAGTCCTTTACCATTGTCTTTATGTTGCTAATATCAACCTTTAAGAAAAAGGAAAGTTTTTTTTTCTAATGGAACCCCGACCATAGAAATTTAATTTTGTCAACTAACTGCAGACGTTTGTCCAAAACTAATTTGGCGGGAAAAGCTACAATTCATCGCCTAATGAAACTGAGGAAGTGTTAGATTTACATTAATTGTGTATTGTAAATAGGCAACAAATGATCTCGCCTAACCCCACCCCCCCAACGACACATTTTTTTCCAACAACAAATGTTACCCATTAGCTGCCAGGGTCGACCTGAGGACGATGGGATAGGTTGCTATCAATCTGAACCCTCCCATCCTCCCCGTGCCTAAGAGAGTAATATCATGCTGTCAAGCTGTAGAGAGTAATCCGTTCTAGGCTTGTTAAGCTTACTCTCTGACTTATTATTCTGATAAACTTGTGCTACTCTAAATGTAATGTTTTATAGTGAACAAGCTTATTTTCCCGTCGTTGCGCGGCAAAAGGAGTGTCACCAGGGCCCGATTAAGGATTCTGTAGGCCATAGGCACTAATTAATTAATTATAACTAATTAAATATTATATAATTGTAAATAAAAAAATATATATATTATTTATTTTTCACTTTTGTAGGCCTTATTTTGTTTGTAGGCCCTAGGCACGGTGCCTATAGTGCCTGGGCCTTAATCGGACCTTGAGTGTCAAGTCACCCACGTGACATTTCTACTTTGCCTCTTTGCTCGTTATACAATATTTTCGACTATTTAATACGTAAAAAGCTATAAATGAAACACAAATGGTTTAAATTGTAGCCCGTGTAGATGCTTTTAAAAAAAAAAAAAAACAACTTTTTGTATGATATATATTCTGTGCCTGCTCGAGAATGGACATGAACAATCGGTGTGTGTGAAGTCCCTGTAAGGATGAGATGAAATCTCTTAGATCCTGTAAACTACTAATGGGACGGTTTTTATGGCGCCCTTCTTTCATCCCCACCATAGCCGATAGTGCAATGACCATGGAGACACCACGGGAGATATATCGGGAACTTGAGCCAAGACATGAAACATGTCCTTGGTCCTCACCGGAGATCGGACCAGGTAGCTTCAGGTCGACAGTCGAGCGCTTTACCACAAGACCATCCGTCCCCATGAACAATCGGTAGATGTAGATATTTGTCATAACATTAAAATGTCATGACCAATGCATGCAGCCATAGACTTACGAAAATTAATCAACGAACAAGCCATGGTCAACATTTATTATAACAATGTAATATAATAATAGCGATTTGGGCGCTGCGTTAAATCGAAAGTAAAGAATTAATACAACAGTATTCCAGTTTAAAATACGTCATGAAAAAAAAATCGGATCTGCCCGAAACCAAAAAATAACCTAGCCTACCGATCAAGCCTAAGGGGGATATAACTCTATGCAAATATTTTGCAGGGTTCAGCTAGTACAAACAATAACGAATCCCACACCACAGCGTAGCTCACCACTCAGTAGCATATCTCTCGAACGACTGCCCCCCGGTCATCATCATACTTTCGCCCTCCTTCTCATCTGACCAGCCCCCACCTTTCACCTTATACTTCTGAGCTTTCACCTTATACTTCTGAGCTTTCACCTTATACTTCTGAGCTTTCACCCACACTGTCTTCACGATCAAACTCAACACGTTAAAAGCTCAACAGACACACAGCACACCCACGACAATATTACATCACACAGATATTCCCATGGGCAAGGGTGGGGCATCATGCCCCGGGCGCTACTCGCAAAGGGGCGCTAAATGGTATACTTTACATATAATATTATATGGTTTTCGAATGAGGGTGGGGTATTATTAAAAAGCTATAGTGCCCCTGGTGCGAGTTAAGCTCGCTACGGCACTGCCCATGGCTATTCCCTAAGAGATGCAGATTGAGGAAATTTGTCTACGAAGCCGTTCAACACAAGTGCCAACAAGTGCAAGATGTTCTAACACAGCGCAACGTAATTTCCTGTCTATCAGCCTTCCAGCCGACCGCCCAGCTGAATCTTGAAATAACAAAAAAAAAATGAATTCTACTATGGGAGTTTGTTTACTACTGTAGTGAGGTTAGCATCAAGCTGTTGGTGACGCAACAAAAGGTAAGCGTAAATGATAAACAGGTGAACATACCTGTATTTTGATACATGCTCCCCCTCCGCAGCCCCCCCCCTAATATCATTCACACAGTGTGTGAACTGTGAACCACATATTATTATTTCATGATAACTCTCTTAATGATTCTTGATACTCAATCAATCAGGGTTCGTGTAATACAGCTAAGCATCTGTAAAAACCAAATAACTTTTATTTTTTTTAATAACTGCACTGGTAGAACTAGTCTCGAAAGTATTTAGTGTTTGTGAAGTCCCTGTAAGGATGAGATGAAATCTCTTAGATCATATAAACCACTAATTAAAGACGCTTTTTTACGGTGCCTTTCTTTCATTCCCACCAAAGCCCGATAGTGCAATTGTCATGGACGCTCCACTGGAGGTATAATTGGGGGGGGGGGGGGTGGGACATTCGCATTGACCTAATATATCTACTGGTCCTCACCGGGGTTCGAACCAGGGACACAGTTCGACAGTCGAGCGCTTAACTGCACGACCGTCCGTCCACTACAAAACGTTTATTATAAAGAGATAAAAAGTAAACGCATGTTTTTTTAATCATATTTTTGGTCATATTTATTGGTCATATTTTTGGTCATATTTTTTGGTCATTTTTTTGGTCATATTTTGGCATTTTTTAAGTGACGGCTACAGTAAAAAAAAATACATTTCTTAACCATTATCGGAATGGACACAAACGATTTTCAACGTAACTTTCGATGTTTTCAGAAAAGATTCAAGATCGAATGCGAATCGATATTAATTCTGGCACCGTCCCATCACGAATCAAAATGTATTCGGTCACGTTAAATTTCTCTCTGCCCTTGTAGTAGCATACTTGTGTTTCCATTTAACATGCAATGAATTTGACTAAATGTTGACTTGATTGCAGTCTGGAAGAACCACAAGAGACATCAGTGAAATAAAAACACCTGGGGACATCAGCCGTCATGAATTTCAGCACAAGCCATTTCAACCCCAGCAGCTACATGCTAAACAACATGCCCGGCGTGAGTAGACCGGAATTGTCCAGCATGACGAGGCCCAGTTACTCTATTAATGACCTGCCCACACTGTCCAGCCGCTATGTGGACGAGCTGAGAAGTTTCAACGTTAAAGATTATCTCCCATGTCCCAAGGACAAACTAGATGTGAAGCTGAACTATTCCTACTCTGACGATTTCAACAGCTACCTGGCCAGAGACCCACAAAGTGCAAGGCCAGGGGGTAACTACTCCCCCAGCACTTACCAACCCACCAGCACTTGCCTACCCACCAGCACTTACCAATCGACCAGCACTTGCCAACCCATCAGATCTTGCCAGCCCACCAGCATGTGCAACTTGAACACATGCCATACAGAGTGTCGCCCAACGTCCTGTCAACCGACAAGTTCGACCACATCGTATCGGCCCAGTTCAATGGCCGTCAGGAGGACACTGAGCAGCATCGAAGACAGGGAGAGAGGAGGGAACTCGAAGAAACAGAAGACTGCCACGGGCAAGAATGGGAAAAACCCAGATCTGAATAACAATTTCTTCAAGGACGCCAGAGGGAAGTTCGGTGCTGTACCGGAGAGATGGGCAGACTGTCAAGGTAATCTAATGTGGAAATAAAAACATGTATAGTTTATTATATTTTATTACCTCCATTGTAGATGTATAAAGGAACTGTTGCTGCCTTTCATTTGA
>JAGDYQ010000001.1:20153146-20701473 GCA_021962125.1 Bulinus truncatus
TCATTAAAAATGTGACGCAGTGTATCCATTTAATTACCAACTGCCCCTTTTTTTTTTAAAACGGGTGACTAAAGTGTAATTAATTATTCAACATGTCAGAACATGTCAGACCATTGGTTCTCAGAGTGTGGGCAGCTAACGAATTTTAGTTTGAATGAGGCTAGATTTAATTTATCATTAACTAACTGTACCCTGCAAAGCATTTGCATAGAGTTATAACCCCTTAGGCTTGATTGGCAGGCGAGGTTATTTTTTGGTTTTGGGCAGATCCAATTTTTTTTTTCATGATTGTATTTTAAACTGGAATACTGTTATATTAATTCTTTACTTTCGATTTAACGCAGCTCCTAAATCGCTATTATTATATTATATTCATGGAGGATCTATATTTGCATAATTCTATAAGTTTTGGTTCTGTTAATTAAATTTTAAAAAAAAGGTGAAAATTTATAAAATATGAAATAAATAATGCTTTTATTCTATTTTTTTTTAATCAAATTTTTTTTTTCAATCAAGCTTGTTGTGAAATGTTTTCATAGTGGGCAGATGTAAAAGTTTGAGAACCACTGTGTTAGGAAATCCTAACTCCTTCTATTATGATCAACTTTTTAATATAAAGGATTATTAATAAAGAAACATTAACTTGGTTTATCAGAGACCAAAGTGTTGGAAAATATGCACTATGAAAACTGATTTATTCTCTCAAACCCCCCTGCCCAACTATTTTATTTTCACAACCCACCTGTAAAGAAAAACTGCCTAAAAATAAAACATTCATTAGTTTTGCATGAAGATTTCCCCCTTTTTACTTTGCAGGTTAAAAACACTTTTGAATTTTTAAAATATATAGAAGTAGAGTTATAATTATGAACACATAGATTATCAATCCATTAATTATAAATTGAAATTCTAAAAATCATCTACCCTATTTGCTATGTAAAAATCTTCTTGGCAATTAAGATACTTTTCTCCATTGTTTACCTAAATTTTATTTCTCCCTAGGCATGGTAGGGTGTTAACAGCTAATGAGGTTGCAGTTGCAGGTATTGATGCAATGCTACGCAACTATGAACTCGTCTCTGTCCCATCCTGGATTGTGCATGTCACCAGAATTCTAGACTGGTACCAGACTAATATTTATTGCTATTTTTACTTATTATACTGTTATTTTTTTTAAAGCTTTATGATTCTATTTTATTATTTATTTCAAAACTTTTTAGTATTAGTACAGGGATGGCCAAATGTAGCTCTTAGAACCACATGCACAATTATCCTTGTGCTGCTCTGCAAATCAGCCGCTTTCAATTACTTTTGTTCCCTTAATGTTGATAAACTGATGATGGTGTGGCCCACTATAGTGTTCTAGTCACCAACATCACGGGTGGCCACCCCTGTTCTAGTCACCTAACCTCATGAGTGGCCACCCCTGTTCTAGTCACCAATCTCATGTTCTATTAGTTTAAAAATTTTTATTTTGATGATCTAATTATATAGATGATTTTCTTTATTTCTTGCCCAGCGTCCTGCCTAGAAAAGCGTCCGCTGTATTGAAATCCAAGTCAGGCATTAAAATACATTCACAGTACAAAAAAGTAAATTAAGTCCTGATTCTTCAAGCCGATTTGTGTTGGTCCACTTTGTTTGATTAAAGGAAGAGTGACAGTATTTTGAAAGATTCGCTTTTGTATTTTTTATTATGAAATAAAATACCCAAGATAAAAGAGCTTGTGTGTTTTTTTCTTGTTTTTTTAAATTCGCATTCAACATTAAAAAAAAATAAAATTATAACTTGTTCTATTTTGCAGACAATAAAAAAACAACCCAGAAATATTAAGATCTCTCGAGTTGCATGATATCTGGACATTTTGCATTGACAAGATGTCATGAAATAGTAGTGTTGTTTTAGTCCCATGTCATATTTTAGTTTCAGTTTTTATTTCGTTTTTTCTGTAATAATTTTAGTTTTCATCTAGTTTTAGTCTTGCTTCTAATTTTAGTTTTAGTTTAAGTTCTCGTTGATGAAAAGTCAACATTTTCGTCAACGAAGGTTTTAGTTTTAGTTTTCGTCAACGAAAACAACACTATGAAATAGCATAAACTGCCCAACTTTTTAATCTCACCATTCACTCAGTGAAAGTATTTTCTAAACAGAAGTTTTCTCTTATGTAATTTGACACACAATTAGGCCAACCGAGAATGAAGTTTTGAATATGTCATAAAAGGGTGGGAGAGAGACTAAAAATAAAATAAAGCTAGATGAATGAATGTAAAGAAAGAGTTGCCATGCTGTGAGTAAAGTATTTACATCTAAAAACGTGAATTTCTGAAGGTCTCTGTCCCCAGATGCGCAACTAGACCAAACTTTCAGGGTGGGGGGGGGGGCAAAAAAAATCACTTGTATTAAAAAATCACTATTTTTTTATTTGTATTTTATTTTAAACAAATGTTGGTCTAATCTTTTAATTTTTTTATTTCGGAGGGGGCAAATGACCCCTCCCCCCCTGGTTGCGCCACTGTCTGTCCCAACTATTTGTCCAATCAAAATTTGCAAAAGTAAGGATAACATTTTTATGTGTGAGCTTTTTTATATTCCCTCTGTATTTCCCTATTCATTGTGCCAGTGGAAACTTATATCTATATCTTAGTGTATTGTCAATTGATACATTAGCTAGCCGATGTTATGAAATGCCAGATTATTTTGTTAAATAATGAGTACTTGTGAGTAGGTAGGGTGGTGTATGCATTCAAATAGGGGGTTAAATATTTAGATAGATGGTAGGTAGACTTTGGTAGTGTATAGGTAGCCATCTGTGTTTTAGGCATTTTAGTGTACTGTCATCCGTATTTAAATTTTCTCTGTTCTAACTTAAATGGGCACTGCTTGAATTAACTAGTATCTCTCCGCATGTAAATTTGCTATAGTTACACTTATGTAGAACCAGATATAGTACGTTAGATTGCTGATTTAAGGTAATTTTACTAATAATACTGGCCTTATGATAGCCCTAAACTAGTGCAGAGACAATAGCCCAGTGGCGAAGCGAGCTTAACTCGCGCCCGGGGCACAATACCGGGGGTACCGGCACCTTTTTCAATTTGGGGAATTTTTTTTTTACTTTTCTTGTATTTTAACGTTTATTTTATTAATTTATTATATTATTAATTTGTTACACTTGAATTATTTTAAAATTGCGCACAATAAGAATTCAAATAGGTGCTAACTGGTAGTTAAAAGTTAGTAAATTCATCACTGAGTACCGGCACCTATTTTGGTCGAAATGCACTGTATATATATATATATATATATATATATATATATATATATATATATATATATATATATATATACTAGTTGCAAGTACCCGGCTTTGCCCGGAGTTTAAAATAAGGTTTTCTGTTTACCTTTTGTTTTCTCCCTACCCCCTCTCTCCCTCCCTCCCTCCCCCTCTCTCTCCCTACCCCCTCTCTCCCTTTCTCTTACCCTCCCTCCCTCTCCCTCCCTCCCTAACTCTCCCATCTCCCTCTCTCTCCCTCACTCCTTCGGAGTGGAAGGGAGAGAGGGGGGTAGGGATAAAACAGAAGATAAACAGAAAACCTTATTTCAAACCCGGGCAAAGCCTTGTACTTGCAGCAAGTAGGTCTATATACAAACACATAGAACAAGAGCTTTCTTCTTGGATGTTTGAAGGAAAAATGAGGTATACATTCAGTAAATATGGATATTTGTTGAGCTGAGCAAAACATTAACTTTGACACTCAGTTGAGTTATATGTTGAAGACTGGGTCCTAGCACAAGAGGAAAATTATTCATTAGTACCAGCTTATTCTTTTCTTCCTTCTTTGGCTGTACAGCTCACCTATGGCCTTCGTACCCCTATCTACAGCCCTCGTAGGGCTATGGCCGTCAGCTGGTCTAATCATGGTTTTACTACCTTATGTTACAGCTGGTCTAATCATGGTTTTACTACCTTATGTTACAGCTGGTCTAATCATGGTTTTACTACCTTATGTTTCAGCTGGTCTAATCATGATTTATCAGTTGTCTGGAGATCTGTCTGTGTTTGAGTATTTTATGTAGCTCGTAGTATTCTCCTTATGATCCCTATCTGTAGCCTGTGCATACTCTCTATAATTACATAATTTATTTCATTGATGGTTGATCAATTCAAAGTTTTTTTTTTTACTTTTTCAAAGGCTATAGGTGTGATTTAAAATATTTTTTTCTTTTCCTTCGCTGATAATTCAACGCCATTGAGCTGTCATTAGCTCGAAACTATTCAAAGCAGGACATATCTCTTAAAAGTACTAATGTCACGTGACTAATCGATCTTCAACTGCTTGTTGCCGTGCTGTGCTGTGCACTGAAGTCATTTTATGTCGTGATATGTTTTGAAGTCACAACGCCATAATGTGCGCACATTTCACCGATTACGATTACAGATGACTTCATAAGAATACTACCATGAATGCTAATGATGTCACCTGATAAAAACCCACGAAGTTTGATATTTAATCGAATGGTAATGCTGATCATCTTACACCCTGGGGCTGTTGCTAGCAGGATACATCGCTAAAGTGCTGGTGTCTTGTGTCTTTTGTTTAGTGCAGGGGTGGTCCAATGTTTTGAGTCGCGGGCCGCGTTGAGCTCGTAAACTGCCTTAGTTTGCCCAATGACATGCTTTTGTAAAAATATCAGTCATAATATGCATGCCGATAAATGAATTGAGGTCATACTAAACTAGAAGGATGGAACGATAATAGCGCGCCATTAAATGTGCGAAGGCGATTCAACACATTTCACTCACTCGCTAACAGATGACGTCCTACGAGTGCCACCGCGTACACAAATGACATCAGAAATAGAATCTTTCATTTCGATCTCTCTCTCGTACTCTCACTCTCTCTCTCTACACACACACACTCACACACACACACACACACACACACACACACAAACACACACAAACACACACACACACACAAACACACACACATATATATATATAAACATATATTTACCCATTTCTTTTTAGGGGGCTCTTATTCCCACCCCCCCTTCTGGGTCTTAAAAAACATTAGCCTGCCTCTGGTGACAACTATCACATTACCTTTCTGAAACCGTCCACCAAAACTACGACAATACTTTCCCAAACCAGCCTAAAACAACTAGAACATTACTTTTCCCAACTAGCCACTACAACTATAACGTTACTTTTCCCAACTAGCCACTACAACTATAACGTTACTTTTCTCAACTAGCCACAACAACTAAAACATTACTTTCTCCCCAGACTATCCTGTTTATCTGCATTGTATTCGCTAATATTACATTTTTCTTTACACACGCTGTATTATTTGAGGTTAACCTTCATCCGACCACTACTTTAAAAGATCAATATTCTACAGGGATGACTCACCTTGTCTCGTAACATTTTCTCCCAGGACATGGCTATCAATACAACTGACCGATGAGTACGCATTGAGATATTTTAAACAGGCGGCTGGTGTAGAAATACATCAGATCATCACCAGAACCCCAGTCTGACTCAATCCTTTCTCCAGAGGAAGACAAGTCATTTATAAAAGTAAAATCATATTTCTGTTTTAATTAGTAGTATAAAAAATCAGTGAAACTTTAAATAGAAAAAAAAAATAGAAATTATATCTGCTAGATCTTCACGTAGGTAAGTGATTTAAAAATAAATAAATAAATTTAGTAGCTGTTAGGTTGAAATTTTTTTTTTTAGTTTTTTGTTTGACAGACCTTGGTAATAGATTTTGGTTTACTGAATAATCGACTAGAGGATTAAGTTGATGAATAGATTAACTGTCGTTTTGAATATTTTAAGTGGTAAATTTATGTAGGCAGTTGACTATCTCTATCTATCTATCTATCTATCTATCTATCTATCTATCTATCTATCTATCTATCTATCTATCTATCTATCTATCTATCTATCTATCTATCTATCTATCTATCTATCTATCTATCTATCTATCTATCTATCTATCTATCTATCTATCTATCTATCTATCTATCTATCTATCTATCTATCTATCTATCTATCTATCTATCTATCTATCTATCTATCTATCTATCTATCTATCTATCTATCTATCTATCTATCTATCTATCTATCTATCTATCTATCTATCTATCTATCTATCTATCTATTCTGTCTGTCTGTCTGTCTACCTACCTACCTACCTACCTACCTACCTACCTACCTACCTACCTATCTATCTATCTATCTATCTATCTATCTATCTATCTATCTATCTATCTATCTATCTATCTATCTATCTATCTATCTATCTATCTATCTATCTATCTATCTATCTATCTATCTATCTATCTATCTATCTATCTATCTATCTATCTATCTATCTATCTATCTATCTATCTATCTATCTATCTATTCTGTCTGTCTGTCTGTCCTACCTACCTACCTACCTACCTACCTACCTACCTACCTACCTACCTATCTATCTATCTATCTATCTATCTATCTATCTATCTATCTATCTATCTATCTATCTATCTATCTATCTATCTATCTATCTATCTATCTATCTATCTATCTATCTATCTATCTATTCTGTCTGTCTGTCTGTCTGTCTGTCTACCTACCTACCTACCTACCTACCTACCTACCTACCTACCTACCTACCTATCTATCTATCTATCTATCTATCTATCTATCTATCTATCTATCTATCTATCTATCTATCTATCTATCTATCTATCTATCTATCTATCTATCTATCTATCTATCTATCTATCTATCTATCTATCTATCTATCTATCTATCTATCTATCTATCTATCTATCTATCTATCTATCTATCTATCTATCTATCTATCTATCTATCTATCTATCTATCTATCTATCTATCTATCTATCTATCTATCTATCTATCTATCTATCTATCTATCTATCTATCTATCTATCTATCTATCTATCTATCTATCTATCTATCTATCTATCTATCTATCTATCTATCTATCTATCTATCTATCTATCTATCTATCTATCTATCTATCTATCTATCTATCTATCTATCTATCTATCTATCTATCTATCTATCTATCTATCTATCTATCTATCTATCTATCTATCTATCTATCTATCTATCTATCTATCTATCTATCTATCTATCTATCTATCTATCTATCTATCTATCTATCTATCTATCTATCTATCTATCTATCTATCTATCTATCTATCTATCTATCTATCTATCTATCTATCTATCTATCTATCTATCTATCTATCTATCTATCTATCTATCTATCTATCTATCTATCTATCTATCTATCTATCTATCTATCTATCTATCTATCTATCTATCTATCTATCTATCTATCTATCTATCTATCTATCTATCTATCTATCTATCTATCTATCTATCTATCTATCTATCTATCTAATCTCTCTGTCTGTCATCTGTCTGTCCGTCTAACTGACTGTCTGGTTGATTTCCCACGTATACATTTATTTACAACTGTACTTAATAATAAATTTGGTTTTATTATATCTTTCCGTACCTCCCCCCCCCACACACACACATAAAAGTCACTAAAGTTAAAAGTCTTAAAATGTAATATATATTTGACTCAAAAAAAAAATATAAGCAGTGCAATACCATCGACAATCAAAAGTGTTATTATGTTCATCGTCTGAGCTAAATGAAGAACAGGTCCGAACGGATATACTAGAGTACAGCCAGAGTACAGTACATACAAACAGGAAGTGAAATTAAATTGAAGCTCATAAAAACATTCTTTGAACAAATCTATTTTTGTAAGAGAAATAAAACAAAAAACGAAAATTGAGAAGTCAACAACTGATAATTAAAACTTAATTGTATGAAATTTAATTTTAAAGAATTTCTCAAACAATTTTGTTTTATCTATGCAGATACATATTTTTAAATATGTTTATAGGGGAGAGTTGCCCCAAACGGAACAGTGCCTTGAATGGAACACTGAATTATCGGCGCATAAATACATTATTGTCGATTTGTTCAACGTTAGTAGTGCGGTTCTTACCGGATATTATCAAGTGAGCGAGTAACAGTTGTCATTTTGTAATTTTGTTTAAAGATAACGAAGGAAACAGGTTTCGGCGAAGGTTCATCTATCTTTGGACAACCAAAGTAGCGAGTGCAAAGGTAAGAAACCTTAATAAATAAACAAACTATATTTGTGTTACACAATGCTTGTTGATACTTCTTGTCAGTCTGTGAGCGATAATAGGAGTTTGTTGATCAGTGTCTGAACTACACGATGGCAAACAAAAGTAGGTCATGGTTGCCCTGATTGGAACAGTGATATTGCCTTGATTGGAACATAATGTGTCATGTGTTCCAATCAGGGCAACTAATTAAAATATGAGTGTTCTTAACCTAGACTATATAAAATATCTAGAGTAATATAATCTCCGGATCATTCTCTGTAAAAAGTAAAATACTATGCTATTTTTATTTCTCAGATGAAGCGTGTCTGCGGCAAATGGAGTTCAGAAGATTTGGATCGGGCTGTTTCTGCGGTGCAGCGGAGTGACATTGGCCTTAACAAGGCAGCAGAAACTTATGGCCTCCCAAAGTCGACACTGTGTTCCTGGGACACCTACCCAGGGAACGGATGACATTGACTCAAAACAAATGGGAATGTCTGAAGCTACTCAATTGATCACTTCATTATCAAAAAACGTTCGTGTTGAAGACATTTCGCCATTGCCTGTCATTGATTTGAAGAAAAAAGCTATTATACGAAAGTCTCGAGTTTCACATGCTGCAGATATAACAAGCTCGCCATACAAGAAATCACTCTCATCAACACCTGTTAATAAGAGAAAGACAGCATCCCATCTGATAGAGTCATTGAAAAAGTCAAAACCATCTGAACAAGTGGCAACATGCAGTAAGACAATACTGATGCAATCTGTTCCTGTTCTTCAGCAAGGCAGTTGGGTTCTGGTAAAATACACTTACCCATCGAAAAAGATAAAATGTCACGTTGGTTACATCACAACAAAAAGCAAGACAGGACATGGGAAGTACATTTTCTAAGTAAATGTCAAAGAACATTCATCGACTCCTTGCCAGAACATCAAGCCACTGATGATGTTGATGAAGTTGATATAGTCACTCTTTTACCAGACCCAACAGTTCATTGTGGTCTACATAAGTTTAACTTTGATTTTAGTGGTTTCTTTGTAGAGTAGAGTTGATTTTGGCAGTTACTTAGAGACTATTTGTTAGTAATCTCAGTTGTTTTTTAATGATATAAGTTAAGAATGTGTTAATATTTGATTTTGTTTATCTATATGAGAACAATCACCATAAAAGATTGCAGTTAAAAGTAATGTTATCATAAAGTTACAAATAACAATTAAAATGGCTTATAATTGCTAAGTATTTAAAACAAGTTTTATTTTATGGCTTCTGACTAACTGTTCCAATTAGGGCTACCATGATTTAGGATGTTCCAATTAAGGACACTAGCTGTTCCATTCAAGGCAACCAGTTGCCTTGAATGGAATTTTCAGTGGTCACCTATTTTCACTTATATCACAGGTTGACCACTACTTAATGCCAGATGTTTGGTGTGAATTCTTGCATTAATGGTATAGCTTTCTTTTGAAACCTTTAAGATTAAAAAACTCTTAATAAAAATATGAATTAGCAGCACATTTGATTAAGTGTTCCATTTGGGGCAACTCTCCCCTATGTTTAAATATATATATGTAAATGAACTAACGTTGGACAATATCTGTGTATGTGACTAACTACTACCGTTTTTCTTTTTAATTGTGAACTATTACTTTTTGTCACTAAGTTCTTCTGTTTTTGTGATCTATTGATATAGATATGTGCCACTAACAGATTATGTTAATGTGAACTATTTGTATAGCTATGTGCCTCTATAAGCTTCTATTAATGGGAACTATTGTTATAGCTATATATAATTGTTATAGCTATATATAACTAATAGCTTATGTTAATGTCAGCTAGTGCTATAGCTATGTGCCACTAACAGCTTTTGTCAATATGTACTATTGTTGTGTCTAAATTATAACTTATTATGTGAACTAGTGTCATGTTATTTTCTTATTTCTTTTATGTTGGACTATCTGATCCTCTATTTCAATCATCACTACTCTATATATCAAACTCATGTATGGATTTCATAAACCGGATGGTGAAATGTAGTCTTCTTTCACTTGCGTGCTATGCAGGCACCGTGCACTGTATTGGCCAATTGAGTGAGACAGATACAACGTATGTGTGCGCTTATTTGTGTGAGAAAACGAGAATGAGATTCAATAGATAGATAGAATGAAATACAATAGATAGATAGAGAGAGACTAACCGAAAGAGCGTGTGAAAGAAGAGAATACTTAAGAGAGCGGGATAAATAGGCAGAGCACACACAGATGAGCATAAGAGAGAGGGAGAGGGAGAGAGAGAGAGAGAGAGAGAGAGGGAGAGAGAGAGAGAGAGAGAGAGAGAGAGAGAGAGAGAGAGAGAGAGAGGAAGCACGAATGCAAAGAAAGTGGCTTGTGCGTGTGTGGGGGGAGTTTGTTGACTCAGAATAGAAGACATGTGTCCATGAATCTTGCCAACTGTTGTACTCACGCATGACCCAGTTCTGACTAATGCAAACTGTTGAGCATTGACATTTACATGGGGTGGTGCTACCGCTCAATATCGGCTGCAATTTCGATTCAGTACTAAGGTGTGTTGTCAGTGTGTTTAGGAGACGTGAGCAGTGATAGAAATTGTGTGTTGTCAGTGTGTTTAGGAGGCGTGAGCAGTGATAGAAATTGTGTGGTGTCAGTGTGTTTAGGAGACGTGAGCAGTGATAGAAATATTGTGTTGTCAGTGTGTTTAGAAGACGTGAGCAATGACAGAAATGGTGTGTTGTCAATGTGTTTAGGAGACGTGAACAGTGATATAATTGGTGTGTTGTCAGTGTGTTTAGGAGACGTGAGCAGTGACAGAAATGGAGTGTTGTCAGTGTGCTTAGTAGACGCGACCAGTGATATAATTGGTGTGTTGTCAGTGTGTTTAGGAAACGTAAGCAGTGACAGAAATGGTGTGTTGTCAGTGTGTTTAGGAGACGTGAGCAGTGACAGAAATGGTGTGTTGTCAGTTTGTTTAGGAGACGTGAGCAGTGATAGAAATGGTGTGTTGTCAGTGTGTTTAGGAGACGTGAGCAGTGATAGAAATTGTGTGTTGTCAGTGTGTTTAGGAGACGTGAGCAGTGATAGAAATGGTGAACTTTTCGAAAAAAAGGAATAATTAATGATTGGAAATGATGACATAGCGTAGCGTATAGCATCGTTTATTTACCGTGTCACGTTTTACATCGAGTGTGTAATGTATAACATCGTTTATTTACCGTATCACGTTTTAATCATGTGTGTAGTGTATAACATCGTTTATTTACTGTGTCACGTTTTACATCGAGTGTGTAATGTATAACATCGTTTATTTACTGTGTCACGTTTTACATCGTATGTGTAGTGTATAACATCGTTTATTTACTGTGTCACGTTTTACATCGTGTGTGTAATGTATAACATCGTTTATTTACTGTGTCACGTTTTACATCGTGTGTGTAGTGTATAACATCGTTTATTTACTGTGTCACGTTTTACATCGTGTGTGTAGTGTATAACATCGTTTATTTACTGTGTCACGTTTTACATTGGGTGTGTATTGTATAACATCGTTTATTTACTGTGTCACGTTTTACATCGTGTGTGTAATGTATAGCATCCGCAGTTCAATGTTTGAATAGACATTACAAGTCTGTTTGTCTTATAGGTTATACACGGTTTTTTTTAGATGACAACATTTGTCAAACAGTTGTTATTTTTGTGTATTCATAACAATTTTTTAGCCCATTTTCCATTTGTTTAACGAAACAAATTTTATGTCAAGTATTCTAAAATCTCAGAGCAAACAGCGAATATGAATTGATACTTTTTTTTAGTACCGATCAATCAATGATAAAAACAAAACAGTAGTTTTATATTATATCCTTTGTCTTGTTCAACATTGACAACCGAGCCCTGTGTTAGTACTAAACTAAACACAACCTCAGTAAACTGTATTGAACTATAAAACCATACCTAAGTCAATGCACGTTAATCGATGTTTCGCTAAGCACAAAGTATCAGGTACAACATTTAGTCAAAATTATCTTTTAGTCGAAGTAAAGCTAAACTAGATTAAAGAATAACAACAACCAAACACATCGTGCAATCTCTCATCGTTATTTGTTTTTATCTCTAACTGGGGGAAATTCTAGTGAATCAACACCCCACGCCGCGGCTTTACACCCACTCGCAGCAGCGCATCTTTCTTTTTAAAAAAAAATGTACGGGAGTTGGCGTAGGTGAGTATCTGACAAACTGAATGGTCTGAAGGTATTTCCAACACGCAATTCCTAAGTAAAAACTTTGGGCCAACAGGATGTTGCATAGGTGTATTCCACTTGGCACCGTTCTCGTTTTCAGCTGGGATGTGCAGTGTTCACATGGATGTACCGAGTCAAGGTAGTTCACGTAACGATACATTTATATCAATTGTTCTCTGAATTCAGAAGTTCATGCCGTAGAAAGACTTGTGAAACTTTCAATTATTTCGTAAAAAAAAAAAATTCGCTTGTTCTGTTTGGTCTGACAATTGTGGGTCACTGCCACTGCCTGACCACGTGACCCCCCCACCCCCTCCTCAACTTGTTGATTCAGATGCCAACATTTCTTAAGAGGATATCAACATTTCGACCAAAAGTTTCGACCCAGGAGCCAAAGCAGTGAAACAAGTTAAAACTATTCGAATGTTTGTATAGGGCTACACAGGCCTAGAACTGTTTTACAACTCTTTGATTTATTTGAGTGGGCGGACAAAGAACAAGGGTTAAAAATACCTCGTTGAAACAACAACAACAACAACAACAACAACTGTTAGCTACTTGGGTGAGTTTATAAGTTAGCTTCATGTAAACTGATAGGCAGGCTAGATACATGGTTAACTCTCTAGGTTAGCTATATTTTATAAATTAAGTCTGTAAGTTATCTATATTGGTACGACGTTTGCTATAGGCTATATGTGTGAATCTATACGTCAACCATGTTGATAGCTACAGTGTTTTAAAAAAAGTAGTTCAGCTACATTGTTTAAGAAAGTAGTTCAGCTACATTGTTTAAGAAAGTAGTTCAGCTACATTGTTTAAAAAAGTAGTTCAGCTACATTGTTTAAAAAAGTAGTTCATCTACATTGTTTAAGAAAGTAGTTCAGCTACATTGTTTAAAATAGTAGTTCAGCTACATTGTTTAAAAAAGTAGTTCAGCTACATTGTTTAAGAAAGTAGTTCAGCTACATAGTTTAAAAAAGTAGTTCAGCTACATTGTTTAAAAAAGTAGTTCAGCTACATTGTTTAAAAAAGTAGTTCAGCTACATTGTTTAAAAAAGTAGTTCAGCTACATTGTTTAAGAAAGTAGTTCAGCTACATTTTTTAAAAAAGTAGTTCACCTACATTGTTTAAGAAAGTAGTTCAGCTACATTGTTTAAGAAAGTAGTTCAGCTACATTGTTTAAAAAAGTAGTTCAGCTACATTGTTTAAAAAAGTAGTTCAGCTACGTTGTTTAAGAAAGTAGTTCAGCTACGTTGTTTAAGAAAGTAGTTCAGCTACATTGTTTAAAAAAGTAGTTCAGCTACATTGTTTAAGAAAGTAGTTCAGCTACATTGTTTAAAAAAGTAGTTCAGCTACATTGTTTAAGAAAGTAGTTCACCTACATTGTTTAAGAAAGTAGTTCAGCTACATTGTTTAAAAAAAGTAGTTCAGCTACATTGTTTAAAAAGTAGTTCAGCTACATTGTTTAAAAAAAGTAGTTCAGCCACATTGTTTAAAAAAGTAGTTCAGCTACATTGTTTAAGAAAGTAGTTCAGCTACATTGTTTAAAAAAGTAGTTCAGCCACATTATTTGCAAACGTACTATACATGTATTGGGAAAGTAGGTGAGCTATTACATTGTTGTATCCAAAGTGTAGCTTTGTTAATAAGTAAGTTAGATACCTGGTCGAGTTAAAAAAGGAAGCTTTCAATATCGATAAGCTGGTTAGATTTATAAAATAGCTAACTTGATCAATAGGTTTCATTAAACTATGATTATTTAATTACAGCATAATTACTAGCTGAACAATAAGTGGAATGTACGAACTAGCTGAACAATAAGTGGAATGTACGGACTAGCTGGACAATAAGTGGAATTTACAGACTAGCTGGACAATAAGTGGAATGTACAGACTAGTTGGATAATAAGTGGAATGTAAGGACTAGCTGGACAATAAGTGGAATGTAGAACTTGGTGGACAATAAGTGGAATGTAAGACTAGCTGGACAATAAGTGGAATGTAGAACTAGGTGGACAATAAGTGGAATGTAAGGACTAGCTGGATAATAAGTGAAATGTAAGGACTAGCTGGATATTAAGTGGAATGTAAGACAAGCTGGACAATAAGTGGAATGGACGAATTAGGTGGACAATAAGTGGAATGTACCGACTAACTGGACTTCAAATGAAGCGTACGGTCAGATATAGATGCGAGCAAAAAAAATATATAGTTCGGACCAGGGGGGGGGGGGTAGGTCAATAACAGGAAAAAAGATTAGTGGTTACCGAAGAGATCAATTCCACATTTTTTAAATTTCAAAACATTGCATGCTTCAACACGCCCCCACCCCCACCACCACCACCACCATCACCCAAAACCACCCACAAACACAATCTGCGAATCTTTGTTTATTAAAATCAATACATTAACAAACGTAATGAATAGCTCGCGCATGTAATGATTTCACATCGGCCTAATCTATTACTCACAACTGCTGGGCAGTTTTTATAAAGAATCAATAACATAACGTCGTCCCCCCCCCCCGGGCCGCCGCCGCAGTGTATTTGAATATTCTAACCAATAAGATGTTCTGCAATGAATCTAGGTCAAGTCGTGATTCACGTGAGGCAAAGATGATCACATCTGCCAATGAATTAAATGCATATTAAAAAAAAAACTAGAACTAGCGGCCCTGTAGCCAGAGCAGTCTTATTATAAAAGTACAATAGGACATTTCATAGAATTTTAGTTACCCAATCAGGGTCCTGGAGAAAGGGTCCACTGACATGTGCTCTGGATGGGTTAGGGGCCACTGACATTATATTTTTATATTAGCCAATTTTGTCCCATGGCATGAAAAGCTGTTCTGTAAATTGCTGTGACTATAACAGTGAACTAACTAAAATGTAGACTTCCCTAACGAACTCTTTTTTTTTAACAGTGAGAAAAATGCCGACAAGTGCATTGCAATATTTATGTGAGCATTTTATTCTATAGAATTTCCGGAACGTTTTATTATTTTTGTGTGTAAATTAAAAGAAAGACGTTTCAACGTATCCCCCCCCCCCCACCATCCCCACCATCCCCATTAATTTATTAGTTCAGAAACTTTATCCAATCCAGTAAACCCAATTATCTTAAATCATTGATTCGTAGGCTTAATCCACCTCAACATATTTTATTAGTTCAGTAGTTGTTGATTGATGAATACATGACAATGATTTCGTGAGCTATGCCAGACTGTCTGAAACTGTATCGTTCATTATTATCCTTCTAAATAAATAATTAATGGCTGAATGGTTAAGGAAAAAGCATGATAATCTGGTTTGTGGGGTTTTGAAATTCCACTCACGGATACATTTTTTCCTTTTAATAAGTTGACCTTTAACATTTAGGCTGTTAAAAGCCAAAAAAAAAAAAACAACAACAACTAATAGGCTTCTCAATTTCATTACATATAATAAATAAACCATATAATTACATTGACCTATTTATGTTAATCTCAAAGTTGAACTATGACCTATCTCTTCGCAAAGGTTTTGCAGGATACAACTAGTCGTATAATATTTTTGTGAGTTTACATTGAACTCTAGGAACAGAATGAAGAGTTGAAATAACAATTACATTAGCCCTCTATGTAATATCACACAATATATATATATATATATATATATATATATATATATATATATATATATATAAATATTGTGTGTGTAAGCTTTGAAATATAATATATTTTTATGAATTATGAATTAATGTCTTTGTCTTTCAACAGTGAAAATAAGATGAGCTACACATAGTTGGCACCATTCATTGGCTGGACACTCGATGACAGAGTTATATGAGCTTTAACAGAGGACTATATACATGGGGTCAACCTAATTGTATATTATCAGAGCTAAATACCAAGATGAAAAGGCATTCAATGAACAGAGACAGATCCATACGGTACACTATTTAATAATTTTCTATTTCCTAAAAATGTAGATTAATTAAGACGATTTTAGGACAATGTAGTGAGGCCAATTTAGCTTGACTCAAATGTCGATAAAGCGGACATATTTAAAAATATCAACCTACTTTGATTTTTGTAGACGTTCAATGATTTGTATATTATCCTAAAGTTAAAAAGTAATTAATCAAACGGTATGTTTTTGTGTGTCTCATACAAATGACTCAGACAAATGACTCCATTCTGGTTATTAATTATTCAATATTCCGTCCTTTTGCCTCACTCACAAAAAATGTCTATTCTCATGTCTCGTGATAAATACATGCACTCACACATTATATGTATATATCTGACCATCCATCAATCCATGCATGCATATATTAGAGCTGCTGTTCGATTAAAAAAATTGATGGAAATTAACGCATGATTAAAAATTTTAATCGCAGATTAACGCACATTTTAATCGACACAATATAATACAATTGTTTGTATTCAAACTAATATGTCATAATATCAAAGCATAACATTGGCATAATAAACAAGTCATTTTAATTTACGAAAGAGGTATAATGAATTATAACATATTTATTAAGCATTAGCATATATGTCTATTGAATTAGCTAGTGAGACCAGTTTATGGACATGTATCAATCACGTCAACGATGCGAATTATTTTCTTTTTATTTAACAACAATGCCTAACCTTTTTTTTTTCGTACCGCAGTTTCCGGACTAATGACGTATGTCAACCCCTCTTCCCTCCCTCCCTGTCATATTTTGCTTCACATCGCCCACACGTACGTCTGTTTACCCTACCCTCCACTTCCCATCCAAAAAAAAATACACACGTCATTTATATCTCAAATGTAACTTTTCTTTCATAAAATGATAGTATAGCCAGAAAGTTGTCGCTCACTTATTATTAACGCATTTTTTTTCTTTATTCCAACCCCCCCCCCCCCACACACACACTCTTTCCCCACCAAGTCACATTTTTAACACACTCTCTCTCCACTTAAAGATGCACCAAAAACAAGTTGACACCGGTTCCATTGTTTCAAACTAGGAGCACGCGTCATAAAAGACAATCCTCTTGTTTCAAGGTCATACAGCTGCTATGATTTTACGTAGACGTGACGTTTACCCCACCAATACTACTACGGTCGTCGAGTTGAAGGACAAATTTACTTTTGAAGTTTTTGTTTTGTGCCGCGATGTTACTCTTTTATTCTTTCATTCATTTACTTTCTTACTATCAACTATTATTTCAATGTTTTAGTGAACAACAGAAAAGAAAATTTTATTTTTTTATCGGTCTGTCAGTTATATTAATAAAAAAATATCTTGTAAAATGAGACTCTTTAATGTTACCGTATGGCAATTTTCAAACGTTCAAAGCTAAAATTTTGAAAGGTCGGCTTTCATTTTTCATCTTCTGTTGTTCTTTCTTTCGTGTGTCAACATTCAAGATTCTTTCTTTCGTTTCATTTTGGTTATAGCAAGGGAACAGGAGGTTCACTTGTCGAAGGGCTATATAACAAAACATCTTCATTTTATATTACAATCGGGGCTTTTGTCGACGTACCTAGGGGTGAGGGGTGTGTAAATTGTGACAGGGTGGGGGTGGTAGATCACCCAATAAGTGAACGCAACTTGTAGCGTGAAAATCCGTTATTTATCGATTTGGTGAACTTTCAGCATTTTGGTCAAATTAACGCATTAAGGTATTGCGTTAAAAATTTTAATCGCAATTTTATTTTGACGCGTTAATCGCAAATTAACGCAGTTTAATCAGCAGCCCTAATATATATATATATATATATATATATATATATATATAAATATATATATATATATATATATATATATATATATATACATATATATATATAATGACCTATAAAATATAAAAATAAAGTATGCAAACTATTTATTAATGTTAAATTATTTTGGCTATTTACATTCATTTAGTGTGCAATCTAATTATTAAAATTTTTTTTTTATATTTAGGCTATTCAGAAGCTTACAAGTTAAACAATTCAAAACTACAGCAGTCATAATTTTTCCCCAAAGAAAATTGACTGATTTGGAATGAGTAGCCCGTGCGTAATAAAGTAAATCAAAAGATTGACTGAACCATGAAGCTTATAGATCTGGTAGCTCATTCATTGCCTGGTAGAAAGAAGAAGACAACTCCTGCACGCATTGAAAACTTCACACCTTGCGACCAGGAAGCTGCACGCGTCAAAACAAACCAACTTCGTGGATCCGGCTACAGAAGTAAACCACCAGAGACCGGTGAAATCTCCGAGACGAGCTGGAGGGGCAATGCTTTGTACCGAGGTCTCGAGACGGCCAATGATAATTGCTCAAATACTCGCGGTATCGTGACGTCAATCAGCGCGGAGGGATTTCCCGGTCGCATGTTGACGTCCCGAAACCACGAAGATCTTATGACGTCGTCGGACATTGAAGGCTCTTTCTCTCTGATGGCTTCCGTGTCGGCAACGTCTGATGAGTCTTATTCATCTCCGTACTATCACTTCCATCAACACCACCACCACCATCAGCACCATGTACACAGTGGGCGACAGTGTGAGGAACAGCAAGATATAAATAAGTGTCACATGACCAGCCTTCCCAGATTATGCCGCGAAGTTGATAAAAAACAAGAAGTTGGTTTTTTCAGAAAGTCTCTGGCATCGTTCAGAGGCAAGAAAAAACAGTGCAGCAAGGCAAGCAAAGAGGCCGCTCAAAGTCCGGCCACTCTTTCTACCAACCCAGGTTTTTCTGTATGTCCTGACTCAGTTTTGTTCGACAGAAAGGCCACGCCTACTGATAAGAAACCAGTGAAGCCTAAAAGGAAAGGCTTGAAAGGATTTTCCAAGTCAAAAGAAAACAAAAACATTTCGAAAGTCAAGGGAAACGACTTATTGTATTATGACAGCGATCCTCAACTACTTATTACTTCCCTTGAACCAAAATTGAGTGCCAATGTAATGTGTCGACTGAGAGAATGTTCCGTAGAGAGTTGCTCATCTCCCGTCTGCCCTGGATCACGAGAAAGCTCCTTTGCGAGAGATTATGAATCTACAGGTTTCGATTCAGCGTCTCTCTCCGGGTACGAGTCCGACTTATCGAGAGATAAAGTTCATAGGTCAAGGTCGAGAATTAAAACTAACCCTTGGCTTCCGTCTCCCCAACCTTCATTGTCGGGCGGAAGACGAACAGAAATTTGTGACCTTAGAGAATCAGAAGAGGAAGATTTTTGCATAAACGAAAGATTTCCACGATCTGTTTCACTGGAGCTCACTCGACGTGATAGACTGTCTTGCAGTGTTCCCCATTGGAAAGACGGCGATCATAGATCCAACATGATCCAAAGACATAGATCTCTTACACCCCTTGATATCAACATTGATTTCGGAATGAACAAAACCAGCCGAGACTCTAGTTGCTCGTTGTTGATGGGAAACATGCAGAGAGAAAGGCGGCGCCAACTAACACAAAATCTAAATGATCTGAACTGTGAGCCCTCAAGGGAGACATGTATCGTCTCCCCTAATACAGAATTCGTCATGTTAACTGACAATCTGGAGCAACTGGCGAACAACATCAGTTTTGAATACGAAGACATCCTGGACTCAACTCTTGAATGTGTCAACTCACTGGAAGATGTCCAGTCTTCTGTTCATGAACTGTTGACAGATGAAGAAAGTGTAAACTATGATAAGAAAACAGACCAGTCTTATATTACGTCTAGAGCCATTGGACAGAGTGCCAACAGTCCAGATTCGGGGGTAGGTGGTCTAACATGTAGTGACGGCGATGAACTCACCAATATGGCTGAATCTCAAATGTCCACCAAGTGCTCAAAGAATACTCTAGCTGGGAATGGTACAACAGTACATGCCGCACTAAACTCACAGTTAAATTCAGGAATATCAAATCCATGTCAAGATGTCAAGAAGTTCCAGTGTAAAGTTAATACATCTGGACCAAGTATACATACAGAACACATTCAACAAGCAGCTGGTATAGACGCAACAAATTTTCAAAAAGCACCAGGTGTCAATAAAATATACATTCGACAAAACTCAAACACTAGCACATCGAATATTCAATTTCCTATCACGGATTTAAAACTTGATAGTAAAATTTTGAATAACCGCTCTGTTGAGCAACACGTAATGGCATTAGAGTCGCCATCGCAGAGAGATGATATTCTGAGTCCAACTGTGATGATAAACGAGAGGCTAGATGTTTGTTACCAGCCTGCACTGCGTTACGGGCACGGAGGTCGCAGTTCAAAACCGCCATCTACACTATCCCATGAGCTTACATCATCCTATATCAAGAATCATCAAGCCTCATCTCATCATATCGTTTCAGATGCAAATGACGTCAATTTGCGAAGGTCCCCTCGACCATCCGTTGCAGTACCTGGTACAGCGCATGTTTCACATGGTTGAATGACATGGAAAAGTGTTCAACCTCAGTCAGACAACAAACAGACTGGAGAAATGAATTCCCAAGAAACATCCCACCAAGTGAATCTCCGACGGACAACTGGCAGTCAGGTGGTGACCTAACCTGTCACGGTCACTTAAGTGTTTGTTGTGGACAGGCACTGACCACACTGACCATCACGGAGAAGCTGCTCGTTTGAAAACTTTTACTAATGAAAGAACAAAAGAAAATAGTTTGAGAACTACTGAGTCGTATATGAACACTTCACAGGGCCCCGTGGAAAATCCTTCTGAAGTGACGAGTTCAACGGACTGCCATGCCGACAAGATATACATGAAACCACAAGATTTGAAATTTGATGTGAGTGTTCAAACTGATGAGTGGAATGACTCGGTTCACACTGACGAGTGGAATGACTCGGTTCACACTGATGAGTGGAATGACTCTGTTTTGAGAAACGTGCAGGAAAGTACACGTCTTTGGCTTCTGACTGGGAATATGCAGAGCTCAGCGGACACTGGCTACTGTAGCTTGACTAGAGATAGTCATATTTATCCTGATGATGAAAGCTTGTTCACGAGTGACCAGGAGGAACAAACGGCATCAGAGAAAGGCTCAATTTTCGACATTCACGGAAAAAAATTTTCTGCGGTACAATCTGGCAGAAAGTCTTGTTTGTCCTTCACAGAAACTTCTAAAACATCTGTCGCTCATTCAAATGAAGGGGAAACGTTATCAGTTTCCGGTACGCTTTCTCGATCTATTCCACAAAAAACCGTGAATGAGATGTTTTCGAATATAGAAAATCAATTTCAAGAGATTTTCCACCAATTTCAGGATAATCAGAATAAATCTTTCTCATATTCAAAAGAGGGCAATACAAATAAATCATTCTCCAATTTAAATGAAGACAATCAGAGTAAATCTTTCACTTGTTTAAACGGAGAACAACTGTCTGACAGTTCCGCAACGACAGTTAGCCACTTTGAAAATGTCGGTTGTATGATGGACGTGGAGACTGGGGAGAAAAGAGACTTCGTTGACACGCCCCTGCACTGCGAAGACAGATTTGTAGATCACGATTATGTCAATATCACACCGGATATCGCACCGGCAAAACATAACGCCCAAATAAACAATAGCTGCGATCTGAATGAAACAATTAAAACCCAGATGAATACTAACTTTGATCTGAATGAAAGACACAAAGCCCATATAAACACTAGCTGTGATCCAAATGAAGAATCTGTAAAAATCATTGAGGGACAAGTGGGTCGTCATCATATTCCCAATGAGTTGAGTCAAGAGAAAGCGGATTACTTGGAATTTTTGAAAGATGCTCCACTCAAACGTACTCACTTGAAACGACCTTTGTTTCTAGTGCCGGGTCTCGGTCCAGTTGATATGTCTACCTGTGAGCACAGGAACATGTTTTCTCAGCTGAATCAAGATTTACCATTGCACAGCCATTCACTCGCCCTAACCCACACGGGTAAAAAACAAAAGTTTAAAAAATGTCTTGAACCAACTCCAGATCGAAGTTCGATCTCAGTAAAAAGAACAAATGGCAATGGACCTAGTTTGAATGACCCTAATTCGAATGATCATTTCTCAATAGGTCATTTTCAGTTTAGTGAAGAGAAAGGAAGTAGTCAAGCTAAATTTAGATCCCCATTAGTACAAACATCAAATTCATTGTCAACAACCAACAAAGTATCCACTGCAAGCAAATTATCAACTATCAACAAATTATCAAAAGCCAACACATTATCAACAAGCAATACATTACCAAACCCCGGAGGAGTGGAACAGCATAACAAAGACCTGACCAAGACGGCACAGCAAGTCAGGTCACTGTGTGAAGACAAACATTTTATTTTACAAACAATTCAGCAAGCCAGGAAAGATGAAACAGAACGACAGCAGCAGAGAGGTCTCCTCGAGAAAAGTCTGCAGGCAAGGAAAAAAGAATGCCTCCTTGAAAGTCTTCAAGAGCTGAGGGCAAAATTAGAAATACAGAGTAGAAAACTGAATTCGTAAATTTGATCATTTTTCAGTGTCTTCCTGACACACAAATACACAGCAGATTAATGAATTTGTATATTTTTGTACACGATTCAGTATTACACTAAAGAAAGACTTTAATAACACATTTTTTTTACTTAATTCAATGGAATGGCTTGATACATTAACACGTATTTGAATACTTCGTATTGATGTTAGCTTAAACTATCAATTAATACTTATTTAAAATTGAATAAAGCTTTTTGTATGTTCTTTGTTAACTGGAGATATATATATTATAACCTGCGACCTGTTTTGATGTGATATCATTATTTATTTTGTCCAAATTAATTTCAGTCTCATATTCATATTTCAATGTGTCTTTATCTCATTAGATCAAAGATGTGTGTATCTCATTAGATCAAAGATGTGTCTGTATCTCATTAGATCAAAGATGTGTCTGTATCTCATTAGATCAAAGATGTGTCTGTATCTCATTAGATCAAAGATGTGTCTGTATCTCATTAGATCAAAGATGTGTCTATGATATTTTACTCCATGACAAAATGAAGCATTGTGATACGATTTTTTCCTTTTTTTTTTTTTAAATTTACATGAAATACTTTCTCTTTTATTATTACCGATGATCTTTATATGACCAATTCGTTCTTTTGTACAGAACTGATCACTTATTTATTATTTTGTCGTAATATTTATGTTGAAAAGATTGAATATGATAAATGTGTTCTTTCCATGTGATCTTATAAAAAAATACTAAAAAAAGCATTGGACAAATGTATGGGAAAAAACCTGTCCAAATTTGAGTTTTCAAGACAATCAAGATAACAAGTGCAGTAAATAGAAAATACCATAGATATAAAGAACTTTATATCTATGGGCAATACACTATGGATGATTACTGTACAGATTATTGTACGTGGCATAGCTGTTGGGTATGCATACAAGTAAAGATACGTAAATTAGGGTGTCAATTATTATTTCAAATGTGGCAAAAAAGGATTTTTTGTACATGAAATATAAATATAGAAGGGCATACCCGAGACAGACGTACTTGGTATAGGGCCGGCAGAACGAAATCTAATGCCATTGTTGTTATTCTAGTATTTTTTCTCTTCTGTTACAATTCCTAAATTCAGTTTCGTGATTTTCGAGCCATGTTATATTTCAGTTTGATTTCGTTGTTAACTCCTTTTAATTTTACAATACTTTTCGATATACCATTCACAGTCGTAGCACATAATATATATTGTACATACTTAGCATCTTTTTTTTTTTTTCGATAGCTTTTAATTGCGGTTGTTCACTGAGATGTTGATACTTTAACCGGTTATTGAAAATACTTATTTGTTTTGCAACTAAAGCGTAAAGTAAAATTATTGGAATAACAAAACACGGATTAGTTCTATTTCTTTTAAAGCTAATTTTTCGACAGACAGATTTACAAAATATTATAAGCTAAGTTAATACTGGATTGTGTTCAGCTTATATTTTACTACATGACAAATGATATGAATGTATATATATTTATATATTATACATGCATACATTTGACATAAATACAACTTCAACGTTTTGTCTATTTCGAGGCTTTCAAATAAACTAGTGTTTTTTATCTGTAAACAAAAAATTGCCTGTGATTTTAATATTATGATATTTGTTTATTTTTTTTTTTTGATCTCTTTTACATTTTTGTGTTGTTGATACTTTTTATTCCACTTATATCAGTCAACTCACATAAAACTGGACTTTAAAAACTCATAAATGAAATTAATTGAAACCAAAAATGATTATCGCCTAGACTCATTTTTTTTTTTTAAAAACAGACATGGTAAGCGTAGTGACCTCATGACTGTGACCAATGACAGTGACCTATGACAGTGACCTATACTGTGACCCATGATCAGACCTACATAGACCTATGACAGTGACCTATGACAGTGTCTATGACAGTGACCCATGACAGTGACCTATGACAGTGACCAATAACAGTGACCTATGACAGTGACCTATGACTGTGACCTATGACAGTGACCAATGACAGTGACCTATGACAGTGACCTATGACAGTGACCGATGACAGTAACCTATGACGGTGACCTATGACAGTGACAACTATTTCTGTGGGTCACAGCTTATTGAAATCAGTCATTTTATTCTTGAAAGCCTATCCATATCTTACTTCCCGTGCTGCCAACGATGCTAATTTGCAGTTAGAATTCAAAATGCAGTTATTTATTACAAACCAAAGCTGCATATATAACATTTAGCTGAAAGACTATTTTTGGTGTGTGAATATTGTCTAATACTCGATGTATGTACACATTATGTATTGATATAATGACAAAGCATTACCAACGATGCAAGCTTGTATAAGAATTTATTGAGATAATTAATTATTCTTGTCTTGTGTGAAATAAAAAACATCCCTTGAGATATTCGTTGTGTATCGTTGGTTGATTTTTAATATTGTCCGTGTCCATTATTACCGTCTTCTGGTATTGTCCGTGTCCATTATTACCGTCTTCTGGTATTGTCTGTGTACAATATTACTTTCTGATATTGTGGTGGCCGGATTTTCGATTTCGGAGAGTTCGACTCCGCCATTTCGACCTCGCGACAGATTTGTTGAGTGTAATCACACAACTTGTGTTTGTGTCCATTGATAAGACGTCACAAAGACTGAAACACACAATTAAAACAAAAATTTGAAACAATTATAACACACATTTTAAACAAACTATACAAATATCTTTAACAATTGAATACATGTTAAACAAAGTTACTAAATATATTTAAAACAAAGAAATTATAATTCAAATATTATTTTTATAAGTTGACGGGGGTGGAATAGTCCGGGGTCGAACTGTCCCGGGGTCGAAGTGTCGCGGGGTCGAACTGTCGTGGAACCGATATTGTCTATGTTCATTAATACTGTCTTCTGATATTGTGTTTGTTTCTGTGTTTATTATTACTGTATTCTGATATTGTCTGTGTCCATTATTGCTGACTTCAGTGATTGGAGTTGTGCATTATTGTCCTGATAGATTTATTACGTCCAATGCAGTCTTCAAATATTAACATAGTCCTTTACCATTGTCTTTATGTTGCTAATATCAACCTTTAAGAAAAAGGAAAGCTTTTTTTTTCTAATGGAACCCCGACCATAGAAATTTAATTTTGTCAACTAACTGCAGACGTTTACCCAAAGCTAATTTGGCGGGAAAAGCTACAGTTCATCGCCTAATGAAACTGAGGAAGTGTTAGATTTACATTAATTGTGTATTGTAAATAGGCAACAAATGACTTCGCCTAACCCCACCCCCCAACGACACATTTTTTTCCAACAACAAATGTTACCCATTAGCTGCTACAGGGTCGACCTGAGGACGATGGGATAGGTTGCTATCAATCTGAACCCTCCCATCCTCCCCGTGCCTAAGAGAGTAATATCATGTTGTCAAGCTGTAGAGAGAGTAATCCGTTCTAGGCTTGTTAAGCTTACTCCTGACTTATTATTCTGATAAACTTGTGCTACTCTAAATGTAATGTTTTATAGTGAACAAGCTTATTTTCCCGTCGTTGCGCGGCAAAAGGAGTGTCACCAGGGCCCGATTAAGGATTCTGTAGGCCATAGGCACTAATTAATTAATTATAACTAATTAAATATTATATAATTGTAAATAAAAATATATATATTATTTATTTTTCACTTTTTGTAGGCCTTATTTTGTTTGTAGGCCCTAGGCACGGTGCCTATAGTGCCTGGGCCTTAATCGGACCTTGAGTGTCAAGTCACCCACGTGACATTTCTACTTTGCCTCTTTGCTCGTTATACAATATTTTCGACTATTTAATACGTAAAAAGCTATAAAATGAAACACAAATGGTTTAAATTGTAGCCCGTGTAGATGCTTTTAAAAAAAAAAAAAAAAAACAACTTTTGTATGATATATATTCTGTGCCTGCTCGAGAATGGACATGAACAATCGGTGTGTGTGAAGTCCCTGTAAGGATGAGATGAAATCTCTTAGATCCTGTAAACTACTAATGGGACGGTTTTTATGGCGCCCTCTTTTCATCCCCACCATAGCCGATAGTGCAATGACCATGGAGACACCACGGGAGATATATCGGGAACTTGAGCCAAGACATGAAACATGTCCTTGGTCCTCACCGGAGATCGGACCAGGTAGCTTCAGGTCGACAGTCGAGCGCTTTACCACAAGACCATCCGTCCCCATGAACAATCGGTAGATGTAGATATTTGTCATAACATTAAAATGTCATGACCAATGCATGCAGCCATAGACTTACGAAAATTAATCAACGAACAAGCCATGGTCAACATTTATTATAACAATGTAATATAATAATAGCGATTTGGGCGCTACGTTAAATCGAAAGTAAAGAATTAATACAACAGTATTCCAGTTTAAAAATACGTCATGAAAAAAAAATCTGGATCTGCCCGAAACCAAAAAATAACCTAGCCTACCGATCAAGCCTAATGGGGATATAACTCTATGCAAATATTTTGCAGGGTTCAGCTAGTACAAACAATAACGAATCCCACACCACAGCGTAGCTCACCACTCAGTAGCATATCTCTCGAACGACTGCCCCCCGGTCATCATCATACTTTCGCCCTCCTTCTCATCTGACCAGCCCCCACCTTTCACCTTATACTTCTGAGTCACTCTTATACTTCTGAGCTTTCACCTTATACTTGAGCTTTCACCCACACTGTCTTCACGATCAAACTCAACACGTTAAAAGCTCAACAGACACAGCACACCCACGACAATATTACATCACACAGATATTCCCATGGGCAAGGGTGGGGCATCATGCCCCGGGCGCTACTCGCAAAGGGGCGCTAAATGGTATACTTTACATACCAATATTATATGGTTTTCGAATGAGGGTGGGGTATTATTAAAAAGCTATAGTGCCCCTGGTGCGAGTTAAGCTCGCTACGGCACTGCCCATGGCTATTCCCTAAGAGATGCAGATTGAGGAAATTTGTCTACGAAGCCGTTCAACACAAGTGCCAACAAGTGCAAGATGTTCTAACACAGCGCAACGTAATTTCCTGTCTATCAGCCTTCCAGCCGACCGCCCAGCCGAGTCTTAAAATAACAAAAAAAAAAATGAATTCTACTATGGGAGTTTGTTTACTACTGTAGTGAGGTTAGCATCAAGCTGTTGGTGACGCAACAAAGGTAAGCGTAAATGATATACAGGTGAACATACCTGTATTTTGTTCCATGCTCCCCCTCCGCAGCCCCCCCCCCCCATATCATTCACACAGTGTGAACTGTGAACCACATATTATATCTTGATTATTCTCTTAAAGATTCTTGATACTCAATCAATCAGGGTTCGTGTAATACAGCTAAGCATCTGTAAAAACCAAATAACTTTTATTTTTTAATAACTGCACTAGTAGAACTAGTCTCGAAAGTATTTAGTGTTTGTGATGTCCCTGTAAGGATGAGATGAAATCTCTTAGATCATATAAACCACTAATTAAAGACTGTTTTTTACGGTGCCTTTCTTTCATTCCCACCAAAGCCCGATAGTGCAATTGTCATGGGCGCTCCACTGGAGGTATAATTGGAGGGGGGGGGGTGGGTGGGACATTCGCATCGACCTAATATATCTACTGGTCCTCACCGGGGTTCGAACCAGGGACACAGTTCGACAGTCGAGCGCTTTACCGCACGACCGTTCGTCCACTACAAAACGTTTATTATAAAGAGATGAAAAGTAAACGCATATTTTTTAATCATATTTTTGGTCATATATATTTTGGTCATATTTATTGGTCATATTTTTGGTCATATTTTTTGGTCATATTTTTTGGTCATTTTTTTGGTCATATTTTGGCATTTTTTAAGTGACGGCTACAGAAAAAAAAAATTACATTTCTTAACCATTATCGGAATGGACACAAACGATTTTTTAACGTAACTTTCGATGTTTTCAGAAAAGATTCAAAAGATCGAATGCGAATCGATACTAATTCTGGCACCGTCCTATCACTAATCAAAATGTATTCAGTTACGTTAAATTTCTCTCTGCCCTTGTAGTTGCATACTTGATTTTCCATTTAACATGCAACGAATTTGACTTAATGTTGACTTGATTGCAGTCTGGAAGAACCACAAGAGACATCAGCGAAATAAAACACCTGGGGACATCGGCCGTCATGAATTTCAGCACAAGCCATTTCAACCCCAGCAGCTACATGCTAAACAACATGCCCGGTGTGAGAAGACCGGAATTGTCCAGCATGACGAGGCCCAGTTACTCTATTAATGACCTGCCAACATTGTCCAGCCGCTATGTGGACGAGCTGAGAAGTTTCAACGTTAAAGATTATCTCCCATGTCCCAAGGACAAACTAGATGTGAAGCTGAACTATTCCTACTCTGACGATTTCAACAGCAACCTGGCCAGAGACCCACAAAGTGCAAGGCCAGGGGGTAACTACTCCCCCAACACTTACCAACCCACCAGCACTTGCCAACTGACCAGCACTTACCAACCCACTAGCACTTGCCAACTGACCAGCACTTACCAACCCACTAGCACTTGCCAACTGACCAGCGCTTGCCAGCCCACCAGCATGTGTAACTTGAGCACATGCCACACAGAGTGTCGCCCAACGTCCTGTCAACCGACAAGTTCGACCACATCGTATCGGCCCAGTTCAATGGCCGTCAGGAGGACACTGAGCAGCATCGAAGACAGGGAGAGAGGAGGGAACTCGAAGAAACAGAAGACTGCCACGGGCAAGAATGGGAAAAACCCAGATCTGAATAACAATTTCTTCAAGGACGCCAGAGGGAAGTTCGGTGCTGTACCGGAGAGATGGGCAGACTGTCAAGGTAATCAAACGTGGAAATAAAAACATGTATAGTTTATTATATTTTATTACCTCCATTGTAGATGTATAAAGGAACTGTTGCTGCCTTTCATTTGAATATTGATGGCTGCCTTTCATTTGAATATTGATGGCTGCCTTTCATTTGAATACTGATGACTGCCTTTCATTTGAATACTGATGGCTGCCTTTCATTTGGATATTGATGGCCGCCTTTCATTTGAATACTGATGACTGCCTTTCATTTGAACACTGATGGCTGCCTTTCATTTGAATACTGATGGCTGCCTTTCATTTCAATACTGATGGCTGCCTTTCATTTGGATATTGATGGCCGCCTTTCATTTGAATATTGATGGCCGCCTTTCATTTGAATACTGATGGCTGCCTTTCATTTGAATACTGATGGCTGCCTTTCATTTGGATACTGATGACTGCCTTTCATTTGAATATTGATTGCTTTGTATACCGAACCGTGCCTTGGCCTATCTGCCACTTGGGTGCGAAAAAGTAAATAAGCCTCCCCCTATTTCATTCAGGACCGAATAAGTACAGTAGGGGTGGTCACGTATGGTGTCTATGGGGAGGCAGCATCATTCAGGTTTTTATAAAGTAGAATAAAAATTAAAGGGCCATGCCGCATTCAATTTTCTAGAAAACAAATATCATGAAAAAAAAATTTAACAAGATAAAAGACACGATAGAAACTAAACCGATTTCTAATTTATTTATTTATTTTTTTTTAAATTTTGCAATGCATTTTAATCTTATCATGCTTAAGTAAGTAATTGTGCATATAACCTCCGTCTAACTCTAATAAAGCTTAGAACAAGCAGTTTTTGCGTGTGACCTACCAGCACGCAGTATTCACGTGCTAGCATTGACCTCGATCTGCAACATGTACAGTAAGTCCACCCGCTTTACGCTGTTTCGTTTAGCGCCGTTTCGGTTTAACGCTCTTTTATTTGAATTGTGGGATTCCCCTAAATTGTACGCGCAGTGTTATGCTTCCCGGTATCCGAAATAGTTTATCGAAGGTATTTTTATCGTTTCGAACATTTCTTGACGTTATTGTAAGTACTGTATAAGTTTATATAATATAACGATTGATATAGTGACAAATATTAAGATTTGTAGTTTTTATCATCATCATGTTTCCTTTTAGTTCCTTGTGGAACATAGGGCCTCTGTGAAAGCTCGCCACTTGTCACGATCTCTAGCAAGTTTTTTAAGCTCTTCCCAGCTCTTCCCTGATCGCCCGGACTCATCTAGTATACTGCGTCTCCATGTGCGCTTGGGTCTTCCTCTGTGACGTTTGCCTTGAGGATTCCAGTCTAAGGCCTGCCTGGTTCTGTTGTTTGTATCTTTTCTAAGAGTATGTCCAATCCATTTCCACTTTCTCTCTAGAATTTGTTGCACAATGGATCTCTGTCCACACTTCTCCCACAATTTGGTGTTCTCTAACTTGTCATACCACTTTACTTTCATTATGTTCCTTAGACATCTGCTGATGAAGGTCTGTAGTCGATTACTTGTTGTCTCTGTTGTTTTCCAAGTTTCAGACCCATAGAGTAGGACAGATTTCACATTGGTGTTAAAGATTCTTAATTTGGTTTTAGAAGAAATGTATGTGGATCTCCAGACGGCTTTTAGATTAGCGAATGCTTGGCGTGCCAGGTTTATTCTACGTTCTATGTCTTCGTCTGTTCCTCCTGTTATACTGACCACACTCCCTAGGTATACAAAGTTTTCTACCTGTTGTAGACTTTGATTCCCTACTTCTATTGTGCCATCTTGTTGTTGGTTGATTTTCAGAATCTTTGTTTTTTGCTGGTTTATCTTGAGACCAACTCTCTGTCCAGTACTATCCAGGGCTGAGACTTTCTCTTGCATGTCTTGTAATTTGTGGGACAGTATGGCCAGGTCGTCTGCGAACTCTAAGTCTTCTAGCCTCTTCACCAGGTTCCACTGGATTCCTTTACCAGAGTCAGCATAAGCCTCTCTGGTTACCCAGTCTAGAACCAGAAGAAACAGAAGTGGTGAAAGGAGGCATCCCTGCTTGACTCCAGTTGTAATGCTGAATTCCTCTGATACTCTACCATTGTGTACTATTTGGCATATGAAATTTAAGTAGAGGTTTTTAATGATGGTTATTATCTTGGTTGGTATACCATAATGCCTCATGATTGTCCACATTGTCTCTCTGTCAATACTATCGAAGGCCTTTTCAAAGTCTACAAATGTGACATAGAGGGGGCATTGCCATTCAATAGTTTGTTCAATGATGATACGTAGAGTGGCAATCTGGTCAATGCATGACCTTCCTCTTCTGAACCCAGCCTGTTCCTCTCTCTTAGGAGGCTGTCGCAAGCTTCTTTTATTCTGTTGAGTCGTAATCCTGCTAAATACTTTGCTTGGCACCGAGAGTAGGGTGATTCCCCGCCATTTATCACATTGTGATAGATCTCCTTTCTTTGGGATCTTGATCAGTAGGCCTTTTTTCCATTCTGCGGGAGGAGTTTCGGTTGACCAAATTTTATTAAATATATTATGAAGTTGGTTAACAATTCCAGTTCCTCCTTCTTTTAGGACTTCGGGTGGTATATTGTCGGTGCCTGCTGCTTTACCTGTCTTCATTTGGCGTAGTGCCTTCCATATCTCTTCTTGGGATATCTCTTCTGTGTTTATATTCAGTGTTTTACCTGTAATAAGGACAGGTGGATTCAGAGGGGTTGGTCTGTTCAGCATTTCCTGGAAATATTCTTTCAATCTCTTAAGTTGATCATCAATGGAAGAGAGGAGCTTGCCTTGTTTGTCTCGTACTGGTACGTGATAATTTGATTTCTTGCCACTCAGGATTTTAGTGATTTTGTACAGCTGTTTCATGTCATTTTTCCCTGCTGCCTCTTCTGCTCGTTCTGCCATTCTATTGTAGAAGGTTCTTTTATCCTTTCTGAGCATTTTTGAGACTGCTTTTGAGGTTGTGTTGTATTCTTGTTGGGTGAGCTGTTTATGCCCCCTTGTTTTTGCTTGGTTTACCATTTGTTTTGCCCGTTTCCTGTCTTCGATTTTTTTCCATGTCTCTTCTTTTATCCAGTGCTTTTTGTTTTCCTGTGTTGGACTTAATATTTCTTTGCATGTCCTTATGATGGTGTCTTTGAAGTTGTTCCAGGTTTTGTCTATGTCATCTTCTGTGTCATCTGGTTGTAGGGCAGAAAATCTGTTTTGGAGTGTGAATTGAAATTCATTTCTCTTTTGTTCTTGCTGAAGTTTTTCTAAGTCAAATCTTATTCTCCCACTGGCTTTTCTCCTTTGTTTGGCTAGTTTTATTTTGAGCTTGGCTACAACCAGGTGGTGGTCCGATCCAATGTCTGCTCCTCTTTTGTCTCTTACATCTTGTAATGTACTCCTCCATGTACGACGTATCGCAATGTGGTCGATTTGATTCTCTGTTTGTTGGTCTGGTGAGATCCATGTTGCCTTGTGACAGTTTTTGTGAGGGAAAATGCTGCCACCTATATCCAGTTCGTTGTTGGTACAGAAGTTGGTGAACAACTCTCCATTTTCATTTAGGTTGCCCATTCCATGCATGCCCATTGTCTTTTCTTTTCCCTTGTTATTGTTTCCAATTTTGGCATTCATATCTCCCATGAGTATCAATATGTCTCTTTTGGGTATTTTGTCTACTGTACACTGCAGTTGTTCGTAGAAGGTGACCTTGTCCTCTTCGTGTGAGGGATTTGTTGGAGCATAGCACATGATGATGTGGACGTTTTTAAACCTGGACAGGAACTTGGCTCTAATTATCCTTTCAGAAACGGGTTCCCATTCAAGGAGGCTATTAAAGGCCTCTTTCTTTAACAGAAATGCCACTCCATTTTCGTGGTTATCATCTTCATTTTCTTTCCCAGAGAAGAGCATTGTTTCGCCTGACTGTAGTCTAGTTTCCCCGAAGGTGTTCCACCTGACTTCGCTTAAGCCCAGTATTTGTAGTTTGTAGCTGGACATCTCTTTTGCAACTTGGGCGCATCTCCCTGGTTCTAAGAGAGTTCGGACATTCCAGGTTCCCAGTATGAATGGTGTCTTTTGGATTAGGAAGGCTTTTGTTTTCATTGGTTTGAACAGAGTAGTCGGCCATGTAGGATTCTGATGAATTTCCCCACATGACTTCATTAATCTCCTTTGTGGAGCTCTGCTCTCTCCTCTGACTGTGTTTTCTGGCTTGTCTTTCCTTTTGGTTTCTATAACGAGTTTTTTTTCCATGGCTGGGTTGTTGGCCCTGCGCACAACCATCTGGGATGATTCCCTTTCAGCTCTCTGGATAGCTGCCTTGCATTTCGGGCAAGGTTCCCTAGCCTTTGTGGATCCCTCCACTTCCTGTAAGGCAACAGGTTTTGCTGATTTTGATCCGCCCCGGGTATTTGATTTCCCCGGTACCTACCATATCTGGTGGGCATTCCCCTATCCGCCACCTGGGGAGGCGCTCGATGGAAGATCAGCAACTCCACACGAGTTTTTATCATGGGTGATATTAAAAAAAAACACACGAAATAGTGGAATTAGCGAAACAAACCGGTTTAGATGAGGTAAATGTGGAAGATGTCGAAGAAGTAATGCAAGAAACAGCAGCGAGTCTTTCTAATGATGAGCTCAAGGAATCAGCGGACCAAGAAGAACACAACAATATTGATAGTAGTGATTCTAAAGAAGAGCAAAAAGAACTTTCAACAGCGATTCTAAAAACCAGTTTGACCACTATAACAGATATTATGGACCAATCTATTGAAAATGAACCAAAATTCAAAGGCATTACGGGAGGCTATGTATGCCTTATCAACTTACCAACAACTTCTTACAAAGCGCGAAAGGAACATTACACACCTTCTTGATAAAAAGGCAGAAAATTGGAAATACAGAAGAGACTGAATGATCTGAAATGTTAACATACTGACTTAAAATTTTATTTATTTTTATATGTATATTCGTTTATTATGTTTCTTTATTATAAGAAATAGATTTGTTTTATTGTTCTACAAAACATAATACACGGTAAAACATCTGACCAATTTTCTACCCATCTTCCCCATATCCCATTATTTACATGATGGGATATCTCGTTTAACGCTGTTTCATTTTACGCTCAACTATGATGGAACCTATATCACGCGTTAAGTGGGGCCTTGGTGTAGTATTATTGATGCAAGGGACATAGCCCATTTATTAGTGTCGTTCGTCATTTTCAAACACGGTTATATCCCTTAGTAAGTTATGATTATTTGTTGCACTCATATTTGTTTAAAATAATCATTATTAATTTGAAAAATAAAAAAATTATTACTGAATCTTGCATTGAAAGTTTGCCAAAATTTCAAGAAAATCTATCACTAAAAAAAGTGCCTACGAAATTGGTTACAAAATTTTTTCCGAATGAAAAATAAATAAATTAAACAGTAGTTTTGAGTTAGGAAAACGGTTAGAAAAAAAGCTAACCGGTAGGCTACATAAGGGGGACACATAAGACTTAACGATGTGGACGTGTGCTGTTGTCTTTGTCTCCCAATAAAATGCAGTTTCATATTATCAATAAGATCATTTGTTGAGCATCTATTGCAGCGTAGCCCGTCTGAACGCCCGGATGCAAACAGACTTTTGCACCTCCCCCTCCTCCCGCCCTTTTTAAAAAAAAACAAAAAAAAGAGAGGATCCCTGACTTCGTATTTCTTTTATAATTAGTATTGACTTAGTATTGACTTAGTATTGACTTAGTATTGACTTAGTATTGACTTAGTATTGACTTAGTATTGACTTAGAATTGACTTAGTATTGACTTAGAATTGACTTAGAATTGACTTAGTATTGACTTAGTATTGACTTAGTATTGACTTAGTATTGACTTAGTATTGACTTAGTATTGACTTATTTTTGACTTAGTATTGACTTAGTATTGACTTAGTATTGACTAACGAGGACATCGAAGTATGCACATTTTAAAAAAGACGTTGTCCTTGTGAGTATACACGTTTTGGAGATCGCCTGAGCATACTTGTATATATATATATATATATATATATATATATATATATATATATACATTTATATATATAAATATATATATATATATATAGGCCTATACGTGTGTGTGTGTGTGTGTGCATGTCATACGTTTAATACGTAACACATGTACGACTATAACCACTCTGTGCTTGACTATAATATTTTTTTTTCTTCTCATGTCTATCATCAGTGTACAACCGCATTGAAGAGTTGGCTAGGCCGAAACAATTACCCTGTGAATATAAAGATAACAGGTGATGTATAAAAGAGGAGTAATGTCTGTGTTCAGTAAGTCACCTAGTTCCTGTGTTCAGTAACTCACCTAGTTCCTGTGTTTAGTAACTCACCCAGTCCCTGTGTTCAGTAACTCACCTAGTTCCTGTGTTCAGTAACTCACCCAGTTCCTGTGTTCATTAACTCACCTAGTTCCTGTGTTCAGTAACTCATCCAGTCCCTGTGTTCAGTAACTCACCTAGTCCCTGTGTTCAGTAACTCACCTAGTTCCTGTGTTCAGTAACTCACCTAGTTCATGTGTTCAGTAACTCACCTAGTTCCTGTGTTCAGTAACTCACCTAGTTCCTGTGTTCAGTAGCTCACCTAGTTCCTGTGTTCAGTAACTCACCTAGTTCCTGTGTTCAGTAGCTCACCTAGTCCATGTGTTCAGTAATTCACCTAGTCCCTGTGTTCAGTAATTCACCTAGTCCCTGTGTTCAGTAACTCACCTAGTTCCTGTGTTCAGTAACTCACCTAGTTCCTGTGTTCAGTAGCTCACCTAGTTCCAGTGTTCAGTAACTCACCTAGTTCCTGTGTTCAGTAATTCACCTAGTCCCTGTGTTCAGTAATTCACCTAGTCCCTTTGTTCAGTAACTCACCTAGTCCATGTGTTCAGTAACTCACCTAGTTCCTGTGTTCAGTAACTCACCTAGTTCCTGTGTTCAGTAACTCACCTAGTTCCTGTGTTCAGTAAGTCACCTAGTTCCTGTGTTCAGTAACTCACCTAGTTCATGTGTTCAGTAACTCACCTAGTTCCTGTGTTCAGTAACTCACCTAGTTCCTGTGTTCAGTAACTCACCTAGTTCCTGTGTTCAGTAACTCACCTAGTTCCTGTGTTCAGTAACTCACCTAGTCCATGTGTTCAGTAACTCACCTAGTCCATGTGTTCAGTAACTCACCTAGTCCCTGTGTTCAGTAATTCACCTAGTCCCTGTGTTCAGTAGCTCACCTAGTTCCTAAGTTCAGTAACTCACCTAGTCCCTGTGTTCAGTAACTCACCTAGTCCCTGTGTTCAGTAACTCACCTAGTCCATGTGTTCAGTAACTAACCTAGTCCATGTGTTCAGTAACTCACCTAGTTCCTGTGTTCAGTAACTCACCTAGTCCATGTGTTCAGTAACTCACCTAGTTCATGTGTTCAGTAATTCACCTAGTCCCTGTGTTCAGTAACTCACCTAGTCCCTGTTTTCAGTAGCTCACCTAGTCCATGTATTCAGTAATTCACCTAGTCCCTTTGTTCAGTAACTCACCTAGTCCCTGTGTTCAGTAATTCACCTAGTCCCTGTGTTCAGTAGCTCACCTAGTTCCTGTGTTCAGTAACTCACCTAGTCCCTGTGTTCAGTAGCTCACCTAGTCTATGTGTTCAGTAATTTTCCTAGTCATTGTGTTCAGTAACTCACCTAGTCCCTGTAATCAGTAACTCACCTAGTCCATGTGTTCAGTAACTCACCTAGTTCCTGTGTTCAGTAACTCACCTAGTTCCTGTGTTCAGTAACTCACCTAGTCCATGTGTTCAGTAACTCACCTAGTTCATGTGTTCAGTAACTCACCTAGTTCCTGTGTTCAGTAACTCACCTAGTCCATGTGTTCAGTAACTCACCTAGTCCATGTGTTCAGTAACTCACCTAGTTCCTGTGTTCAGTAGCTCACCTAGTCCATGTGTTCAGTAATTCACCTAGTTCATGTGTTCAGTAATTCACCTAGTCCCTGTGTTCAGTAACTCACCTATTTCCTGTGTTCCGTAATTCACCTAGTCCCTGTGTTATGTAAATCACCTATTTCCTGTGTTCAGTAGCTCACCTAGTCCATGTATTCAGTAATTCACCTAGTCCCTTTGTTCAGTAACTCACCTAGTCCCTGTGTTCAGTAATTCACCTAGTCCCTGTGTTCAGTAGCTCACCTAGTTCCTGTGTTCAGTAACTCACCTAGTCCCTGTGTTCAGTAGCTCACCTAGTCTATGTGTTCAGTAATTCACCTAGTCCATGTGTTCAGTAACTCACCTAGTCCCTGTAATCAGTAACTCACCTAGTCCATGTGTTCAGTAACTCACCTAGTTCCTGTGTTCAGTAACTCACCTAGTTCCTGTGTTCAGTAACTCACCTAGTCCATGTGTTCAGTAACTCACCTAGTTCCTGTGTTCAGTAACTCACCTAGTCCATGTTTTCAGTAACTCACCTAGTTCATGTGTTCAGTAATTCACCTAGTCCATGTGTTCAGTAACTCACCTAGTCCATGTGTTCAGTAACTCACCTAGTTCCTGTGTTCAGTAACTCACCTAGTTCCTGTGTTCAGTAAGTCACCTAGTTCCTGTGTTCAGTAACTCACCTAGTCCATGTGTTCAGTAACTCACCTAGTTCCTGTGTTCAGTAACTCACCTAGTTCCTGTGTTCAGTAACTCACCTAGTTCCTGTGTTCAGTAACTCACCTAGTTCCTGTGTTCAGTAAATCACCTAGTCCATGTGTTCAGTAACTCACCTAGTCCATGTGTTCAGTAACTCACCTAGTTCCTGTGTTCAGTAACTCACCTAGTTCCTGTGTTCCGTAACTAACCTAGTCCATGTGTTCAGTAACTCACCTAGTCCATGTGTTCAGTAACTCACCTAGTCCCTGTGTTCAGTAATTCACCTAGTCCCTGTGTTCAGTAACTCACCTAGTTCCTGTGTTCAGTAACTCACCTAGTCCCTGTGTTCAGTAGCTCACCTAGTCTATGTGTTCAGTAACTCACCTAGTCCATGTGTTCAGTAACTCACCTAGTCCATGTGTTCAGTAACTCACCTAGTTCCTGTGTTTAGTAACTCACTTAGTCCATGTGTTCAGTAACTCACCTAGTTCATGTGTTCAGTAATTCACCTAGTCCATGTGTTCAGTAACTCACCTAGTCCATGTGTTCAGTAACTCACCTAGTTCCTGTGTTCAGTAAGTCACCTAGTTCCTGTGTTCAGTAACTCACCTAGTCCATGTGTTCAGTAACTCACCTAGTTCCTGTGTTCAGTAACTCACCTAGTTCCTGTGTTCAGTAACTCACCTAGTTCCTGTGTTCAGTAACTCACCTAGTTCCTGTGTTCAGTAAATCACCTAGTCCATGTATTCAGTAACTCACCTAGTCCATGTGTTCAGTAACTCACCTAGTTCCTGTGTTCAGTAACTCACCTAGTTCCTGTGTTCAGTAACTCACCTAGTCCATGTGTTCAGTAACTCACCTAGTTCCTGTGTTCAGTAACTCACCTAGTCCCTGTGTTCAGTAATTCACCTAGTCCCTGTGTTCAGTAGCTCACCTAGTTTCTGTGTTCAGTAACTCACCTAGTCCCTGTGTTCAGTAGCTCACCTAGTCCATGTGTTCAGTAACTCACCTAGTCCATGTGTTCAGTAACTCACCTAGTTAATCTGTTCAGTAATTCACCTAGTCCATGTGTTCAGTAACTCACCTAGTCCATGTGTTCAGTAACTCACCTAGTTCCTGTGTTCAGTAACTCACCTTGTTCCTGTGTTCAGTAACTAACCTAGTTCATGTGTTCAGTAACTCACCTAGTCCATGTCTTTAGTAACTCACCTAGTTCATGTGTTCAGTAACTCACCTAGTCCATGTGTTCAGTAACTCACCTAGTCCATGTGTTCAGTAGCTCACCTAGTTCCTGTGTTCAGTAACTCACCTAGTCCCTGTGTTCAGTAGCTCACCTAGTCTATGTGTTCAGTAACTCACCTAGTCCATGTGTTCAGTAACTCACCTAATCCATGTGTTCAGTAACTCACCTAATTCATGTGTTCAGTAATTCACCTAGTCCATGTGATCAGTAACTCACCTAGTCCATGTGTTCAGTAACTCACATAGTTCATGTGTTCAGTAATTCACCTAGTCCCTGTGTTCAGTAACTCACCTATTTCCTGTGTTCAGTAGCTCACCTAGTCCATGTATTCAGTAATTCACCTAGTCCCTTTGTTCAGTAACTCACCTAGTCCCTGTGTTCAGTATTTCACCTAGTCCCTGTGTTCAGTAGCTCACCTAGTTCCTGTGTTCAGTAACTAACATAGTCCCTGTGTTCAGTAGCTCACCTAGTCTATGTGTTCAGTAATTCACCTAGTCCATGTGTTCAGTAACTCACCTAGTCCCTGTAATCAGTAACTCACCTAGTCCATGTGTTCAGTAACTCACCTAGTTAATCTGCTCAGTAATTCACCTAGTCCATGTGTTCAGTAACTCACCTAGTCCATGTGTTCAGTAACTCACCTAGTTCCTGTGTTCAGTAACTCACCTTGTTCCTGTGTTCAGTAACTAACCTAGTTCATGTGTTCAGTAACTCACCTAGTCCATGTCTTTAGTAACTCACCTAGTTCATGTGTTCAGTAACTCACCTAGTCCATGTGTTCAGTAACTCACCTAGTCCATGTGTTCAGTAGCTCACCTAGTTCCTGTGTTCAGTAACTCACCTAGTCCCTGTGTTCAGTAGCTTACCTAGTCTATGTGTTCAGTAACTCACCTAGTCCATGTGTTCAGTAACTCACCTAGTCCATGTGTTCAGTAACTCACCTAGTTCCTGTGTTCAGTAACTCACCTAGTCCATGTGTTCAGTAACTCATCAGTCCATGTGTTCAGTAACTCACCTAGTTCCTGTATTCAGTAACTTACCTAGTCCATGTGTTCAGTAACTCACCTAGTCCATGTGTTCAGTAACTCACCTAGTCCCTGTTTTCAGTAATTCACCTAGTCCCTGTGTTCAGTAGCTCATCTAGTTCCTGTGTTCAGTAACTCACCTAGTCCCTGTGTTCAGTAGCTTACCTAGTCTATGTGTACAGTAACTCACCTAGTCCATGTATTCAGTAATTCACCTAGTCCCTTTGTTCAGTAACTCACCTAGTTACTGTGATCAGTAATTCACCTAGTCCCTGTGTTCAGTAGCTCACCTAGTTCCTGTGTTCAGTAACTCACCTAGTCCCTGTGTTCAGTAGCTCACCTAGTCTATGTGTTCAGTAATTCACCTAGTCCCTGTGTTCAGTGACTCACCTAGTCCCTGTGTTCAGTAACTCACATAGTCCATGTGTTCAGTAACTCATCTTGTCCATGTGTTCAGTAACTCACCTAGTTCCTGTGTTCAGTAACTCACCTAGTCCATGTGTTCAGTAACTCACCTAGTTCATGTGTTCAGTAATTCAACTAGTCCATGTGTTCAGTAACTCACCTAGTTCCTGTGTTCAGTAACTTACCTAGTTCCTGTGTTCAGTAAGTCACCTAGTTCCTGTGTTCAGTAACTCACCTAGTCCATGTGTTCAGTAACTCACCTAGTTCCTGTGTTCAGTAACTCACCTAGTCCATGTGTTCAGTAAGTCACCAGTCCATGTGTTCAGTAACTCAACTAGTTCCTGTGTTCAGTAACTTACCTAGTCCATGTGTTCAGTAACTCAACTAGTCCATGTGTTCAGTAACTCACCTAGTCCCTGTGTTCAGTAATTCACCTAGTCCCTGTGTTCAGTATATCACCTAGTTCCTGTGTTCAGTAACTCACCTAGTCCCTGTGTTCAGTAACTTACCTAGTCTCTGTGTTCAGTAACTCACCTAGTTCCTGTGTTCAGTAACTCACCTAGTCCATGTGTTCAGTAACTCACCTAGTCCCTGTGTTCAGTAATTAACCAAGTCCCTGTGTTCAGTAGCTCACCTAGTTTCTTGTGTTCAGTAACTCACCTAGTCCCTGTGTTCAGTAGCTCACCTAGTCTATGTGTTCAGTAATTCACCAAGTCCCTGTGTTCAGTAGCTCACCTAGTTCCTGTGTTCAGTAACTCACCTAGTCCCTGTGTTCAGTAGCTCACCTAGTCTATGTGTTCAGTAACTCACTTAGTCCATGTGTTCAGTAACTCGGCTAGTCCATGTGTTCAGTAACTCACCTAGTTCCTGTGTTCAGTAACTCACCTAGTCCATGTGTTCAGTAACTCACATAGTCCATGTGTTCAGTAACTCACCTAGTCCCTGTGTTCAGTAGCTCACTTAGTTCCTGTGTTCAGTAACTCACCTAGTCCCTGTGTTCAGTAGCTCACCTAGTCTTTGTGTTCAGTAACTCACCTAGTCCATGTGTTCAGTAACTCACCTAGTCTATGTGTTCAGTAACTCACCTAGTCCATGTATTCAGTAACTCACCTAAGCCATGTGTTCAGTAACTCACCTAGTTCCTGTGTTCAGTAACTCACCTAGTCCATGTGTTCAGTAACTCACCTAGTCCATGTGTTCAGTAACTCACCTAGTTCCTGTGTTCAGTAACTCACCTAATCCATGTGTTCAGTAACTCTCCTAGTTCATGTGTTCAGTAACTCACCAATTTCCTGTGTTCAGTAACTCACCTAGTTCCTGTGTTCAGTAACTCACCTAGTTCCTGTGTTCAGTAACTCACCTAGTCCATGTCTTCAGTAACTCACCTAGTTCCTGTGTTCAGTAACTCACCTTTTCCCTGTGTTCAGTAACTCACCTAGTTCCTGTGTTCAGTAACTCACCTAGTTCCTGTGTTCAGTAAGTCACCTAGTTCCTGTGTTCAGTAACTCACCTAGTCCATGTGTTCAGTAACTCACCTAGTCCATGTGTTCAGTAACTCACCTAGTTCCTGTGTTCAGTAACTCACCTAGTCCATGTGTTCAGTAACTCACCTAGTCCATGTGTTCAGTAACTCACCTAGTCCCTGTGTTCAGTAGCTCACCTAGTTCCTGTGTTCAGTAACTCACCTAGTCCCTGTGTTCAGTAACTCACCTAGTCCATGTGTTCAGTAACTCACCTAGTTCCTGTGTTCAGTAAGTCACTTAGTCCATGTGTTCAGTAACTCACCTAGTCCATGTGTTCAGTAACTCACCTAGTCTATGTGTTCAGTAACTCACCAAGTCCATGTGTTCAGTAACTCACCTAGTCCATGTGTTCAGTAACTCACCTAGTTCATGTGTTCAGTAACTCACCTAGTCCATGTGTTCAGTAACTCACCTAGTCCACGTGTTCAGTAACTCACCTAGTTCCTGTGTTCAGTAACTCACCTAATCCATGTGTTCAGTAACTCACCTAGTCCCTGTTTTCAGTAGCTTACCTAGTCTATGTGTTCAGTAACTCACCTAGTCTATGTGTTCAGTAACTCACCTAGTCCATGTATTCAGTAACTCACCTAAGCCATGTGTTCAGTAACTCACCTAGTTCCTGTGTTCAGTAACTCACCTAGTCCATGTGTTCAGTAACTCACCTAGTCCATGTGTTCAGTAACTCACCTAGTTCCTGTGTTCAGTAACTCACCTAGTCCATGTGTTCAGTAACTCACCTTGTCCATGTGTTCAGTAACTCACCTAGTCCCTGTGTTCAGTAGCTCACCTAGTTCCTGTGTTCAGTAACTCACCTAGTCCCTGTGTTCAGTAGCTCACCTAATCTATGTGTTCAGTAACTCACCTAGTCCATGTGTTCAGTAACTCACCTAGTCCATGTGTTCAGTAACTCACCTAGTTCCTGTGTTCAGTAAGTCACTTAGTCCATGTGTTCAGTAACTCACCTAGTCCATGTGTTCAGTAACTCTCCTAATCCATGTGTTCAGTAACTCACCTAGTTCATGTGTTCAGTAATTCACCTAGTCCATGTGTTCAGTAACTCACCTAGTCCATGTGTTCAGTAACTCACCTAGTTCCTGTGTTAAGTAACTCACCTAGTTCCTGTGTTCAGTAAGTTACCTAGTTCCTGTGTTCAGTAACTCACCTAGTCCATGTGTTCAGTAACTCACCTAGTTCCTGTGTTCAGTAACTCACCTAGTTCCTGTGTTCAGTAACTCACCTAGTTCCTGTGTTCAGTAACTCACCTAGTTCCTGTGTTCAGTAAATCACCTAGTCCATGTGTTCAGTAACTCATCTAGTCCATGTGTTCAGTAACTCACCTAGTCACTGTGTTCAGTAACTCACCTAGTTCCTGTGTTCAGTAACTCACCTAGTCCCTGTGTTCAGAAGCTCACCTAGTCTATGTGTTCAGTAAATCACCTAGTTCCTGTTTTCAGTAACTCACCTAGTCCATGTGTTCAGTAACTCACCTAGTCCCTGTGTTCAGTAATTTACCTAGTCCCTGTGTTCAGTAGCTCACCTAGTTCCTGTGTTCAGTAACTCACCTAGTCCCTGTGTTCAGTAGCTCACCTAGTCTATGTGTTCAGTAAGTCACCTAGTTCCTGTGTTCAGTAACTCACCTAGTCCATGTGTTCAGTAACTCACCTAGTCCCTGTGTTCAGTAATTCACCTAGTCCCTGTGTTCAGTAGCTCACCTAGTTCCTGTGTTCAGTAACTCACCTAGTCCCTGTGTTCAGTAGCTCACCTAGTCTATGTGTTCAGTAATTCACTAAGTCCCTGTGTTCAGTAACTCACCTAGTCCCTGTGTTCAGTAATTCACCGAGTCCCTGTGTTCAGTAGCTCACCTAGTTCCTGTGTTCAGTAACTCACATAGTCCCTGTTTTCAGTAGCTTACCTAGTCTATGTGTTCAGTAACTCACCTAGTCCATGTGTTCAGTAACTCACCTAGTCCATGTGTTCAGTAACTCACCTAGTTCCTGTGTTCAGTAACTCACCTAGTCCATGTTTTCAGTAACTCACCTAGTCCATGTGTTCAGTAACTCACCTAGTCCCTGTGTTCAGTAGCTCACCTAGTTCCTGTGTTCAGTAACTCACCTAGTCCCTGTGTTCAGTAGCTCACCTAGTCCATGTGTTCAGTAACTCACCTAGTCCATGTGTTCAGTAACTCACCTAGTTCCTGTGTTCAGTAAGTCACTTAGTCCATGTGTTCAGTAACTCACCTAGTCCATGTGTTCAGTAACTCACCTAGTCTATGTGTTCAGTAACTCACCTAGTCCATGTATTCAGTAACTCACCTAAGCCATGTGTTCAGTAACTCACCTAGTTCCTGTGTTCAGTAACTCACCTAGTCCATGTGTTCAGTAACTCACCTAGTCCATGTGTTCAGTAACTCACCTAGTTTCTGTGTTCAGTAACTCACCTAATCCATGTGTTCAGTAACTCTCCTAGTTCATGTGTTCAGTAACTCACCAATTTCCTGTGTTCAGTAACTCACCTAGTTCCTGTGTTCAGTAACTCACCTAGTCCATGTGTTCAGTAACTCACCTAGTCCATGTCTTCAGTAACTCACCTAGTTCCTGTGTTCAGTAACTCACCTAGTCCCTGTGTTCAGTAACTCACCTAGTTCCTGTGTTCAGTAACTCACCTAGTTCCTGTGTTCAGTAACTCACCTAGTCCATGTGTTCAGTAACTCACCTAGTCCATGTGTTCAGTAACTCACCTAGTTCCTGTGTTCAGTAACTCACCTAGTTCCTGTGTTCAGTAACTCACCTAGTCCATGTGTTCAGTAACTCACCTAGTCCATGTGTTCAGTAACTCACCTAGTCCCTGTGTTCAGTAGCTCACCTAGTTCCTGTGTTCAGTAACTCACCTAGTCCCTGTGTTCAGTAGCTCACCTAGTCTATGTGTTCAGTAACTCACCTAGTCCATGTGTTCAGTAACTCACCTAGTCCATGTGTTCAGTAACTCACCTAGTTCCTGTGTTCAGTAAGTCACTTAGTCCATGTGTTCAGTAACTCACCTAGTCCATGTGTTCAGTAACTCACCTAGTCTATGTGTTCAGTAACTCACCTAGTCCATGTGTTCAGTAACTCACCTAGTCCATGTGTTCAGTAACTCACCTAGTCCATGTGTTCAGTAACTCACCTAGTCCATGTGTTCAGTAACTCACCTAGTTCCTGTGTTCAGTAACTCACCTAATCCATGTGTTCAGTAACTCACCTAGTCCCTGTTTTCAGTAGCTTACCTAGTCTATGTGTTCAGTAACTCACCTAGTCCATGTGTTCAGTAACTCACCTAGTCCATGTGTTCAGTAACTCACCTAGTTCCTGTGTTCAGTAACTCACCTAGTCCATGTGTTCAGTAACTCACCTAGTCCATGTGTTCAGTAACTCACCTAGTCCCTGTGTTCAGTAGCTCACCTAGTTCCTGTGTTCAGTAACTCACCTAGTCCCTGTGTTCAGTAGCTCACCTAATCTATGTGTTCAGTAACTCACCTAGTCCATGTGTTCAGTAACTCACCTAGTCCATGTGTTTAGTAACTCAACTAGTTCCTGTGTTCAGTAAGTCACTTAGTCCATGTGATTAGTAACTCACCTAGTCCATGTGTTCAGTAACTCTCCTAATCCATGTGTTCAGTAACTCACCTAGTTCATGTGTTCAGTAATTCACCTAGTCCATGTGTTCAGTAACTCACCTAGTCCATGTGTTCAGTAACTCACCTAGTTCCTGTGTTAAGTAACTCACCTAGTTCCTGTGTTCAGTAAGTTACCTAGTTCCTGTTTTCAGTAACTCACCTAGTCCATGTGTTCAGAAACTCACCTAGTTCCTGTGTTCAGTAACTCACCTAGTTCCTGTGTTCAGTAACTTACCTAGTTCCTGTGTTCAGTAACTCACCTAGTTCCTGTGTTCAGTAAATCACCTAGTCCATGTGTTCAGTAACTCACCTAGTCCATGTGTTCAGTAACTCACCTAGTCACTGTGTTCAGTAAGTTACCTAGTTCCTGTGTTCAGTAACTCACCTAGTCCCTGTGTTCAGTAACTCACCAGTCCATGTGTTCAGTAACTCACCTAGTCCCTGTGTTCAGTAGCTCACCTAGTTCCTGTGTTCAGTAGCTCACCTATTCTATGTGTTCAGTAATTCACTAAGTCCCTGTGTTCAGTAACTCACCTAGTCCCTGTGTTCAGTAATTCACCTAGTCCCTGTGTTCAGTAGCTCACCTAGTTCCTGTGTTCAGTAACTCACATAGTCCCTGTTTTCAGTAGCTTACCTAGTCTATGTGTTCAGTAACTCACCTAGTCCATGTGTTCAGTAACTCACCTAGTCCATGTGTTCAGTAACTCACCTAGTTCCTGTGTTCAGTAACTCACCTAGTCCATGTTTTCAGTAACTCACCTAGTCCATGTGTTCAGTAACTCACCTAGTCCCTGTGTTCAGTAGCTCACCTAATTCCTGTGTTCAGTAACTCACCTAGTCCCTGTGTTCAGTAGCTCACCTAGTCCATGTGTTCAGTAACTCACCTAGTCCATGTGTTCAGTAACTCACCTAGTTCCTGTGTTCAGTAAGTCACTTAGTCCATGTGTTCAGTAACTCACCTAGTCCATGTGTTCAGTAACTCACCTAGTCTATGTGTTCAGTAACTCACCTAGTCCATGTATTCAGTAACTCACCTAAGCCATGTGTTCAGTAACTCACCTAGTTCCTGTGTTCAGTAACTCACCTAGTCCATGTGTTCAGTAACTCACCTAGTCCATGTGTTCAGTAACTCACCTAGTTTCTGTGTTCAGTAACTCACCTAATCCATGTGTTCAGTAACTCTCCTAGTTCATGTGTTCAGTAACTCACCAATTTCCTGTGTTCAGTAACTCACCTAGTTCCTGTGTTCAGTAACTCACCTAGTCCATGTGTTCAGTAACTCACCTAGTCCATGTCTTCAGTAACTCACCTAGTTCCTGTGTTCAGTAACTCACCTTTTTCCTGTGTTCAGTAACTCACCTAGTTCCTGTGTTCAGTAACTCACCTAGTTCCTGTGTTCAGTAAGTCACCTAGTTCCTGTGTTCAGTAACTCACCTAGTCCATGTGTTCAGTAACTCACCTAGTCCATGTGTTCAGTAACTCACCTAGTTCCTGTGTTCAGTAACTCACCTAGTCCATGTGTTCAGTAACTCACCTAGTCCATGTGTTCAGTAACTCACCTAGTCCCTGTGTTCAGTAGCTCACCTAGTTCCTGTGTTCAGTAACTCACCTAGTCCCTGTGTTCAGTAGCTCACCTAGTCTATGTGTTCAGTAACTCACCTAGTCCATGTGTTCAGTAACTCACCTAGTCCATGTGTTCAGTAACTCACCTAGTTCCTGTGTTCAGTAAGTCCCTTAGTCCATGTGTTCAGTAACTCACCTAGTCCATGTGTTCAGTAACTCACCTAGTCTATGTGTTCAGTAACTCACCTAGTCCATGTGTTCAGTAACTCACCTAGTCCATGTGTTCAGTAACTCACCTAGTTCATGTGTTCAGTAACTCACCTAGTCCATGTGTTCAGTAACTCACCTAGTTCCTGTGTTCAGTAACTCACCTAATCCATGTGTTCAGTAACTCACCTAGTCCCTGTGTTCAGTAGCTCACCTAGTCTATGTGTTCAGTAACTCACCTAGTCCATGTGTTCAGTAACTCACCTAGTCCATGTGTTCAGTAACTCACCTAGTTCCTGTGTTCAGTAACTCACCTAGTCCATGTGTTCAGTAACTCACCTTGTCCATGTGTTCAGTAACTCACCTAGTCCCTGTGTTCAGTAGCTCACCTAGTTCCTGTGTTCAGTAACTCACCTAGTTCCTGTGTTCAGTAACTCACCTAGTTCCTGTGTTCAGTAACTCACCTAGTCCATGTGTTCAGTAACTCACCTAGTCCATGTGTTCAGTAACTCACCTAGTTTCTGTGTTCAGTAACTCACCTAATCCATGTGTTCAGTAACTCTCCTAGTTCATGTGTTCAGTAACTCACCAATTTCCTGTGTTCAGTAACTCACCTAGTTCCTGTGTTCAGTAACTCACCTAGTCCATGTGTTCAGTAACTCACCTAGTCCATGTCTTCAGTAACTCACCTAGTTCCTGTGTTCAGTAACTCACCTTTTTCCTGTGTTCAGTAACTCACCTAGTTCCTGTGTTCAGTAACTCACCTAGTTCCTGTGTTCAGTAAGTCACCTAGTTCCTGTGTTCAGTAACTCACCTAGTCCATGTGTTCAGTAACTCACCTAGTCCATGTGTTCAGTAACTCACCTAGTTCCTGTGTTCAGTAACTCACCTAGTCCATGTGTTCAGTAACTCACCTAGTCCATGTGTTCAGTAACTCACCTAGTCCCTGTGTTCAGTAGCTCACCTAGTTCCTGTGTTCAGTAACTCACCTAGTCCCTGTGTTCAGTAGCTCACCTAGTCTATGTGTTCAGTAACTCACCTAGTCCATGTGTTCAGTAACTCACCTAGTCCATGTGTTCAGTAACTCACCTAGTTCCTGTGTTCAGTAAGTCCCTTAGTCCATGTGTTCAGTAACTCACCTAGTCCATGTGTTCAGTAACTCACCTAGTCTATGTGTTCAGTAACTCACCTAGTCCATGTGTTCAGTAACTCACCTAGTCCATGTGTTCAGTAACTCACCTAGTTCATGTGTTCAGTAACTCACCTAGTCCATGTGTTCAGTAACTCACCTAGTTCCTGTGTTCAGTAACTCACCTAATCCATGTGTTCAGTAACTCACCTAGTAGCTTCCTAGTCATGTGTTCAGTAACTCACCTAGTCCATGTGTTCAGTAACTCACCTAGTCCATGTGTTCAGTAACTCACCTAGTTCCTGTGTTCAGTAACTCACCTAGTCCATGTGTTCAGTAACTCACCTAGTCCATGTGTTCAGTAACTCACCTAGTCCATGTGTTCAGTAACTCACCTAGTTCCTGTGTTCAGTAACTCACCTAGTTCCTGTGTTCAGTAACTCACCTAGTTCCTGTGTTCAGTAACTCACCTAGTCCATGTGTTCAGTAACTCACCTAGTCCATGTGTTCAGTAACTCAACTAGTTCCTGTGTTCAGTAAGTCACTTAGTCCATGTGATCAGTAACTCACCTAGTCCATGTGTTCAGTAACTCTCCTAATCCATGTGTTCAGTAACTCACCTAGTTCATGTGTTCAGTAATTCACCTAGTCCATGTGTTCAGTAACTCACCTAGTCCATGTGTTCAGTAACTCACCTAGTTCCTGTGTTCAGTAACTCACCTAGTTCCTGCGTTCAGTAACTCACCTGGTCCATGTGTTCAGTAACTCACCTAGTCCATGTGTTCAGTAACTCACCTAGTTCCTGTGTTCAGTAACTCACCTAGTCCATGTGTTCAGTAACTCACCTAGTTCCTGTGTTCAGTAACTCACCTAGTTCCTGTGTTCAGTAACTCACCTAGTCCATGTGTTCAGTAACTCACCTAGTCCCTGTGTTCAGTAACTCACCTAGACCCTGTGTTCAGTAACTCACATAGTTCCTGTGTTCAGTAACTCACCTAGACCCTGTGTTCATTAACTCACCTAGTCCCTGTGTAGCTCATCGATTGTATTCTGTAATTGAACTTCACGGCGGTCTGTAATTTGAAATCTGTAAATTGGCGAAATTATTTGTTTCTGAAATATTTTATAATAACAACTATATACACACTGTCTCATTTTTATGACATAGTCACACTTTCAAATTAGCGATTATTTTCCCCCATGCTTTTAGTTGATGGTAATTTCTTTCACACAAATTAAGGAAATTATAAAATCCTATGTAAATTCCTGTACACAACAGATTCCCACAGTTCAGAGAACTTTCCCAGAACAAAAGTATATCAATGAGCGTTTAATATGAACTAATGTCACGCGATATTTAAATTTTTGTGTGTGTATTTTAGGCATTTTTATTTTGGAATGGTTCGCCTTATAAAATGTTTGACTTTTGTCCCAACAGACGATCTGTGTACTGGATGACAAGGAAACCTCCACCCAAGGGGGAAGGTTGTAACCACACACACTTTGGTAATATAGTTAGCAGCTGTGTTGTAGCCACATACACACTTTGGTAATGTAGTTAGCAGCTGTGTTGTAGCCACATACGTACATTGGTAATATAGTTAGCAGCTGTGTTGTAGCCACATACATACTTTGGTAATGTAATTAGCAGCTGTGTTGTAGCCACATACATACTTTGGTAATGTAGTTAGCAGCTGTGTTGTAGCCACATAATACTTTGGTAATATAGTTAGCAGCTGTTTTGTAGCCACATACGTACATTGGTAATATAGTTAGCAGCTGTGTTGTAGCCACATACATACTTTGGTAACATAGTTAGCAGCAATGTTGTAGCCACATACATACTTTGGCAACATAGTTATATGAAATTTCATTTATCAGAAACATCTTGTAGACTGGACGAACTGGCAGTACCGAAAGTAGTGTGTGGAGAGTTTTGTGGTACGAGGTGAGCTGAAATGTTGTTGTTTACAAGTACGATGATCTAATATCGCTAGACGTACAACACAATAACTGTAGATGCCTAAATATGCTTACAACCATAATACTTACAACAATAAGTAGTATTGTTTTACCAACGCATTGCTTTGTACGATCAACTAACTAGCACAGTTGGAGTCAAACTGTTGGCTTTGTTAACCAGCATGACAATCGACTCACTGTGTATACTAATACTTGTATTTTTCGCGATTTGCCTGCGGAGAAAAAACTACGATAAAACATAAGATAATAGAAGCGTCATTAATTGTGCACATATATTTTCCAGGTTTAGATTTGCAATTTACCAAATTTTAACATGCTAAGAAATAGATTAATATTACAACTTTTGACGCCTGGCAAAAATCTCTCATGCCAATTGATTTGCTTTTCATTTATTACTTAACATCTGTAATTATTCGTTTTTTTAGTCAGTTTGCAGTCTTTTTATTAATACTTACATAATGCAACCCTCCAAGTGTACATTTACTATGACATCTGTGATGACTAGATCAGCGTATTACACTTCACTTCACGGGCGTGCTGGTATATAATGAGTCAAGCAATATTCACCCTGGTCCCCTTTGAGCCGTGATTAAATTTCATTAATACAAAATAAAGTTTTATAAATTAAAAAAAAATGTATTCAATTAAAAAAACAAAACATTTACCAACAGCGATTTATGTCATATGTACACAGTATTCAATTTATGTATTGAAGCCAATATTGTTTGTTACCTTTAACCTGATTAATTACTTAAAAATCAAAAAAAGGGCTGAAATTTTATCAAAGCCGACTTAACTGTTGAGAAGACCGTCAATCTGGCAATCATTTCTGGGATTGTCTCCCCACTGCTCGTCATGTCCTTTTATGAGCCAGCACGTCCACCATTTACATTTTTTTTTCTTTTAATTTTGTCTATTGGTTAAAATATTTGTTCTATACCACAGGCACTGTTGCTGGGAGTGTGAGTATCCACAGCCACCTCTGTAAGTATCAATGACATAGGTCCATAAACTGTATGTTCTACATATAGTATCAATGTCATAATTCTATATACTGTGTGTTCTACATGTAGTATCAATGTCATAATTCTATAAACTGCATGTTCTACATATAGTATCAATATCATAGTTCTATAAACTGTGTGTTCTACATATAGCATCAATATCATAGTTTTATAAACTGTGTGTTCTACATGTATAGCATGAATAAAATTTTGTGTAAAGTGTATATTCAACACACAAAATCAATAGCAAAGTTACATAAGCTGTATGCTTTACATATAGTAGGAATAAGAGTTAACAAAGTGGATGTTAAACATAGTTTTATAAATCTGTTTTGGCTAGGATATTTAGCTAGTAAGAGGCCATCCATAAAAGACGTCCACACAAAGGGGGGGAGGGGGGGTTCAGCAAAAAGTGGACTGAAGTGGACATGGGGGGAGGGGGGGTTGAGGACAGAGTGGATGTCCACAATGTAGTGTTTTTGCATAAATTTACTGCAAAAAATTCCAGTATAATGACAAAAGAGTTATAGAAATCGGAAGCCGTTTTATTATTTAAAAGTTGTCAGAAGTATGCCGACAGATGCATGTTGTTAAAACGAAACAGACAAAATGGCGACTGTAGTGTCGGCACAAAAGGTTTTTTTTTTCTCATGTAAATATTTTTAATTTCAATTTTTTTTTTATTGTTCATTTTTATTTTAACTAATTTTATTATCGCTCTTTACAATAAAAAAAAATTTGGCAGTATTGATGGGCAGTCAGTGCACATTCTTTCTTAGCCAGGTCGACAAGGTTAGAGTTCCTTGGGGCCTTCCAGCTGCATCAAAACAGGCACCACTTCTAATGCATCTGGAATATCGTATCCATTTGCCTGACCATGATTGGGTTTTGGCAGATAGGCATCAACCAATACCTTCAGTTTATGCTGCATGTATTATCAAGGATGGCAGTGTGACCTATTCTGGACCAACATCTATATCAATAAGGAATGGTAAACATGACTCCAGTACTGCTGCCTCACATGTTGCGGATTTTGATGTACTTGTCTCTCAGGATATTTTCAAGAATGTGGCATGTACAAATGGTGGATTAGTAAAGCCTATAGTTATTATTACTGTTGACGGAGGCCCAGACGAGAACTCACGTTATCCAAAAACTTTGAACGCTGCATATAATTTGTTTACCAAGCACAATCTTAATGCTTTTTTTATAGCCTGTCATGCCCCGGGTCACAGTGCCTACAACGCGGTAGAACGACGAATGGCCCCATTGTCTCATGACCTGTCAGGCCTCATTCTTCCTCATGATCATTTTTGGTCCCATTTGGATGCAAATGGTAAAACTATAGACCAAAACCTGGAAAAAGAAAACTTTAAAAAGGCTGGAGAAATACTCGCTGAAGTTTGGAGTCAGGCTGTCATTGATGGCTATGATGTGCAAGCACAGTATGTTGAACCAAGCAGCACACGCACATTTCTTCCATCTCCCTCTGTGAATTGGTGTTGGAATCATGTCCAACAGTCTCAATATTTTCTGCAGATCATCAAATGTAATGATGTAACATGCTGTGGAGCAAGACGAATCAACTATAATGAACTATTTCCCAAACGTTTCATTCCAGCTCTTGTACCTTTTGTTAGTCATGAAGCAGGCGTCATGGCTGCAGCTATCGGGAGTAGTAGTGGTACTTATGGATCACTGTTTCAGAGGCTTGCACTGATTGGTCTGGAGCCCGATCACAGTTACAGTAGCATGCCTTTTGATCTCTATTGACCATCAGTGGCTGGAAAAATTCCCAAGCGAATGTGTTTCTGCGGTAAATACTTCCCATCACAGGTGGCAATGAAAAAACATAACGTCGTCCATTACAATATTCCTGTTTGTGAACATGATGAGGCAGAAGTATCAGACAAGGAGATTGAACCAGAAATTGAAAATTCACCAACAGATGTAGTATCATACGAAATATGTTTGAATGGCTGCAATCGTAATTTCAATCCCGCTGAATAATTGTGGTTTAATGCTTTGCATTTTTTAATTATAATTAAATAAAATGTTTTTAAACAGTAATTTTTTTCATATTTAGAATTTTGAATTTCTGAAAAAAAATGTTTGTAAATATGTACTTTTTATATTGTTTACATTCTCCCAATTTAAAAATTCGAAATATTCATAAAGGGGGGGAGGGGGGGTCCAGTCAAAAGTGGACAAATGTGGACAAGGGGGGAGGGGGGGGGTAAAAAATAGCAAAAAATTGGTGGACGTCTTTTATGGATGGCCCCTAAGCATATCACAACCATTGATAACAATGGCTGCTAAGAAGACCAGTCTTATAATAGATACAATGACAGTTTAGAAGATTAATGTCATAATAGATACAATGACAGTTTAGAAGATTAATGTCACAATGGATACAATGACAGTTTAGAAGATTAATGTCACAATGGATACAATGACAGTTTAGAAGATTAATGTCACAATGGATACAATGACAGTTTAGAAGATTAAGTGATCAGTTCATGGCCAGTAAGGTCAATCTTCATTTAGATTCAATGTAATTGATCTTATTCCACTGAAAAAAATAAACTTTGATTTATGTTGTACACACAGGTCATGTATCGATCCACGATCTGTGGACTGGAATAGATTGGCGTGTCCTAAAAAGAAATATCCCCCCAACGGTGAGGAGATACAATGTGTGAAGAGGGCGGCATTAAAAGTAAGACATTCCATGGTAAACTGAAGCTTTTAGGGACTGTAGTTTTAATAATGATAATAAGACCTGTGGACTGGCAGTGGCGCTGGAAGGGTGAAGCTTGCAGTGCGATCGCACAGGGCGCTGAACTAGGAACGTCAGCCGAATTTAAGAGCTCTGTTGAATGTTTTGGCACTTTTCGGGTTGGGAGCAGGGCGCCAAAAAATCTAGCTCGCACAAGGCGCCACAATAGCTAGCTACGGCTCTGTGGACTGGAACTTTGATATATTTACTTCTAGGCGATTGAACTCTACATTTGGATTACAATCAGACTATATGTTTTTTTTTTTTTACTAAATTACAACTAAACAAGATGATTTCAGTTGGACTATATTAATTCCCAAGCGAACAGTTTTACCTTTTATTTATTCACAACTAGATCATAGTATTGTACATTAAAATTACAACTGACTATTATTACATCATAGTTTAATCTTTGTTCTTAATACAGTAAACAAAAAACTACATGCCGTTGTAAAGAATAGGCCAATATATGCAGTTCGAGAATATATATTGCCATTCATACACAGTGCAATTATCCAAATGTAATACTATCTAGTATGAAAACTAAAAAAAATCTTTTGCTCTATATTTTTTGACACTGTAAAAATAAGATATTAAAAAAAAATAACACGCAATATTAAAAAAAAACAAACAAACTATAGAAATGTTCACTTATACAGGCCAGTGTTGTTGGCCTACTGTGTGACATCACAGCCTCTTTCTGCAGTTTACTTCTTTACTTAAATATTGGTAAAAAAAAACAAAACTAGTGTCGCACTCTATATAATTTTAATAAATGAACTCGAACGTTTTCAAAATAGTGTTTTGTCATGGAGAATATTGTGCCTCTATTCACAAGAGGTGGGGTTGGGGGGGGGGGTCTATTTCAAGATCAGAAATACAAAGTGGAACGGTTTCTATAAACTATAATGTCCAGACGTCACAGTTGACCGACATGTAATGTGTCTCATTGCACTCGTCCTATATTTATAAATGTTTAAATTATGTCCACATCTTTTTATGATGGTAAAATTGTCATTGCTCAACGACTTATAAAGTTTTACTAGCTGTGTACCCTGCAAAACCTTTGCATAAGAGTTATATCCCTTTAGACTTGATTGGTAGGGTAGGTTATTTTTGGTTTCGGGCAGATCCGATTTTTTTCATGATTGTATTTTAAACTGGAATACTGTTGTATTAATTCTTTACTTTCGATTTAACGCAGAACCCACACCGCTATTATTTATATATAGATCAGATTAACGAGCCAGATTTCTTGCCAAGCGGCAATCGAGCCGTTCGTAGCCAATGTAAAATATTGACCAATCACATTAGTTGAAACCTTTGACATGATAACGCATTGGTTGTGAGTCGACCCGTCAACGATGAAGCTCGATCGTCATGCTGTATTCCGAAGTGCACACACCGCAGCCCGATTTGCATGCTGCAGCCCAATTTGCACGCTGTAGATAACCGGCTTGAATTCTACTGTCATCTTGCTATGCCCCCCCTCCCCCAGCCGCGTGGTGCCTCCATTTCTATTGCACACACGGCTGTGCCGGGGATGTAAAAAAGGTCATTGTAGAAACCAACCACTCCCATTGGGGAGGTTTTAAAGGAATAAAGATAAACATATCATTTTTCACACTGACTTAAATATTTCAGCTAGAGTGACTTACTTATTCCCACGGCCTAAATTGCTCCACTTGGCGTATTATTTGAAATGACCCAATTATTTCAGGCTAAATGCTCCAAAAGAATAGCCAGACTGTCGGCCCCCGTCATGCGAGAGGCAAAGAACCAGATTAAAGTGATTTAAAAAATAATAATACCAAACATCTTATCACCTACATCAAGGATGACACACATCTCTGGTGCGCATTGCTCAGAATCAACTATTGTATTTAAGGCAGAGCCAGAATTCTATTTAATCATCTAGGCAATAAAATATTAAAATAACATTCAATAAAACTTTGCAAACTAACATAATGTGTTGTACATTTTTTTTTAATTCTTTAAAAAAAAAATTCCTTTGTCCCCCCTTCTACCTTAATAGTTTATCTTAACTTAAGGGAGACGATCTCGTAAGATTATCTCATCATAATTTCACGGCTATTTCCCCATTATTTTTATTTTTTTTTCCAATTCTTCCTTTTAGGGTGAGATGTTTATATCTTAGAAACCACAAATGGGGCGGCGTTTTTTTTTTGCCGTGCCCTTTTTTTTCATCCCACCATAGCCGATAGTGCAAATATCATGAAGGCACCACGGGAGATACATGCAGGCGAATGGAAGTCGTTCAATCTGTTTGACTTATTTATTCCTTACGATAAAATATAAATACTCCCACCAACCGCACACGCTAAATCGACTTCCGAGTTTGGGATTGTGTGTGTGTGTGTGTGTGTGTGTGTGTGTGTGTATACACTGACTAAACAAACGCTCGCTTAAACGAACATGTAATCGAATTCTTTTTAGAAACATGTGCTTGATTCATCAGGGATAAAATACTCTATCAAATTGACATTGAAACACTCCTGGAACTAATTGATGCTCTTAATAGACCCGCCATTTTAATCACGGTCAATAACGAATATAAAGCAATGTAAAGGTAGCACACTGAAATTGGACTGTCGACCTGAGGGTCCTTGGTTTGATCCTCGGTGAGAACCAAGTGAACTATTCCAGGTTCTTAATAAACGTTGGCTAAAGTATCACAAGTCCACACAGCTCTAAATCTTTTTCCTGAATTTAAGTTGGGGAAGTAAAGGCGGCCGGGCGTTGTTCTAAACACAAAATCCCTTCATATGCCGAGGGTACAGAATCAGACGAATTCTACACTTCATTTGCCTCCATTGCTCTTTAGGGTTAAGTTAACTTTAATTATATTATTGGTCAAAAGACGTAATGTAGTATTTCTTCACCAGCTTCATTACCAAGCTTGAGCGATTGTGCTTTTGACTTTATTGTTATTTGTCTTATTATTTGATTGCATCATTAATAATTTAAATTGAATTATAAAAACCAAACCACTAAATAGTGCATCGGGCGTGTAAAATTGCATCTAAGTCGGTCAACTGTGACACATCCACGTTATCGTCTGTTGAAATATACCACTAGACATTGTATTTCTTATTCTTGTAATAGACTTCCCAGCCCCCTGAATACAGGCAGTTACATTTACATGTAGAAGTCTGTCTAAATGTATAGTCCTTTTAACTTACAAGCGTCAGTGTTTGACTATAGTGTATTTATGTCAAGGCGCTGCCAACTAAGAGAGTTTGTAAGCTGTCTGAGCCCAAGAAGGTCATCGACAGCGACAAATTCTATCTTTGGCTATGGAGAAAAAAAACTGATGACGAAGTCATCGTAAGTATTTATTGATAGATCGTAAGTATTGATTGATAGATCGTAAGTATTGATTGATACATCGTAAGTATTGATTGATACATCGTAAGTATTGATTGATAGATCATAAGTATTGATTGGTACATCGTAAGTATTGATTGATACATCGTAAGTATTGATTGATACATCGTAAGTATTGATCCATTTCCAATAAAGTTTTGATCATTTACGAAACAAAATTATTAAAACACACCACACACACACCATACACCTCACACACACACCACTTACACCACACACACACGCAGGCTCGCACGCATGAATACACACACTACACACACACCACACATCTCACACACACCTCACAGCTTACATACACAAACGCCACTTACACACACCTCACAAAACACACCACACTACACGCACGCCACACACACCACACGTCACACAACACACCTTTCACACACACACACACATACACGTCACACACAATTCACACACATCACACCACACGCACATCCCTCATACAACACACCTCTCACACGCGCACACGTCACACAAACCCCACACTCATACCTCACACAACACACCTCTCACACACGCACACGTCACACACACCCCACACTCATCCCTCACACAACACACCTCTCACACACGCACACGTCACACACACCCCACACTCATCCCTCACACAACACACCTCTCACACACGCGCACGTCACACACACCCCACACTCATCCCTCACACAACACACATCTCACACACGCGCACGTCACACACACCCCACACTCATCCCTCACACAACACACCTCTCACACGCGCACACGTCACACAAACGTCACACAGACCACACCACACACAATTTATATTGACATCATTGACATGTCAAAGTCAATTCTATTGAATAGACAGAAAACAATTAACTCTGGAAATGTATAATATTCAAGTTTATTTTGGCTACTTTGAACCGCAGTATTGTGAGATTGCAGGCAGACAAGAGAAATGGGGTTGCTCTTTTGTGTCGTGTATCTTTTTTTTTTTTTTAATTGTTTCTAAATTGATATAAACATTTTATCATCGAAGGCATTGATGTTATTGTATCAATATTTTAAGTAAAGTTACAAGGAGTATATTTTATAGGGGGTGCTTAAATCAGGCCCCCCCCACCCGGCACGCTACGGGCCTGGCAAAAAATTCTGTTTTGTTTTTTGAAAGTATTATTTTTTTTGATCATTGATTCATTTCGCATTGGATGACAGTTGAAAAAAATTCGACGCCTGAGCATCGATAAATGTGACCTGAGCGACATCCGTGTGATGATCAGACTGGAACTGTCCTGCACCGCCACGGAGGAGTCCTGCAGGAAGCTGAAGGCCACGATACCCACCATTAAATTTGCGTTGGAGAAAGGGGCTCAGTCTGTCGTCATCATCTGTGCCTACGGTAAATGTGTGCGTATAAACAGAAACATTGCAAGCGACAGGATGGTATTGAAACAAGAAAACACTTCCAACAATGAAATCACACCTTGAATTGTGTTGGTTTTACTCTGCCCCGTGTCTTTCCTGTCAGAAATCAGTCGAAGTATTGAATACGTTGTCTACTTGATTGATGTTTTTTATATCACTGAAAAGGGGGGGGGATATGGCTACTAAAAAGTATTTTGAAAAAATGTTTTTTTTTTCATCTTAGTATAAATAACCACAACATTATAAAACACAATTCCAATATATATATATATATATATATATATATATATATATATAGGATGGCTCACTTTATAATGAAAACAAATAAAGTTGATTTTTTATCATGAGCATTTTAGTTTTCTGGTTCACTGAGATTTAAAACATGTATATACCAAATTTTACACAATTTGGGCTCCTATAAATACTGCACTTGTTATCTCGTGTTTTATGGTATTCGGCAGTTGCATTAAATGAAAATTTTGCAAGGTTTAAAATGCTGTTTTTTTTTAGATACAAAGAACAATTATATTACACAGTAGGAATTAAACAGTAAAATAATACTAGTTACATGACACATTAACCTGACTGTATTGCAGAGTAGTTCAAAGGAGGCTATGCCATTCAAAAATACACTTTACAAGTTTTTTAGTCTGTACTTTCTGAATCTTGAAGGTCTTCAAGTTGCGATCTCGTCAGCAGAGTTGATTTTTTTTGCATCTGGAAACTCTTTCCGATGCTGTTCAACAATTTGGAGCAAGTACTGCCTTTTCTCCTCTGATTTGGTGAGAGATGAGTGGAATGATGACGCCAGTACAATTCCCCGCTCGGCACAGTCATTGACAACTTTCAAGGAAGAGACCACTGCTGTTGCCTTTTGAAAGGATGGAGTTTGCTGCCAGGTGGAAGCATAAGTCATGAGAAAATTTGTGGGAAGCAGAATAGCATTAAAAAAGAGCAGCGATGACGAGGTCACAAAATCCTTTAATGTCACATTATGAAGTGCTGCAGGATCATTTGTGCTGCGGATGCACCTTTCTTCTTTCTGATCATCAGAAGATTTCTCCATGAATTGCCTCGAGCAAGCAGCAAGGCTGTTTTACTCATTCACTGAGACACTTTGAGAAAAGAGAACCAGAGGAATGAGTTCTGCACTAAGGTACCAGAGATGTCGGTCAATCGTTTTCAATGCAGTCTGAGAAATGAAGGGAGAAAAATTCTTATAATCAATAAGAAGCTTGATGAAATCCAGATCATTCAGAGGTGCGTCTGCTAGAATAGGACACTGAATCCAAGCTTTAATGTAAACCAAGGATGCAAAGATACCAAATTCTGCAATTGATCTGTCTTCATGCTTAGTCAGCTTGAATTGATCATAAAAGAGATAAATCTTCATGATGTAGATTATTTTAGACATCTACCTTGCATGGTGATAAGCTCCTGGAACACGAAAACGCACCCCAAGGGGGATTCCTCCCAGGAAGATAAGATTCAGAGTCAGAAGTTCTTTGTGATCTTCACGTGGCCATTATCTAGAGTTGTCTTTCATTTGGAGGATATTTGAACAAAATGTGATGACTTCTTCTTTTAATGGCTTGAGAATTTGCTCCAGTGGCATATACTAAATTCTGTCTGTCTTATTTTTGGTCAAAACGTCTTAAAACGATTGAATAGCAGCACATCCGGTCCAGTTGTACTACCCCCAAATGTCTTATTGAAGACGGCTGTGTTTGTAAACATACCATTGGCCAGTAGGCTCAGTTAGGGGAAGCACCTAGCTCAATAAACATTAGCATGTCAACTGGACAGTATACAAGCAAAGAAATAGGTCATGAAAAAAGTGTACCAACTAACTGCCAGACGGCTGTGTTTGTAAACATACCATTGGCCAGTAGGCTCAATTAGGGGAAGTACCTAGCTCAAAAAATATTGGCATGTCCACTGGACAGTATACAAGCAAAGAAATAGGTCATAGAACCTTCCAGAACCTTCTAGAATTGTATTGATTTTTCTAAAGCTTTCCAGAACCTTATAGCATTTTATGTGTGCTGTATGTATACATACATTCAAAATTAATTCAAAATGATTTAAAATTTCAGTATCGATGAGGCAGTACTAAATAAAGTCATATATTCATGAAATTTTTTTCTGTGCTGTTTTGAAGTCAAAGGAAACACAAAAAACATAATGCTCCAAAAAAATTTGGCAAAATGTTATTTTGGGCCACCCTAATATATATATATATATCAACAAAAAATAAAACCAAGATCTTAATAAAGGATAAACACAATAGTTAAAGAAAAATATAGATACACACAATTTTAAAATTATATATACCTGGTAATTAAAGAAGACATTTGAAACGTACAGGCCTATATATCAAGTATGTTTACAGGCCTATATATCAAGTATGTTTACGTTTATTTCTAAAAAAAAATCTTCTACCTCCCCACCCTCCAAACACACGTTACAAAGATGAGTTTCTTGTTGGGGACAGTTTGAGATACTTGTAGGTCTACATAATGGGGATAACCTGAGGCACCTGTAGGCCTTCAAAAATGGGGATTGTTGGAAATACCTGTAAGCTTGCATAATGGGGACAGTCTGAGATGCCGGTAGACCTATTTAATGGGGACAGTTTGAGGTGCTTGTAGGTCTATATCGTGGGGACAGTTTGAGGTGCTTGTAGGCCTATATAATGGGGATAGTCTGCATGTATACATGCAATCTTTATAAATCTTTGTTTGAGTTTGTTCTTTGTTAAGTGTATTCTGACTATCTATCATCAATTTGAGTAGAACAGTGATATTAGGAAGCCTCTCTTGTCCCCTTTCTCTACAATTTTGTACCGAAATAAATAAATAAAAGTTCATTTTGAATGTGACACCTCCCCCCGATTGGCTCTGGCCCCTGACAAGTGTTCGTGTTGTCCCCCCCCCTCCCCCCCCCGTCACGGTTACCCCCTGATCACCTGTAACGGTTTTAGAAAATACGTGACTCCTTATAATCACATCGGCGATAAGGTTTTAGCACCGACCAACCAAAATTTCAAGATAAACATAGCATTCGTATCGTTTATTTGAAGATGAACATGACATTTCAATACACAATCTAACAACACGTTTTGAAACACCGATTTTTTCCCTTCAGGAACTTTAAACGGCAAAACTGATCCCGAATTCTCACTGCAACCTCTGACAGAAATTTTTGAGAAACATTTAGATCGGCCAGTGATTTACCTAGAAGATTGCGTTGGCTATCAGGTTGGTCCAATAGTCTGTTCATAGGATGGTATTGGCTATCAATTTAGTCCAGTGATCTGTTTGTAAGATTGTGTTGGCTATCACATTAGTCCAGTGATCTGTTTGTAAGATGGTGTTGCCTATCAATTTAGTCCAGTGATCTGTTTGTAAGATTGTGTTGGCTATCATATTAGTCCAGTGATCTGTTTGTAAGATTGTGTTGGCTATCAATTTAGTCCAGTGATCTGTTCATAGGATTGTGTTGGCTATCACATTAGTCCAGTGATCTGTTTGTAAGATTGTGTTGGCTATCAATTTAGTCCAGTGATCTGTTTGTAAGATTGTGTTGGCTATCAATTTAGTCCAGTGATCTGTTTGTAAGATTGTGTTGGCTATCATATTAGTCCAGTGATCTGTTTGTAAGATTGTGTTGGCTATCAATTTAGTCCAGTGATCTGTTCATAGGATTGTGTTGGCTATCACATTAGTCCAGTGATCTGTTTGTAAGATTGTGTTGGCTATCAATTTAGTCCAGTGATCTGTTCATAGGATTGTGTTGGCTATCACATTAGTCCAGTGATCTGTTTGTAAGATTGTGTTGGCTATCAATTTAGTCCAGTGATCTGTTCATAGGATTGTGTTGGCTATCACATTAGTCCAGTGTTCTGTTTGTAAGATTGTGTTGGCTATCACATTAGTCCAGTGATCTGTTTGTAAGATTGTGTTGGCTATCACATTAGTCCAGTGATCTGTTTGTAAGATTGTGTTGCCTATCAATTTAGTCCAGTGATCTGTTTGTAAGATTGTGTTGGCTATCATATTAGTCCAGTGATCTGTTTGTAAGATTGTGTTGGCTATCACATTAGTCCAGTGATCTATTTGTAAGATTGTGTTGGCTATCATATTAGTCCAGTGATCTGTTTGTAAGATTGTGTTGGCTATCAATTTAGTCCAGTGATCTGTTTGTAAGATTGTGTTGGCTATCACATTAGTCCAGTGATCTGTTTGTAAGATTGTGTTGGCTATCACATTAGTCCAGTGATCTGTTTGTAAGATTGTGTTGGCTATCATATTAGTCCAGTGATCTGTTTGTAAGATTGTGTTGGCTATCACATTAGTCCAGTGATCTGTTTGTAAGATTGTGTTGGCTATCATATTAGTCCAGTGATCTGTTTATAAGATTGTGCTAACTATCACATTAGTCCAGTGATCTGTTTGTAAGATTGTGTTGGCTATCATATTAGTCCAGTGATCTGTTTATAAGAATGTGCTAACTATCACATTAGTCCAGTGATCTGTTTATAAGAATGTGCTAACTATCAATTTGGCCCAGTGATCTGTTTATAAGATTGTGCTAACTATCACATTAGCCCAGTGATCTGTTTATAAGAATGTGCTAACTATCCCACTAGTCCAGTGATCTGTTTATAAGAATGTGCTAACTATCACATTAGTCCAGTGATCTGTTTATAAGAATGTGCTAACTATCACTTTAGTCCAGTGAACTGTTTATAAGATTGTGCTAACTATCAATTTAGTCCAGTGATCTGTTTATAAGATTGTGCTAACTATCACTTTAGTCCAGTGATCTGTTTATAAGAATGTGCTAACTATCACATTAGCCCAGTGATCTGTTTATAAGAATGTGCTAACTATCCCACTAGTCCAGTGATCTGTTTATAAGAATGTGCTAACTATCAAATTAGCCCAGTGAACTGTTTATAAGATTGTGCTAACTATCACATTAGCCCAGTTATCTTTTTATTAGAATGTGCTAACTGTCACATTAGTCCAGTGATCTGTTTATAAGAATGTGCTAACTATCACATTAGTCCAGTGATCTGTTTATAAGAATGTGCTAACTATCAATTTGGCCCAGTGATCTGTTTATAAGATTGTGCTAACTATCACATTAGTCCAGTGATCTGTTTGTAAGATTGTGTTGGCTATCAATTTAGTCCAGTGATCTGTTCATAGGATTGTGTTGGCTATCACATTAGTCCAGTGATCTGTTTGTAAGATTGTGTTGGCTATCAATTTAGTCCAGTGATCTGTTTGTAAGATTGTGTTGGCTATCATATTAGTCCAGTGATCTGTTTGTAAGATTGTGTTGGCTATCAATTTAGTCCAGTGATCTGTTCATAGGATTGTGTTGGCTATCACATTAGTCCAGTGATCTGTTTGTAAGATTGTGTTGGCTATCAATTTAGTCCAGTGATCTGTTCATAGGATTGTGTTGGCTATCACATTAGTCCAGTGATCTGTTTGTAAGATTGTGTTGGCTATCAATTTAGTCCAGTGATCTGTTCATAGGATTGTGTTGGCTATCACATTAGTCCAGTGATCTGTTTGTAAGATTGTGTTGGCTATCACATTAGTCCAGTGATCTGTTTGTAAGATTGTGTTGGCTATCACATTAGTCCAGTGATCTGTTTGTAAGATTGTGTTGCCTATCAATTTAGTCCAGTGATCTGTTTGTAAGATTGTGTTGGCTATCATATTAGTCCAGTGATCTGTTTGTAAGATTGTGTTGGCTATCACATTAGTCCAGTGATCTGTTTGTAAGATTGTGTTGGCTATCACATTAGTCCAGTGATCTGTTTGTAAGATTGTGTTGGCTATCATATTAGTCCAGTGATCTGTTTGTAAGATTGTGTTGGCTATCACATTAGTCCAGTGATCTGTTTGTAAGATTGTGTTGGCTATCATATTAGTCCAGTGATCTGTTTATAAGATTGTGCTAACTATCACATTAGCCCAGTTATCTTTTTATTAGAATGTGCTAACTGTCACTTTAGTCCAGTGATCTGTTTATAAGAATGTGCTAACTGTCACATTAGTCCAGTGATCTGTTTATAAGAATGTGCTAACTATCACATTAGTCCAGTGATCTGTTTATAAGAATGTGCTAACTATCAATTTGGCCCAGTGATCTGTTTATAAGAATGTGCTAACTATCACATTAGTCCAGTGATCTGTTTATAAGAATGTGCTAACTATCAATTTGGCCCAGTGATCTGTTTATAAGATTGTGTTGGCTATCAATTTAGTCCAGTGATCTGTTTGTAAGATTGTGTTGGCTATCACATTAGTCCAGTGTTCTGTTTGTAAGATTGTGTTGGCTATCACATTAGTCCAGTGATCTGTTTGTAAGATTGTGTTGGCTATCACATTAGTCCAGTGATCTGTTTGTAAGATTGTGTTGCCTATCAATTTAGTCCAGTGATCTGTTTGTAAGATTGTGTTGGCTATCACATTAGTCCAGTGATCTGTTTGTAAGATTGTGTTGCCTATCAATTTAGTCCAGTGATCTGTTTGTAAGATTGTGTTGGCTATCATATTAGTCCAGTGATCTGTTTGTAAGATTGTGTTGGCTATCAATTTAGTCCAGTGATCTGTTCATAGGATTGTGTTGGCTATCACATTAGTCCAGTGATCTGTTTGTAAGATTGTGTTGGCTATCAATTTAGTCCAGTGATCTGTTTGTAAGATTGTGTTGGCTATCAATTTAGTCCAGTGATCTGTTTGTAAGATTGTGTTGGCTATCATATTAGTCCAGTGATCTGTTTGTAAGATTGTGTTGGCTATCAATTTAGTCCAGTGATCTGTTCCTAGGATTGTGTTGGCTATCACATTAGTCCAGTGATCTGTTTGTAAGATTGTGTTGGCTATCAATTTAGTCCAGTGATCTGTTCATAGGATTGTGTTGGCTATCACATTAGTCCAGTGATCTGTTTGTAAGATTGTGTTGGCTATCAATTTAGTCCAGTGATCTGTTCATAGGATTGTGTTGGCTATCACATTAGTCCAGTGTTCTGTTTGTAAGATTGTGTTGGCTATCACATTAGTCCAGTGATCTGTTTGTAAGATTGTGTTGGCTATCACATTAGTCCAGTGATCTGTTTGTAAGATTGTGTTGGCTATCACATTAGTCCAGTGATCTGTTTGTAAGATTGTGTTGGCTATCATATTAGTCCAGTGATCTGTTTGTAAGATTGTGTTGGCTATCACATTAGTCCAGTGATCTGTTTGTAAGATTGTGTTGGCTATCATATTAGTCCAGTGATCTGTTTATAAGATTGTGCTAACTATCACATTAGTCCAGTGATCTGTTTGTAAGATTGTGTTGGCTATCATATTAGTCCAGTGATCTGTTTATAAGAATGTGCTAACTATCACATTAGTCCAGTGATCTGTTTATAAGAATGTGCTAACTATCAATTTGGCCCAGTGATCTGTTTATAAGATTGTGCTAACTATCACATTAGCCCAGTGATCTGTTTATAAGAATGTGCTAACTATCCCACTAGTCCAGTGATCTGTTTATAAGAATGTGCTAACTATCACATTAGTCCAGTGATCTGTTTATAAGAATGTGCTAACTATCACTTTAGTCCAGTGAACTGTTTATAAGATTGTGCTAACTATCAATTTAGTCCAGTGATCTGTTTATAAGATTGTGCTAACTATCACTTTAGTCCAGTGATCTGTTTATAAGAATGTGCTAACTATCACATTAGCCCAGTGATCTGTTTATAAGAATGTGCTAACTATCCCACTAGTCCAGTGATCTGTTTATAAGAATGTGCTAACTATCAAATTAGCCCAGTGAACTGTTTATAAGATTGTGCTAACTATCACATTAGCCCAGTTATCTTTTTATTAGAATGTGCTAACTGTCACATTAGTCCAGTGATCTGTTTATAAGAATGTGCTAACTATCACATTAGTCCAGTGATCTGTTTATAAGAATGTGCTAACTATCAATTTGGCCCAGTGATCTGTTTATAAGATTGTGCTAACTATCACATTAGTCCAGTGATCTGTTTGTAAGATTGTGTTGGCTATCAATTTAGTCCAGTGATCTGTTCATAGGATTGTGTTGGCTATCACATTAGTCCAGTGATCTGTTTGTAAGATTGTGTTGGCTATCAATTTAGTCCAGTGATCTGTTTGTAAGATTGTGTTGGCTATCATATTAGTCCAGTGATCTGTTTGTAAGATTGTGTTGGCTATCAATTTAGTCCAGTGATCTGTTCATAGGATTGTGTTGGCTATCACATTAGTCCAGTGATCTGTTTGTAAGATTGTGTTGGCTATCAATTTAGTCCAGTGATCTGTTCATAGGATTGTGTTGGCTATCACATTAGTCCAGTGATCTGTTTGTAAGATTGTGTTGGCTATCAATTTAGTCCAGTGATCTGTTCATAGGATTGTGTTGGCTATCACATTAGTCCAGTGATCTGTTTGTAAGATTGTGTTGGCTATCACATTAGTCCAGTGATCTGTTTGTAAGATTGTGTTGGCTATCACATTAGTCCAGTGATCTGTTTGTAAGATTGTGTTGCCTATCAATTTAGTCCAGTGATCTGTTTGTAAGATTGTGTTGGCTATCATATTAGTCCAGTGATCTGTTTGTAAGATTGTGTTGGCTATCACATTAGTCCAGTGATCTGTTTGTAAGATTGTGTTGGCTATCACATTAGTCCAGTGATCTGTTTGTAAGATTGTGTTGGCTATCATATTAGTCCAGTGATCTGTTTGTAAGATTGTGTTGGCTATCACATTAGTCCAGTGATCTGTTTGTAAGATTGTGTTGGCTATCATATTAGTCCAGTGATCTGTTTATAAGATTGTGCTAACTATCACATTAGTCCAGTGATCTGTTTGTAAGATTGTGTTGGCTATCATATTAGTCCAGTGATCTGTTTATAAGAATGTGCTAACTATCACATTAGTCCAGTGATCTGTTTATAAGAATGTGCTAACTATCAATTTGGCCCAGTGATCTGTTTATAAGATTGTGCTAACTATCACATTAGCCCAGTGATCTGTTTATAAGAATGTGCTAACTATCCCACTAGTCCAGTGATTTGTTTATAAGATTGTGCTAACTATCACATTAGCCAAGTGATCTGTTTATAAGAATGTGCTAACTATCAAATTAGCCCAGTGAACTGTTTATAAGATTGTGCTAACTATCACATTAGCCCAGTTATCTTTTTATTAGAATGTGCTAACTGTCACTTTAGTCCAGTGATCTGTTTATAAGAATGTGCTAACTGTCACATTAGTCCAGTGATTTGTTTATAAGAATGTGCTAACTATCACATTAGTCCTGTGATCTGTTTATAAGAATGTGCTAACTATCACTTTAGTCCAGTGAACTGTTTATAAGATTGTGCTAACTATCAATTTAGTCCAGTGATCTGTTTATAAGATTGTGCTAACTATCACTTTAGTCCAGTGATCTGTTTATAAGAATGTGCTAACTATCACATTAGCCCAGTGATCTGTTTATAAGAATGTGCTAACTATCCCACTAGTCCAGTGATCTGTTTATAAGAATGTGCTAACTATCAAATTAGCCCAGTGAACTGTTTATAAGATTGTGCTAACTATCACATTAGCCCAGTTATCTTTTTATTAGAATGTGCTAACTATCAAATTAGCCCAGTGAACTGTTTATAAGATTGTGCTAACTATCACATTAGCCCAGTTATCTTTTTATTAGAATGTGCTAACTGTCACTTTAGTCCAGTGATCTGTTTATAAGAATGTGCTAACTGTCACATTAGTCCAGTGATTTGTTTATAAGAATGTGCTAACTATCACATTAGTCCAGTGATCTGTTTATAAGAATGTGCTAACTATCACTTTAGTCCAGTGAACTGTTTATAAGATTGTGCTAACTATCAATTTAGTCCAGTGATCTGTTTATAAGATTGTGCTAACTATCACTTTAGTCCAGTGATCTGTTTATAAGAATGTGCTAACTATCACATTAGCCCAGTGATCTGTTTATAAGAATGTGCTAACTATCCCACTAGTCCAGTGATCTGTTTATAAGAATGTGCTAACTATCAAATTAGCCCAGTGAACTGTTTATAAGATTGTGCTAACTATCACATTAGCCCAGTTATCTTTTTATTAGAATGTGCTAACTGTCACTTTAGTCCAGTGATCTGTTTATAAGAATGTGCTAACTGTCACATTAGTCCAGTGATCTGTTTATAAGAATGTGCTAACTATCACATTAGTCCAGTGATCTGTTTATAAGAATGTGCTAACTATCAATTTGGCCCAGTGATCTGTTTATAAGATTGTGCTAACTATCACATTAGCCCAGTGATCTGTTTATAAGAATGTGCTAACTATCGCACTAGTCCAGTGATCTGTTTATAAGAATGTGCTAACTATCACATTAGTCCAGTGATCTGTTTATAAGAATGTGCTAACTATCACTTTAGTCCAGTGAACTGTTTATAAGATTGTGCTAACTATCAATTTAGTCCAGTGATCTGTTTATAAGATTGTGCTAACTATCAATTTAGTCCAGTGATCTGTTTATAAGAATGTGCTAACTATCACATTAGCCCAGTGATCTGTTTATAAGAATGTGCTAACTATCCCACTAGTCCAGTGATCTGTTTATAAGATTGTGCTAACTATCACATTAACCAAGTGATCTGTTTATAAGAATGTGCTAACTATCAAATTAGCCCAGTGATCTGTTTATAAGATTGTGCTAACTATCAATTTAGTCCAGTGATCTGTTTATAAGAATGTGCTAACTATCACATTAGCCCAGTGATCTGTTTATAAGAATGTGCTAACTATCCCACTAGTCCAGTGATCTGTTTATAAGATTGTGCTAACTATCACATTAACCAAGTGATCTGTTTATAAGAATGTGCTAACTATCAAATTAGCCCAGTGAACTGTTTATAAGATTGTGCTAACTATCACATTAGCCCAGTTATCTTTTTATAAGAATGTGCTAACTATCACATGTTGGTTCTTTTTATAAGAATGTGCTAACTATCCATTAGTCTTAAATACCTGACATAAGAAATGTTGATAGGATCACATCATAGCCACACTTTGTATTTGATGGAGACTGGAAACTTCCATTTCATCTGCCTTGTGGGTCATTGGGAGCTCTTATTAAGTGTGGATTTTATTTAAATTATTATATGTACATGCATAAATATTTTCAATTCAACAGAAGGAAGGCGCCCCAAGGAAGAGAAAAAGTGGTAAAGGGAAAGATAAAGATCCAAACAGGCCTAAACGTCCACAGTCTGCTTATTTCATTTGGCTTAATGAGCACAGAGAACAAATTAAAGAGGAAAATCCTGGCATTTCCATCACAGATCTTTCCAAGAGGGCAGGAGAGATGTGGAAAGAAGTCACAGATAAATCGGTATGTATTTTTTATTTGCATATATTAGCATATTTTAAATGCAATTATTTCTGCTGTTATTTCAGATTATTAATAGGTCATTAAAGTGCATGGCTTGGAGTTTTAGTTATTTTTCTTTATAGATTTAGAAATGATGCTAAGAGTTTTGAAATAACGAATCTGGTGTTAATGTTTGGTTTATAAATGCTTTACTTTATAATCACTTACTGTTACTCACTAGCTAAATTTGAATGACTTATTTCTAATTATCAAGGAATGGGATGAAAAGGCGAAAGAAGCAAAAGCAGAATATCAAAAGGCTATGGAGGAATATAACAAAAACAAACCTTCTGACAGTGAAGGTGAAGAAGAAGACCAAACCTGCCAAATCAAAACCTCAGAAAAAGAAAGTTAGTAATATAATCATATTTAAGAATATATGCTTATTAGTTTTTAACTACACTCGCGGTTAACTCAATAATCCAAGCAAAAGACAATTAACTTGTTCTAGACACTCCTAAATACACAACAAAAACACATTTTATAAAGGTTAAATATAGTGTTTAAAAAAAAAAGTAATTTAATGTAAATAATTGTAAAGATAAATGTGACAAAAAATGAATGAATATTTTACATTGTATTTTACATCTCTGAACACTTCTTGTCATATAAGTGAGTCGTGCCTATTATGTCCCCCTCAATAGGGACCAAAATTTTCAGCATCGTATTTAATGAAAACCAAATCAATGAACAATAACTGAAACAAATTGTTCACTTAAAACTATTTTTAACCTCTAAGGGATGACTATGCTGAAAAAAATATTTTCTGCTCCATTTAGTCTTTATATATGTTAGACAACCACTCATCTCCTTAAGAAGTTATTAGCTATACTGATTTTTTTTTTTTATTTTATTTGTTTTTATGCGGATTCATTGTGATAGATACAACTGGTAAATCAAAAGCAACTAGATGCACATTTTCTTTATGTTGTAATCTCCAGGCAGACACAAGCTCTAGTGGTGCAGGTGGAGGTAGTGGTTTCAAGAGCAAGGAATACATCTCCAGCTCGGGTAGCGACTCTAGCAGTTCTGAAGGCAGACAAGCCCCTGAAGAAGATCGCCAAGAAAAGCAAGAAATCTGAGAGTCCTGCCAAGTCTGAACAAGAATCTGAGAAATCCGCTAAAGGCTCAGACAGCGAAGAGGTGGGTTTAATTAGGCTGTTATGATGGTCATGTAAAATAAATTCTTTGATTTACATGCTATTCGTAAAACCATCCAACTTTTAATGTCAAAGTTAAATGTTAAATATTAGTGGGGGGAGTACGTGTAAAAATGATTGTTTGGGTTTTTGCCAAAAAAATTTTTGGGTTTTTTTTTTTGATTAAACATGCAGCACATATCTGAATAATATCTTAATCTTCTATTTGCAAAGGCTAGTGTAAAATATATAAAAAAAATGGTAGATTTTGAAGCGGTTTAAATTTCCTAAACAGCATAAGAACAAATTTGTTAACCTAATGAGTTGTTTTTTTCAGGCTCAATTTATGTCCATTATCTAACTGAAGTTTTAATCTCTTGTTCACAATAAAAAAAAACTAAATATTCTTTTCACTATTAATAAATCTGTTTTATATTTTCAAAAACAGATAAGAATAGAATTTTTATATGTGGGTTTTAGCATAGATTGATTTACTTTGACCAACAGATTAAGAACAGAGAATAAACTTACAATTTATAAACGACCACTACAATTAATTTTTGAAGTTAAACAATTCTAAACAAACTATAACCTTGTCAATGTTATTACCAATTTTAGTTAGTCAGTCAATACAAAAGTAACAGAGTTCTTTTTTTTTTTTTTCAGGAAAAGAAACCTGCATCACCAGCCTCTGCCTCACCTGCATCTTCTGCCAAGGAAGATTCTGGTTCTGATTAAAAAATCTAACATGAATCGCAAGGATATGGGCAGAGCTATTTGAAAAAAAAAAAGATTAAAATTTTCATAAATAATCATGATCAGCAGGACATTTAAATGTCTCTTGGATGAAAAATTGTGATGCCAACTGGCAAACTGAATTGTTTGTGCCTGAAGGTAACGAAAATGTGCAGATTTGTTGGCATTTTCTCACTGCTCATTTGATTATATGGTCCTTACCTATAATATGCAGTCAAGAGTGAACATTTTCTGTTAAAAAGATTTTCTTCTGTTAATGAAGAGCTAAATAATTTTTTTTAAATTACTGACCACAGTAAATAAAAAAATTATAAATATTTTGGTGTTCTTTAATTTTCTTACATTTCTTCAATATTTTTTGACCTTCTTGGCGCCATTCTCAAATTTATTTTAAAACATATTTGATCATTTTAAGTGCTTCAAGCTGACAATGTATTCCAATAAGGATCGTAAAAACAATGATTGGTATTTTTTAAAAAAACAGTTTAGCTGAAAAACAATTCCTCCATAGGTATTGAAATACTTGAGTAAAACAACAAAATCATAAATAATAGTTTTTATTTATTAGACACCAAGACTTTAAATGTACAAATTATGCACCATAATTAGCCAATTTAGCACCTGCCATTGTCAAAGTAAAAATATCCTGAAATTATCAACAATATTAACTAAAAATAATGTATCAGAAAAAACCAAAATAAAATATGGCTGAAATATCTAGTGAACACATAGGGGCAAAAAAAGTGGCAACAAAAAAAAAGATCCTTCCAATGGATTTACAAAAGTATCACTAAACAAAAACTCAGTGGAATGTTATGTCCCAGTTAATAATATATATGATATGCCTGAACAGTTATAAAAAACAATTTAATATACAAAATAGTACATACATAACTCAGTAAAAGAAATATTTTCAGAAAATAACTTGAAACAAAGTAAAACTAGAGTATATATTTATAAAAGGAATTCATAATCAACAAAAGCCTCTAAGTCTGAAATTAATTTAAAAAAAACTGACCACCATATATCAATGATGACAAAAATTATATAGTTTTAAAAAAATATATATATAGAACTACAGCACAGACAATTTAGTGAACAAGGTATATAATTGTGCAAGATGATGCAGCTGCATAAACATGGCCCGTGAGAGCTGCATGAGGCTATCAATTTGTAAGTCATCAACTTAGGCATAAGGTTGATAAGTGACGCTTCCAGATTTTTATTGAAAAATAATCTGAAGAGCTACACAACTGTCAATTTAATAAAACTGATGTCATGGGGGGGGGAGCACTGAACTCCAAAAAGAGAACAGTGCGCAACTAAGAGCCACTTTTGGTCACCATTGAACTGTTACATTACGCAAAATAATTTTTTTGTGGATTTCAAGCGGCTCTTGAAAGTATCACAATATTTTTTATGATCACAAATTAGTTGGAAGCCTCTGTGTCAAAGGTTGATGAAGAAAACATCACATTTTTTTTAAAGGCAATTATCACCAACATTTAAACAGAACTCAGCAGCCAAGAATTTTGCTTTTAGAGAAACAAATATTAAAATATCATAAAAAGATTTAATAAAAAGCTGTAATATATTTTCTGTGAAATTTTTAAATACACTAGAGTTGTGAAGATGCCAGTAAATTTTTTTGCATTAGGCAGAAATCCAATTTAAATGCTAGCATGGAATGCAAATAGTTTTAATTATTGACGATTGGAAATCAGAAAGTATTTTTTTACAAGCTGATGTGAAAAAAATGTATTACTTAAACATTCTGATACATGTGCATTGAAATGAGTACTGGTAATACACAAATCGTATTTTTCTGACCATGAGGCGCACCAGTTTTTTAGAGAAGAGAAATGCAGAAAAAATATTTTGAAACTTTTTTCTCTACATTTGGACCTTAATACAGGGACTTTTTCCCCCTCGTTTCTGGAGGAAAAAATGTGCGTTTTATGGTCCGAAAAATACGGTATATTGAAATGAGTACTGGTAATGCATGAATATATATATTTTTATGAGATCAGAAAACTCACAGCAATAATCCAGTTATCCATACATATATTATAATATATCTTTATGATTAATATTGCTACATAAAATATGTGATTATTATGCTTTTTAATTTGGTAACAAAAATAAAATGCTCAAATACATGTAAATACATGTAGTACTGTGAATGTAAAATTTGTGTGGATTTCTGATTATAGAACAAAATGCAAACATAACTAAATACATGTATTTAGCTGAAATAATATTTTATGGCTTTAGAGTTTGAAAAAAAAATATCAGTCATGGTACTTAGATTCAATAACATATAATGTGATATGAAGGGATAAATTTTTAAAATGTCCATTCACAATCTCTTTGAAAAAAAAAAGTCTGATTGGCCCTGAATAGTTAATTGATTTTTTTAAATAATTACTGTCAACTTTTAGTTACAATAATGCAACTAGTACCCCACAACCCCCACAGAAAACTTATTTGAGAATCATGATGGGTCATGACCTAAACATTAGGAATCACTGGTACAATGGATACCAAAAGGTTAATGATATTTCATACTTTATTGTTTTATTTGAGGAGTTAAGATCTTTCTTCAGAGTTGAGGCCGTGCTGGTTGAGCAAAGAGTCAATCATATCCAAGTTCTCTGTAAAATCTGTGATGTAGAGATCAATGTCTGAAAAAATCTGAAATGAAAAAAAAGATATTAGTGACTGATAGTATAAAACAGACATCAGTTGATGATTATGTGACTTCATCAAAGCAATGACCTTCTGGCTCCTTTTTATTAAAAATAGTAAGGTTTTAAAAGTAAGTTCCCTTAGCCCTAGAGGGCCATCAGGGCAGATGAAGAGTAGAATTCATCTGTTTCTATAACCTCGGAATATGAAGGGATTGTGTGGTAGGCACAACACCCAGCCGCCTTTACTTCCCCAACTTAAGTCAGGTACCCAAGAAGGACAACTTTGAAACGAATTTCACCTGGGAAAAATTCCCATGGTACTCACCACGGATCGAACACTGGACTCTCAGGTCGACAGTCGAGTATAAACACCACTCTGCCATCCGTCCCACAAGGTTTTAAGCATTATAAATAAATTTTTATTTTTTTAAAAACTAATAAATAGTATTTGTGCCATGTCAAAAAAAAGTGAAAGCAAAATATTTTTACCATTTCAACTGTAGCATCATCACTTAGCATCAGAGCTTTAATAAAATTGCTTCTGTATGGCACAAAGCGTGTCAGGTTCTGTTGAAAATAATGATGCAGACATTTTGTTAAACAAAACAAAAAAAGAATACCACAAATAAGCACATCTTATATAAAAAAAACACATTTAGACATTTATATAGGGCAGACATATTTCTATTTTTAAAAATATCTGTAAATGCATTTTTAAAGTAATTTTTATACATTTAAAAAGCCATTGGCAAGTTAGAAAATTTCTCAGGATTAGTTTCACAATCATGATCTATGAGCGTGTAAAATATAAAAAAAAGATTTCAAAACACATTTACTTCACCAACCAACCTTTAGGACTGAAGAGTGGAGGGAGGAATTGCGTGGGTTCTATTTTTTATTCTTTTCTTTGAAAGCCAGTGTCGCAGCCTTTAATATTTCAGTGAAAATTTAACTATGAAAAAACACTCCCACACACCTTGTAGGATGCTTAAATTTTTAGAAAATTGCATTTATTAGCAAAGCTTGAATTTTTCATGAATTGTGTTCGTGTGATCAATAACTTGAGTGCAGAATGACAGTTCTCAAATGTTATTTAAGACATATTTTGCCTTTTCAACGGAATATTCCATCTATTGGATTTTTATCTGAATTTATGTCTAAAGTAATTTTTATTGATTTTAAACTAAAAAAAGAATGATGTGTATATTATTTCCAGTCATGAAGAAAGCCTTAAAATAAATAAAAATGATGGCAACGATAATGTATGCTTTTAATTGATAAAAACTAGTGGACAGAAGGTAGAGGAATGTTGCTGTAAGCACCTGACAGACAACCTGGTGACATAGTGGAGCAAGTAAACACAGCTATGATGGAAACACAGGCTATTATGGGGTGGTAAAGACTTCTAAAAGATTACATATAGGGGCATATTCCAATGAAAATAATGTAAAGTACTCCATGAAAGTTCTATTACAAAATAAATAGAGATATTTTGCATTTTTTTACTTCATTCTAAGCAATATTTTAATGCATGTTTTTTTTAGGGTATATCTATCTACCTTTTATAAGGGCATGTTTAAGTTACTGCATGCACATTGCTTCCTTTTTTAAGGTCACAGAAATCCATGCCCTATTCATGAAACTAAGAAATTTAATGGGCTTTATGATATTCTGCATTTTGTAAGGTTTTTTTTTTTTAAAGATGTTATCTTAATATAATGTGCAACTCTTTATTGAAGAAATGTAAGAAAATGTTAAAAAAAAACAACAGAACTAACAGTAGCACAATATCCAAACATTGACTAGCAGATTTAAAAGAACGAAAACCAAAGCAAAAAAAAAAAAATTACATGTTTTGTGAAGCCCAGGATTGTCTGAATTAAAATAAAACACAAAAAAAATGTTTTCCATTATGCGGCAATAAATACCACAGCAAACAAAAATCTGACACTTTATGGATAAAAATATTAGTGTTTTTATATTCAGAACACATACTAGATTAAAAAAAACGTAACTTTGTTAAAGGATGGCAGTTAAAAAATATTGATTTTGAAGGATTACTATGTATGGATTTAATGTTAAGATTAGCGCTGCCCGCGGTTGCCGTTATCGATAATAGGTAACTTTTATCGGCAAATAAGCGACTCGTCAAGAACACGGTTTTTTAATTTTTTGAGCAGTCAATCAACATAAAAATGATTAAATAAGATATTTAGAATATATTAACAGTTGATCGATCAATAAAAACATTGGGTCGCGACCTAATTAAAAAATAAAAGCAAAATTTATCTTACCTTATTTTGAAATGTTGATTCCTCAAAACGAAGATGGCGTAGTTAACAAAAAAATTCACACAGATTAACTTAAGGATAAGTTCTTTTAAAATTATGGCAAAGTAAAAATAAAATAATGAGTAAATTAAAGCGTTTCAGAAAATCACAGTACCACTGGTTCTAACTGTTGCCAAACATGGCTTATGTAGCATACGGAGATTTTCAAGGCTATTTCCGGGTCGTTTGGGCACGGATATCATAGTACCTACTTTAAATCACGAGCTGCATTATCATTATTATAATTATGAGTTAATATAACTTTATTGACTATTGTTGCCTTTTCATTTAATTTAAAAAAGAAATGGAAAGAAAGTCCAAATAGTATTACTTCAGCATTACAAATATACTTTTAAAAAATCAATTTTAAATGTTATATTAATACTTTAAATACATTATATATGTTACTAATGTAGCATAAGTAGGTTAATAGACAAATAGTAAGTAATAATACTAGTAAGACTTATGTACCTAAAATAGCACTGACGTCTCTGCAAGATAGCAGAAAATTCTCCGTATATATCAACTTTGATTCACACAGCTTAGGAAATCGATGGATGGTTCCAAAAGTTGTTTTACCCGAAAAAAGTGTGTCTCCATTTTCAAGATGATGATGACTTGCTGTTGTCGTTGTGTGTGAAGACATGATTTTAGTATTTTAAACTTCGCCGATTAATTTATTCAAAATACAACCTATGTATATATAACTAAACAATCATGTTGTCATAAAAAAAGCAATACTAAGTTAGCGTGCATTCGTCAAACAAACAGGATTATATCAGTATCTGTCGTCATTCTCTTGTTTGTGTTGTTGTCAACATTCCAACTTTTGAAAATCAAATCCACGTCTGCGCATTGCGTTTGTTGTCACTCGAAACTGGAGGAAATTATTTTGTCCAGGCTTGCAGTGTAAACTATTTCCTAATGTTTATTTATTTGATTAACTGTTTGAACCTGGGTAATTGAGCGTAACTTTGACCTGGATTTAATTTCTTGTGTTTATATTGACTTTCAAGGAAGTGTTACATTTAGTAAACTAGTAAAATTTTAAAATGGCATTGCCGACAATGCGTGGTTACTGGTCATCACGCAAAAATATGTATGAAAGTGCAATTGTTAGACAACGAAATCATGAGGACGATTTCCGTAATAAGTGGTCAAACACTGCTAACTATTTTAAGACGTCAGATGTTTGGGCTGCAAAGCAAAATGCCTGGTCTTCTAGTCAAGGTTTTCAGGATAGGTAAAAATAATTTGTAACATAAGATGTCTTACTCTTATCATAAGTTCTGTTAACACTCATAACATTAAAATAAAAAAAAGCAAAGCTTTCCATCATAATTAAAAAATATGGACCATTTAATTTTTTGTTTCCGTATTTATATAAATGATCAGTTATTTATGTACAAAAGAGTCTTAAGTTATTCAGTGTAAATGTATAAATATTTTTTTTACAGATTGTCTAATTGATAATTAAACGCAAATGTTACTCGACCAGCAAACTGGAATAATTTTTTTTTTCCACCGACCAGCAATAGATGAGCGCATGCATGACTAGATGGACTCAGACTGCATATTATTGCATATTTTTTGTTTTCAGGGTTAGGGTTAGGAATAAGGTTAGGCGCAATATCTATAGCTGGATCCTGAAAAATAATAATACGGAGTCCATCTAGTCACGCATGCGCAATATCTATAGACAAACCCTTAAAAAAGTCACGCATGCGCACATCTATGCTGGTAGGTGGAAAAAAAAATTATTATTCCAGTTTGCTGGTCGGGTAACAACTGCGTTTTTAATTTTAAGTTAAATTGTGAAAGTTTGTATGGATGTGTTTTGGATTACTGTAATTTAAATATTAAGTAAGTTGAAATTCTTAATATGCTTTATTTGTCAAATAGCATGGATGCCTATAATGAAACTAAAAATCAAGATGCTAAATCCAGAAGTCTGAAAATTCGTAAAGATAAATTAGCCCTGAAGCTAGCAGAGGAAAACAAAGCATATGAGGTAATTACTATAAACCATTAGTTTCATCCCAGTACCATCTGTATTGTAACAGAGATACATTTTTTTTCTTTAATTATGTACATTTTACTTACTCAGGCTGAACTCAAGGGGTTGTCAAAATCAAATTTTGAGCGACTTGAGGATATGAAATCCAGAGTTGATGATCTCAAAACAGCTAGAGAAGAAAAGCGACAGAGGGTGAACAAATATTTTTCATTTTAACTTTCAGTGTTAAATTTCTGACAGTAAAGAGTATTGATTCTTATAAAATATTATTACAAATATCAACTGACAGTTCTAATCCATCAAAGCTCACTCTTGAATCACGCTGCATAGTTTTTAAACATAAATAATAAATCATCACTTGACCTTTATTTTAGAGGACAGCTTATTAAAATTGTATAGGAAATAAAAATATCTACTTTTAGAATCATCCTATTTAGTTTATCATCAGTGAAAAGGATGAGTGGCGAGTGAAAAAATTTGAACTCAAGATCATGTGAAATACTTTAACAGCTAGACTAGTTACAATATTAGATAATAAAAAAGAATTCACACAACAAAATTTTGTAAAATATTAAGAGTTCTTGAAAGCTCTTTGGTTATTTAAAGTCTTGCACAAAATGTTATAAAAAAAAATTATTTAAAACACTATGTAGCTGAGACTTGCTTGCATTTTTTTTAAAAGCATTCCTCAATAGGTTTATTTTTTTACTTTAAACCCTCTTTGTTTATTTAGCTGGCGGAAGAAAAACTTTATCAACACTGGAGAGAGAACAATCCTGACTTGCGAAATGTGGAGTCATCTCTTCTTCAAGACCATGTCATCGGAGAATGGGGTGACCAAATTGTGGAGAAAGAAGAGGTTGTGTTTATTATTATTAGTTGCTGCAATTTTAATTTATAATTGTTCCAATCCTGTCCTGGTGAATATTTTAGTAAAAACATACTTTAATTGTTTAAAACATTTAATAATCTTCTTTCACAGAGGTTGGAGTCAGAAAGGAGAGAAAAAACAGCCTTTGAGCAACAGATGGAAAAAGAAAGATTGGCAGCTTTGCAGCTGGAGAGGCAAAAAGAAAGAGAGCGTCTGAAAGAAGAACAGACACTCAAGGAGATTCTCAGAGAACAAATGGAAGAGTACAAAAGGAAAGAAGCTGAGGTAATACTTCAGATTGTTGCGCCTGTTTAAGAGAATGCATCTCATATGCCAAGTAACATAAAAAAATTAACTAGTAAACTGCGATATGAACCACAGTATTGTGTCCATAGAGCTTGGAGATCTCTCAGTTGTTGTTTCTATTTTTGTTTTGATTAGTAGCTGAGATTTATAGGTAAAATTAATTTCTTCCTTTTCTGATATCTTATATATATGGCATTGACGTTTTTTATCCCTGGTCATTGCAGTGTAGGGGATGGGTGGTCATGCGTTATACAGCACTAGACTGCCGACCGTAGGGCCCCGGATTCGAATCTCAGGATTTTTTCAGGTCCTGTTGAAAGTCCCTCCAGCTTTAAACGGGTACCTGACTTTAAGTTGGGGGAGCAAAGGCGGCTGGGCATTGTGCTAACCACACAATCCCTTATATGCAGAGGTTACTGTAACAGATGTATTCTACACTTCATCCGCCCGATGAGCCCTCAAGGGCCTAAGGGAACTTTATTTTACTTACATTGCAATGAGCTGGATCCCCCAAGTGCCCATCTCCGCTGTGGTGGTTTGATGCAACCTCCCTCTAATTTTCTGATGGATTTGCAGCAACTAATATCACATCATATAGACCTGCTTAATGAAATGTGTGTGTGTGTGTGTGCACTTTAGAAAGAACACTGAATCTCACCAATGATGGGGATTTTAAGTAACTACAAAACTGGTAGTCATTGGCTCAGTATAAGATGGAGAAATAAAACATGAGAGAGAGAGATTCCATTGGATGTTTTTGTAAAGATTGCGAAGATTGCTTGTTAAATCTGCGGACATTCTTAGTACAACCCCCCCCCCCCCACACCTCTGTATCTTTGTAAATATAACATGACCTCTGCTACCTTAGTCATTAGTAGTTCATTAATATCATTACATTTGTTGAAATGGTTTATACATTTATGCCACCCATCAGCAATCTAGGTCACCTAACTTACATATCATCTTTGAAAAAAAAAAATTATTTTCATTGGTCTCTCAAAAAACTTTTAATTTTTTTTCTAAAGCATTTCTTGTCAAGATATTACAAGAGGTTTAAAAAATGTTTATTCAGTTCAATTAAAAAGCCTAACATCACCTGACATTCTCCCTGAAAACTTTACAAATGTAAATTGGGTATATTTCTATTTTCTGATAACCATATCTCTTCCCTTTTGATGTCATTCTGTTGTTGTCCCCAAGCCACTTTAAACCAACAGCTTGCATTATTTCATCTGCCCCAGGCCAGAGCATGGAAACAGCAGCAAGAGGAGTTGATGAGACAGAAATGGGAGTTGGAGCGAATAGAAGAATACCAGAGAAAGAGAGAAGAAGAGAGGAGGAAAAAAGATCTTGGGTAATCTGACAATGACCTGTTTATTTAGAAATGTACTTCTCCTAGACCAGGGCTTCTTAAACTTTTGTAATTCACCACCCCATTTATGATTGCGAGTTTCTTGACGACCCCATACAAATATAAAAGAAAAATAAATTAATATTTTACAAGTTAAAAAACATTTTCTGTTAAATTGTATTTTTATCTCTCGCGACCCCAGAATTTTGCTACGCGACCCCCAAATGGGGTCGCGACCCATAGTTTAAGAAGCCCTGTCCTAGGCAAAAAAAAAAAAGCAAGATGGGAACTGCTTAAAACACATTACCTAAAAGAGAGAGCATCTCGTTATATATAATTATATACCTGTATATTGTATTTTTTTAAAACAATGAAAGTGCAGGTATATTAACATTCGAGCTAATATCAAGCATCAGTAAATAATAATACTTAAAATTTTACTTTTAAATGATTACCCTGTTATGTAGTGTTTACTCTATCGGTAAACTTTTATTCAGCGTCTGACCTGGGACACTTCATACAGTACCCAAGAGATTTTTCTTGAATATAAAAAAATTAATACTGATTTGGATTGACTTACTTTAAGATAAATATTTACAATGTCTTTAAGATAAATATTTATAATGTCTTTAAGATAAATATTTATAATGTCTTTAAGATAAATATTTATAATGTCTTTAAGATAAATATTTATAATGTTTCTTCTTGAAAAATCTCAAGATCACATAATCAAAAGTTTGAAAGAGATAACAAAGAATATTTCTGAAACAACAAAAAAAAATCTTTCATAAAGAAATTTATGTGATGCGTTTTTAAAGTGAACTAATAAGTCTCGTATTATTTTTTTTTTAAATCCTGTCAAGTTTCTGAAATTTGTTTTTGAATAACACAACTTCCACCACATTCCGATCCATAAAATGTTTCTAATACTTAATTTTTGTTTTCACATTTCAAGGCGTGTTTTGCTAAGACAGCATAAAACACAGATGATGCACAAATCAAAAATTATTCAAGAGGAACTGGTGAGCATTTTTAGTTTTTAGGTACAAGGAAAATCCTAATCAAGAGGAACTGGAAAATTTTTGTTTTTCTGAACTTTTTTTTTCTAGAAATGTTTTTCAAATATATCTATATTTTTTTAAAATAAAATTTTTAAAATGTACATAACATGTATTATCATTGTAGGTCATTTTTTTTCTGTTTCCTAAAAATATTTTATATGTTCCAAATATTTCAGCCGCTACACATGAACTTATATTTTTGTTTTTCAACAAGGCCTTAATTGTTTAAAATTTGATATTTTTTTTTTTTTTTAGGAGCAAGACAGAAGACTTTTGGAAGATCTGATAGCTAAAGAAAATGAGCATTTAGTTCTTCAGTCTGCAAGGAGAGAGAAGGCCAGGGCTGATGCCCAGTGGATGAAGGAGGTTTTTTTCACTTATTTATTATATTTAATTAACTCGTGCTATCAGCTAAATTCATTAGACAGTTGGGATGTGATATTTTTTTGAGCTAGTTTACAGGCTAACAGGTCTCTTGGGCTGAGCCAGACAAGGGTGAGGCTCCTGTATGTGCTATCTGTCCCAGGGGTTATGTTCATCATTCCTCATTGAATGCTACTTCACTGAAGTAGATCATTTAGATCCCACTAATTATATAATATGTTGCTCCAGTCTGTACTCTCTATGGTTGATTGTTTTTTAATGGCTTATTTTCAGTTTTATAAGCATTGTTGCAGTCGTCCTTTTTTTTTTAGAAAATAAAACATTCCAAAAATAATCTTCACTATATGGACAAGAGTTTTATGAGTTTAATGTTCAGGATTTAAAAAAAAAATTGTTTTATTTAACATGACTTACATGCAAATAGATTTGAGACAGGCTGTTAAAGGTAAATGTGAGACAGGCTGTTTTAATAGATGAGTGATGAGCCGTTGAAAGTTATGAAATATAAAGCTGCTCCAAAATGACAAATGTATTAACTAATAAATATTTTTTCAGTATATATATATATATTTTCATCAGAATTGCATATCAGTGGACCATATTTTGTGCACTTTATTTAAAACATGAAATTTAATGGTATACATTTTTTCTTTAGGTTATAGAAGACCAGCTGAAAGTAGAGAAAGCAAGAGAAGCTGAACTTGATATGTTATATCAGTAAGTATTAAGTCATCACCGGTCATTAGACAATAATTATTCACTTTGTTAAGTAGCTGTCCATGTATATTTTTTTGTTTTAGTAAATAACATTTTGTAGAAATAGATTGAGTGTGATTTTCCTGCTGAATAATAAATATCTGCCGTACAGCAGTCTTAATTTTATTTTTGCTTGGTTTTCTAAAAATTGTTTCAATAGCATTTTGTAACTTGTCTGTTTATGAGTAGATGATAACAGTAAACAACAACAATAGGCTAGCTATGAAGTTAAAAGAAAGAAACAGATTAAACTACAAACCAGATCTTGTTTACACTTCAGTGGGAAAAAAGTTGACTGAACAAGAAAACCATTCTTATGCTCAACAGTCAAGTGCTTGTCTCCCCCTCCTCTCAGTTGATTACTACTTGTCTCCCCCTCCTCTCAGTTGATTACTACTTGTCTCCCCCTCCTCTCAGTTGATTACTACTTGTCTCCCCCTCCTCTCAGTTGATTACTACTTGTCTCCCCCTCCTCTCAGTTGATTACTACTTGTCTCCCCCTCCTCTCAGTTGATTACTACTTGTCTCCCCCTCCTCTCAGTTGATTACTACTTGTCTCCCCCTCCTCTCAGTTGATTACTACTTGTCTCCCCCTCCTCTCAGTTGATTACTACTTGTCTCCCCCTCCTCTCAGTTGATTACTATTTGCCAGTCTTACCATTCCCCCCTCCCCCCCTTGATTTTTTTTTGTATTTGATTAGCACACTATTATAATTTTTAAGGTTGCAGATTGGGGAACTTAAAAAAATTATCCCACCATTGTTCACAGGTAGAGTTTAAAAGATAAAATATCCTTTCATGAAGCCGAAAGAGGTTGACGAGTCTGTGATGTATCCATTGTAAATCTTTTTTATCTTCCTTTCAGGGACGAGGCAGCAAGGATGTGGGAAAAGAGAGCAGCGGAGTGGGATAGGGAGCGCCAGGCTCGACAGAAACTGATGGCCGAGGTATGCTCATTGGTTTCATTTTCCACTGACATCATTTCCTTTTTTAATGCTTTTCGAACTTAACATCAACTTTCTCAGAGTGCCCCCAAATCATCTCGTCTAAGTAGAATTTACAAGTTCAAAAAAAATTGTTCCTATATCTTTCCTCCAATAGTGACATATTTACAAGAATGAAAATTTTCAGTATTAGTGACTAGTATCAAACAAATGTGGGTAAGGCGGCTGTTTTGGGATTTCTCTAAATGGAAATTATATTCTGTTGACTTGTTTCTTGCAATGTATAGGGTGTATACATGGAATGCCCCATTCATCATGTTATCTTTAACTTGTGATGCACCATTTTATGTTTAAGACATCATGGTATATGGTTTACTACGCCATTCTATTTTTTTTTAAATGGTGAAAAAGAAAACTATGTCTTTTCATAATATTCCTTGAATGCTGCCAAATCTTATCTATTAATTATCCTATGTAGTGGCTAACTATTTAGAATACATTAAAAAAATTAAGACTCATATCTATTATAACTACAGTTTTAGCCAGTAAAATAGCTTATTCTGCTACTTTTCCTAAACTATGACCATTTAAAATCTATGGATTTAAAAAAAAAAAAAAAATAACCATAAACTAGGTTCTGGAAAGTAGACAAGAGCAGATTGCATTGAAATTAGACGAACTCCAGAAACAACAAGAGGAATCTCTCCAACGCAGAGAGGAGCTGGTCAGGGAGATGGAAATCGCACAGCAGATGACACGGAGAGAAGAAGAGGACCAGAAGCAGTCTAAACTAACTACTAAGGCCGATCTTCAACAGCAGGTACCGTAGGATTTTTTTTTTCTTTTGCATTGAGCTGGCCTAAATTTACAAATATTGTATATGTGTATGCTTAGTTTTAGTTTTGTAACAAAAGTTGAACACAAAAGTAAATAGGTATCTAATCATGCAACATATTTATAATCTTTTTATGATCAATTTAAGCTTTTAATCTGTGGTTTTTGTCGTTCTGATTTTATATTAGCTTTCGCCTTAAAACATTATTACGTGTTTTGTTGCTGTCATTAAAAAATCTTTTTTTTTTTTAGTTATCCTTTTTGGATTTTTTTTTAATACTGAGAAATGATTTTTTTCCTGTTTGTTACATAAATTTCCATCTCCGTTAGGAGTTGAGTTCGGAACTGAATCAACACAAGCTTTTCTTTATGAAGCATCAGAAGAGGAAAGATCTTTATAATGATGTAAATACATGTACTATTCTTTATTGAAAAATGTTTGTTGTACTTTTTTTTTTATAGATGAAAGCTCGTCTTCTAAAAGAACAAGAAGAAAAGGAAAATCTCAGATTAGAGTTGGAAGAAGAAAAAGAAGCAGACGAAGACTATGAAGATTTACTCAAACAAGAAACTGAGCGCATGAAGCTGAAGGGTTACACTGGGCGGGTAATGTTTATTTTAGAGTTTTTAGAGCATTTTCGAAAAAAAATGCTCTATTGTCCCCGTTTTGTCTGTCTGTCTGTCCGTCATCACACTAGATCTCAACAACCATAAGTCCTAGACCCATGATGTATATATCATTTTGTAGGTCTTGGCCTGCCAAGAAATGACTTTTTTCCATTTCGCGATCTGACCTCTCAGGGCCGTAAAAGGGGCCTTATAAAGTACCGTTTTTTACTATATAAGCTATATTAATAATGGAGCGCCCTATATCTCAGCAACCATAAGTCCTAGACCCATGATGTATATATCATTTTGTAGGTCTTGGCCTGCCATGTGTACATCAAAAGTTCATTTCGCGATAGGACCTCTGAGGGCCGGGCTTCAGGGCTCCTAAGGGGCTTATATATTATATATATGGCCCCATTCTACACCTTGTACGTTCAATAACCCATTCATTTGGTGCGAAATACTGCAGCACGTAGTTTCTTCAAGATTTATTAAGAAACTCATCAAATGAAATAGTAAGCTTGTGTTCTGAGTTTAATTGAAATTATCAGAGCTATGCAACAATTGACGGAGTTTTCGGACGATTAAATGACTACAATTTCGAATGTTTTCAATTATGAGCCCTATTTCAGTAACCACAAACCACTTGTAGTTAGATTTAAGAGAAAATATTTTTTTTTCAAATATAAAGAAACGTCTTTATAATATTTTTTTTACAGATATATGCATTACACAATTGAATTTATAAACATTTCCAAAATTTACAAATATTTACTGAAAGCTAACATACGTACTGATACATAACAAGAAAATGCGCTAACATGTCCTGTGTCCAGAATGGAACAGGCTTAATTGCTTGTTTGTTGTCGCTGTTGTTTTTTTTTTAGTGATGTGCGGTAAAAAGGATAATTTTAATTTAATTATCTGTTAATCTATTTAATAAATTAATTTTTTTATAGCAGATGGAACTTGCTCATTTAATTTAAGACCGTGCCAATTTTAATTATTTTGTTTTTAGAGATATTTAGTAAAGTGACTCTTTACTAAGAATTACAAATAAAGTATGTAAGAATTATCTCCTTCAAGATTTTTTTGTAAACTATGATTTAAAGTGTCACTATTTTCTTTATTTTTTTTATTTCCGCAGGATTACAATAGAAGGCAGGCGTGGATGTAAATAGAATTGGAATTGATAGGAAGATGTCTGATGCCATAATCTCAACGAGGCCTCTGAATGAATGTTGTTCCCAAAAAGTATGCATCTCTCCTTTCGGGTTGAATGAATTTGATTTACTTGTTAGTAGTGCATTCCCTTTGCAACCCCAAAAACTTTATGTCATGTATTTTGAAACAAGGCACAATTTTTTCCAGTTGAAAAACTTATTTGATGGAGCAACTTGAATTTCTTTAAGATATTATGTTGTTTTTTTTTGTTATATTTTACTTTAAACCTGACTTTGTAAAGATTATTGGTCACTTTTTATTTATTGTGTTAACTCTCATTTCACATTTTAGTTACTGAGTGACTGCACTTGTTCACATCAGCAAATTTCAAAACCTTGGTGCATCTGTGCCATTGCAAGATATTTATGTCTCAACTTATTTATAGAAGATGTTGATGTTAATTTCAAACAATTCAGCATTTACCTTAATCGATGTGAAATCAGTTTCTGAACAGTGTGTTCTGTAGTGTTGTCTGTATTTAAAAATTAGCCAATCATAGATTTTTAGGATGCAGATAATGCTGGATCTTTCAATTTTTCAAAGTCATTTTTAGGCTTTTATCAGTACTTAATGCTATGATGATAAAGCTGTAGAGTAGCGAGAAATGCTACTATAGCGTAGAGCGGGGGGGAAACAAAAGTGTTGACAGTTGAGGTCATTTATTGACCATTTCAATATTCACTTAGCAGTCTACTCTACAGGGCACCACATAAGAAACTATGTCTGTATACTCTATTACTACAAACTGTGTTTTGCGTCCCAATAACCTAAAACTCATTTAGTAAAATGCTGGGTAAAAACTAAATTACTCTCATGTTTTATTAAATGTATATAATTTAATCATTAAATTTTTCTAATCCTAGCAAACAAATGTTTTTTGTTGTTTTTTTTTTCTAATTGTTTTCTCCACTTGAAACTTCTGTTTTTTTTTTTTTATTATTTATTTATATGTTTATTTGTGGGAAGATTTTTGTAATCAATTTTTGAGGCATTTTTTTAGGGATAGATTCTATTGAAATTCTGCTTACATGTTCTTGCTTCATAAAAATGCATGATTCAATAATTTATTTTGCAATGAATCAATTTTTCTAACTAAAACATATACTGTACATGCACTTGTATGAGTCAAAATAAATTATCATTATACTAATCAAGGGAAATAACCGTGTTTAACCATGAGACCAACACTAATACATGGGCTACTTCCCTTGCATTAAAAAATTCGTTTCTAACTGAAATAGTCAACAAAAGGAAGAAACACTCAGTTTCATACATGAATATCATCTATAAATACACCCTGAACTTCATCACCAACTATAAACATTTTTTTTTATATTACAAGACCCTGGCATACAGCTGGCCTCTCAACTGTCCTAATAGTGTAAACATCTTTATATATATATATATATATATATATTCATCTTCAGTGTGCACTGAGCATCAATTATAAAATGATCCTTGCTTATATGACATTTCGATATAATGAGTAGTTAATAACTGTTACTGAAAGATGACTATGTCGTGGTCTCTTGAAATAACTGACACTTGAAGTTGGCAGCATTCTGATCATTTAAACATGTCTATGTTGTGACCCGTAGAAATAACCGTCTGTGAAAGATGTCAATGTTTGGTCAGTGAAAGATGTCTAAGTTGATTTATAGAAAATATATGTCAGTGAATATGTGTGGTCTGTAGACAAACCATTCTTTTAGTGAAATTTCGGCAATGGAATGGTCAATGAACGATGTCTTTGTTGTGGCCTGTATAAATAATAACCTATCTGTGAAAAATGTCTATTTATGGCACGTGGAAATCACTGTCAATAAATATCGTCTGCAAATGTCAATTAATTTGCATGTGCTCAGTTAACCATCTCCCCGGAAAAGAAAAACATTCATAACCTATGAAAAAATCCTCACCCCTCCACCCTTCCCCTTAAAAAGTCTGCTTGATTTGTGAAATATAATCTTCTAACTTTTGAAATATTCAAAACTTTTCATCATATTACTTATTAGTCTTGTGCTTTTTACTCCCACTGTATCTGATTGAGGAAGAGAAAAATTGTAGCTGTATGGAAAGCGAAAGGGGGGGGGGGGGATGCTGGTGGATCAATGCTCATAGACCACGTTAATGAACTTTTTTCAAAGGACATTCCTTCTTACTACGTGTTTGCGTGCTAAAAATAACCTAGTTATTTTCGTGGCGGCATACACACTTAGTCATAATGTAAAACCTATCAATAAAAACTCGCATTGTAATGGTCCAACTTTTGTATATAATATATGCGATGGTTTGTGTGTCTCTTATTTGAATAATTATTTTGAGTTATTTATTTAAAGGCTATTTGCATTATATGTTTGGAAGCCTTATATTGTGTAAGTGTTATGGCCAAGATTTCAATAATTTTATCGATAACCTGCGTCTATAAATACCACATATCTAAATGGATCGAGGGAACTTGTGTTTCACTAGAAAATTACGAAACTGTCACTTGACAACTCATCATACACAGGAAACGACTTTAGAAGTTACAATTAGTGCTGGCGAACTGGGTATGTCGATAGTCGATTTTTTTTCTACTCGAAAATCAGATTTTTTAAAATTTAGACAAGACTACCAAGAAAATTAATAATCAAACATAGGTGAGGAAATACAACGACTAATTTGAAACTTATTATTCAAGAGCTATGACATTTTCAGGCATCATTGTTCCATTTGATTAACGTAAGCCTTTCTGTACTCAACTAAAGTTAAATTCCAATGTATTCGATACCACCATATTGTAGCTGACTAAATATCTGTAAATAGTGAAATATTGCGAAAAATCAACAATTAGATATTTTTTTCTCCTCAGGTTTAATTTTTGCCCTTGCAATGAAAAACTCTTTTAAATGATTTCAAGTGAATTCATTTTGTAGTGATTGTCACAAACAAAGGCTCTCGATTAAGGTATTCTAATTACATTTTATTCAGTTGCTGTCTTAAAAGTAAATACGACAAGAGTTCAATCAAATTCAACTTTCAATTGACAATTGATGCTATAAATACTACCTTTTAACTATCAACCATAATCAGATGGGCCACAGGCTATTATTAATTAAATGGTAAATGAAACATAAGGCGCATTTCATTTGTTAATAAAACATCTGAAATTAATATATGAAAATATGAACAGTCAGTAGACTATTTATACAATTGAGATGTGGCTATACAACTCATTATTAATTTGGCCTGTATAATTATGATGGCTTGTAAGGTATTTAATATATATTTGTTGTATTAGTATTCATAATAAAATGAAGCATTTGTCTTTAACTTTTTATGCTAAACTTTAGCCTAAAGTTTAGGTGCGGTAGATAATGATTTTTGATAATGTCTTATTTTAGCATAATTAATTATGAGATTTTTAATGACAAATTGATTTTTTGACAGAATTAATTTATATTATTTATCATAATAAACACATTAAAAAGGAAAAAAAGCATAAACATACATTAGTAATAATTTTTCTTGGTTTTAATTGTGGAAAAAGAACAATATATAATGTTATGTTTAAATTCATTTTTCTCCATTTCACTATTTGGCCTGTTTTTCTGTGCACTCCTTATATATATATAATATACATATACACACATACATACATAATATGCTGTTTAACTTTAGCCTGAACTTTTGTTTGTTGTTTTAAGCAGTTTTTAAATCATATTTTCACAATTGTATTTTATAATTCAAGGGTTATAGGTAGGGTTCGCAGTCGCGTAACGTTACGCGTAAGTTACCGTAAATTACGCGTAATTTACGGTAACGTAATTTTGGAAAATTACGCGTAAATTGCGGTAATTTAAAAAATGCATATTTGACGGCCATTTTTAATTGTTTCTGTCGCAGCGGCGATTAATTAATTTCAGTGATTAGGAGTACCATCTACATCCGGCCACAAGCATAAACCGGACGTATTCGTTTGGTAAAACAGCGTAAACCGCACAGTATATTGTTTGTTTAAATCGTTTCAGTAAACATAATAAAATAAATATTTTCAATAAGGAAGCCAAAGTCTGGTTAAAAATAAGACAAAATCATAAAAATTTTCTACACAATGCCGCCATGAGCTGTATGGCAAGCGGCCGCAGGCCAAACGGGGAGGTTATAAAACCCAAAAATCCAAATAATAATAATAATTTTTAAACATTATCTATATAAGTTCCAAATGTCATGAAACGTATAGAAAACATTTTTACCTGACATGAAATTATTTTTATTGTAATCTGGAAAAACCATTTTTTTTAAACATTATCTATAATAATATATGTTCCAAATGTCATGAAACATATAGAAAATATTTTACTGTGTATAGTGCTTCCGTCGATTGCGTCGGCCGTATTACGCTGCGTATTGCACCCACGTCGTCTGTATTTCGCTGCAGATTGCACTAGCGTCGATCACGTGTGCCGTCTTTTGCTGAGTTCGGCAACCGCAGCAGCCGTATTTCGCACCGCATTGCACCCGTCCCGCGTCGACCGTATTAGACGGTATTACTCAGCCAAAGATGGCCGCCGCTGATGCAGTCAGTACACGTGGACGACGGGGCAAATTAGTATGATCGGTAAATTACAAGTAAAAACATTTGAAAACATTATTAAAAATACACCTTGCTTGCAATCAGTGAGCGTGAGCAACAAAAGGAACATACACTTTCAAGTAATTAGGCATTAATGACACGCGTAATTTTGGAGTAAATTACGCGCGCCAATCTTACGCGTAATTTTCGAACCCTAACCAGCGTCGATCGCGTGTGCAGTCTTTTGCTGAGTTCAGCACCCGAGGCGGCCGTATTTCGAGGCGCATTGCACCCGCCCCGCGTTGACCGTATTAGACGGTATTACTCAGCCAAAGTTGGCCGCCGCTGATGCTGTCAATACACGACGAAATACGTGGCCGATGCGGACGACGGGCAAATTAGTATGACCGATTAATTACAAGTTAAAACCTTTGAAAACATTATTTAAAATACACCTACTAGCAATCAGTGAGCGTGAGCAACAAAAGGAATATAAATTTTCAAGTAATTGGGAATTAATGGTACGCGTAATTTAGGCGTAACTTACGCGTAAATTACGCGCGCCAATCTTACGCGTAATTTTCGAACCCTAGTTATAGGTAGTGAATTGTTATACATTTTATGTTGAATTTCTTAAACTGACCAGAAGGCTTATTTAAAAATAGTTATATTTACATTAAAAGTTCCATCTTTGTTCACTCACAGTAAATCAGTGAGGTTTTTTTTTTCTTTTCAGCACCACATATTTAATAGGTTATTTCAGTAGCATGTATCAAAACAATTATGGGGTTGGAGGCCCTAACCTATATAATAACTACTACAGTCCTCCTCCTGCTTTCGGACATGAAACAGTTCCTTCAGCTCTGTCAACCATAAATGAAGCTGCAGCGATTTCTATTTTGAAACATTTAAACATACAAGAGCTGGAAGATTTGCTAAACAATGATTCTAAGCTTCAAAACCTCATAGATGATTTGCCGCAGGTTTGATTTAACTTTTTTTATCAATAATTATATTTTGTTAAATTTCTGTTTCAGGTTTGTATATTTAAGTGATTCTAAATATTTTAATGTCAGCTGCTTCTTACTAAAAGTAAGACCTGAAAAAGTCCCAAGGTTCTCACTGAGATTTTTTTAAATAATAGCAGTTATCAGTTGATTGCCAAATGGAAATTTTCTATCACAAATCCTAATGGATTCTGGGCAGCTCCAAATAGGATATGGATGTTTGGGAAAGTAAAGTTGGCAGGGCATTGTACCAGATGCACAATCACTCTGACTGCTGTGACTGCTAGAAACAGATACACCCTGCTTCCCCTAAAGATCTTGAAGTTGAATTGAAGGTTCTTTATTCATTTATTTTATCTCAATGTCTAAAGAATGCACCAAACAACATGTATTTAATTATTATTTTGTTTCATTTTTCAAAAGTTCAAGGCCGTTCAGAGAGAACATGATAATCTTGTGGTTACAACTAAAAGTCTGGCAGAGTACAACTTGTCATTTCAGCCAAAGATTGATGCCTTAAAACGAAACCTGGCTGGTGATTATGAAAGAGCGAATTCTTTGCGGACAAGTTTAGTTGAGAGGAAAGCAGTTTTAGGTACCAACATTGCCCTACATTTTTTTTCCTTTTGTCTACTTTCTCTATTCACATTTCTGACAATATTGCTATTTGTAATGTTGATGAATTTTAGTTTTTTTTTTTTTTTAAAAGTGTAGCTGGAAAAATTCTTTGTAAAAAAATTTTTTATAAAGAGCATCATTGACTTATGGCTGATAGTTTCCATGACAAGTACTCATTAAATAAAAAAAGATAACTGCAGAGTACACATAGCTTAATAGTTTATTTTATCCAGACAATTAGCTGTGCTGATTATTTCCCTTTTTGTCAATCAGCTCACCATTCTGCCTACTCAGAATCTCCCTCTTTAATTACAGAATCTCCCTCTTTAATTACAGAATCTCCCTCTTTAATTCCACATCTCAGACCTGTCATTGGTTTCCTGAAAGCATTTTTAGAGCTCTTTTATATGGAGAAATAGTTTTTAAAAAATTACATAACTGTATGCAGAATTAATCTATAAGGATTAGATACTTACGCCTTGATCCTATGTCAGGATTAGATATTTATGCCTTGATCCTATGTCAGGCTCATAGCCACTAAAAGGGCAGTTTTGTTGTGTGCCCCTTTTAACACCCTCACCAGTAACATAAGGAAGTAGTGTACGGCTGCAACCGGGCAAGGGTTGCCTCAATAGCTGTGTTAAAATATTTGCCCCTTTTCTGATCTGGAGGAGGGCATCCAAATTATTCAACTCCCACAGGGTGCCTCTATAGCCAGCTAAGGCTGTGATCCTCAACATTTGGCTCTTAGCACCACCGAGTCACTGTTCTGTCCCACAACTTAAAAAAAATTGGGCCGAATCTTGGAGACAGAGAGTAAAACACAGTCTTTTAAAACTATTTATTCTCAGGGATAGCGCCTGATAGCTCACTAATCATTTTTCTCTGACTTTTTATGCAGTAAGTCTGGTGATATAAACCACTTTTTTTTTTTTTTTTTTCTTCTTTGCATGGATTTCTCTGTAGATAGTCTAATTGGCAAACAGTCCCTGGACACTGTGCTGGCTCTGCTACAGACAGAAACTGCCACGACAGAGGAAGAATCAGAGGTAAATTAAAATATATTTTTTAAAGTCACATCCCTCCACACCATTTTAAAAAGTGGTATCTCTATTTTCAGCGAAAGAATTTAAAAAAAAGGCTAGATATTGTAAAAAAAAGGGGGGGGGGGGGTCATCGAGCAGATGAAGTGTAGAATTAATGTTTCTGTAACCTCAGCATATATATATATATAAAGGGATCGTGTGGTTAGCACAACGCCCAGCGGCCTTTACTTCCCCATTTAAATCTGGGTTGACTTGTGGGATTTGAACCAGATTTCACCAGAACCTGGGAAAAATTCCCTTGGATGTCACAGAGAGTCGAACCCAGGACTCTTCAGTCGGCAGTTGAGCATCTACACCATTGTGCCATCCGTCCCATCTGGATATTGTGCTTGCGGCAAAATCTTTTATTTACCATTGGCTGATATATTTTTTTCATTACCAGTGGGTAATTTAATTTCTTAAATAATGGTGGCTGATTTTGTGGTCTCACTGCACAATGGTGGGACTTTTCTTTTGTCTACTATATTTAATCTCCAGCAGGTTTGGGAATGTTATGCCCCCCCCCTCCCGGCCACACACACACCCAAAAATGAATTCAAACCCCCCTAACACCATAATTAACCGTGCATTCTGCATCTGCTAAAACTGTAGACAGGATGCAAACTACTTGAGGTCGTAACCTATATATATATCTCACCAGATGGCTTCAGTTGGAATCAGCGACCTTATTTTATGGCGATCAGACTTGCAACCTCCTAGTTCATCGAGTACAATCACATTTATTAATTTGTTTTTTTTAATGTCCTGCTAGCATCTCATTGATTCCATTAACTGCTAAATGGTATGGCAATTATTATCTTCATCCCCGCCACAGCACTGGCCATGGAAGCATCAGGGGAGGGATATAGGTAGGTGCTGACACATTCGCCACGCTTCCTCGACCAATGGCAGGTAACCTTTAAGCTGGGTGGACGTGGGACCTATCACTAGGACCTAGCGTATAAGCTGGGTGGACTTGGGACCTATCACTAGGACCTAGCGTATAAGCTGGGTGGACGTGGGACCTATCACTAGGACCTAGCGTATAAGCTGGGTGGACTTGGGACCTATCACTAGGACCTAGCGCATACACAGCAGGACCATCTGCCCCCCCCCTCCTTATGCATTTATTAGTACCTAATGCTTAAAAAAAATTGTTTAAAAAACTAATTTTGGTGTTAAAAAAAGATAATCTTATTAATATATTTCAACAGCAACTTGCGGACAGTTTTTGTGATGGCAGCCTTCAAATTGAAGAATTCCTCTCTCAGTACCTACCCAAGCGCACACTGGCACATACCCGCAGAATCAAAAGTGAAAAGTTTGCTGAACTGATTAGAAATGGGCCCTCCACCAGCACTGCACCCACCATGGCGCCAGTAAGCAGCTGGGGGGCAGCACCCTCCCAGCCAAATTTACCTCCGTATCCAACACACGTTCCAAGGGGTCCAACCCCAAAGCCTCCCTATCCTATAGGAGCAGGGTATGGAATGCCTCAGCCAAGTATATACCATCGATGATGATGCCGCCTTCCTTCCACCCCACCCACCCCCCATCCTCGGAGTAAAGTAATTTGCTGGCTGCAATGTTTTTAATGTCGTAGTCACTAGGCAACTGCTAGAAATGACTTCATTTCATTGATTATTGCCTGTTAGCTTTTTTTTTTTTTTTTAAAAAACATTAAATCTCAATTACATTGAGGACAGTAATGGATGTCCTTCAGCTTAAATTGAACAATGTAATTATCCATTAATTCAGTTAATGTATTCTTAATTTTAAGAAAGTTGTTTTTTTATTTGGGTCCGATATGTACATAAATGTTCTACTTCTTCTGTATATATTGATTTGAATGTGTATAAATAAAAGATGCTCACTAAATGCATTTTATTTTTAATTTTATTATTATATTCACACATTGTACAGAAACCTTTTTTTTTATTTTTATTATTATTATTATTATATTTAAATGAAAGTTTAAATTAGATTTGTGATGTAATTAAAGATGAACTTCAAAGCACCAAAGGCTGTAATACTTGGAATATAGTATAGTAAAATAAAAAGTTGTACTGCAAAGCTGTTGAAAGTTATGGAGGAAATTTCTCTTATGATTTGATAAATTACTTACATTAGTATTGAACAAATTTCTATTCAGTTCCAAATGGTCTAAAACTGTGTATATTATTTTACAATGTATTCTAGTCATTTTAAAATTTATTAAAAAAAATGGAGTACCAGATAGTACTTTTCATCTATTGTTCCATAATTATTTTTTTCCTTAGCTGACATAAAATAAGAAGGGTTAAATTACTGATCCATTTCATTCTTATTTGCTTGAGAATGTTCGAAACATTTAACAAAATCTCTCCTCGTAACACAATATGGGATGCCAATTGCCTCAGGGCACAGTTATAGCCATTGCCATGGCCTTGGTTTATAGCGGATATGTCTATCTGTATTTTAAGGGGCCCAATATTTTATCCTGTGCTCGGGGCCTCAACTGAATGCGCAATGTAGAACATGAGGATGATTAAACTTAATTAATTAATACACATATTTTTTTTGATAAAACCCATACAAAAAATTTAGCACTAAAAAATTATGAATGTCATTTATTCTTTCTGAAATACATAAATATGGTGTCCCCCAATATATATATATATACATATATTTTAAGCTGATAAAGCAATAACATTGCTTATTGATATCTGAATCGATGATTGTGCCACTGCGGCCTTTAAAATGTTCACTTGCCAAATGAGACTAAAATTATCCTTCGCTGAAGGGAAGCTTCAGTGAAGTGAATATTAAAATTTTGTCAATACTAAAAGAAGTTTACAATACAAGTTTTTAAAAAGAAAAAAATTTTGCTTTGCATTTTAAGAGCCATTTAAAAGTTATGTTTCAATTTATTATTTCTGTAATCGCTTTTAATTAGTATCTAAATTTTATTTCCTTCTTTGTAGTATTTATTGTGATGACTGGAACAAATAATTAGTGAATTAGGCTTTTTTGCTTATGATGTAAAATATTACGTAAAAGAAACCAATTAATAATTTGAACCATGTTACCGTCTTGACAATATGTTAAGTATAATTTTATTTATCATTTACATATATTTGACAGTTTAACAGTAAAGTAGTTGATGCTACACACAAATAATACATTAAAAGATTTAAATATGCAAGAATTTTTTTTTGGATCGTTTATCAAAAGAAAAATAATGTAATAACCATATTTAAAAACTATCAAGAAAATCATGATAGTAAAAAAGATTACGAATTCTGATTTGAAACTGTGTTGTAAAAAAAATTGAAAAAATGGGGATACATTATTTTTTGACATGTTGGTTAGATAAGTGTTATTGCTATTGTTAGTTCCTAGATTATCTCAGCTCTTGATACCATGTAACCGATGTAGGTTTACAGGTTTACACCTCAGTTTGTAGACGATTCAGATAATCATTGAAACTTGAATACTGAAAAGCTAACATACTGAATGGTCTCTTGAAAAAAAAAAATAAACCTCAAGACAAAAACCTGAGGAATAAGAATGCCAACTATGTATGAAATCTTGTCAGCCTCCAATTTTTTTCCCAGAACTTTGGTTTTGGCGGCAAAGGAAAGCCGTGGCAATCAATTTTAATTGAAACACCTTTGGCCTACATTTCATGCTGAAATTCTTACCTAAGATGTGTCATGCGACTATTGTCCTTCTCTAGCTTCGTGTGACACTTTAGATAATATATTGTGCCCGCTTTAGGCACCTTTGGTTATCCCTGCTTTAAAGTTGTTGGGCCCCCCACTTTAAACACCTTAAATTGGTTATCCCTGCTTTCAAGTTGTTGGGCCCCCCACTTTAAGCACCTTAAATTGGTTATCTCTGCTTTCAAGTTGTTGGGCCCCCACTTTAAACACCTTAAATTGGTTATCCCTGCTTTCAAGTTGTTGGGCCCCCCCACTTTAAGCACCTTAAATTGGTTATCTCTGCTTTTAAGTTGTTGGGCCCCCCACTTTAAGCACCTTAAATTGGTTATCCCTGCTTTCAAGTTGTTGGGCCCCCCACTTTAAACACCTTAAATTGGTTATCTCTGCCTTTAAGTTGTTGGGCCCCCCACTTTAAGCACCTTAAATTGGTTATCCCTGCTTTCAAGTTGTTGGGCCCCCCACTTTAAGCACCTTAAATTGGTTATCTCTGCTTTTAAGTTGTTGGGCCCCCCACTTTAAGCACCTTAAATTGGTTATCCCTGCTTTCAAGTTGTTGGGCCCCCCACTTTAAACACCTTAAATTGGTTATCCCTGCTTTCAAGTTGTTGGGCCCCCCACTTTAAGCACCTTAAATTGGTTATCTCTGCTTTTAAGTTGTTGGGCCCCCCACTTTAAGCACCTTAAATTGGTTATCCCTGCTTTCAAGTTGTTGGGCCCCCCACTTTAAACACCTTAAATTGGTTATCTCTGCTTTTAAGTTGTTGGGCCCCCACTTTAAACACCTTAAATTGGTTATCCCTGCTTTCAAGTTGTTGGGCCCCCCACTTTAAGCACCTTAAATTGGTTATCTCTGCTTTTAAGTTGTTGGGCCCCCCACTTTAAACACCTTAAATTGGTTATCTCTGCTTTTAAGTTGTTGGGCCCCCACTTTAAACACCTTAAATTGGTTATCCCTGCTTTCAAGTTGTTGGGCCCCCCACTTTAAGCACCTTAAATTGGTTATCTCTGCTTTTAAGTTGTTGGGCCCCCCACTTTAAGCACCTTAAATTGGTTATCTCTGCTTTTAAGTTGTTTTTTTTTTCATTTTGAAGCTTCAATGAGGCCAATGAGAATGGTCAATGGTCAAGACTTGCTCAGAAATATACATTCACAATTTTTTTTATTTTTTTTTTAAATTAAGAATTGTTTAATTTTTTAGAGTATTTATTATAATTAACAAGAAACTTTTAGTAACCTTATATTTACATTAGGACTTCTATAAATTGAATAGAAATTCATATTGATATACATTTATGAAGACTTCATTCTTTGTGATGATTTTTTTCATTTTCAGCTTTCATTACCTCGTCAATGTTTTTTCAAGATACACTTTTACTGCACATTGCCAGGTGCAGATACTTGCTCATTGTAATTTAATGTAATTATTTTAAAAAAAAAATCACTTGAAATTAAAAAATAAAATTTGCCCTACCCCCCCCAAAAAAATTATACCAGATTTTTTTTTCCATCTTCACTTTTTTATTTCACTCAAACATTTTAAACTAAGTAGTCTCTCATGGAGCCAAAATGATGTGATAATAGAGAAATGGTCTTTTTTAATTATCTTTTTGAGCACTTGTCTCTTTTTCGTCAGGAAATTTGGCTGATAATGTCTCGCAACAGATTAGAATCTTTACTTAATTCTGAAGCCTTGAATGAAATCTAAAATTTGGGTTGGTAGGCCAATGTGTTACTCATTTTGCCATATTAGTGGAAAAAATTTTTTTTTTAACAATCTATAAGGTAATTTTATAACAAATTCCCCTTGATAATACATGGAAAAAAATTTTAAAAAGTGCTATGGTGTTTATTCACACTTAAATGCTATTACAATCAGCTTTATTAAGGTATTTTAAACCTATTTTTATTATTATCATGCTTCATAAAATAGTGAAAATTATTAAACTATGTCATATAAAAACATGAAAACCTCGGAATACTTCAATCAGCCTATCTTAAGAGGTATTAAATGACTAATAACAATTGCATGTAATTTTGGCCTTTTCGAACAATTCTTAGCTGTTTCTCTCAAGCAATTTTTCAATAGAGAAACACACTCTTAGAAAAAAAATGTGTGTCGTTTCTCTGTTCTATCCATCTTTCTCATGGAGAAATTACTTCCATGCAGATTAGAATAAAATAAAAATATGTTCCATTTCTCTTGTTATTGATGCCATAGATTTTTTATTAATATTTTTTTTAAATTCAGAGAACAAAGAATATCTGGAATTATTTTGTTAAATTTTTATGTATAACACTAAGTGAATTATGTAGGTTTTTTTCTTCATAAAAATGAAATATTTGGACTAACTATCTGAACAAAGATAAATCCTATTTTTTTAAGCAAAAATCTAAAAAAAAAAAAAAAAAGTGCTGTGTTAAAACTATATACATATACATTTAAAAACTCTAACTTTAAAGATGCGTTTAATGCACTTCTTACATTTTTTTTTCCAATACCGATATATTCGATTGTTGGTTTGAGGTACCTGCAAAATTTAAAGCATGAAACTATTCTTTGTCAACTATTTTTAGTATTGGAAATAAAACAATTTTTTAAAAAATCCATCATTTATGACTTGAATCAAAATGTTTTATTTTATCATCATATTTTTAAAATTATGACAACTTGAAGAAAAGCAATCACAGTAGATACAATCTGCTTCTGGCATTGTTAAATAATATAACATATGATTTAATAAAAAAAAAAGACTTTGGACGGCCTATGAAATGTTCAAAATGATCATACAGCAAAGTAAATCTAAAAAGATACATATCACATACAGTAACGTAATATATAAACAAGGTGATTAAAAAATAATCACTCAGCATCAAACTTCCATAAGCCTCACAATAGATCAACATAAATGGCAAGAATAATATTAATATACAATAGTATATGGGTGTTTCTATATTACCGATTGCACAACGCAAGATTTTACTACATGTGACCAGTAATAATGTAATGTAATAAGCTGTAAGAAAAAAATATTCCTCATCAACAATGTCATTGTTAACTGTTTCCAAACACATTGCAACAGTTACACAGGCACTGGCTATTTTTGCATTCTGTACTACGCCTACTTTAGTTTTAGAATGAAGCTAATCTTACACAGGATGTTTTAGAATTGTCCACTTTGTAAAAATCACAGCTTACAAAAAAAAAGAGCTGGCATCACAATGCTCTTAAAAAAATCTATAAGGCAAAATTTTCTTTCTTTTTTCAACAAAAATGATGATACATTGAACATGTAATTTATATCAATAACTATCTTACCTTTTTGTAAAAAAACCAATACAGCTTAATGGATGTTCAGCTTTTAATTTTTGAATTAATTAAATGAAAAAACTTTATTTAGCATTGCTTGAAATTAGGCATTGAAGAGCATCCAAATTTTTCTTAGTTTAAAATAAACGGTAACAAATTATGTCTGTAAATATTAACCTTAGTGTTTCCGTAGTCTATAAAGTCTACCGCTATCCATAAATAGATTTAAAAAATTGTTTATAAATTATAGAATATTTTTTTTTTTTTACAAAAAATTGATTATGAAAATATAAAATAAGAATTTCTAATTAAAGGTTTCTTGGATACTAAAAAAATCATAACACAACAGGTTTTCTAACAAATGCTATAAAGACATCAAAACATTTTTGATCACAAAATGAAATTCTCAAGAAAACAATATTTTTGGAAGACAACAAGAAATAATATAAAGAAAGATACAAAGCTGAAAAAAATTTTCTTACAGCCAAATGTTTCACAGATTAGATAACGTCAAACACCACTTTGTGGTGAACATTCAGCATAAATTACTGACATGCACATTATAAATAAACACTAACACAAAAATCCTTCTTGCTTATCAATCAGGAATATATGAAAGCTGAAAACACAGGTTAGAAAAAAAAAAGATTTATAGAATAGGCTAAAACACATCATGAAAAATTACGTTAAAGGCTTGAGGGCCATTAAAAATAATTTCACAGACAACATGGTTGACACTCAAATATAAAATCTGATTAAAATAAACACTTTTTTTTACTATTGCTGGGATGTGTTCAAAGATAACATTTTAATTTTATAGTTTAAAGTAATCCAAATATGACTATGTTGTAAGAAATAAAGTCCATTCTGGCAACTTCAACTTTTCTTCAGTATTGCATCTTTTTTTCCCCAATGAAAGCTGTAAATTTTATTTCAAAACCAGCCTGTACCTATATTTAAACCAGGGCTGTTTTAAGGTCATTGTAGGCACTTTCAAAGTCATAGGCCCTCCCCGATTTCATTTTTAAAATATTTTTCAAGAATGTACCGCACTTATTTGCCATTCTGGCTTTCATAGGCCCTTGAAAAGTCTGTAGGCCCTGATTTAAACATACAACTGTCAGTTGAATTACATTTTTTGTGTGAAGTCCCTGATAGGATGAGATGTTTATCTCTAAGATCCTATAAATTACTAATGTTTTATAGTGCCATTCTTTCATCTCCACCATAGCCGATTGTGCAATGGCCATGGAGGGAATCATGGACAGCTGACAGGACTTGCCGGGATATCAATCTGCGACCAAGAGCAAATAGATCAGGCTACAGCATGAAGATCCAAATGACTAAAAAAGCACCTCCCAGCCACCAATCGAATTACATCAGCAGTGCCTTATTAAAGAGTAAAATGTATATATAGTGCCTTATTGAAGAATAAAATGTATATATATATATATATATATTTACAAAAATACATGAATATGTACATATTTATTAATTTATATTATATATACTAAGTGAAGTATATAGAAATTATTATTGAAATAAGTTTGACTGTTGCAGCAAATCGAATAAATTATATTGAAAAAATACCAGTTCTAAAAAGAGGTAAATCAATCACTAAAGGAAGCAAATGAAAATATCCATAAACAGTAGCTATTGCTTGATTTGAAAAGCTTGCTCGTTTGACAATTTTAACATAGTACATGGCAGTGAACAACAATGAGTTTTTGAAGCTTTTGTAAACTTCTGCTATGTCTTTGACTTCTGTATATCTGGAAGGGACCGCATAGTTGTTGGTTGAGGCAAAGTCCTAGTTTCAGACTCTGCTGACTTTTCAAAAAAAATTATTTCAGAGCCTGAAGAGGACCTCAAGCTTTTAGAAAGAGTCAGTGATTCTGAGCTGACCAATATTTTGTTTGGAAACCTCTGTGATTTTTGGCCCGGCCGCAATGACCTTCTCACTCTGGATTTGGATTTTCGACTAGGTTCAAGACAAGCTGTGTCTCTGATGGGCTTTATTAACAGTCCACGACTGGAAGACAGGTCATGAGCAGACGTGTCAGACAAGCTGCCTGAAAGATGACTGGATGATGTGCTGCCTTTTAGGGTGTTCTTCACTGGGTTATCATCAAAGCTAACTCTCGTGCTAGTCCTGTCTGGCACATGTGAGCGACTACTGTTTCTTGCATTTTTCAATGAATGGTTCAACTCTGAAGAAGACGAGGAATAGTTTAAAGGGTCTGAGTCATAATGTGACTTACTCAAATGCGGGCTGTGAGATGTGGAACGTTTCCGAACAGAACGACCCTCTGGGCCAGCATTTGGTAAAGTGTAAACGCTGCTTGTCTCTTGAGAGTCCAGTCTTGGACTGTGGCCTTTCTCAGCGTGTGTGTTGTAATATGTTTCACCGGGGACGGAGCTGCTCCTTCTCAGGCTTCCACTGCGCCGTGGACTTCGAAGCTTGACAGCTAAGCAGAAACAATGGCAAGTGTTATTCTCCGGCTCATCATCCCAGCAGTCAAAACAAGCCTGACATTGACCCTTCGCATCAGTGCAGAAGGTCACAGAGGAACATGAGCGTGAAGACTGTGAATAAGACAGAAAAAAAAAAAGAAGTACATTTTAATTAGTGAATGAGATATTTCCCATAATGCAATAAATAATGTCAACAATCAAACAAACTAAATACAAAGCAGAAATAAAACATCCGCGCTTAAAGGGTTTAAAAAAATAAAATGTTTTAATTAATTAAAAAAAAAATTAAATTGCTTGAAAAACTTGTTTTTTTTTTTAAAACTATATAATGAAAACAAATCAAGGAAAAGAAAATGAAACATGCTATGAAAATACCAGAGATGACTATAAAAGGTAACAAAATGGGGAAATTAACAGTTTTAGAAATATAACTAAAGAGTTGTATAAAACTGATAAAACTATGTTACTAAATCTTTAGTGACCGAGAAGTGCTGCAGTCTGAAACTAGAAACTAGGAAAGAGTGTAAAGAAAAACTAAATTAAAATATCTATAGGTGATATCTGAATGAGACTGAGAGCAGTGTATTTTAATAATACAAGTTTTAGATTATTCACTGACTTTCATTGGGTAGAATCAATTTACACTGGGTTATAGGTGGCTAATTTTCGTCTTAGAGTTATCAAAATGAATAAGGGTTTGGTCTAATTTATTTAGTTGTGGTTTGTGGTAAAATGAGCAAAAGGAAAAGAAGAGCACCGCCTGACTTATACGCTAGAAATTTTTTTTTTTTTTACAAATCTACAAAGAAATATATTCATGAGACTTTAGCATGATTAGACACTACCATCTAGTGCGTTCTAAAAATATGCAACAACAACACTACCACTAATAACTAATTTTCAAAAACTGTAATCTTTTTAGAAATACATAATTTTTAAATGTACGTAAAATTGGATTAATTAAATATAAAAGGGTATCTTATATATCAAGCTATACAATCTTTGATACAATGATATTAGGATTTGCAAAGGCTTATATGGATGGCATTTATGGATGGCATTTAAATATCATCAGAAAATTTTTTTCCTTCTGAAGCTGAGCCAATGACTGGCTAATATAAAACAAAGAAATGAACATTTAAAAAAATGTGAATTGGAATCTAAAATTATAATCTCTCTGGTGCCTGATGAGCGTATTTTGATTATGACAGTTAGTTTTAGAATGTTAGCAAAGGTTGTTAACTGTGACATAAACATAGTTTTATTTCTGTTCAACTACTGCAGTTCATTGAATGAATCCATCCTATAACTGAAAACATTTTTTGGTCTGATAAAGTATTAACTACTGATCTAATTAGTAAACAAAAGGTCAAACAAAAAAATTTCTGTTACTAAAGCTAATAGAGAAAATTAAATGCCAAGGGTCACAGAGGTCATAAGATCAAAATATCATGATCCTTTACCCAGCCTATAGCCACTATTGGGAAAGTTTACTGATGCTTTTTACTGGCCTTCAACTAATATGGATGTAGCACAAGAAACTAAAGGGAATCACACAAGTAACTATGTGTGAATTCCCCTGTAAGGATGAGATGAAATCTCTCAGATCCTATGAACCACTAATGGGACGTTTTTTTTAGCAGTGCCCTTTGTCATCCCCCACCATAGTCGATAGTGCGATGACCATGGAGGATATAGCTGGGACTTAAACCATGACCTGAAAAATCCCCTTGGTTCTCACCGGAGATCGAACCAGGCACCTTCTGGTCAACAGTCGAGCGATTTACCACACGACCCTCTGTTCGCATCACACACATAGCTATAACTATATTCATCTGGCTCATAGCCTGTCCTTAGACTTCAAAATTATTTGTTTTCGATTACAAGGTTTCTAAACACCACCCAACATAACACATCCATTTGGTTGTGAGAATAAATATAGATTGCCAAACTGAAGGGAAAAAAATGTCGTAAGTAAATTCCTCTTAAAATCACATTCATATTTTATTTTAAAAAATTCATTTCTGCATAAATCCATATCAAAAGCAAAGCTGGCAGGCAACATGCTTGTTTTTTGTTTTGTTTTTGGTTTCGATTTCTTTAATGCACTGAATATTATATTGCAGCAATGTTAAAAAAAAGAACCACACATTTTAAATAATAAAATAAGCTTTTAGACGTAGTAGTTAAATATTAATTCAACTTCATTATACACGACTCTTGCAAATGGCTCTGTAAAATAGTTCACATAACTGAAAACTCGCATAATTAATTTACACAGCCAAGTTTGTTTTCAAGAGGCATATTATATATAAGAGATAATGTATGTAAGCTGTTCATAATACGTTCCATCTGTGGTGATATAAATTAAATCTTTTGCTAACACGTGTAAATCCACATTTTAAATAAAAAAAAAAAATTAAAGATAAAAAATACAACCAGGCAACAAAGAAACATATCCCCCCTCCCCCTTTACAGTCTAAAAAAATGGGGAAATGATGTTAAATATGTCGAATGGTAAATAGAATGGTAAATCCAAAAACCTGAGTACAAGCATTAAGTACACAAAACAAAAATGGCATTTTTTTCAGCTGACAATGCTAAAAATGGGAATGACAAACCTGTTATTTTTATTTGAAACAAATGCATGACTCAGTTGTGTTAAGAAATGTATGACTTAACAATTGTGTCATTCCAATTTTATTTTTATCTCAAGGTTATGCCGTTTTACTGGCATCAAAGGCTCTTGTTTAGTTATCATTTCTGAAAGATAACACTAGTGCTAATTCATCTACACTGTGCTAATGTTATAGAAAGTTATGGATTTGTTATAGATCAGCGGTCGGGAACCTTTCGGACCTCATGAACCAATAAATTCGTTAGCTCTATTCTCAAGTAACATTAAACTTTTCATTTTATTCCTGTGACAACTTTTATAAAGGCCTGTGATTATGAGTGTGTATCTTTCATTAAGAAAAAAAAAATCACCCATAAGGACTTAAATCCAAAAATAATTTTCATTATTTATTTGATTGCTTTGGTATATATTCTTATGCAGACTAGCAAAATATTCTTGCGGACCACTAATTTCTGCAGACCACCAGTTGCCGACCGCTGTTTTAGATAGTAGTTGCATAAAACTTCAAGGTAATTTTCCTTGCATGCATGTTAGATCAATTACACTATGTAAATGGATTAACAGGAAAGAATATAGTAAGCAGGACTTATAGGAAACTAATAAAAAAAAAACTTGTTATATATTCAAATGGCATTACAGTGCCGTTGTTAGATCTACATTATCCTATCTTGTTATGGTGTTATTACAAGGGGGAGGTTACAATAAGTCTGAAGATCACACACATATAATATAAGCTAGTACTTACGCTGACACACACACACACACACATAAAGGAATAAAAACCTAGAGGGTTTTCCCTGACACGTTAAGGAATAATGCTCGACGTAGGGATACTAGTAGATTGACGGCCATATTTTTCAAAGCAGTTCTGTAGAATAGTTTCAACAGTTTGATTGGAATGATTAAAAAAAAACAACAACAGGGTTTTAGGTAAGAAGAAAAAATAAAAAAAAAGATGCTGAGAATCATTGAAAGTTTTACCTTAGAAAAGTAGAGAGATCTTAGTGATCTTACAATACCAAAATGTTAATCAATACTCCTATCACTTAGGTAAGAAAATAAATTTTATATTTTTTCATCAATGCAAAATATTCATTACATTTCTGAAAATCTTATTATTTTTGTGCATTTTTTGTGACTGAATTAAAATCCGTAAAGTAATAAAATGAATTTATATAGGTATCATTTCTCAACATCAAAGTAATAAAATGAATTTATATAGGTATCATTTCTCAACATCACCATAAAAAAAAAAGAATCAAACTATAAAACCAATGTTAAATGTCTAAAGGGGGGGGGGGGGTTAAAAAAAACAACATTTTAACAAGGATAGGTAATAACTGCAGCTAGTCGGCATCAGTTTACTGATTTCAATAATCTGAAAATAAATATTGCAAATGGTGTTAGAAAAAAAAAAAAATACATCTAAATAAACTATCACCAAAGCTTACTGGAAATGTTAGGTTCCCTAATCACCAAATACTCAAGGTAAATTATTTCTCATCTATCTTAAGTGGATTAGTAACATGGGTACTGTAGACATCTTAAACAGTTTTGTTTTTAAATGCACTACATTCTTTGTGCATGGTTTAAAAAAAAATATATATATATAATAAATCACATACATTAGTTAAACTTCGATTTACTTTTTTTTTTTTTTAAATTATATTTATGTATAACCGAAAAGGTGGTGAAAGTTTTTGGCTGAAGGTCAGTAAAAAAAAAGAAAATTACTTTGTTAGGCATACATTATATAACAAACATCTATTAAAAAAAATTAGTCTTAAAGGAATAAAGATAGGCCATGCTCCATGTTGATTTGAGTAAAGCAGATTTTAATATTCCATAAAGGGTGCCAGTTATTCACAACCAGTTTTAAAAATTATAAGCCATCAAGAAGGTAAAAAAAAAAAATAGACACTCCTAATTAAAATTTAAAAAAAAAATGAAGAAGAGTGCATCTTTTTCTCACAGATTTTTTGATATCCTTGTTTTCTTTTTCCGCTGGGGGGTGGAGTACTTCACAAACAGCTTTAACCTGTTAGCATTCGCTGGTATGGAGGCCACAATCATTAATAAAGCCCACACAGATAGCCCAGAATGCATTTTAACTTTTCAAAATCAAACCTACGGTGAATATTTCTAACTAAGATCTTTATCAATTCATTCAAAGTCTAAACCCTCTTATTTATTAGCGCAGTGTATGTATAATGAGAAAAGAAAATAGACGGATAGATGAGGTAAAGAAAGACCTCAAAAGCCCTGGGAGCGTGAGAGTGGAGGAAGATGAATGACCATGATTGAGAAAAATGGAAAGGAGTTGTACAACAGACATGAGCCTTTCTTGGTCTGCAGAGCCCGTGGGAAAAAGAATTAGAATATTTCTTGCCTATGCAACTTTAAAATGTTTTTTCCTCTTCTTATCTTATGCATAATAATAAAAAAAAAAAGACAAAATAATAAAAGTATACAACAACAAAAACTACAAATGCTTATCTGAACCTAACATCTAAAACAGCTGATAACTTAGCATGATTAAAAAAATATAAAACATAAAAAAAAACTTGTGGCAAACTAGATCTGGCAATGAGAATAAAAATTTTAAAAGTATAAAAAAACAAAAACAACATGAAACAAATAATTTTAAACTGAGTGGGAATGAAATGATCACTTTCCCTTTCCTTACCTCACAGCACCCATCCGCACATCCACAGCAGTTGCAAATTAAAATATCAATACAATTTGTTCTCTGCAAAAAAAAATAATGTTAAAATATAATAAAGGACCAAATATGTAAAAAAAAAAAAAATTAATAAACGATAGATTATAATTTCAAAGGTTAGGAAGAAAATGAAAAAAAAAAAAAAAACATTTCACAGATAGCAACATCAATATCAAAAACGCCACCTTTCTCTGGCCACATAGTTTACTCAGACATCCGTCGGGGTTTGGTGTGCAGCAGCAAGGGCAAGCGTCACTCAGTCTGACACATACATTACATGTACAGCTTTCTTGACAATGGCAACATTCTGACTGGCAAGTTCCTTTTCTCTAAAAATAAACAAAAAAAAAATGATTTAAAATAGTGCATTAGGCAAATATAAAAAACAACAACAAATGGCAAAGTTTTTTTGTATCAGTGTTTTGTATGCTAACTTAATTCTGCGATTCCGAAAAAAAAAAAAGAAATTTAGATTAATTCAGTCAATGACTAATAAACATCCTTCAGTGGTTTTTTTTTAATCTCTATCATTTGAAAACTAATTCTATTTTTAATTCTTTTTTCTATTAACAGTTACAAGATAAATACTTTATGAATTGATAATAGAGACATCAAACACTCAACATACCACAAGTACGTAACGAAGAACAAGAATGAGTATAACAATAATGACGTAAGATCCAACAGTCACACACACGATAGCTGCTATGGGAAATTCTTCTCCACTGCTGCTAGTTTTGACTCCAGTCTGATTACCGTTCTGAAATCAAATGTTTTAAGACTGTGGCTATTAGAAATTCTGATAGTAAATAATAAAAGAAGCTAGAATTAATTCTAGCATTTAAAAAAAATATTTTTAGATATGAAACTTTCCAAGATTCAATACTAATAAGATAATTAATACAAAAATTATTGATAAAAAGAACAACAATATTAACAGACTAAAAAAAAAACAACTTACACTAGACATATTTATTGATACCAACACAAAGAATAAACCATTTCTGACGTCTTCACAGGTGCACAGAATTTAGATTGAGTTAAATGTTACCTTAAAAATAATAAAACCAATGAGCATTTGACATTTTCTTATAATTTGAGCTATGTTCACATTTCGCATGAATAATTACATACACATCATTCACTAAAAAATAAAGAACATTTGCAATAGCAATAACAGCAACAGTTTTAAAGCGCTATATCACTTGACAGGTGAGGACTGATGATAGTGTGGCTATTTTGACTGTTAACCTGAGGATCCCAGGTTCAATCTCCAGAGAAAATCAAGGGAATTTTTCAGGTCATGGTAAAAAATCCTGTCTTGTCTCACATGGTGCCGCCATGGCCACTGTACTTTCTGCTCTAGTGGGGATGAAAGAAGGGCTCTATAAAACGTCCCTTAAAGGATTGTGTGTTAGTATAAAGTCTAGCTGCTTTTACTTTTCCCGACTAATGTCAAGTGTCTTTTGAAAACTGGGCGGACTTAGGGACAACAATCAAACCCAAAAAAAAAGTCCTGGTACCTGAGCATATACATGTACTATACTGCCACCTTGTCCCATAAGATAGTCTTAAAGATACAACGGGGAAGGCCAACAAATAATTCAATGGTGCCTGCTCAAAAAGTGACACACTAAATAATCAGAATTCCAACCTTTTTTTTTATTTTATGAAAAATTTAAAAGAGATAAAAAGAGGCATAGCAATGTCACAATGATTGTGCTAAGCACAACTGACTTAAAAAAACAGAGTAATAAAATTGGCACAGCAACTGTGAATGAATTTTATGAATGGAAGATCATTTCTGGTCGAAAGTTATCTATGATAAGATATAGTATTATAAACTAACAATTTTGTTAATATGGATATTATTGAAAAAATAATAAGGATATTTTTACACCTACAATTAATCGAATCAATAAACTTGAAATTCTCAACTCTGTCACTGTGGCTTTCACTTCGGTGTCAACAAAAAAATAAATAATTAAAAATTGGTAGTTGCATATTTAACATGCATTATTATAGATTTCATTGTTTCATCAAGAAATTAAAGTTATAAATCACAGTATTTAGTAGGCATGTCATTTATAATTTTTCTTTAAAAATATCATTTACCGAATGAATCATGTTTCATCACGAACGTTGATTGCGCCACTATCTATCGGCTGCACTCAAAAGAAAGTTTTGAGCTAAAAATAAAAACACACTTGATTAATGAATGTATTTTTGAGAATGGGTAACCTCTTCGAAAACAGTGTTAAAATCATCACACCACCCAACGTAATGGTCTTTTTCATACATAAAAAAGTATGAAGACGTAAGAAAATTACAGAACTCTCACTGGAAACAAATCAACCACCATTTTGTATTGCTAGCAACGCCGTAGTCACGTGACAAAAAAAAAGGCTCTTTTTTAAAACGGCTACTGAATTAACGGACCAAATGTGAAAGTCACACAATTTTATTGAGTGTGGCGGCAATGCAGTCAGTACACCTCTTATGGCATCAGTAGATACTCTATCGTATTGATCTATACTATTTACAAACAATAGCTGAAGTTCTCTGTCGGTGCTTCATTCATATGTTGTACAACGAATTATTTGGCGAATTTATTATAATCTGTTGCCGTATACACACATAAATGATTAGCTGTCTTCATATTCTACAATTCAGTAGATCATAGTAAAACTACCAGTTAAAGGTCTATTAATTACAACATAAGTTAAAATGTTTCATATTTCTAAATAAGAAAAAAAAATCTCTAGTGGCTGAATAATCTCACTTCCAATAGTTCCAATGTCTGCTAGATTTAAGAATAAAAGAGACTAATCATGGTCGTTCTCACATATAGGCAAACTATGCTACAAAAAGGTGCCACTATTGCAACTGAATCACTTGCATTTGACCAAGCCTAAATTTTGTTTAGCCTGGAGACCCCCCCCCCCCCCAAAAAAAAAGCTGTTTTTATTATAATTGTAAATCATTTTTTTTTTCAAAACACTATAAAGGACGACCCAAAAAAAATATAAAAATAAAAATTGGGTGCGAGATTACCCCTATGATTTTCGGAAAGCAGAGCATAGACGTAAAGAATTTGAAAAAAAATATATAGGCTATAGTCAATGGATCCTGCACCGTCCATATATCACGTAAGCGATCTAGTCTTATATATCTATGAGCAGTACTGAATTAATGAACAAACAAGAGTGATATTCGCAGGCTTGTCCATGAGAATGGGATTCCTGTGGGAACCCCATGGGAAACTTCCATTGGAATAGGACAGGATGGGACAGCACACATTTGTATTTTCCATATCCCATATATGGGACACAGCATGGGACAGAGTAGCCGCGTCATAGTGACTTGATGTGTTAACCAGAATTTGTTATTTTTTAAAGCTTTTAATCCTTATTTTTCATTTAAATATGTATTGCGTAATCTGTTCTTTATCTTGTGCCGGGACACCGGAAAGCAGATAATAAATAAATAAATACTCATAACCTTTTATCATATAAGATGTTCGTTTGCATTTTGATGCGTCACGCCCAAAAATGTGGTATAAACAACTAGATGGAGCGCAAGCTATTAACACCAATAGTACGGCCTGATTTTAAGAGATGGGCGGAGATTACATATAAATTTGTCATGCGTAGCTGAAGCAATACGCATTTATGCATTATCTGTTTACCGCTTGCGGAGGCACAGCCGTTACACCAGTAATCAGACTATTAGCCATTGTTGTAGTTGATGATTGGTGTCGTTGGCGATTTCATGGGATTTCATGGGTATCCCATGGGAGGGGACAGACATAAATTACCATGGGATGGGTTAGGATGTGACAGAAAAATCTGTCCCATGGACAAGCCTGGATATTTGATTGGCTATTTTTTTTTCAGTGGAATGGGTAGACCCGTGAACCCGTCTTACATGTCTATGGGTACCAGGCTTGCGGAGCCGAGGAGCCGTGGAGCCACACGTTTTGCTGGAGCCGGAGTCGGAGCCGAAAAAATATGGCGGCTCCACGGCTCCCAATTTTTTTTAAGCAGAATTTTTTTATTTAACTTTAAAATTCCAAATTTGTTTGATTGTTAGCCTCCTACAATTTGAAATGTTGTCATGTTTTACGAACGCCACAACAGAAACAGCATTTAAATGATAGCGTGCACGCACATCACCACAAGAAATCTTTAATGGGGAATCGTTTTGTGTTCGTTTTAAATCTTGTTTACCCTCCGAAATTTTTTTAATGGCATGTTATTTCGTTATATATCGAGTTAGAACAGTTTTATTTTATTGAGCAATTGTATCAATCATTTATAAATACATTTTTACTAAGACGACAAATGTGTAAAGTCCCTGTAAGGATGAGATGAAATCCCTTAGATCCTATAAACCACTAATGGGACGGTTTTATGGTGCCCTTCTTTCATCCCCACCATAGCCGATAGTGCAATGGCCATGGAGGCACCACGGGAGATATATCGGGAACTTGAGCCAAGACCTGAAAAAAATTTCCTTGGTCCTCACCGGAAATCGAACCAGGTACCTTCAGGTCGACAGTCAGGAGCTATATCGAGTTAAAACAGTTTTATTTCATAGAGTAATTGTATCAATCATTTATAAATAAATTTTTACTAAGACGACAAATAGAAGCGTCATTTTGTATATTATTTGACCGCGAATGTGTAATAGACTAAAAAAAATGGTCGCTTTCTGTATTTAACAATTTTATTATAAACAGAATAGCTGAAATAGAGTAGATAAATTTATAAGGCTGTGGGTCCGAATAACAATCAGACTTTATTGTGACGGGGTCCGAATAAAAATCAGAGTTTATTGGTTACCGGGTCCGAATAGTCAATTCGAATTTATAAATAATAAATATAAATACTGAAGTCTATAATATTTTAAATAATGTATCATTTTACTATTTACTAATTTGATCATTGAAATAACTTTTTATTATTATGAAAATGGCGACTAGTGAAACCTCGGTCGAAAATAATGATATGATTCTGGATGCACTGAAATGGTTTTTTTTAGTAAAACCGACAATGCGTATATTTTTCAAGTTCCTGACTATATGGGTGAATGCGGCAAAACTTGGATAACTTTTTATCAGTGGAATGTTTGCGTGGCGCAATTACAAAAAATTTTGTCTCGTGTGATACTATCTTAATAGGGAGCCGGAGCCGAGCCGCAGCCGAGCCGCAAAATTTGTGGGAGCCGGAGCCGGAAAATATATGGCTGCTCCGCAAGCCTGGTAAATTCTACTCCTATTTTTCAATATTTGAAACGGACTATAAGCTTCGTTTCAATTGTCTGCTATACAATGAAAGACTGCAATAGATAAGTAGATTCAACTCTATGTCAATTATCGAAAAAGAGAAATAAGGAAAGAGAGACAGAAAGAAAGAGAGAGAGAGAGAGAGAGAGAGAGAGAAAGAGAAAGAGAGAGAGAGAGAGAGAGAAAGAGAGAGAGAGAGAGAGAGAGAGAATGGGAATATATGGAAACTTATGGAAATATGCGGAAGCATATGGGAATATGCGGGAGCTTATAGGAATATGTGAGACATAAATAAATATATATATATATATATATATATATATACAGAGATAGAGAGATGGAAAGAGAGAGACAGAGAGAGAGAGAGAGAGAGAGAGAGCGAAACAAGGAGAAAAAGAGAGAGAGAAAGGGAATATTTGGGAACTTATGGGAATATGTAGGAGCTTATGGGAATATGTGGTAGCTTATGGGAATATCTGGGAGCTTTTGGGAATATGTAGGAGGTTATGGGAATATGTAGGAGCTTAAGGGAATATGTGGGAGCCTATGGGAATATCTCGGAGCTTATGGGAATATGTAGGAGCTTATGGGAATATAAGGAGCTTATGGGAATATGCGAGAGCTTATGTGAATATTTGGGAGCTTATGGGAATATGTAGGTGCTTATGTGAATATGTGGGAGCTTATGGGAATATGTAGGAGCTTATGGGAATATTAGGAGCTTATGGGAATATGTGGGAGCTTATAGGAATTTTTGGGAGCTTATGGGAATATTATGAGCTTATGGGAATGTGTGGGAGCTTATGGGGATATGTAGGAGTTTATGGGAATATGTAGGATCTTATGGGAATATTAGGAACTTATGGGAATATGTGGGAGCTTATGGGAATTTGTAGGAGCTTATGGGAATATAAGGAGCTTATGGGAATATTCGAGAGCTTATTTAAATATTTGGGAGCTTATGGGAATGTGTAGGAGCTTATGAGAATATGTAGGAGCTTATGGGAATATTAGGTGCTTATGGGAATATGTAGGAGCTTATTGGAATATTAGGAGCTTATGGGAATATTAGGAGCTTATTGGAATATGTGGGATCTTATGGGAATATGTGCCAATTGATTATACTCCTGTTTAGTATTTAGCGAATGGACTATAGGCTTTGTGTTTATTTTCAACCACGTAAGGTCAAATTTTACGCATCAGTAAATTCTACTCCTGTTTTTCAATTTTTGAAACGGACTATAAGCTTTGTTTCAATTTTCTGCTATACAATGATCAACTTCCATGCATAAGTAGATTTAACTCTATGTCAATTATCGAAAAAGAGAGATAAGGAAAGAGAGAGAGAGAGAGAGAATGGGAATATATGGGAACTTATGGGAATATGCGGGAGCATATGGGAATATGCGGAAGCTTATGGGAATATGTGAGATATAAAAAAAATATATATACAAATATATATACATATATATGTATATATATACAGAGAGAGTTAGAGTGTGAAAGCGAGAGAGAGAGAGAGAGACAGAGAAGGAGTGAGCGAGAGAGAGAGAGAGAGAGAGAGAGAGAGCGAAATAAGGAGAAAGAGAGAGAGAATGGGAATATTTGGGAGCTTATGGGATTATGTAGGAGCTTATGGGAATATGCAGGAGCATATGGGAAAATAAGGAGCTTATGAGAATGTGCGAGAGCTTATGTAAATATTTGGGAGCTTATGGGAATGTGTAGGAGCTTATGGCAAAATGTAGGAGCTTATGGGAATATTAGGTGCTTATGGGAATATGTAGGAGCTTATGGGAATATTAGGAGCTTATGGGAATATTTTGGATCTTATGGGAATTTTTGGGAGCTTATGGAAATATGTATGAGCTTATGTGAATATGTGGGAGCTAATGGTAATATGTAGGAGCTTATGGGAATATGTAGGATCTTTTGGGAATAATAGGAGCTTATGTGAATATGTAGGAGCTTATAGGAATATTTAGAGCTTATGCTATTATGGGAATATCTGGGAGCTTATGGGAATAAGTGGGAGCTTATGGGAATATGTGCCAATTGATTCTACTCCTGTTTAGTATTTAGCGAATGGGACTATAGTCTTTGTGTTTATTTTCAACCATGTAAGGTCAAATTTTTACACATCAGTAAATTCTACTCCTGTTTTTCAATTTTTGAAACAGACTATAAGCTTTGTTTCAATTTTCTGCTATACAATGATCAACTGCCATGCATACGTAGATTCAACTCTATGTCGATTATCGAAAAAGAGAGATAATGAAAGATAGAGAGAAAGATAGATAGAGAGAGAGATAGAAAGAGAGAGAGATAGAGAAAGATATATATATATATATTTATATATATATATATATATATATATATACAGAGAGAGAGAGAGAGAGAGAGAGAGATAGAGAGAGAGAAAGAGATGGAGAGAGAGAGAGAGAGAGAGCGAAATATGGAGAAAAAGAGAGAAAGAATGGGAATATTTGGGAGCTTATGGGAATATGTAGGAGCTTATGGGTTTATGTGGTAGCTTATGGGGATATCTGGGAGCTTTTTTGAAACGGACTATAAGATTTGTTTCATGTTTCTGCTATACAATGATCAACTTCCATGCATAAGTAGATTCAACTCTATGTCAATGATCGAAAAGGAGAGATAAGGAAAGAGAGAGAGAATGGGAATATATGGGAACTTATGGGAATATGCGGGAGCATATGGGAATATGCGAGATATAAATAAAATATATATACAAATATATATACATATATATGTATATTTATACAGAGAGAGAGAGAAAGAAAGAGAGAGAGAGAGAGAGAGAGAGAGAAAGAGAGAGAGAGAGACAGAGAAGGAGTGAGAGAAAGAGAGCGAAATAAGGAGAAAGTGAGAGAGAATGGAAATATTTGGGAGCTTATGGGAATATGTAGGAGCTTATGGGTTTATGTGGTAGCTTATGGGGATATCTGGGAGCTTTTGGGAATATGTAGGAGGTTATGGGAATATGTAGGAGCTTATGTGAATATGTGGGAGCATATGGGACTATCTCGGAGCTTATGGGAATATGTAGGAGCTTATGGGAATATGCGAGAGCTTATGTGAATATTTGGGAGCTTATGGGAATATGTAGGAGCTTATTTGAATATGTGGGAGCTTATGGGAATATGTATGAGGTTATGGGAATATGTAGAAGCTTATAGGAATAAGTAGGAGCTTATGGGAATATTAGGTGCTTATGGGAAAATGTAGGAGCTTATGGGAATATTAGGAGCTTATGGGAATATGTGGTAATATATGGGAATTTTTTGGGAGCTTATGGGAATATTATGAGCTTATGGGAATATGTGGGAGCTTATGAGAATATGTAGGAGCTTAAAGGAATATGTAGGATCTTATGGGAATATTAGCAGCGTATGGGAATATGTAGGAGCTTATGGGAATATGTGGGATCTTATGAGAATATGTGCCAATTGATTCTACTTCTGTTTAGTATTTAGCGAATGGGACTATAGGCTTTGTGTTTATTTTCAACCACGTAAGTTCAAATTTTACGCATCAATAAATTCTACTCCTGTTTTTCAATTTTTGAAACGGACTATAAGATTTGTTTCATGTTTCTGCTATACAATGATCAACTTCCATGCATAAGTAGATTCAACTCTATGTCAATGATCGAAAAGGAGAGATAAGGAAAGAGAGAGAGAATGGGAATATATGGGAACTTATGGGAATATGCGGGAGCATATGGGAATATGCGAGATATAAATAAAATATATATACAAATATATATACATATATATGTATATTTATACAGAGAGAGAGAGAAAGAAAGAGAGAGAGAGAGAGAGAGAGAGAGAGAGAGAGAGAGAGACAGAGAAGGAGTGAGAGAAAGAGAGCGAAATAAGGAGAAAGTGAGAGAGAATGGAAATATTTGGGAGCTTATGGGATTATGTAGGAGCGTATGGGAATATGCAGGAGATTATGGCAATATGTGGGAGCTTATGGGAATATGTAGGAGCTTATGGGAATATAAGGAGCTTATGGGAATATTAGGTGCTTATGGGAATATGTAGGAGCTTATGGGAATATTAGGAGCTAATGGGAATATTAGGAGCTTATGGGAATATTTGGGATCCTATGGGAATTTTTTGGAGCTTTTGGGAATATATACGAGCTTATGGGAATATGTGGGAGCTAATGGGAATATGCAGGAGCTTATGGAAATATGTAGGATCTTATGGGAATAATAGGAGCTTATGTGAATATGTAGGAGCTTATGGGAATATTAAGAGCTTGTGGGAATATCTGGGAGCTTATGGGAATAAGTGGGAGCTTATGGGAATATGTGCCAATTGATTCTACTCCCGTTTTGTAGTTGGCGAATGGGACTATAGGCTTTGTGTTTTTTTCAACAATGTAAGGCCAATTTATTACGCATCAGTAAATTCTACTCCTGTTTTTCAATTTTTGAAAAGGACTATAAGCTTCGTTTCAATTTTCTGCTATACAATGATCAACTTCCTTCCATGAGTAGATTCAACTCTATGTCAATTATCGAAAAAGAGAGATAAGGAAAGAGAGAGAGAGAGAGAATCGGAATATATGGGAACTTATGAGAATATGCGGGAGCTTATAGGAATATGTGGGAGCTTATGTATATATATTGGAGTTTATGGGAATAAGTAGGAGCTTATTGGAATATTAGGAGCTTATGGGAATATGTAGGAACTTATGGGAATATCTTGGAGCTTATGGGAATATCTGGGAGCTTATGGGAATATGTAGGAGCTAATGGGAATATGTAGGAGCTTATGGGAATATTAGGAGCTTATGGGAACATGTAGGACATTAGGGGAATTGGTGGGAGCTTATGGGAATATGTGGGAGCTGATGGAAATATGTGGGAGCTCATGGGAATATGTGGGAGCTTATGGGAATATTAGGTGCTTATGGAAATATGTAGGAGTTTATGGAAATATGTAGGAGCTTATGGCAATATGTGGGAGCTTATGGCAATATGTGGGAGCTTATGGGAATATGTGGGAGCTGATGGAAATATGTGGGAGCTCATGGGAATATGTAGGAGCGTATGGGAATATGCAGGAGATTATGGCAATATGTGGGAGCTTATGGGAATATGTAGGAGCTTATGGGAATATAAGGAGCTTATGGGAATATTAGGTGCTTATGGGAATATGTAGGAGCTTATGGGAATATTAGGAGCTAATGGGAATATTAGGAGCTTATGGGAATATTTGGGATCCTATGGGAATTTTTTGGAGCTTTTGGGAATATATACGAGCTTATGGGAATATGTGGGAGCTAATGGGAATATGCAGGAGCTTATGGAAATATGTAGGATCTTATGGGAATAATAGGAGCTTATGTGAATATGTAGGAGCTTATGGGAATATTAAGAGCTTGTGGGAATATCTGGGAGCTTATGGGAATAAGTGGGAGCTTATGGGAATATGTGCCAATTGATTCTACTCCCGTTTTGTAGTTGGCGAATGGGACTATAGGCTTTGTGTTTTTTTCAACAATGTAAGGCCAATTTATTACGCATCAGTAAATTCTACTCCTGTTTTTCAATTTTTGAAAAGGACTATAAGCTTCGTTTCAATTTTCTGCTATACAATGATCAACTTCCTTCCATGAGTAGATTCAACTCTATGTCAATTATCGAAAAAGAGAGATAAGGAAAGAGAGAGAGAGAGAGAATCGGAATATATGGGAACTTATGAGAATATGCGGGAGCTTATAGGAATATGTGGGAGCTTATGTATATATATTGGAGTTTATGGGAATAAGTAGGAGCTTATTGGAATATTAGGAGCTTATGGGAATATGTAGGAACTTATGGGAATATCTTGGAGCTTATGGGAATATCTGGGAGCTTATGGGAATATGTAGGAGCTAATGGGAATATGTAGGAGCTTATGGGAATATTAGGAGCTTATGGGAACATGTAGGACATTAGGGGAATTGGTGGGAGCTTATGGGAATATGTGGGAGCTGATGGAAATATGTGGGAGCTCATGGGAATATGTGGGAGCTTATGGGAATATTAGGTGCTTATGGAAATATGTAGGAGTTTATGGAAATATGTAGGAGCTTATGGCAATATGTGGGAGCTTATGGCAATATGTGGGAGCTTATGGGAATATGTGGGAGCTGATGGAAATATGTGGGAGCTCATGGGAATATGTGGGAGCTTATGGGAATATGTAGGAGCTTATGGGAATATGAATATTAGCCAATTGATTCTACTCCTGTTTTGTATTAGGCGAATGGGACTATAGTCTTTGTGTTTATTTTCAACCACGTTATGTCAAATTTTTACGCATCAGTAAATTCTACTCCTGTTTTTCAATTTTTGAAACGGACTATAAGATCGTTTCAATTTTCTGCTATACAATGATCAACTGCCATGCAAAAGTAGTCAGTTATCGAAAAAGAGAGATAAGGAAAGAGAGAGAGAGTGAGAGAGAGTGAGTGAGAGAGAGAGAGAGAGAGAGAGAGAGAGAGAATAAGAATTTATGGGAACTTATGGGAATATGCGAGAGCTTATGGATATATGCGGGAGCGGAAATATGTAGGAGCTTATGGCAATATGTGGGAGCTTATGGCAATATGTGGGAGCTTATGGGAATATGTGGGAGCTGATGGAAATATGTGGGAGCTCATGGGAATATGTAGGAGGTTATGGGAATATGTGGGAGCTTATAAGAATATTAGGAGCTCATGGGAATATGTGGGAGCATTTGGGAATATGTGGGAGCTTATGGGAATATAAGGAGCTTATGGAAATATTCGAGAGCTTATGTAAATATTTGGGAGCTTATGGGAATATGTAGGAGCTTATGGGAATATTATGTGCTTATGGGAATATGTAGGAGCTTATGGGAATATGTAGGAGGTTATCGAATATGTAGTAGCTTAGCGGAATATTTAGGAGCTTATGGGAATATGTGGGATCTTATGGGAATTTTCGGGAGATTTTGGGAATATGTATTAGCTTATGGGAATATGTGGGAGCTTATGGGAATATGTAGGAGCATATGGGAATATTTAGGAACTTATGGGAATATCTGGGAGCTTATGTGAATATCTGGGAGCTTATGAGAATATGTGGGAGCTTATGGGGATATAAGGAGCTTACGGGAACATGTAGGACCTTAGGGGAATTTGTGGAAGATTATGGGAATATTTGGGAGCTTATGGCAATATGTAGGAGCTTATGGGAAACGGACTATAAGATCGTTTCAATTTTCTGCTATACAATGATCAACTGCCATGCATAAGTAGTCAGTTATCGAAAAAGAGAGATAAGGAAAGAGAGAGAGTGAGAGAGAGAGAGAGAGAGAGAGAGAGAGAGAATATGAATATATGGGAACTTATGGGAATGTGCGGGAGCTTATGGATATATGCGGTAGCTTATGGGAATATGTAGGAGCTTATGGGAATATAAGGAGCTTATGGAAATATTCGAGAGCTTATGTAAATATTTGGGAGCTTATGGGAATATGTAGGATCTTATGGGAATATGTAGGAGCTTATGGGAATATTATGTGCTTATGGGAATATGTAGGAGCTTATGGGAATATGTAGGAGGTTATCGAATATGTAGTAGCTTATCGGAATATGTAGGAGCTTATGGAAATATGTGGGAGCTCATGGGAATATGTGGGAGCTTATGGGAATATTAGGTGCTTATGGAAATATGTAGGAGTTTATGGAAATATGTAGGAGCTTATGGCAATATGTGGGAGCTTATGGCAATATGTGGGAGCTTATGGGAATATGTGGGAGCTGATGGAAATATGTGGGAGCTCATGGGAATATGTGGGAGCTTATGGGAATATGTAGGAGCTTATGGGAATATGAATATTAGCCAATTGATTCTACTCCTGTTTTGTATTAGGCGAATGGGACTATAGTCTTTGTGTTTATTTTCAACCACGTAAGGTCAAATTTTTACGCATCAGTAAATTCTACTCCTGTTTTTCAATTTTTGAAACGGACTATAAGATCGTTTCAATTTTCTGCTATACAATGATCAACTGCCATGCATAAGTAGTCAGTTATCGAACAAGAGAGATAAGGAAAGAGAGATAGTGAGAGAGAGAGAGAGAGAGAGAGAGAGAGAATATGAATATATGGGAACTTATGGGAATGTGCGGGAGCTTATGGATATATGCGGTAGCTTTTGGGAATATGTAGGAGCTTATGGGAATATAAGGAGCTTATGGAAATATTCGAGAGCTTATGTAAATATTTGGGAGCTTATGGGAATATGTAGGATCTTATGGGAATATGTAGGAGCTTATGGGAATATTATGTGCTTATGGGAATATGTAGGAGCTTATGGGAATATGTAGGAGGTTATCGAATATGTAGTAGCTTATCGGAATATGTAGGAGCTTATGGGAATATGTGGGATCTTATGGGAATTTTCGGGAGATTTTGGGAATATGTATTAGCTTATGGGAATATGTAGGAGCATATGGGAATATGTAGGAACTTATGGGAATATCTGGGAGCTTATGTGAATATCTGGGAGCTTATGAGAATATGTGGGAGCTTATGACAATATGTGGGAGCTTATGGGAATATGTGGGAGCTTATGACAATATGTGGGAGCTTATGGGAATATGTGGGAGCTTATGGAAATATGTGGGAGCTTATGGGAACATGTAGGAGCTTATGGGAATATGTAGGAGCTTATGGGAATATGTAGGAGCTTATGGGAATATGTGCCAATTGATTCTACTCCTGTTTAGTATTTGGCGAATGGGACTATAGTCTTTGTGTTTATTTGCAACCACGTCAGGTCAAATTTTTACGCATCAGTAAATTCTACTCCTGTTTTTCAATTTTTGAAACGGACTATAAGATCGTTTCAATTTTCTGCTATACAATGATCAACTGCCATGCATAAGTAGTCAGTTATTGAAAAAGAGAGATAAGGAAAGAGAGAGAGTGAGAGAGAGAGAGAGAGAGAGAGAGAGAATATGAATATATGGGAACTTATGGGAATGTGCGGGAGCTTATGGATATATGCGGTAGCTTATGAGAATATGTTTGGAGCTTATGGGAATATGTAGAAGGTTATGGGAATATGTGGGAGCTTATAAAAATATTATGAGCTCATGGGAATATGTGGGAGCTTATGGGAATATGTGGGAGCTAATGTATATATTGGAGCTTATGGGAATAGGTAGGAGCTTTTTGGAATATTAGGAGCTTATGGGAATATGTAGGAACTTATGGGAATATCTTGGAGCTTATGGGAATATCTGGGAGCTTATGGGAATATCTGGGAGCTTATGGGAATATTAGGTGCTTATGGAAATATGTAGGAGCTTATGGGAATATTAGGAGCTTATGGGAATATGTAGGAGCTTATGGAAATATGTAGGAGCTTATGGGAATATTATGAGCTTATGGGAATATTTAGGAGCTTATGGGAACATGTAGGACCTTAGGAGAATTTGTGGGAGCTTATGGGAATATTTGGGAGCTTATGGGAATATGTAGGAGCTTATGAGAATATGTAGGAGCTTAAGGCAATATGTGGGAGCTTATGGCAATATGTGGGAGCTTATGAGAATATGTAGGAGCTTAAGGCAATATGTGGGAGCTTATGGCAATATGTGGGAGCTTATGGGAATATGTAGGAGCTTATGGGAATATGTGGGAGCTTTTGGGAATATATAGGAACTTATGGGAATATCTGGGAGCTTATGGGAATATGTAGGAGCTTATGGGAATATTAGGTGCTTATGGGAATATGTAGGAGCTTATGGGAATATGTAGGAGGTTATCGAATATGTAGTAGCTTATCGGAATATGTAGGACCTTATGGGAATATGTGGGATCTTATGGGAATTTGTGGGAGATTTTGGGAATATGTATGAGCTTATGGGAATATGTGGGAGCTTATGGGAATATGTAGGAGCATATGGGAATATATAGGAACTTATGGGAATATCTGGGAGCTTATGGGAATATCTGGGAGCTTATGGGAATATGTAGGAGCTTATGGGAATATGTAGTAGCTTATGGGAATATTAGGTGCTTATGGGAATATGTAGGAGCTTATGGGAATATTAGGAGCTTATGGAAATATGTAGGAGCTTATGGGAATATGTAGGAGCTTATGGGAATATGTGCCAATTGATTCTACTCCTGTTTAGTATTTGGCGAATGGGGCTATAGTCTTTGTGTTTATTTGCAACCACGTAAGGTCAAATTTTTACGCATCATTAAATTCTACTTCTGTTTTTCAATTTTTGAAACGGACTATAAGATCGTTTCAATTTTCTGCTATACAATGATCAACTGCCATGCATAAGTAGTCAGTTAACGAAAAAGAGAGATAAGGAAAGAGAGAGTGAGAGAGAGAGAGAGAGAGAGAGAGAGAGAATATGAATATATGGAAACTTATGGAAATTTGCGGATGCTTATGGAAATATGTGGGAGCTTATGGGAATATGCGGGAGCTTATGGGAATATGTGGGAGCTTATGGGAATATGTAGGAGGTTATGGGAATATGTGAGAGCTTATAAGAATATTAGGAGCTCATGGGAATATGTGGGAGTTTATGGGAATATGTTGGAGCTTATGGGAATATGTAGAAGCATATGGGAATATGTAGGAACTTATGGGAATATAAGGAGCTTATGGGAATATCTGGGAGCTTATGGGAATATGTAGGAGCTTATGGGAATATGTAGGAGCTTATGGGAATATTTTGGAGCTTATGTGAATATGTAGGATTTTATGGGAATATGTAGGAGATTATGGGAATATTAGGAGCTTATGGGAATATGTGGGAGCTTATGGAAATATGTGGGAGCTTATGGGAACATGTAGGAGCTTATGGGAATATATAGGAGCTTATGGGAATATGTAGGAGCTTATGGGAATATGTGCCAATTGATTCTACTCCTGTTTAGTATTTGGCGAATGGGACTATAGTCTTTGTGTTTATTTGCAACCACGTAAGGTCAAATTTTTACGCATCAGTAAATTCTACTCCTGTTTTTCAATTTTTGAAACGGACTATAAGATCGTTTCAATTTTCTGCTATACAATGATCAACTGCCATGCATAAGTAGTCAGTTATCGAACAAGAGAGATAAGGAAAGAGAGAGAGTGAGAGAGAGAGAGAGAGAGAGAGAGAGAGAATATGAATATATGGGAACTTATGGGAATGTGCGGGAGCTTATGGATATATGCGGTAGCTTATGGGAATATGTAGGAGCTTATGGGAATATAAGGAGCTTATGGAAATATTCGAGAGCTTATGTAAATATTTGGGAGCTTATGGGAATATGTAGGATCTTATGGGAATATGTAGGAGCTTATGGGAATATTATGTGCTTATGGGAATATGTAGGAGCTTATGGGAATATGTAGGAGGTTATCGAATATGTAGTAGCTTATCGGAATATGTAGGAGCTTATGGGAATATGTGGGATCTTATGGGAATTTTCGGGAGATTTTGGGAATATGTATTAGCTTATGGGAATATGTAGGAGCATATGGGAATATGTAGGAACTTATGGGAATATCTGGGAGCTTATGTGAATATCTGGGAGCTTATGAGAATATGTGGGAGCTTATGACAATATGTGGGAGCTTATGGGAATATGTGGGAGCTTATGGAAATATGTGGGAGCTTATGGGAACATGTAGGAGCTTATGGGAATATATAGGAGCTTATGGGAATATGTGCCAATTGATTCTACTCCTGTTTAGTATTTGGCGAATGGGACTATAGTCTTTGTGTTTATTTGCAACCACGTAAGGTCAAATTTTTACGCATCAGTAAATTCTACTCCTGTTTTTCAATTTTTGAAACGGACTATAAGATCGTTTCAATTTTCTGCTATACAATGATCAACTGCCATGCATAAGTAGTCAGTTATCGAACAAGAGAGATAAGGAAAGAGAGATAGTGAGAGAGAGAGAGAGAGAGAGAGAGAATATGAATATATGGGAACTTATGGGAATGTGCGGGAGCTTATGGATATATGCGGTAGCTTTTGGGAATATGTAGGAGCTTATGGGAATATAAGGAGCTTATGGAAATATTCGAGAGCTTATGTAAATATTTGGGAGCTTATGGGAATATGTAGGATCTTATGGGAATATGTAGGAGCTTATGGGAATATTATGTGCTTATGGGAATATGTAGGAGCTTATGGGAATATGTAGGAGGTTATCGAATATGTAGTAGCTTATCGGAATATGTAGGAGCTTATGGGAATATGTGGGATCTTATGGGAATTTTCGGGAGATTTTGGGAATATGTATTAGCTTATGGGAATATGTAGGAGCATATGGGAATATGTAGGAACTTATGGGAATATCTGGGAGCTTATGTGAATATCTGGGAGCTTATGAGAATATGTGGGAGCTTATGACAATATGTGGGAGCTTATGGGAATATGTGGGAGCTTATGGAAATATGTGGGAGCTTATGGGAACATGTAGGAGCTTATGGGAATATGTAGGAGCTTATGGGAATATGTAGGAGCTTATGGGAATATGTGCCAATTGATTCTACTCCTGTTTAGTATTTGGCGAATGGGACTATAGTCTTTGTGTTTATTTGCAACCACGTCAGGTCAAATTTTTACGCATCAGTAAATTCTACTCCTGTTTTTCAATTTTTGAAACGGACTATAAGATCGTTTCAATTTTCTGCTATACAATGATCAACTGCCATGCATAAGTAGTCAGTTATTGAAAAAGAGAGATAAGGAAAGAGAGAGAGTGAGAGAGAGAGAGAGAGAGAGAGAGAGAGAATATGAATATATGGGAACTTATGGGAATGTGCGGGAGCTTATGGATATATGCGGTAGCTTATGAGAATATGTTTGGAGCTTATGGGAATATGTAGGAGGTTATGGGAATATGTGGGAGCTTATAAAAATATTATGAGCTCATGGGAATATGTGGGAGCTTATGGGAATATGTGGGAGCTAATGTATATATTGGAGCTTATGGGAATAGGTAGGAGCTTTTTGGAATATTAGGAGCTTATGGGAATATGTAGGAACTTATGGGAATATCTTGGAGCTTATGGGAATATCTGGGAGCTTATGGGAATATCTGGGAGCTTATGGGAATATTAGGTGCTTATGGAAATATGTAGGAGCTTATGGGAATATTAGGAGCTTATGGGAATATGTAGGAGCTTATGGAAATATGTAGGAGCTTATGGGAATATTATGAGCTTATGGGAATATTTAGGAGCTTATGGGAACATGTAGGACCTTAGGAGAATTTGTGGGAGCTTATGGGAATATTTGGGAGCTTATGGGAATATGTAGGAGCTTATGAGAATATGTAGGAGCTTAAGGCAATATGTGGGAGCTTATGGCAATATGTGGGAGCTTATGAGAATATGTAGGAGCTTAAGGCAATATGTGGGAGCTTATGGCAATATGTGGGAGCTTATGGGAATATGTAGGAGCTTATGGGAATATGTGGGAGCTTTTGGGAATATATAGGAACTTATGGGAATATCTGGGAGCTTATGGGAATATGTAGGAGCTTATGGGAATATTAGGTGCTTATGGGAATATGTAGGAGCTTATGGGAATATGTAGGAGGTTATCGAATATGTAGTAGCTTATCGGAATATGTAGGACCTTATGGGAATATGTGGGATCTTATGGGAATTTGTGGGAGATTTTGGGAATATTTATGAGCTTATGGGAATATGTGGGAGCTTATGGGAATATGTAGGAGCATATGGGAATATATAGGAACTTATGGGAATATCTGGGAGCTTATGGGAATATCTGGGAGCTTATGGGAATATGTAGGAGCTTATGGGAATATGTAGTAGCTTATGGGAATATTAGGTGCTTATGGGAATATGTAGGAGCTTATGGGAATATGTAGGAGCTTATGGGAATATGTAGGAGCTTATGGGAATATGTAGGAGCTTATGGGAATATGTGCCAATTGATTCTACTCCTGTTTAGTATTTGGCGAATGGGGCTATAGTCTTTGTGTTTATTTGCAACCACGTAAGGTCAAATTTTTACGCATCATTAAATTCTACTTCTGTTTTTCAATTTTTGAAACGGACTATAAGATCGTTTCAATTTTCTGCTATACAATGATCAACTGCCATGCATAAGTAGTCAGTTAACGAAAAAGAGAGATAAGGAAAGAGAGAGTGAGAGAGAGAGAGAGAGAGAGAGAGAGAGAATATGAATATATGGAAACTTATGGAAATTTGCGGATGCTTATGGAAATATGTGGGAGCTTATGGGAATATGCGGGAGCTTATGGGAATATGTGGGAGCTTATGGGAATATGTAGGAGGTTATGGGAATATGTGAGAGCTTATAAGAATATTAGGAGCTCATGGGAATATGTGGGAGTTTATGGGAATATGTTGGAGCTTATGGAAATATGTAGAAGCATATGGGAATATGTAGGAACTTATGGGAATATAAGGAGCTTATGGGAATATCTGGGAGCTTATGGGAATATGTAGGAGCTTATGGGAATATGTGGGAGCTTATGGGAATATTTTGGAGCTTATGTGAATATGTAGGATTTTATGGGAATATGTAGGAGATTATGGGAATATTAGGAGCTTATGGGAATATGTGGGAGCTTATGGGAATATGTGGGAGCGTATGGGAATATGTGGGATCTAATGGGAATATTAGGAGCTTATGGGAATATGTAGGAGTTTATGGGAATATGTAGGAGCTTATGGGAATATTAGGAGTTTATGGGAATATGTAGGAGCCTATGTGAATATGTGGTAGCTTATGGCAATAAGTGGGAGCTTATGGGAATATGTGCCACTTGATTCTACTCCTGTTTAGTATTTGGCGAATGGGACTACATGTATAGACTTTGTGTTTATTTTCAACCACGTAAGGTCAAATTTTTACGCATTAGTAAATTCTACTCCTGTTTTTCAATTTTTGAAACGGACTATAATCATCGTTTCAATTTTCTGCTATACAATGATCAACTGCCATGCATAGGTAGATTCAACTCTATGTCAGTTATTGAAAAAAATGATAAGGAAAGAGAGAGAGAATAGGAATATATGGGATCTTATGGGAACATGCGAGAGCTGATGTAAATATTTGGGAGCTTATGGGAATATGTAGGATCTTATGGGAATATGTAGGAGCTTATAGGAATGTTAGGAGCTTATGTGAATATGTTGGAGCTTATGGGAATATGTAGGAGGTTTTGAGAATATGTAGGAGCTTATGGGATTAAGTAGGAGCTTATGGGAATATTAGGTGCTTTTGGGAATATGTAGGAGCTTATGGGAATATGTATGAGCTTATGGGAATATGTGGGAACTTATGGGAATATGTAGGAGCTTATGAGAATATGTATGAGCTTATGGGAATATGTGCCAATTGATTCTACTCCTGTTTAGTATTTGGCGAATGGGACTATAGTCTTTGTGTTTATTTTCAACCACGTAATGTCAAATTTTTACGCATTAGTAAATTCTACTCCTGTTTTTCAATTTTTGAAACGGACTATAAGATCGTTTCAATAGGAGCTTATGGGAATATGTAGGAGCTTATGGGAATATTAGGTGCTTATGGGAATATTTAGGAGCTTATGGGAATATTAGGAGCTTATGGGAATATGTAGGAGCTTATGGGAATATGTAGGAGCTTATGAGGATATAAGGAGCTTATGGGAATATGCGGGAGCTTATGGGAATATGTGAGATATAAATAAATAGCTGAAATAGAGTAGATAAATTTTTAAGGCTGTGGGTCCGAATAACAATCAGAGTTTATTTGGACGGGGTCCGAATAAAAATCGGAGTTTATTGGTTCCCGGGTCCGAATAGTCAATTCGAATTTATAAATAATAAATATAAATACTGAAAAGTAGAGCAGGAAAGTATCGAGGCAAAAGCAAAAACAACAACTGGAATTCAAGCAATAAACAAACGAACCCGTTCTTTTAATTATCGTCATAAACATTGATACATTTCTAATACAAGAAATGTCAACAAATGATAATGTCAACACGTTATGAAAACACCGCCAAGACGAGTGTTTACTGATAGCAGACGTGTCTGATTTCTTTTAAATAGCAGTTATCTTCTCTTAGCCACCGGTTGTAAACAGCTTGTGCTAAATTTAGACAGTAGATTGAAGGATTACCCGCAAAACAAAACAACAACAACGAAATATTAAAAGCTTATGTTGAAACTAGTAGTTGCCCGTTGCATTCGCAACTAAAGGTTTTATCTCAATAAAAATGTGTAATATGAGAATTTATAGGAACTATTAACATGAAAGTGCATAACAAAAAAAAAAACTTAGTAAATAGCCGGTTTGAGTAACTTCTCTTAGAGATCTATCAATGCCATCGAGCACTCATCCAGCAAAACATTTCAGCATTTCGTAATTGATCCGCTGCAAATTATTGTGCGCAAATTTCGTCTTACTGTCTTCTTTAATAGGAACTATTAACACGGAGTTCCAATTGCAGAATTTTTTTTTTTATTTATAGCGACGGCGTTCTCATTCTGCCAGATGCGCAGCCGACTTCCGTGAAATGACGTCATAGAGGATATCCCAAGTGCAGAATCATTTTTTTTTATTTATAGATAAATTGTACCATCGGGAAATGACGTCATTTCACGGAAGTCGTTTATTTATAGCGACGGTTTCCCCACTCTGCACGACGTAAGGACGCCAAGGATAGCACTTTATTAGTACGATTAATCGAAATAGTTACCAACAATATTACTTCAACATCATCTGTTTCCTTATCGTTTCAGAGGCGCACGGCCGTTTTTTTTTTACTAATAGGCAAACTAGGCAGCTGCCTATAGACGCCCTTTCCTCCCCCCTCATCTGCAAATAGGCAGCTGCCCATAGACGCCCTTTCCTCCCCACTCATCTGCAAATGGGCAGCTGCCCATAGACGCCCTTTCCTTCCCTCATCTACAAATGGACAGCTGCCCATAGACGCCCTTTCCTCCCCCCTAATCTACAAATGGACAGCTGCCCATAGACGCCCTTTCCTCCCCCCTAATCTACAAATGTGCAGCTCTCCATATACGCCCACCCCCCTCATCTGCAAATGGGCAGCTGTCAATTGACGCCCTTTCCTCCCCCTCATATGTAAATGGGCAGCTGCCCATAGACGCCCTTTCCTCCCCACTCATCTGCAAATGGGCAGCTGCCCATAGACGCCCTTTCCCCACTCATCTGCAAATGGGCAGCTGCCCATAGACTCCCTTTCCTCCCCTCATCTACAAATGGACAGCTGCCCATAGACGCCCTTTCCTTCCCCCTAATCTACAAATGTGCAGCTCTCCATATACGCCCACCCCCCTCATCTGCAAATGGGCAGCTGTCAATTGACGCCCTTTCCTCCCCCTCATCTGCAAATGGGCAGCTTTCCATAGACGCCCTTCCCCCCTTCTGCAAATGAGCAGCATCCCATAGACGCCCTTTCCTCCCCTCATCTACAAATGGACAGCTGCCCATAGACGCCCTTTCCTCCCCAATCTACAAATGTGCAGCTCTCCATATACGCCCACCCCCTCATCTGCAAATGGGCAGCTGTCAATTGACGCCCTTTCCTCCCCACTCATCTGCAAACGGGCAGCTGCCCATAGACGCCCTTTCCTTCCCTCATCTACAAATGGACAGCTGCCCATAGACGCCCTTTCCTCCCCCTAATCTACAAATGGACAGCTGCCCATAGACGCCCTTTCCTCCCCCCTAATCTACAAATGTGCAGCTCTCCATATACGCCCACCCCCCCTCATCTGCAAATGGGCAGCTGTCAATTGACGCCCTTTCCTCCCCCTCATATGTAAATGGGCAGCTGCCCATAGACGCCCTTTCCTCCCCACTCATCTGCAAATGGGCAGCTGCCCATAGACGCCCTTTCCTCCCCACTCATCTGCAAATGGGCAGCTGCCCATAGACGCCCTTTTCCTCCTCATCTACAAATGGACAGCTGCCCATAGACGCCCTTTCCTTCCCCCTAATCTACAAATGTGCAGCTCTCCATATACGCCCACCCCCTCATCTGCAAATGGGCAGCTGTCAATTGACGCCCTTTCCTCCCCCTCATCTGCAAATGGGCAGCTTTCCATAGACGCCCTTCCCCCCTTCTGCAAATGAGCAGCATCCCATAGACGCCCTTTCCTCCCCTCATCTACAAATGGACAGCTGCCCATAGACGCCCTTTCCTCCCCCCAATCTACAAATGTGCAGCTCTCCATATACGCCCACCCCCCCTCATCTGCAAATGGGCAGCTGTCAATTGACGCCCGTTCCTGCCCCTCATATGTAAATGGGCAGCTGCCCATAGACGCCCTTTCCTCCCCACTCATCTGCAAATGGGCAGCTGCCCATAGACGCCCTTTCCTCCCCACTCATCTGCAAATGGGCAGCTGCCCATAGACGCCCTTTCCTCCCCTCATCTACAAATGGACAGCTGCCCATAGACGCCCTTTCCTTCCCCCTAATCTACAAATGTGCAGCTCTCCATATACGCCCACCCCCCCTCATCTGCAAATGGGCAGCTGTCTATTGACGCCCTTTCCTCCCCCTCATCTGCAAATGGGCAGCTTTCCATAGACGCCCTTCCCCCCTTCTGTAAATGAGCAGCATCCCAGAGACGCACTTTCCTCCCCTCTCATCCGCAAATGGGCTTTCTATCGGAACTTTTATTCCACCTGCCTCGAGGAGTAGAAATGTGATCAGGGTGGCCCAGTGCAGTTGGGGGTTGTCACGGGGCGAGGCCCGAGTTTTTTGAAAAAAATTAGGGGGCCCAATATTCCATACACAATTTTTTTTTAAAAAGGGGGCATAAGAACAAAAGACCAAGTCATATTGAACTTTGTGTATTCATGCGTAAATATTTATTTCATGCCAAAATACGTCGTTGTAGAGCTTGATCGCTGGTCAAATTGCCTAGTGACGAGGTAATGTAGAAAAAGACCGAAATTTCCCAAACCCAGACCAGTTGAATGGGACGAGCAATCTTCTGTTGAAAGAACACACATTAAAATTGTACATTATTAGAAAAGTGTTTCTTGGACACTAGACATTAATTCAATTCACTAAAATATCTGGTTACTGTTATTTTCTTATCTGCGTCTGCTGAGCCAAAAAAGAATAAATGTATAGCAATAAGGAGCAACAATGAATAGAAAAAAGGGAAACAAACCACGAATTTTAACGTCTTCCATCAGCTTTCTGCCAGTCGGATTATCGTCCCTGGAGAAAAAAAAAGAGGATTTGATAGGTGCTACTAGTGTTGTTTTCGTTCACGAAAACTAAAACTAAAACCTTCGTTGACGAAAATGTTGACTTTTCGTCAACGAGAACTAAAACTAAAACTAAAATTAGCAGCAAGACTAAAACTAGACGAAAACTAAAATTTTTACAGAAAAAACGAAATAAAAACTAAAGCTAAAATATGACCTGGGACTAAAACAACACTAGGTGCTAGCACTTAAAAGAGCTCACTTGAGGCAGCGTGTGCCAAGATCTGTCTCTTTGGACAATCGAAGTGGTTCTCGAGCTGGGGCAATGGGGTGTCCGAAGTCAAATGGAGCGGCCGTCCAACGCTGACCCTTGGTGGCAGCTTAGGAGAGTCGAGCAGGAGCTAATTGCCCAGTTCCGTACTGGGCACTGTCCTATAGGCGCGTACTTTGGGAGGTTGAGGCCCACTGTCGACATCCTTTGCAGAGAGGTGGAGGAAACCGTGGATCATGTGCTTTTCGAGTGCCCCGGGCTGGCGGACCACAGGGTGGACTAGTCCGAAGCTTGCTGGCCATTGGGCTTTTATGGCAGTCTCCAGATGTTGAGAGACTCAGCAAATCTCACGGGCTCTAAGAGACTAAGTCTCAGCCCGCAGTTATCACTGAGACAGCTCAGAGAGAGAGAGAGAGCACTTAAGGGAGTAATTCAGTGGCGTCATTTCACCAAAATGTTGTGGGGGGGGACAAAAAATGTTGGGGGGGGGGGGCAAATAGCGTCTGGTTTTCATTTTCCCATCAATTAAGTCATCAAAATCCTTTGATTTAACCAATTAATTTAATTAGTGCCCCCCCCCCCAAATGACGCCACTGGAGTAATTCTGAATATTTTCACTTTCTAAGCAATGACAAGGTTAAGGAAAGGTGAAGGTCGTAGGTTTGACCAATCCTGAATATGCAGAGGGTAAGTCGAATGGTCTTTGTGATAGCCACACGTTCGAATCGGTCTAAAGCACAGGCGAACAGGGTAACCTCTACACCCCCCCCCACACACACACACAATTAGCGCATTTAATTTTGGTAGTAGAAATTATGGGGAAAATAAGGGGGGAAAAAAGCTCAAAATTTGCGCATAAAAAGCGGTTAATATACTTTTTTTTTTTATCTGAATCCATTCCATCGTAATCGTCAATGCCGCCTAATAATTAAGTTGGCCTGATGATAATAGTTGGAGAAAAAAAAATTTCGAACCGCTGTAACTAAAATTGAAAACATTAATAAAAAAAAAACGAACTTAATGATAAAAGGCGAATGTGTAAAAAAATGCACGTATGTTAATAATATATTATTATTACCTTCTTTTGCACGAATTTAAAATTCTCAGATAGTCTGCATCTGATTCCGCCAAAAACGACAAGCCAAAACATCCTTCTGGTTTCTGCCATTTAAGAACCATCGTAATCCAGCTCTCCTGAAAGAATTCTTTGAAACCAAGAAGACAGCCGAAGACTTCTGATTTAAAAATTAAAAAAAAGACAAACAATAGCGGACATTTTTTAATTCTGGCAGGACCACTCCTGCCAGTAAGGAGGCAACCCTGAGTAATGGGGGGCGGGTGGGGAGAGGGGGGAAAGGGGGGGGGCGACGCTTTAAAACTTTATTAATTTCTCATTTATTTTCTTTTACTTTGAGAGAAGGGGGACCCAGTTTTCTGAGTTTGACAGGGGCCCCAAGATGAAGATCCCCCCCCCTTTTCTTTTGTGGTTTTTTTTTTGTGTTTTTATAGAGAGGAAAAAACTCTTACTGCTAAGTGGGTCACCTGTTGTGACTTTAGTTTTGCCGTCACCTACAATGCAGGGGCGCCAAATGCTATATTTTACATATAATATTATGTTTTCGAATGGGGGCGGGGGCGCTAAAAAGGTATTGTTCCCCGGGGGCGTGTTAAGCTCGCTACGCCACTGGCTACAATAGCTAATAAGACCCGGCAGATTGGGTGGCTGGTTAGCGAGCCGGATTTTCATGCTGCCACCATCTGCCGGAACATTCGACTCCCAGTGTGTCCAGTCCCCTACCCAGGCCCGTAGCGTGCGGGGGGCAGGGGGCCGGGCCCCTCCTGCGTTTTGTCTGCCCCCCCCTGCTTATTTGTTCTACTTATTAAAGTGTATTACCTGCCCCCCCCCCCGCTATTGCCTGGCCCCTGCTGTAGAATTTTCACACTACGGGGCTGCACCTACCTATATCTCCCGTGGTGCCTCCATGACCATTGCACTATTGGCTATGGTGGGGATGAAGGAATAGCATAATGACATCGCACTCTAACTCAGCAGCAGTTTTTTTTAGTCTAGGGGCCCTAATTGTAATATTTGCCTAGGGCCCCCGCCCTGTAAATGTACTGACGGCTCGGCCCACGTGTATCGAAAGCCAACACATAATTGATAGGCAAAGTAGGTGGCCGCCTAATGCTATCTCTCTGTTTTTATGGGGGGGGGGCCTGAAATGAAGCCCAGTCGCTTTAGATAATCTGCTATACGAATTCCAAAAAAAAAAAAGGAAAGAAAGTAATAATAACAGCAATCACAATTATGGATCTATTTGTATTAATCGACTATGCTTATGACTTTTTGAGGGTGCCATTTTTTAAAACTAGAATTCTTCCCGAGGGCCCTCCCTTGCCGAGGTAAATAGAGACTCAGAGATATTTGGTGGGCCCGTAGGCAAAAGTACCCACGAGGGTGACATGATATTTTAAAATAATCTATAGTAAAAAAAACGCTCGATCAGTTATTCAGATACGAACCTTGTTCTAAAAATAGATCTCGTCTGATCACTTCCACCTTTGAACCATTGACCTCACCTTTAACATCTACGTACATACTTTGACTCAGTCGTCTGTAAAGGTCTTTAACTGAGCCTATGTTGTGTTGGTTGAAGATTTCCCGCATCTGGTCTAAACAACCAAACTTGAATGATAAGATTAAAAAAACCAACCAATCAATGAACCAATCCTGAATGACGATTTGAAATGTAGTTTGATTTATCATTCAATAGAAAAGTTAGCCATCATTTTTTTTTAATAATCTGAAGTCAATCAACAAATCATGGACAGTAGAGTAATACTATATTAGTCAAACTCTAGCAAACTCTATATATATATTTCAGTCTATCAATAATGGGCTTAATCAATAATCAATGCGTCTCTTCAGTGAGTTTTGTACGGCTCCCCAAACGGGCCAGTATTTCTATTACCTAAGGGATGTCGGGGGCAAAAGAAAATGTAGAAATAATATGTTTCGGTAGCCGAGACATTATTATTTATAAGTAATTGAGTAATTGTATGGCTAGCACGCTGTTACTTCCATAGCTTAATTCAGGGCGACTTGTAACCTACATAGTCTGACATCGAACCCGGACTCTCAGGTCGATAGTCAAGCGTTCTACACAGCCCGACCAACCAACCGCCCTCTTGTTCACTAAATTTTTAGTTTTATGATATAAAAAAAAGTCGCAGCACGGCTCTCACTGATCTAACTCGAGACCAGACTAGCCAAACTGGCCAGTTTTGGTCGGTCTAATTTGTCTCTTTGTCTATTCATCCGTACAAGGTGTTAAGGAATAAAGTGTGTGTGTATATATATATATATATATATATATATATATATATATATATATATATATATATATATATGTATATATATTAGGGTGGGTTGAAAAAGAGAAAATATTGGAATATCATTACGGAACTCCGTATTTATTTGACAAATGACCTCTGAAATAATGAAACAAATTTTAAATTGTTTTTGTATTACAGGAAGTGCCCCATTTTTAAATTTGAAAATTGCGTTAACCAGCATTTTCAGCTTGATGCATTCTATTATTACTTGCTTAATTTTAAGATTTAGTAACTATATTATGCTTTTAATTTGTATGCCTGTTGTTTATTTCTATTGCAGGTTATTTATTTAGAACAATAAATTGAATGTTTTGTAACTTAATGGCTACAAGAAGCGTAACACGGCACTCAGTATTTGGCGATGCCGGTGAACTTCCTCACAATGTACTGCCAACTAATCGTCAAGTTGCGCAGCATTTCTTGCATATGAAAAAAAGAAAGATTGATTCCAACAAAGACAAATACAGAGCTGTATCAGATGCTGTTATCAGTCTGTGGAACAAAGCTTCCATTCCAACGATGCACTACCGATCTGTAATCAAACGTGTGGAAACAATGATTTCAACAGGTTCAGAACTGTCTCGTTCTAAATCAAGTTCAGCACGCCAGTCTACCTTTCTGGCCACTTTGGACTCATTGTTTGATATAACTGCATGTAAGTGCAGTATGTCTTATGACAATTCTACAAAACAAGTAAGCATATCTTGTAACTGTCCTAGAAATTTGAAAGTTCCACCAGATGAACTGTTGTTTTTATATGATCAAAGAAACTCTCGCAAAATGTTTATGGCAAATATAGACTTCCAAGCAACAACCAGATTGCAGAAGCGTTTACAACGAAAAATTGAAGAAGAAACAAGATGTAAAATGCCAAGAAAATTTTCAAGTGCTGAGAGTAACTTAAATCTTAGTGAAGAAGAATCTAGTAACAGTTGTGCAAGTGACCAAAGTGTTGCAGAGGACAGCGATGACGAGGTACTTCATGATAGTGATGATAAATCCAGTAGTATTGATGATGTAGCTAGTGATGATATATCCAGTCGTAGCGATGATGATGTAGCTGAAGGTCAGATGCGAATACCCCTTCCAAATTTAGCAAAAGAAGCAGACAGATATGGCATATCAGACAGAGCTGCAGCATCCCTAGCAACAGCAGTGCTTATCGATGTTGGCTTCATAACCAAACAGAATCAAAGCTTTGTGATAGACAAGAATAAAGTACATCGTGAGAGGCTGAATTTAAGAAAGGGTTTGCAATGTGATATGCGACAGTCACCAAAAGGTATCACACGTATTTACTTTGATGGTAGACGAGACACCACTTTGGTCAAAGTAAACAGAAGTGGCAAGTGGTATGGTGACACTACTGTTGAAAATCATTATGTTCTAGTTGAAGAACCAGGTAGTAGCTATCTGACACATGTGACGCCTTCATCAGGCAGAATTACTGATATTGCTAACAGTATTGTAAGTGTAATTAGAGAGCAAGATGCAAGTGATAGTATCTTAGCAATAGGCTGTGACAGTACAAATGCAAATGTCGGCAGTAAAGGTGGAATAATCCGTCATCTAGATGTGGCTTTAGGACGTCCTCTGAATTGGTTCATATGCTTGCTACACACAAATGAACTACCACTGTGCCATCTGTTTACAACACTGGATGGGCCAACATCTGGAGCAACGAGTTTCAGTGGTCCCATTGGTCGTGAACTTCATCATTGCGAACTGAAACATATTGCTAATTTTACAAAGATCACAAGTCAACACAGTATGCCTGTGTTAGATGAGGATGTGGTAGCTGATCTCTCATGTGACCAGAAATATTTATATGATATTGTAACAGCCATTAGAACTGGCGTTGTTTCTGAAAATTTATCAGCTAGAAAGCCTGGTCCCCTAAATCACTCACGATGGCTTACTTTTGCCAACAGGGTTTGCCGCCTGTATGTTGCTACAGACAATCCTTCTGCTAACCTTTGCATCATCACACACTTCATTGTAACTAACTATGCTGCAAACTGGTTCAACATAAAGCACAATACCTCGTGCACATATGGCGCAAGACATGTCTATCATGCAACTCAACTTCTCAAAGAACTTTCCAGTGAAACTGCTGCTATTGTCAAGCCCTACATTAGTCGCAGTGCATATTTTGCTCACTCAGAAAATATTCTTATTGCTATGCTGGCTGATTCAGACAAAAGTATTCGCTCAAGAGCAGTTGATATTATACTCCAGCAAAGACTCCAGGCATCTACAGCTGCAAAACGTCTGTTTAAAGTTCCGCCGATTAACTATGATGCAACAAACTACGTTGATCTGATTAACTGGGAAGATATCCAGGAGCCACCACTCACGATGAAGCTGACAGATGATGATATTGCTAAATTCAGCAATGAGCCACTCACTTTGAATTACAAGAACCACACTCAAGGAGTGGAACGTTGCATAAAACTGGTTACAGATGCCTCAAAAGCTGTTTATGGTTTTGAGGCCAGAGATGGTTTTATTCGTGCACGAGTAAATTCCCTCAATTTAATGCCTCGTTTTGATTCAAAACAAGATTATTGTGATAACTTTTTGCAGTAACGATTTGTTAGAAAAGGACATACCTATATTCTGTGAGTAATTACCATTGCTTGACTGTTTATATTTGCATACAATATTGATTTACGTTAGGTGTGTCTCATTATTTGATAAGTCTGCTGTGGTTGTCAATACTATAAAAGCGAGTATTTTCTAAATTAAAAATGGGGCACTTACAAGTGTCCAGAACTAATTTCTTTGTGGTTTTCTTTGGTTTCACATGCAAACGCAAAGTTTTCCTTAGTTCCGTGCCACATTTTTATTTTCAACCCACCCTAATATATATATATATATATTATATATATATAAAACAGCACTGAACTTTTTCTGCTATGACGAAGTAGAACACTTGATGGGTGAGAGGGTAACCTCGTTTCATTGGTTCCATCATGAAATTCAAACACTCCGAGGAAAATGAACACTGCGGCCATTGGCTGGTGGGGAATAAATGAATGTATATTAGCGTGCACGTTTGTTCTGGGGGGGGGGGGGGGGAGTGGCTCTAATGGAGGTCGGCGCTAGATAGAAACGTTTATAGGTTTTAGGGGAATTCCAGGTAGAGACCTTGATAGGTTTTAGTGGAATTCTACGTATAGACCTTAATAGCTTTTAGGGGAATTCTAAGAAGAGACCTTGATAGGTTTGGTGTGTGTGGAGGAGGAGGGGAGAGCTTATAGTCGAGTTAAAAAGTTTTAAAAAGCTCTTGATAGAGACGTTGATATGTTTTATGGGGTGGGGATGGGAAGGGGGGGGGTCTAGGTAGAGTTGATAGGTTTTAGGTAACTCTAGACAAAAAGCTTCCTTAGGAGAACCCAATGTAAATATTATTATAGGCCAGCTGCTCAGTGGCGGCTCTCGTAAAGGCACCGTGTGGCTGCAAAGCGTGAGGTTCCCATCTAGATATATTGATTATTTATTGATTGATGTTTAGTTCAGTGTATCGTATACAATACAATCTGAAAAAAAAAAGCTTAACTATTGCTCGCACTTTTCCCCACCAGGTGTTTGGCTTAATATTTATTTTGAAATGATATTCTCTAGGGGAATTTTGTTTTAATTTTATATAAATAAGAGGCCCCAAAATATTGAGTAGTATTAAAAAAAAAACAGAAATATTTTGTATTTTTCAAAAGGGAGACTCAAACTTTTGTAGGCCAGGGCTCCAAAAGTTGTAAATCCGGCTATGTATATATAGATAGATAGAGAGAGAGAGAGAGAGAGAGGTGATAGATAGATAGACAGACAGACAGACAGACAGACAGAAAGAAAGAAAGATAGATAGATAGATAGATAGATAGGTAGGTAGGTAGGTAGGTAGGTAGGTAGGTAGGTAGGTAGGTAGGTAGGTAGGTAGGTAGGTAGGTAGGTAGGTAGGTAGGTAGGTAGATAGATAGATAGATAGATAGATAGATAGATAGATAGATAGATAGATAGATAGATAGATAGATAGATAGATAGATAGATAGATAGATAGATAGATAGATAGATAGATAGATAGATAGATAGATAGATAGATAGATAGATAGATAGATAGATAGACAGACACAATTACTCACTTGCCCCTGTTGTCTGTATGCGTTTCCAACAATAAACGAACGCACCTGTCCCCTTTATCTCCTCTGTATACGCCGTCGTTGCCCGGAAGTGCCGATGACGTATTACCCAGACTTTTCCACGTCCAGTCAAAAATGAACGGGGCGTTGATGATTGGTAGAAATTGTTTATAGTAGAAGGCATCTTGATTCTGGGTGATGCAGCATAATAGCAGAGTGGTGATAGGCAATGATAGGCCTAAAAAAATTGCTACTAAGTTTACATCTATAACATAGGCCCCCCAGATGTTTAGCTAGAAGAGCGTAGTCTGTGGAGGGCCGTTACTTAACTGCCATTCAGGGACTGCAACGGTCGTACTAAATGCCATTCTTGTGTTGTTGTTTTTTTTTTGGGCCTTGGTACATTTGCAGGTCCTAGGTAAAAGTACCTTTGTAAGTCCTAGGCAAATAAACAGTGAACGGGCATATAAAAAAGTACTTTTGGGGCCCCCTTGGCAAAAGTGCTGTCAAAAGTGTCAAGGCCGTCGGTCGCAAACATGGGCTTCTATTAATGTTTGAAAAATGTGGCCCATGACGTGCGACATGTCACATGACAAGCAGGCCCATGAGGTTTGAATGTCACATACAGACAGACCGATGTGAGAAAAAAAATTTATAACACAATTACTGACCTGAATGTAGGGTAAAGATTTCTCACTGTATTCCTGCAAGTTTGCACTGAAGTTCTTCAGAGTTTTGATCAAAGTCTGTGGGCACCGCAGTTTGCCCGTCTCACAGTCTTGGGTTGCCAGAAGCAGAGCACCTGTCAAACAAACATTAGTGTAGTGGAATTTTTCCAGGTGAAATTTGTTTCAAAGTCGTCCCACAAGTCCACCCACCAAGCTTTCAATGGTACCTGACTTTAGTTGGGGAAGTAAAGGTTGCTGGGCGTTGTGCTAACCACACAATCCCATCATATGCCGGGTCATAGAAACAGATAAATTCTACACTTCATCTGCCCCAGTGGCCCATTCGGGCTAAGGGAACTTTACTTTTTTTTTTACCTGTGTAGGTGTAGTTCCTACATTTCGATTTGCATGAGTTCATAAAGAGAGCATCTAACGCACGCTCCTGCTCCCAATGTACCTTTGACTTTGGGGGCTGTAAAGGTATAATTGTGTAAAGGTATAGAAGTGTAAAGGTATAATTGTTTCGTGTAAAAATATAATTGTTTCGAAACAGTAAGATCACTTTTAATTTAACTAAATCCGAGTTTTTTATATTTCCGGAAGTAAGAAAGAATTATTTAAGACAGTTGAAGATCCACTCTCGTATAGGACAGACGTGTCATTGTAGTTATTCTGAGTGATATATATTATTTATTCTGAGTGATCACGAGAGAGTTATAGTTCACCTCCATGTTGGAGATATTGTGCTAGACAGTTTATTATATACATGTACTTGGATATTATTGATGGATCCTTTGAACTTGATTGAGTTCCTATTTGAATGTGATAATTTATTGGATTGATTTTACAATATGTACTCGGAATTTATTTCATCATTTTTATAATATTATTGTGTCGAGAATAAATACTTGAATCAGCAAAGTACTCTTGTATCAAGTTATTTTGATGTTGTGATTTGTAAATAAGAAAGAACCGCCACAGCTACCGAATACACGCCTCCAGTTCACAATGATATAAAAAAGTAATAACCTGTCAAGGCTGATAGCAGTGATAGCCCAAAACATATACCCTGACAGGGGCCACCTAATGTACCTTTACTTAGATACCCCCTGCCCTGCCGCCCCCCCCCCCCCCCCAATATCGTAAGAATTGCTCTGATCCTTTGTTTAGTGCAGCAGAGCTGTAAGGGCAGGTAACTCAGTTTGCACAGAAAATAGAGCTTATCAGACGACACTTTTTTCTGTACTTCTTTTTCATCGTCCTTTTTGGCTCTACAGCCCATTTAGGGCCCTGGCCTGCCATACTACTCTTCTCCATTTTCCCCCGATCCATGGTTTTCTTCCTCCACTCTCTCACTCCTATAGCTTTAAGGTCTTTCTCCCTTTCCTTTCTGTACACCGTTCTTAATGATTTATGAAACGAACAAAAAAAATACCTTGACAAAATCGGACACCTAACAGTCCATCCAAGTTCATGGAAGAATAATCCTCACCTACAAACTGTATTCCCTTTTGTAAGGCCCCCAAGACTTCTTCGAGGAGACCATGAAGTGACCCCGTGCTCGGTTGGACCGCTGCTGACGCTGACGATGATAAAAATGGCGAGCAATGTAGTGCTGTAGTATTCTGGGATTCGATACATTTCGGACATTTTCACACGTCTAATGTAAAAAAATAAATAAAATAAAAAATAATGAAAGAAAGCTGTCTTGCCAGAAAGAGCCCCAAATATTGGAAAATGGGCCCTTCCCATAAAATGAAAATGCGCTTCATGCCCCCTCCCCCCACGCCCCGTGGGCCCACTGCATGAACGCCCGGGCTAACAAACAGAAACAAAAATTCTATTCTTGCTTCGATCTTAATACTGATAACGAAATATTATTGTTAGTATAGGAACATCCCACTTACTGGGAGGCAGGGCCGTTTTTTATGGATGTGCAAACTAGGTGGAGAGCCCTTCAGCTATTGGGCCCCATTTTTAATGCTTTTTTAACACAAAAAATATATTCATTTATAAAAGCTGGTCTTATAATCCAAACACTGAAAACGCTAAACATCTTTTTAAACATGAGAAATGGGATTATCTCTACTCGTATATAAATGGGATTATCTCTACACGTATATAAATGGGATTATCTCTACACGTATATAAATGGGATTATCTCTACACTTATATAAATGGGATTATCTCTACACGTATATAGCAAGGGCCTGGCCTGAATCCGAATGGGCCTATTTCGGGTCCCTAGCAGAATTAAACTAATATTAGAAATAAAACTTTATCAGCAGAGAATTAAACAAATCCCGTAATTCAACAGCACAGATCTGTTCTTCTAACCCAGTGGTCAGCAAACTTATCAGCCAAAGAGCCAAAAATGAACATTACAACAATTTAAAAAAAAATTGGTAGCCAAATCTGTTTGTTTAGTAAACTTTTATTACACTAAATTTTATTCCACTAAATAAGTAGTACACTAAATAAAACTAAATGCCAGAGCCGCACTTAATAAGCCAATGAGCCACATGCGGCTACGGAGCCGCACTTTGCCGACCACTGTTCTAACCAATGAAAATATAACACACAGATCTTCCAATGAAAATGACTACATGCCCTGGAGATGAAACTAACCTTTAACCCCCCCAAAAAAAAACATCCTTTTAGCGGTCCGTTGAATCAAATCAGCGTATAGCCAACTACGATACTGGGTGTAAGCTTAATATAATTTAAAAAGCAACATCTTGCGCAGATATCAGGCATATCATTAAGCTAAATAGTACACAGCACTCTGACAGCAGTGTTGAAGTGTGCTGTGTGTGTGTGTGTATATATATATATATATATATATATATGTGTGTGTGTGTGTGTGTGTGTGTGTGTTTAATCCTGCGGCTCTCAGTAAGGTAAGTACATTCCATTATGAATGGCCTCAACTGCAAAGTATATGTTTATTTTTTGAGAGCCGGTGAAGTTGGATGATGTGATTTTGTTATCGTGTGACGTTGAATCATCTACGTTTGACGCTCGGATAAACAGGGAAAGTAAATGAAGGTTGACCCCCCCCCCCCCCCAAATTAGAAAAAAAATGCGGAACTCTTTAAAAAAAAAAATTTAATAAATACAGTGGATTCCGCTTAATTGGGACAGCCGCTTATTTTGGGACAAATCTCAAAGAAACCAAAACCAAGAAGCCAATGGTAAATGAAATGTGTATGTTTAATTGGGACAACCGCTTAATTGGGACAAAAAGCCTCGGTCCCGATGTGTCCCAATTAAGCGGAATCGACTGTATTGCGAATGTTACACATTCATTGATTGTAGGGGAGGGGGCGGGGGGCGGGTTGGTGGGGTACTACAACGATGGATATTTGATCAAGTGGTGAGCGTCTCATCAAGTTTGGCAACCTCCTCGCGACCAAAAGAAGCAGTGACATAGCGAGCTAAACCCACGCCCGGGGCACAATACCTTTTAAGCGCCCCCCCTCCTTCGAAAACCATATAATATCATATGTTTTGCAGACCATTTGGCGCCCCCTTTGTGAGCAGCGCCCGCCGCATGATGCCTCCATTGCCCTGCGCCCGCCCCCCCCCTCGCTACGCCACTGCCCCGAAGACTAAGAAGTCCCTTCCCAACAAATGTTTGCCTTTCAGAAGATTTAGGGACGATTCTGAAAATAAATACCACGTAATATTATAAAGTGGGGGGGGGGCGTATAATTCCATGGCTATTGTGAATATTAACCGCTTTCTGTCCCTCACGCTCGTGTGTAATTAATGTGTCACACAGGAGTTGTGAATTCATTAGTCCATTGTGTCAGCAACTGTTCAACAGTAGAAAACATTGTGTCAGCAACTGTTCAACAGTAGAAAACATTGTGTCAACAACTGTTCTAAACTATAACATATAATATCATATGTTTTGCAGACCATTTGGCGCCCCCTTTGTGAGCAGCGCCCGCCGCATGATGCCTCCATTGCCCTGCGCCCGCCCCCCCCTCGCTACGCCACTGCCCCGAAGACTAAGAAGTCCCTTCCCAACAAATGTTTGCCTTTCAGAAGATTTAGGGACGATTCTGAAAATAAATACCACGTAATATTATAAAGTGGGGGGGGGGCGTATAATTCCATGGCTATTGTGAATATTAACCGCTTTCTGTCCCTCACGCTCGTGTGTAATTAATGTGTCACACAGGAGTTGTGAATTCATTAGTCCATTGTGTCAGCAACTGTTCAACAGTAGAAAACATTGTGTCAGCAACTGTTCAACAGTAGAAAACATTGTGTCAACAACTGTTCTAAACTATAACATATAATATCATATGTTTTGCAGACCATTTGGCGCCCCCTTTGTGAGCAGCGCCCGCCGCATGATGCCTCCATTGCCCTGCGCCCGCCCCCCCCTCGCTACGCCACTGCCCCGAAGACTAAGAAGTCCCTTCCCAACAAATGTTTGCCTTTCAGAAGATTTAGGGACGATTCTGAAAATAAATACCACGTAATATTATAAAGTGGGGGGGGGGGGCGTATAATTCCATGGCTATTGTGAATATTAACCGCTTTCTGTCCCTCACGCTCGTGTGTAATTAATGTGTCACACAGGAGTTGTGAATTCATTAGTCCATTGTGTCAGCAACTGTTCAACAGTAGAAAACATTGTGTCAGCAACTGTTCAACAGTAGAAAACATTGTGTCAACAACTGTTCTAAACTATAACATACTGTATCAGCAAGTGTTCTAAACTATAACTTACTGTATCAGCAAGTGTTCTAAACTATAACATACTGTATCAGCAACTGTTCTAAATTATAACATACTGTATCAGCAACTGTTCTAAATTATAACATACTGTATCAGCAACTGTTCTAAACTATAACATATTGTATCAGCAACTGTTCTAAATTATAACATATTGTATCAGCAACTGTTCTAAATTATAACATATTGTATCAGCAACTGTTCTAGACCAGTGCTTCTCAAACTTTTTGAAGTCACGGCTCCCCTTGGAACGCCAATCAATATGTCGCGGCCCCCCTATTTTTTTTTTTTGGTTTAGATTGCTTAATTTTTTTTATTTTTCGAAATTCCACGGCCCCCCTACGAACAGTCCACGGCCCCCTAGGGGCCGCGGCCCACCACTTTGAGAAGCACTGTTCTAGACTATAACTATCCTTGCTGTCGAACGTTGCACTCACACCTAAATCAGTACCCTAGAATGAATTCACGCAGACGTGATTGATTACTTCATTGCAACAGCCGTGGAAAAAAAAATAAATAAATTGCTTGCCAGTGAGATGATGAGACAGTTGGTTGACAGTCTGGAGCCCTCAGGGAATTAAAAAAAAAAACCCGGAAGTCTTAGCTTAGGGTCGCCGTAAAGTGGGTAATGCGCAGCAATCTTTTATAATGTGACAGTCTTGTGTGTGTGTGTGGTGTGTGTGTGTGTGTATAAGTGGGCACCCATCATTCAATCATGGCTGCTAACGCCGCACCTGAATTACTTAGCCAATTGCGCATGTGCGGTATTAGAGGGGGTGGGGGGAGAGAGAAGGCTGGGCTAGTTGAGACTGTCAGAAAGGTCAAGATTGCTTGACGGCAGCTCTACATAACACACACTCACACACACACAGCATATGTAGTCCCAACTACAAATGATGGGTGACTCCCATATCGGGGAATCAAACTCGTGAAGTACACCATAATAATCATAATCACTATCACCGTGACATCTTTTTTGAACAATACAGGAAGGAAAAAAAACGTAACCATTAAAATTTAATGAAACATCAAAAGTAAAAAAAATAGCATAGTTATTTATTTTTGTTTTAATAATTTGCAATTTATCGTTATATTTTTGGACAATTAGACATACTAGCTGCACCCTGCAAAAACTTTGCATAGAGTTATCCCCCTTAGGTTTGATCGGTAGGCTAGGTTATTTTTTTTGGTTTCCGGCAGATCCGATTTTTTCATGATTGTATTTTAAACTGGAATACTGTTGTATTCATTCTTTAATTTCGATTTAACGCGGAGCCCAAATCGCTTTTATACTAATTACTAGCTGTACCCTGCAAAACATTTGCATAGAGCCCTAATCGCTTTTATATATATATATTATGTTAAAATGAGCCTGTATTTGACTACGTTTATATCATGGTAATAAAACATAAGTAAAACAGAACCTGGAAATGAATACATATCAGTATATATGTTTATTTCTTAACAACAAAAATTTAAGTCAAACAAAACCTTCCCCCTTGAATACACATTTCTTTATTGCTTGACAGTAGAACATAAGTTGAACCGAAACTTTTTAATAAATATATGTAAGTAGTACATTTCTTACCAATAAAACATAAGTTAAACAAAACAAATAATAATAGAACACGTTTGATAACAAAACAATACAAATATAAAACATAATAATAAGTAGAAATATAACCTAGCCATAGTTCAATAAATAGATATATAACATAGTCATAGTTCAATACATATATATAATATATCCACAGTTCAATACATACATAATATACATATATATATATGAATATATGTATATATATATATCTCTATATATACATCGCCAAACATCAGCATCTATTTCATGACAGGATTAAACAGTTGAGTGACGAAGTAATGTAGATAGAGACCTAAAGTGCCCAAGCCCAGCCCTGTTGTGTGGGAGGAGCAGTCACCTGTTGGGTGAGGGACAAAAAAACAACAACAACTGTAACAACTGCTGCACTGTAACAAATTGGGAATTTTAAAGCTAAAAAAAAATTCTGCTGTAAAAAAAACAAACATTTGGGAGTCGTGGAGCTGCCAGATTTTTTCGGCTCCGGCTCCAGCAAAAAGTAGCGGCTCCCGGCTCCTCGGCTCCGGCTCTGCAAGCCTAACAGCAAGTGTTCTAAACTATAACATATTGTATCAGCAACTGTTCGAAACTATAACATATTGTATCAGCAACTGTTCGAAGCTATAACATATTGTATCAGCAACTGTTCGAAACTATAACATATTGTATCAGCAACTGTTCGAAACTATAACATATTGTATCAGCAACTGTTCGAAGCTATAACATATTGTATCAGCAACTGTTCTAAACTATAACATATTGTATCAGCAACTGTTCGAAACTATAACATATTGTATCAGCAACTGTTCTAAACTATAACATATTGTATCAGCAACTGTTCGAAGCTATAACATATTGTATCAGCAACTGTTCTAAACTATAACATATTGTATCAGCAACTGTTCGAAGCTATAACATATTGTATCAGCAACTGTTCGAAACTATAACATATTGTATCAGCAACTGTTCGAAACTATAACATACTGTATCAGCAACTGTTCTAAACTATAACATATTGTATCAGCAACTGTTCTAAATTATAACATATTGTATCAGCAACTGTTCAAAACTATAACATATTGTATCAGCAACTGTTCTAGACCAGTGCTTCTCAAACTTTTTGAAGTCACGGCTCCCCTTGGAACGCCAATCAATATGTCGCGGCCCCCCCTTTTTTTTTTGGTTTAGATTGCTTAATTTTTTTTATTTTTCGAAATTCCGCGGCCAAAAATCATTGAGTTTTAATAGATCGAGGGGACGGGCGGGTGGTCGTGGTAGGGTCCTGGGTTCAAAACCTCAGTGAGAACCTTGTGGATTTTTTTTTCCAGGTCATGGTGTAAATCCCACAAGTCCACCCACCTTTAAATGGGTCAACCTGACCTTAAGTTGGGGAAATTAAAGGCGGGCTGGGCGTTGTGCTAACCACACAATCCCTTCATATGCCCGAGGTTATAGAAACAGATGAATTCTACACTTCATATGCCCCGATGGGCCCTCGGGGGCTTAAGGGAACTTTTCACTTTACTCAATAAGTAGATCAGTGGACAATATAGATGTCGAGAAGTGAATCAAATAAACAACGACCGAAGCAGGCCCGTAGCGTGCGGAGGGGGGTTGGGGGGGCCGACCCCCCCTGCCGCATTTTGTCTGGCCCCCTCTGCTTGTTTGCTCTACTTAGTAAAATGTATGCCCTGCCCCCCTGCTATTGGCTGACCCCTGTTGTAGAATGCCTGGCCCCTGCTGTAGAATTTTCACGCTACGGGGCTGGACTGAAGTCGTTAAGGGCTTGAGACCAGGGGGGGGGTGGCCAAACTTTGTGAACCGGGCCACGTTAGGCCTTTTTAAATTAGACAGAAGGTCGAAAGTATGGGGTAGTTACGTAAACGAGCAAATGATGTGGACAGGGGTCAAACAGCAGTGACGTATTGGTAAAATAAGAAGTAAGGGAGAGCATAGTGGGAGCAAAAAAAAGTGGGAGTTGTCGGGACATGAAAAAAAGTACTGGAGGAACGCGTTCCCGGTTCTGAAAAAAACGGTAAGGGAACGTTGTTCCACCACGTCCCCCCTCCCAATACACCACTGTCAAACAGCCAGTAAAAGTAAAGTTCCCTTTACCCTAAAGGGCCATCGGGGCAGATAAAGTGTCGAATTCATCTGTTTCTATAACCTCGGCATATGAAAGGGATTGTGTGGTTAGCACAACGCCCAGCCGCCTTTACTTCCCCAACTTAAGGTCAGGTTGACCCATTTAAAGCTGGGTGGACTTGGGGGACTTTCACCAGGACCTAAAAAAATTCCCAAGGTTCTCACTGAGATTCGAACCCGGGACCCTACGGTCGACAGTCGAGCGTTCTACACCACACGACCACCCGTCCCCTTAAACAGCCAGACGCGTCGTTTTAGATCCGCGAGACGTATTTGACCTTTTAGACTTTTAGACTTTTCGGCTTGACCCAAGGCTTGAATCTATCGGCCTTCGTATTATCCAAACCTAGCAATGTGCATGTGACGTCCCTGTAAGGATGAGATCAAATCTCTTAGATCCTATAAACCACTAATGTGGACGGTTTTTTTTTATGGTGCCCTTCTTTCATCCCCACCATAGCCGATAGTGGAATGGCCTTGGAGGCACCACGGGAGATATGAATGGAGCTTGAGCCAAGAACTGAAAGTTTCCTTGGTCCTCACCGGAGATCGAACCAGGTACCTTCAGGTAAAATAGAGCTCATGTCTATCCGGTGTTTGCAAAGTGCGCTATGTCTATGACACGTTTGTTCCTTCTAAGCTGTGCGCGCGTGTTATCGCATGCACACGACTCAACGAGCGCGTACACATAGGCCTATCTCTATACTTATAAGAGGCATTTGCTGTCTGTCTGTCTGTCTGTCTGCCTGTCTGTCTGTCTGTTCCCTTATAACTCAAGATCCAGAAAATCAAATAACGTGAAGTGAAACCTCGGTCGAAAATAATAATATGATTCTGGATGCACTGAAATGGTTTGTTTTTAGTAAAACCAACATGCGTATATTTTTCAAGTTCCTGACTATGGGGCAGCACGTATGGTGAAAATTCTACAGCAGGGGCCAGGCATTCTACAGCAGGGGCCAGGCAATAGCAGGGGGGGCAGGTAATACATTTTACTAAGTAGAACAAATAAGCAGAGGGGGCCAGACAAAACGCAGGGGGCCCCGGTCCCCCCGCATGCTTCGGGCCTTCTATGGGGGTGAACGCGACAAAATTTGCATAACTTTTTATCAGCGGCATGTTTGCGTGGCACAATTACAAAAATTTTTGTCTCGTTTGATACTATATTAATAGGGAGCCGGAGCCGGAGCCGTCAAATTTGTGGGAGCCGGAGCCGAAAAAAATTTGGCGGCTCCGCAAGCCTGCTTGCAACTAGTATATATATATAAGCCGTTGTGGTTTCGCGCATTTTTTTTTTAAATGCCTTTGAAATCCAAGTCTGTTTACCCGTAAATGGAAAATAAATGAACATTGAATGACAGTCTACATACAACCTTTCCAATGATCGAACCAGTAAATAATAACACATCTCTCGCTCACTTACTGCACTTTCAAACCCCCTTCTTTCAAATTTAGGAATGCAATAAAATGAAAAAAAACACGCGTAATGATGAGATGTTTTCAAAATTACTATCAAAAAAAAAAGGGACAACTGACCAGTCATCTTATTGTCTTTCATCAGCCTTCTGCCGGTTGGGTTATTATAATCCCTGTAAAACAAAACAAAACAACAAAAAAAATTAAATCATTTCGAAAGTACATTGACGTCTCGCTCTCCAAGACCTTAGAACACAATTATATCTAAAAATTAAAAAAAAAAGTTCTACCTTTTTTTTAGCGAATCTAATATTTTGTTGAGCTCTTCTTCTGACTCGGGAAAGCAAGACAATCCGAAACATCCGCTGGGTTTCTGCCATTTCAGAACCATCCTAAACCAGTCCTCCCGAAAGAATTCTTTGAATCCAAGGAGTCCGCACACATTTTCTGAAGTCGAGACAAATACCATTACAAGCCTCATAAATATAATGGATTGGTTGGGTGTTTTACCTGTCTGAATGTAGGTAGAGTCACGCCTCGGTTTTCATTGCTTTTGTTTTCCTTAACAAATGTCATGCTTAGACAGACATACAAACGCTTAGACAGGCAGAGAAACGATCAGACTGACCAATGCTCATACAGATAAATAGACAGGCAGACAGACAGACATACAGACAGATAGATAGATAGATAGATTGACTGACTGACTGACAGACAGACAGACAGATAGATAGATAGACAGACAGACAGACAGACAGACAAACAGACAGACAGATAGATAGATAGATAGATAGATAGATAGATAGATAGATAGATAGATAGATAGATAGATAGATAGATAGATAGATAGATAGATAGATAGATAGATAGATAGATAGATAGATAGATAGATAGATAGAAAACAATATTTAGCCCTTTTAACCCACTTATGTGACTTTATTTTTAAAGATAGCTTTCTTTCCTCCCCCACCACAGCCGACAGTACTCTGGCCTTGGGGCCACCGAGTGAGATACAGAGGGGACCTAATTCAAAACCGGTAAATATCCATTGATCCTCACCAGTGGCGGTACAACGTTGTTCAGTTACGCACCTTGTTCTAAAAATAGATCTCGCCTGATGTCTTCCACGTTTGAACCCTTGACCTCACCTGTGACCTCGGCGTAGATGCTTTGACACAGACGCATGTCGTAGTTCCGGATTGAGCCCATGTTGTGTTTGTTGAATATTTCTTGCATCCGGTCTAAACAACCAAACTTGAATGGCAAGATTAAATTTAATCAGTTAATCAACCATTCACAAGCGGTTAAATAAAAAATTTAAAAAAATTGACTGGTTTGGTAAAAAAAAAAATGTATATTTTTTATCAAAAACTTTTTTCTTTGAAACTAATTTCGTCCTTTAATGTTTTCAAAAATAAATTTCATCAATAAATGCAGTGCTTTAATATTCATCATTGTTAGTTCATCTATTGACCATACCAACAAGTACCGTATTTCCCCATGTATAAGCGCCCCCTTTGTATAAGCCACCTCCCCCTTTCCCAATTTTTGGACTGAAGTTTTGAAAAAAATATTTTATTAGAGAAACAAGTTATAAAGAAAGAAAATTTACAAAGAAACAAAATTCAAGATTCATAACAATCACTCATACACTCATCATCACTGTCTTTTTGGGCTTGAAAATTTTGGAAAAAAAAGGGGTGGCTTATACTTGGGGAAATACGGTAATCAATGCTAAATCATTTTCGAGGTAAAAGCTTACGACAGTCCGCTCATTATTGTCGCCAATGTACTTATTTGGTGGTCCGGTAACGTATGACATTCTGAAGAACCACATTTCACTTTTTTTTAAAGTTTAAATTAGTGGTTCTCAAACTTTTTTTGCGACTGTATAGAGCGACTGTATAGTGCGACTGTATAGTGCTACTGTATAGACCTTTCTCATAAAGTAGTCCCCTTACTGAATTGTTTGTTTAGACGGTACCAATTAAAGTACTTGAATTTGCGAATAATAAATTTCTGTTGCCGCTATTCTTTTAATTTTAATCATGAAAATCAAATAATCAAAATATAATATATTTTTCAGTGTGATTATTTATTATTATCTTAAATGTTAAAACTATAACAATGTTTTTCTGATTTTTAATATTATACGATATAATTTTTATAATTAAAGACCGCTGCTAACACTAGTGTATGCTCTCGACATTTTAATCTTAATATTTTAATGGGCTGTCTGTAAACAGTTAAACATGTGTTTAATGCAAACAACTTCAACTCAGTAAAAAAGTACAATTGTATACCAATATGTATAAAGTTGACATTTTGAATATGACTCATTGTAGTCCGACTTCCTTGACCAAAAGGATATGTTTTTTGTTAATTTGTCATTTTTCAAACATTCGTATCTGGCTGTACATATATAAATTCCCTTCTCGCACCAAAAAATCACCAGATATTTTCATTTTAAAAAATATTAAATAAGTAACATATTTTATTATAATATCATATGTTTTTCCTTTTACCTGTAAATTATGAGGTTCGTGATTTTTTCTCTGGCTTCTATAGCATCTCGCTGATAGTTTGACTACATTTCCTAGTGTAGAGCTAAGTTCTGTAACTGTATATTGTTTATTTAAGAAAAATAACACATTGACCATCACCTCAGCATAATGAACAGTGGCGCAACCGGGGGGGGGGGGCCCTTGAGGCCCCCCAGACCAAATCATCAATACATATTTTACTATATAAAGTTACTAAAAAGACTGTTAAACTGTCTTTTTTCCATATGTGAGCCCCCCCCCCAGCACTTTTCGCTGGTTGCACCACTGAATACTACCGAGTTTTAATTACTATCTATCGCACAATATATGCTAACCAAAAATATACTGTTTTAACAATCATGGTTAAATAATATAATGTACATGAGCATGGGCGTATCTATCCCTAAACAGGTAACCAGCCCCGTAGCGTGAAAATTCTACAGCAGGGGCCAGACATTTTACAGCAGGGTGCAAGGCAATAACAGGGGTGTGGGCAGGTAATACATTTTACTAAGTAGAGCAAATAAGCAGGGGGCCCGGCCTCCCTGCCCCCCCCCGCACGATACGGGCCTGCTGGTAACCCTAATCGTCAATTATAAAAACTTTAAATAACAATTTTAGTGTAAAATGTAACTTTTCATGTCATGGACATACTAATTCTCAGAGAAGTATTTGTAACCCTTCGTAACTTCTCTCTCTGATATCGGGATATTTTGTGACTTTAAAAACTTGTCAACATCACAAAAATTAAATTTTGGTATTAAATTTAAAGTCATTTTATCATATATTAGACAAAAAAAGTAGGAAAAATAATCGAGCTAAGTATTAATCAAGTATATACAAAGCGACCGGAAGCCCATTATAACCCTTTCACAAAGACAGCTGACGCGCAGGAATACAAGTGAGAAAGGTCTATAGTGCGACTGTATAGTGCGACTGTATAGTGCGACTGTATAGTGCGACTGTATAGAGTGACTGTATAGTGCGACTGTATAGTGCGACTTTATAGTGCGACTGTATAGTGCGACTGTATAGTGCGACTGTATAGTGCGACTGTATAGTGCGACTGTATAGAGTGACTGTATAGTGCGACTGGATAGTGCGACTGGATAGTGCGACTGTTTAGTGCGACTTTATAGTGTGGCTGGATAGTGTGACTATATAGTGCGAAAGTATAGTGCGACTGTATGTCCAAGTGTACCCCCTCACCAGTGGTGTATTGGGAGGGGAACGACGTTCCCTTACCTTTTTTTTCAGAACCGGGAACGCGTTCCTCCAGTACTTTTTCATGTCCCGACAACTCCCACTTTTTTTTTTTTGCTCACATTATGCGTTCCCCTTACTTCTTATTTTATCAGTATATCACTGCCACTCACAAGTAAGTTCGCGAATACATGCAATTAATTTTTAGAATGGAACGTGCTTTAGTTTTGTCTAAGGCGATATTTGGGTACTTATTTGTCGCTTCGTATCCCTGCATAATATTTCCCGTACACCTTTGGGGTACGTATGCCACCAGTTGAGAGCGACTGGTTTAAATGGCTATAAATATCCGCACATAGCAATTTACTCTCCAATTTACCGACGTGATGTGTGTGTGTGTGGCAAAACACTTTGGTTGTGCAACTTTTGGAAGGAAAATTGTGTGCGGCCACATCGCGGTATTTAGGACAACAGAATGAAAACGTTCGTGCATTATGGCGCAACGTGTGCACGCGCTCGGTGTGCGCACAGAACACCGTACCATAATAAATTTAACAAGATTCAACTAAACGAAGAGGCGCATCTGGCTCTGGGAGCCAAATTCACTCAACGTTGGCCCCGTATTGTAACTTACAGGAAAACATAAAAAGTGTGCATCGAGGTTCTTTGCGCGAGTTGACTGACAGAGACTCGTTCTTGATGGTAGGCATACATGGCGGCTGCTGTGGGGGAAGGGGGGGGGCACTGCTGAGGGGAACACCACTTCTTAAGGCACTCTGCTGCTAAGGGGGTCCAATTTCTAAAAGCACTCCACTGCCAATGGGGGGGTCTGACTTCTTAAGCTACGCCACTGCTAAGGGGGCACCACTTCTTAAGGCACTCCACTGCTAAGGGAGCCCAACTTCTTCAGGCACTCCACTGCTAATAGGGGCACAGCTTCTTATGGCAATCCACTGCTAAGGGAGCCCAACTTCTTCAGGCACTCCACTGCTAATAGGGGCACAGCTTCTTATGGCAATCCACTGCTAAGGGAGCCCATTCCGCTGGCAACGCACTGCTCTAGACTCTTTTCGCCGTAATCCAGCGATAATATAAAGGTTAATGTGAGACTTGGCGGACGGATGGCCGAGCGGCGTAGAGCGCTTAACTGCCGACCTGAGAGTCCCCGAGTTCTCTCCTTTTGGCGTAAAGTACCCCAAGTTTAAACAATGGTCCGTAAAATGTTATCACTGAAAAACAAACGAAACAAACAAACAGACAAACAAACAACTAACCTTTTCTGTCACAATAAAATAAACCAACTGATGAGTTATGGCGTAGGCTTTCATGTCGGGTTGCGTCATCATGGCCCAGCACTCCTGGTCGACCGAACATCTGGGCAACTCGCTGTGGGGGCGGGGGCGAGGGGGGGGGGGTCAATAAAAATGTGTGCGTACGACAGACACGTGAAAGTTGTTTTGTTTTTGTTTTTTTTTTTATTTGAGATAATAACGAGTAGGATTTAGTAAAAGCTGAACCAAATAAAGTGAGGTAGAAATTGTGTATTTTGTATTGTGTATTTGTGTAATGGCACCGCTCATTTAGTTACGTCAACAACATGAGGGGGGGAAGGGGGTGGGGGGGTGGGGTCTGAAAAAAGTTCAACGGTTGTTGACAGGGGGGGGGAGGGGAAGGAGGAGGAAGGGGGGGGTCGAATATCTTTTGACGTCGAAATGAGAGAGGCGAGATAAGCAAAGCCTACAGAACGTTGGGTGGGTGGATGGATGGATGGATAGATTGATTGGCAAACAGATAGATAGATAGATAGATAGATAGATAGATAGATAGATAGATAGAGAGATAGATAAATAGATAGATAGATAGATAGATAGATAGATAGATAGATAGATAGATAGATAGATAGATAGATAGATAGATAGATAGATAGATAGATAGATAGATAGATAGATAGATAGATAGATAGATAGATAGATAGATAGATAGATAGATAGATAGATAGATAGGTGCAGCCCCGTAGCGTGAAAATTCTACAGCAGGAGCCAGGCATTCTACAGCTGGGGCCAGGCAATAGGCAATAGCGGGGGGGGGGGGGGGGCAGGTAATACATTGTACTAAGTAGAACAAATAAGCAGAGGGGGCCAGACAAAACGCTACGGGCCTGGATAGATAGATAGACAGATCACCAGATACTCACTTTCCCATGTCGTCTATATTCGTGCCCAGCAGTAGACCAATGCAACTGTCCCCTTCATTCTCCCGGTAGGTGGAGTTGCTGCCTTGGATTGCTGATGACGTATTTCCCAGACTTTTCAACGACCAATCAGTATAAAAAGGGGCGCTAATAATTGGTTGAAATCTGTTATAGTATGCTACGTCTTGTTCCTGGAAAATACAAACAAGAACGGATGAACCTGAACAAAGATCGGCATATGTTTATCAGATTGTAAAGATACTCCGTAATTTTTTCACCATTATTTTTTTTTTTTTAAAATCATTTCCATATCAAATCGTTCAATCTTTGAATGCAATTTTTCCCCTTTAGCAAAAAATAATAAAATGCATAGATCCCCATTGAAACGTTGTTTGCGTGTTTAGTCGTCATCTGGGATGTTGCGCTGCAATTGTGTACAGTGTTATGGATCCCTGGGACGAGACCCCAGATCGTTAAAGGTCCCGATACGGGCCTCCGTTAATTGAGGTTCCCGAGAAGGGTATCATTGGCTTGTGTCTAAGTGTATGAGGGCTGACTCAAAGTTTGACTCGTATTTTATTTGTATTCCTGCCACACGCACAGTCTCCACAGCAATTACAGGTAAAACAGGTGACTAGGATCAACTCGACAAAGTCGTGGGTACAACAATCAAATATTTATTACGTACAGAGGCACCAGCCCGTATCAAGGGTCTGGTGGCCTTTCAAATAAATCAAGGATAATCCAGAAAGGTACAGCAACGAGGTAATCCAATATAAAATTATGAATAAATTGAAGGACGTGTTCACTCTAGATCTCTCTCTCTCTCTCTATTCCTCTCTCTCTCTATGTCTCTCTTTCTCTATATGTCTCTCTTTCTCTCACTCAGAGACTATTCACTAGTCGACCCGCTCATTCGAGAGCCAGCGTCGAATGCCAGAAAAGTCTATTATCTCGCTCATCACTTGTTCACACGTGACCATTAACCAATCAAATATGATAGCTGCTACATTCAAACTTTCAAATTAGGGGGTGGAGCCTAGGTGTGGGGGGGGGGGGAGAAAATACGCCGTATAGACAAAGACCTTAGTATCTGGACATCGAGTGGGTCGCTGTCCCTTTGAAGAAACCGACCGGAGAATAGTCCCGGTGGTCAGAGAATTCCCCGGGAGGAATGTAACGTGTTTCTGTTACCTCCCTGCCTCGTACACCTTCCGCTGTCCACCTGGCTGGTGACGCAATTACGGGGGGGTGGGGGTGGGAACGGGGGGGGGGGAAACTGAGGAGCGGGAACGTAGATTGCTATGTATAGTTTAATATACATATTAACGTTATTACTATTATTAAGCTAAGGGTTGGAGTAAGGGGATAGTTTCGACAGATTAGTCACAACCTGTGACATACAGCAACTTGTCTCCATGAATGTTTCCATATTTTACTCTGTCGGCTTGGGACAGCAACTGCCGTACTTTGATTCAGATGGACGACGTACCATCAGCCCCGTAGCGTGAAAATTCTACAGGAGGGGGCAGGCATTCTACTGCAGGGGCCTGACAATAGCGGGGGGGGGGGGGGCAGGTAATGCATTTTTCAAAGTAGAACAAATAAGCAGGGTGGGGGGCAGACAAAACGCAGGGGGGCGATCGCCATCTGCAGGGGCGCCGAGAGCCAACCAAGGCCCCAAGGCAGGACATCATTGCGGGCCCCTTAATAAACAATGAGTCGTAAAAAATTGACATGGTCGGGGCGGCCGGGCCCCCTTACAGATGCGGGCCCCCTGGCAATGACCCCCCCCCCGACCCCTCCTCTCGCCCTGCCTGACCATCGCTCAAATTGCAAGTCGTTTTTGTTTTAAATCAGTTTTTAGTAAATCATAAAATATGGCTTTGATCCTCGGCTGAACTCCAAAAACTCGATTTTTTTCTCCCTGAGATAACCTCCTGCCAGTGACTGCGTCTGCCGTAATAACGTACTGAAACTGAATATCAGTTCGAATTTTAAATCGTTACATTCCCAGTCAGATTTTTCACATGTATTAAAGTTAAAAGATCAATGCATCATTTGCAAAACCTCTGCAAACTAGATTTTTCCATTATTTTTTTTTAATACCGCCGTATATAAGTAGAACAAAGTCTTTCGATAAAAAAAAAAAACTATTTCCAAGAAAAATCATTCGAAAATCAAAAATAACTATCGGGAAGACCCGCCTGTCACGTGACTAATGACGCAAATATATTTAGTTGTTTTTAAATTTATAATAAAAAAAAAAACGCCCACAAAAAAGTCTTCAAGTTAGTTTCGAAAAAATGTTTTGAAAAATGATACCGGATGCTTATACAAGACTGAGAAATGTTATACATGGCATAAAGAATGCACGGTCGATAAGAAAAAGTTCTGAAAAAAAAAACAAGAAAACGGATGTACGAATGTCAAAACAAAGCTCGTATAATAAGGCGTTAGTTCGATTTCTGAATTATTCGACTATCAGGGCTTTCGTATATCGAGAAGGGGCACACTGTCTACAACGGGAAGTAAAATTATTATACGTTTATGAGGGGGAAAAACTCAATGCTTGGTAAAGATTTCTAATCTAGTCTGTGGAGAAAACCTCCTCAATTTAGTCTAAACATGTCTGTTCGGCAATGAGGAGAAAACCTCAATTTAGTCTAAACATGTCTGTTCGGCAATGAGGAGAAAACCTCAATTTAGTCTAAACATGTCTGTTCGGCAATGAGGAGAAAACCTCAATTTAGTCTAAACATGTCTGTTCGGCAATGAGGAGAAAACCTCAATTTAGTCTAAACATGTCTGTTCGGCAATGAGGAGAAAACCTCAATTTAGTCCAAATATGTCTGTTCAGCAATGAGGAGAAAACCTCAATTTAGTCTAAACATGTCTGTTCGGCAATGAGGAGAAAACCTCAATTTAGTCTAAACATGTCTGTTCGGCAATGAGGAGAAAACTCCCAATTTAGTCTAAACATGTCTGTTCGGCAATGAGGGAAAACCTCAATTTAGTCTAAACATGTCTGTTCGGCAATGAGGGGAAAACCTCAATTTAGTCTAAACATGTCTGTTCGGCAATGAGGAGAAAACCTCAATTTAGTCTAAACATGTCTGTTCGGCAATGAGGGGAAAACCTCAACGACACAGATACGGACCTGAATGTAAGGTAAAGATTTCTCACTGTATTCCTGCAAGTTTGCACTGAAGGTCTTCAGCGTTTTGACCAAAGTCTCTGGGCACCGCAGTTTGCCCGTCTCACAGTCTTGGGTTGCCAGAAGTAGAGCACCTGTCAAACAAACATTAGTGTAGTGTCTAAAAAAAAAAGAATTGTAAAACTTTGAATCATAGTTTAAAATCAATTATTACTGTGTAACATACAAACTAGTATAAACATGGAATAACATAAAATACTGAATAGTTAAATTAAAGATTTAAACAAATCAAATTAATAATTGTTTTTTTATGTTGTTGTTATTTTTTTTTTGTTGTTTTTTTTTTTGTACTTTTTTATTCAAGCGCACAAATTTTGAAAATATTGGCCACAAAAAAGCTTTTTAAAAAAAATTAAGGCAGATAACTCGATATATATATATATATATATATATATATATATATATATATATATATATATATATATATATATATATATATAATTGTAATATCAGTTATTGTTCTTTCCTATGCTCGAGGCCTTCATTGCCTTATAACTATATTAAAAAAATACCTTCACAAATCCGAACCCAAACAGGCCATCCACGTTCTAATGAGGAGTAATCCTGGCCTATAAACTGTATCCCATTTCGCAAAGCTTTCAGTGCTTCATCAACGAGACTTTGGAGTGGACTCTGGGGGGTTAATTTGCAGCTGACCCCAGCCGCGAGAACCACAACAAGTAAGGTTGTGCTGAATGTTTCTGAGATTTGGTTCAGTTTTGACATATTTAAAGGCCAGCTGTAAGTTCTAATAAGAAATGATAATAAAAGAAAACAAACGTAAACATAATTGAATTCGTCAAGTGTAAGACAAAAATGATTCAAAAAATATATATAAACCCCCATCCTAACATTATATAAATAAAATTCATGAGCTTTCTCCTAAATATATATATATATATATATATATATATATATATATATGTGTGTGTGTGTGTGTGTGTGTGTGAACGTTATATGAACAAAAATTTCTGCAGAGCCGGGGATAAATGTCTATGATTTCATCCCCGGCGGTGATATATTAGCTAAAGCAGAGCCGGGGATGACAGGTCTCAGTGCCGGGGATATCCCCGGTATACCCGGCGGTAAATCGAGCCCTGTATATATATATATATATATATATATATATATATATATATATATATATAAATATATAAAAAGGCTTCACCACCTAGCACTTGCGTGTCACTTATTATGTTATTCTGTAACGATGGCTTTTTCACTAATTTAGTCCTAGAATGGGGTGGATATTTAAAGAGCCCACCCATGGCGTCCTCAAAGCTAGTTTATATTACAATATACTATCTAATCTGTGGCTATGACACTACCACAGGAACACTTGTCATGGGGGTGGGAGGGGGGCCTCAAGACCGTTTGGGGGGGGGGGGGCTTCATCGCTTTTATAAATTGATTTTTAGAGCATTTTCGAAAAAAAAATGCTCTATTGTCCCCGTTTTGTCTGTCCGTCCGTCTGTCCGTGTACACCCTAGATCTCAACAACCATAAGTCCTAGACCCATGATGTATATATCATTTTGTAGGTCTTGGCCTGCCAAGAAATGACTTTTTTCCATTTCGCGATCTGACCTCTCAGGGCCGTAAAAGGGGCCTTAGTACCGTTTTTTTACTATATAAGCTATATTAATAAAGGAGCGCTATATCTCAGCAACTATAAGTCCTAGACCCATGATGTATATATCATTTTGTAGGTCTTGGCCTGCCATGTGTACATCAAAAGTTTATTTCGCGATAGGACCTCTGAGGGCCGGGCTTCAGGGCTCCTAAGGGGCTTATATATTATATATACACCTTGTACGTTCAATAGCCCGTTCATTTGGTGCGAAATACTGCAGCACGTAGTTTCACCAAGATTTATTAAGAAACTCATCAAATGAAATAGTAAGCTTGTGTTCTGAGTTTAATTGAAAGTATCAGAGCTATGCAACAATTGACGGAGTTTTCGGACGATTAAATGACTATAATTTCGAATGTTTTCAATTATGAGTCCTATTTCAGTAACCAAAAACCACTTGTAGTTAGATTTAATAGACAATAATTTTTTTTTCAAATATAAAGAAACGTCTTTATAATTTGTTTTTTACAGATATATGCATTACACAATTGAATTTATAAACATTTCCAAAATTTACAAATATTTACTGAAAGATAGCATGCGTACTGATACATAACATGAAAATGCGCTAACACGTCCTGTGTCCAGAATGGAACAGGCTTAATTGCTTGTTTTTTTTTATTTATTTACTTTGTTGCAATGTAGCTGGGCCTTTTTAAACACTCCCCTCAGTGGCATAGTGAGGGGTGGATAATGGGGGGGGGGGAGATCATGCCCCGGGCTCTACTCACAAAAGGTAACCCACAAAATGGTATATTTTACATATAATATTATATGGTTTTCTAATTGTGGGGGGGGGGCGCTAAAAAGGTATTGTGCCACTGCCCCCTTCCACTTTTCCTTTTGTGGGTTCCCCTTGCTTATTACCCCCCCCCCCCCCCGATAATTATTGAAATTTAAAATATGCTGACGAAATCAACAATTTCCTCTTATATCGATTTTTTTTTGTATTTTACATCACTTCCGGGATTCTATAAGAAGCTTTGATGAAACATTCTACTATACGATCGTTGAGATAATATTTCCTATTGATGTAGGCAGGGCCGTTTTAAGGTCATCGTAGGCCCTAGTCAATTTTAAAGTCGTAGACCCTCCCCGATTTCATTTACTAATATTGTTCAAGAATACACTTGCTTTCACTTTATGTTATGGCTTTCGTGGGCCCTTGAAAAGTCCGTAAGCCCTAAGCACAGTGCCAACTGTGCCTATAGGATAAAGCGGCCCTGGATATTAAAAAAATCAAATAATAAAAATCACGCTTTGATTCAAATGTATTAAGACTAACGGTGATTCAAATATTTATAGAAATTTAAATGTTTTATTTAGACTCAATTTTTAATGCGTCTTTAAAATGGATATATTTTTCCCGAGATTTGCCGGGATCCCAGTATGAAATTCCAAAAGTAAAAATTCAAATACAAGAAAGGGTGAGCACTCTTTGCGTCTTCATTTAAATTCGTCTGCAACAATCACTGAACTATACAAAATCAGTAGTAACTACAGATAAACTTGTAGTAAATTCTTTTTTTTTTTTACTCTTACCATTGAAAATTAACTCCCGATACAGAAGATGAGGCTCGCCCACCAGTGCCACAGCTGTCTACTGCCTCCGGTTGTGAAGACCAGAAAACTGTTGCTGGTGTAAAAACAAACATCGGATTTTGACAACAATTTGGCCTATTTCATTTAGTCTAATTATGTATGTGTGTGTGTGTGTGTGTGTGTGTGTGAGAGAGAGAGAGAGAGAGAGAGAGGAGAGAGTGAGGGGAGAGAGAGAAAGAGAGTGAGGGGAGAGAGAGTAAGAGGAGAGAGAGGGGGAGATGGAGGGGGAGAGAGAGGAAGAGAAAGAGTGAGGAGAGAGAGAAAAAGAGAGAGGAGGGGAGAGAAATAGTGTTGAGAGAGAGAGGGAGGGAGAGGGAGGGAGGGAGGGAGGGAGGGCCAAAGTACCAGTCAGCGCTCCAAGACAGGGCCGGATTTACAGATAGGCCGACTAGGCCGTGGCCTAAGAGCCCCGCGAAATAAGGGTCCCCAAAATGATGAATAGTGAAAAAAAAAACAACTTAGCAATATTTTTTTAATTGGCCTAGGGCCCTTAAAATTGTAAATCCGTCTCTAGTCCCAAGGCTCCTTTAACCACAGATCACAGGAATCTGGGAAGGCTAGGCGTTCACCTAGTTTTTCCTATTCAAAAAAGAACGGTTCTGACATTGGGACGAGAGTACACCGTTCGCCAGTTAGCCGTGACAACTTGAGACCTGTGAAATGTGATCTTAATGGTCACTTCAACGGCTAGACACCATTTTTTTTTTCGTACTTGTACCTTTTTGCACTGATTCAATATCTGTGATTTCATTGGTCAGTCGTATCGGTAACCACTCTATACGTGGATAACACACACACACACTCACACACACACACACACAATTCTCACCGGAACCAGCCGTGCAAGCAACAGCTGTACGCACACTGACGTTAGTGCCGAAGTCTGCACCCTTTCATATCGTGAGTTCGTGACTATTACACTTCGTCACAAAACCGTGAATCAAAATGTTCCCATGGGTGACAATACCAGTGGCGAATTTAGGCCTAGGCGCACTAGGCGCGCGCCTAGGGCCCCAGATAATTTAGGGGCCCCCAAAAACCTGGTTTTATAAAAGAAATAATAAAAAATCCGGTTGTTGTGAGGGTTTTGGGAATTCCACAAATCTATAAATAGTCTTTCAGACTGGTATACAATGCGAGTTGTCGAACGTGGTTGACTGTGTCTTGCTTGCTGTGACGTATTAATAAAGTTGGCGCTAGTGTTCGAAGTGACAAGTAACGTACGGTACGTACCAGTAGTTGGCGCACCTTACGTCACAGATTTTAATTAATAATTCTAATTCAAATTTTAATTTTTTGCAAATTGCAATAACTAATTGTTAATTGCCAGTTTATTACACTATTTTGATAATTTTATTCTTGCTACCCACTACGCTTTGTGTGGATGAATGATCATTGATCATTTTCCTTTACTGTTGTAGCTGATTGCGACACAATCGTTTTATTAAAACTATGTCTATGAGACAATATCCCTCAGGTGCAAAAAAGCGTGATATCCAAAAGAAAAGAAAAGCAGAAGATGCGAAAAACGAAGGCGCCTTGTTGACATTTTTAGCGAAACGACCGGTAATCCCACCATCAGAAACTACTTAAAGAGAAATAACAGCTAATGATCCAAGTCCAGTCGTCTCGGCAACAGCCAGTATGGATTCTGAGCCCGAGCCAACAGACTTGCCAGAACCTGAACAGCCGGCTGAAGGTCCTATTCCGGAGGTCGTGAGTAGTGAAAGTGCTGATGATAACTGTGGTGAAATTTTGACAGATATTGCTATGTGGCCAGCAAATTTGACAGAAACCATGCATAATTATGGTTTGGATTTCAAACCAAAAAATGTTGGCGACCTTTCACGCGCTGGCATGTTGATGACAGATCGTGGCAGAAAATATTTTCGTCATTTGTCTGAACATAACTTTTACTTAACCAAGGCGAATGGCCAAAAAGAAAGACGTGAATGGTTAGTGTTCAGTGAAACTAGTGGACGCGTGTATTGTTATGTATGCAAACTGTTTCCAAATAAAGCTAGTCAATTTTCAAAAACGGGTGTTCTGATTGGAAAAATATTGCCGCAAAAATTTCTGAACATGAGAATTCGTATGGCCACGTTCAAGCAATGTGCACTTTCGCTAAACGCTTGAACGCAAAAGGGCGTATTGACGAACAGATGGCCAAACAGTTAGATGATGAAAGGCAATACTGGAGAGAAGTTCTACGAAGGATTGTAGCAACTGTACAGTTTCTTTCCTCTGAAGGCTTGGCCTTTCGTGGTCATGCCAACAATGACGGTAATTTTACCAGTTGCTTGAATTACTTGTCAAAATTTGACCCTTTCTTAGCAAATCATATTGCACGATACGGTGGTTCTGTCAGTTATTTGTCACATGCTACTTGTGACGAATTTATTAAAATAATGGGCAATGCTGTCAGAGATAAGTTTATATCAGAAGTAAAGAAATCGATATATTACTCTTTGATTGTTGATTCAACACCTGATGTTATTCACGTGGACCAGCTAACTGTGATACTCAGATATGTTCTCATTGATGGTGAAATTAAAGAACGATTTTTAACTTTTGTTGACATCTATGCTCATAACGCTCAAAATCTGGAGCAAGTGATACTAGACGTTTTGAAAAATTGGGGATTAGATATCACAAAATGCAGGGGGGACAGAGCTACGACAATGCTTCTAACATGTCTGGCAGATACTCGGGCTTGCAGGCTGGAATCAAGGCACACAGTCCCAATGCAGTTTACATTCCCTGCTCCAGCCATAGCTTGAATCTAGTTGGTAATGCGGCTGCAGAATCGTCGCTTTCAGCAATATCATACTTTGACTTTATTCAACATGTTTATGTTTGGTTCTCAGCATCCACACACAGGTGGAACATCCTTAAAAGTCATCTAGTCAAAAACTGATGCACCATAAAGAAAGTTTCGGACACAAGATGGTCAGCTAGAGCGGATGCAGTGTTTGCATTGCATCAGAACTACATTGATATTCAGGAAGCTCTTCTTCAAGCAGCCGAAGATCGTGATCAGAAGGCAGCTGTAAGAAATGAGGCTAACGCTCTTGCTTATAAAATGGATCTTTTTGAAACTGCATTGATGCCTGTTCTTTGGGATACAATTTTACAGCGGATGAATGCAACCAGCAAATCCCTGCAAAATTCAAATTTATATCTTGATGCTGGTGTAAATCTTCTAGAATCACTGAAGCTATTTATTAACAACGAAGTCCGAAACGATTTCACTCGTATTGAAGAGCGAGCAGCATTGCTTATGAACGAGGATCTCAAAGACTGTAAATATCAAGATGAAGTGAGCCGCAAGAAGAAGCGAAAACCGTTTTCTGATGAAAGCAATGAACCGGAAGTTATTTTAACTGGTCGTGATAATTTTATTGTTAACACAGTAAACGCCATTTGTGATAAATTGATCACGGAACTTGATCACGGAATCGAAGCATACAAAGGTATACATGATTTGTTCAGTCTATTTTTCAAGGACAAGGTAGATGACTTGGCCTTGATCGAATAATGCAAAGACGATGTTAATTCTGATACCACTGCCGATGAAATCAAACAGTTTTTGCATTTCGCTAAAGAAGAAGGCGCTAAATCTGCGGTAGAGATGTACCAGCTTATAGCAGTGGGTGGACTACAATGTACATTTCCCAATGTGGAAACCCTTCTAAGAATCTTTCTCACCATTCCTATATCAAACGCAACTGGAGAACGGTCATTTTCTGTGTTGAAAAGGATCAAGAATTACTTGCGGAATTCCATCAGTCAATGTAGGCTGGGAGATTTGTCTATTTTATGCATTGAATCAAAGGAGACATTAGAATACGATTTCAATGCGCACATTGACACGTTCGCGAAATTGAAGAGCAGGAAAAAAGTTATTTAACTGTAATAAACTGACAATTGTAAGTTCTAGCTAGTATGCATAACTATGTAGTATGCATGTTAAATAATACATGAGTGTTCTGACTATTATTGTATTCTGATAATTTTTAAATGCCTTATAGGTGAGGGGGCCCCAAATTGGTCATGCGCCTAGGGCCACAGTTTTGGTAAATACGCCTCTGGACAATACTATAATTTGCAAAACACCCTGAGCAGTGCCGAACCTAGGGATTTGGGGGCCCCGGGGGGCGCTAGGCCTCTTTGGGGGCCCCTACATTTTGACATTCGACACCATGACATGAGATAATGTACTTAATATTTAATGTAAAAAAAATATTTTGGGGGTCCCCCTCAAGCTGGGGCCCGGTGGCACTTTCGATTTGGGACCCCCCTCACCCACCCTAGGTACGCCTCTGACCCTGAGTACAAATCAGGGAAGATAACTCTAACCTGAGCCGCGGAAGGATTTGGTGTGTCTTTAAACACCCAAACACTGAACTTATTGGCCCCCGCCCTTTAGTAGCCACGTCCAGTACAGAAGCTTTCTATATGCTGACCTAGTAATTACTGGATGTGTGTACTCAGAGGGGGCCCCCAGTTTGGTGGAGATTGCCAGCGGCCCGAGATTACACATGGCAACAGCCCTGCTCTAACACGGTGCATACATCCAAGGGCCACAACTCATATTTCCACACTAAGTGCGCACCATAGAAAGCGCATTGCTATTTAAATTGGCGATACGCATTCTGTAAAACTTATTAGTCTGTGGTGTGCACCAGGGCGAGGGGTTGGGTTGGGGTAAGGGGGGGGACTTAATAATATTTCTTACACTTTTCTACTTTCACCTCTGATTCCTAATTAATAACGTTATCTTTTGATTCATTCTTCCGTAATATACAGTATGCTGTATGGTGTTCACAGATATGCAGTGTGATTTATGGTAGCCTATTCACTAATATACGGTATGCATGCTGTATAGTGTTCACTAATAATGTCTTTTAGAAATCATTCATGAATCATGGGATAAAGGGATTGGGGGGGGGGGGGCAAAGGCGAAGACGCATCCCCAATCCTATGGTTCAAGGTTGTCCCATCCAACACATGCCATGGGTTCCAGGTTACCCCAAGAGAAATATAATAATTATAATTTTATATGATCCGGCCTTAGACCTATATAGAACATTAACCTCGTATGATTTGGTAACAGAACAAGTTGTAAATCTTTTCTTACGATGCGAATTTTAGAGAACATAAGTTGCGTTTATGCACACAGCTGTTCTATACTATAATATTTGGGCGATACACTATAAATTACTTCGCGAAACACTATAGTAGCTCATTTTTTTTTACAAAATTATTGTACTTTAAAGAAGTTGAAAGAAAAAAAGCGAAAAATTAATCTCCATTTTTATTCCAGTTATTATTTTTTTACTGTTACCTCTGCTGTACACAATCAAGGTTAATGTCAAAATGGCTACGTTGAAAATATTCTGTGCTCGATCTACTTGTAAGAATTTTAAATATTGCTTTTAATTCTGTTTGTGCATAGTGCAAAATAAAAGTGACAAGTGCGTAAAAATATACATTTAAAAATGGCATTACTTTGTATCACTACGTTATTTTGTTTTCAAAACAGACCAGATTACAAGGAATGCTAGACCTAGTTACTGTACTGAGACTGAGTATACAGTTGTGTACATTCAGTGATCAGAACTTCGACAGAAGACAAATAATTACATTGACTACCCTTTAGACATTAGTACATATTTATTTTATGATATGAACGCATTTCATTACGTTTAGTGTTTATGTATCCATTGATCATTTCTGCCTAAGTCTAAGTAATAGGTTGTCTCGTTATTGAACTGAAAAAATAATAAACATTGTTTATTAATATTATTTACATTAAAATTAATCATTATTATATAACTAGTAGAGAAGCCTGCGAAACAGCCAGAAATAGTGGCGAATTCTATATAAAGTAATTTATGTTATTAGTTTTTGAAGTATTTTTTTTCACTAATGCAATAAATACTTATACACAGTAATAGACTTTTGAGTAATACTATAAATTAGTTTTTAACCCCCCTCCCCCCATTTTTTTTTAATCTACTACACTGTAGTCTACATTCAACAGAAAATTTTTTAACACAATACTAGCAATATATTTTATCTAAAGTAAAATTTCTCAGTGTTAAAAATAGTAATGGTAAAGTGCCACAAGATGTTACATTTATATTACATTCATCAAGGTAAAATAATATTGTTTACTTGCTATGATCATTCATTGCATGTAATATAATCTTTTTTTTTTTTTTTCAAGTTCAAGGAATAGCCAGGCAAAGCTTAGCATCTGTTTGTGTCACTCAGCAAAACAGATCTCACTACAGTAAGTACTGAAACTTTCTCTGTGACAGTCCGTGTCCATTAAATTCTGTTGATTTAAATGTGTCACACTTAAAATCCATTTGTGGTTTGTTTTTTTTTTAAATTGGTAGAAAAAAATTGTTCTCTGCAGCTTATTTAATAAATGATTGTAAGTGATAAGGCCAGTTCCTGTGTAATACTTTTCAATTGAAGAAAGATGGGGGGAAAAGTTAACGTGGAGCATTAAAAAAAAGTATTCTCTGAGTATAAAGAAATATACAATGATAAAATGGACCAGAGACTATTTGTTGATTAGAGATGTCTAAAGTAAGGTTGGGGATTTTATTTTGATCAGTTGATATCAAAATTCTGTCAATTTTGGAGTTATTTTTTAATTTATATTTATTTTAAAAAATTTCTCTAAAAATACCTTTTATTTTTTCCTTTTAACCAATATTTACAAATCTTTTTTTTTTTTATATTAGAGCAAGTTGGTCAGCAGTTGCCAAGTCTTGAATGGAGACCTATCATGGATCGAGCTGCCACTTCTGTGTTTTGGAATGAACTTTTGAAAGGTGTTTGCTTAATGATCTCTTCTGCATCATTGTTTGTTAAATAATGGATGAGATAAAGGTTTTGATATAATTGCAAGAGTAGATTTTATCATGTTATAATTATTTTTTTTTAAATACAAACTACTTTACTAATACTTTTGTTTTTATATACAGACTACTTTACTAATACTTTTGTTTTTATATACAGACTACTTCACTACTTTACTAATACTTTTGTTTTATCATTTACAGGTTTGGGAATTTGTGTGGGTATGATTTTAAAAGAGCCAGCTAACCTTAACTACCCTTTTGAGAAAGGACCTCTCAGCCCCAGATTCCGTGGCGAGCATGCTCTTCGTAGATATCCCTCTGGTGAGGAAAGATGTATTGCCTGTAAACTGTGTGAAGCAATCTGTCCTGCTCAGGTGAGTGGACTGCTCATAAACACATCACCAAAAATGATTGCATTAATATCCCCCCTCCCCCCCCCCCAACGCCGGTTTTCTGTAATTTTATTCCTACATTTTTTTTTGGTGACACAGGCAATCACAATTGAAGCTGAACCTAGAGCTGATGGGAGTCGCAGGACCACTCGCTATGATATTGACATGACGAAATGCATCTATTGCGGATTCTGCCAAGAGGCTTGTCCTGTGGATGCCATTGTGGAGGTCTGTTTTTATGTCTGCCTGTAAATTAAGTAAAATAGTCATGTGGTTGATCTCATTCCAGTTGTTCACAGAAGTGGTTGATTAGTTTGTTCTTTGCTTCCCTTGATATAAACATCACAAGAATGTTTTTTATTTTAACGTTAATCATTGAGCATTCAGGTTGTCTTTTTTCTTTTGTCTTAGACACATATATATGTGTTTTATTTGTTTCAAATATTTGTCCATGTTTAAAAAAAAGTTAAGGTTGTTTTTGTTTTTTTTACTTATGTGGAATATTTAACCATTTTATTTTGTAAAAGGGTATTTAATTATTCCATAATTTATGAGCTCATCCACCACATTATAGCTTTGGACAAAAGAACATTCTTTCTAAACCTTTGAAAAAAATTATAATGCATGTGAATGCTAGCCGCTTTAATTAGTACTCTTTAGACAGCATGCCTCTGTAAGCTACAGGGGTGTAAATTGATACATCCTCTACCAGGATTATATTAACTTATGAACATCAATTTGGAGACTGTAAGTGAAATTCTCTTAGCTCTACCCAAGGACCATCAGAGCAGATGAAGTGTAGAATTCATCTGTTTCTCAAACCACAGAATATTAAGGGATTGTGCGGTTGACACAACGCCCAGCTGCATTTAAAAAACCTTTGAAAATTCCCTTGGTTTTCAAAGAGGATCGAGCCTAGGAGTCTTACTTTGACAGCTGGGCATTCTACACCACTTTGACTCCCATCCCTATGGAAACTGTATAAAAGGAAATAAGATTCCAAATCAGATAATACTTGTTTTTTTTTTAAACAATCTCTGGTCATTAAGGATTGGTAGGAATTATAATTATTTTTAAATACATTTTAAATGAGAAAAGTGGGAATAGCTTACTCTTTAATATTTTTGTGTCTCTTTATCCATGGTATGCAATCTTGATTATATTCATTTAACATTTGATTTTTGGGGCTTTTGTTTTGTTCATCCAACTCTTTACTTAACTGATGCTGAATCTGTTTCTTTCTCGACAGGGCCCCAATTTTGAGTACTCAACTGAGACCCGTCAAGAGCTTTTATATAACAAAGAGAAATTACTCAGCAATGGTGATAAATGGGAGTCTGAAATAGCTGCCAACTTGCAGTCTGATTACCTTTATAGATAAATGTTTCAAGCTACTTTAAGTTTTATATTATTAATGTACATATACTTTAACTGGGCCACATTCTTTAAAAGTTTCATGAGCTGGAAATAATTATATTTTTTACCGAGTTCATTATAGTTTGTATTTTTTTGGCCTACTGAATGTTTCAAAATGAAGATTATGAAGCTTAAGTAATTAAAATTGAAAGTATAGCTGTTCGGGCCGTATTATTGTCTCTTTTTTTCTTTTCTTTTTTTTAACTTCTGAGACATTAAAATATGTGTTGATAAATAGTAATAAACTTTTTTTGTATTTTTTCAATTAATGAAATTATAGTTGATATCATCAGTACATTGTAAAATGATTAACAATTACTGTATTCTTATTTTTTTAATTTTGCATTACTCGATCATATATAAAATTGACTTTAAAAAAACCCACAATTCTTAAAACTTTCACATAGAAACAAAATTTTATTTATCTTAGTAAATTAGATTGACAGCATATATTAGGTTCATGATAAAAGTGTACAAATCATGAATTTTGAAGTACAATATTATTTTCACTGACTCACAGCCCTGAATGTACACAATCGTAAATCTCCCAAACAAACTTTCTTTCCAAAGCCAATTTACACTTTTAAAAATCTTTTCCATTAACATATCTCAAGAGCCTGAGATGATTTCAACAAAATTAAATAAAAATTTTTAAAAATCTATTTCATTTGATGAAGCCAACCCACATATAACCAGTCTAATTATAAAAAAATGTACCTGTTACATTACATAAAAATATAATGCATATAATTTGATGTATAAAATTTTAAAGAATATAAAATAAAAATTAAAAAAATCATTCAACAACATCATAAGGCACAGTGAGTCCTATATTGTAATCCGATGCTTCAGGCTCGTTGTACGAAGACAGACAAATATCAGGAACACCTTGTGTTTGCTGATTGGCCATGAAGTCATAAACTTGCACAGTACCTCGATATCTGATGGAAAAAAAATACATATTAAGTCTCATAGAACTGGGTCAATGTATATAATTTTCAGATATTAGCACTTTCAATAAATTTACATTTCTCTAACATTGATTACAAACTGTACTAAAGTCCAGTTCCCTTAAGGGCAGGTGAAGTGTAGAATTGATCTGTTTCTATAGCTACTGCATATAAAGGGATCCTGTGGTTAGCATAATGCACAGCTACCTTTATTTCCCCCAACTAATGTCAGACACCCAGTTAAAGCTTGGGGAGACTTTCAAACAACTTTTACTGGGACCTTGAAAAATTCTTACATAGGATCAAACCTGGGACTGTCAGGTCGACAGTCAAGTGCTCTACAAAGCAAGACCATTCATCCCTAAGCTGTCAGATTGATAAATTTTATTTGATAAAAATGGTATAAAATATTTTTATCAAAATGGGGTGGCAAACCTATGGCATGTATGTCCTAGATCAGTGCTTCTCAAAGTGGTGGACTGTCCGGAGGAGACAGTGGAATTTTGAAAAATTATAAATTTAAACAATCAAAACAAAAAAAAAAAAAAAATAGGAATTCGTGACATATTGATTGGCGTTCCATAGGGGGCTGTGACTTCAAAAAGTTTGAGGAGCACTGTCCTAGATGACTCTCATGCAGAAAGTAAAATAGTTTGCAAAATTTATGTCTCAATAAGAATTCAAAGAAAGTGTATGTACTCTAAGTTCACCTGAAAATTTAACAAAATTATTACATGTAGTGAGGTATGCTTAACCCTGTGATTGTCATAATTTCTATATCAACAGACTTCAACGGGTATTACTGATAAATCCTTGTGTTATATTTTCATGCATTTTTCTCACCTAAGAGAAGACACGGTTTCAAACTCATCCTGATGAGGAAATTTTTGATATGGAACATTGGCGGTAATCAAAAGGCGATCATCAAACCAGCAATAGCTAACCGGGTGTCTGCAAAAATAAATTCCAATGGTTCAATCATTACGTTAAATGTGCCTCAGATTAACAGTCTACTTTAGAACAAAGTGGGTGAAACACCTCAGTCCATGCAGAACTCATCAAATAATAATATGATAAAATGAGGCTGCTTTAAATATAAGCCTTCTAAAATTTAGACATTTAGAGTTTTTCACAATAAAATATATGTGCATGATTTAGTCAAGAAAAACATAAAATGTTTGAAAAATGGAAACATTTTAAAATATTTTCAGCAAGTCTTTTTCTATTTTTTCTGATCTTCATTAAATAATATCAAGGGGGGGAGTGACTTTTACTACAATAACAAAAAATGTAAAAAACAAAATCACAAAAAAAAATAACCTGTTATAAATATCCCATAGTTTACGAGCCATCCGCTGGTCCCAGACATAAACAAAGCCTCCATCATCACCGGAAACAATCTTCCAGTCATCCATCTGAACAGTGCTGACTCGTGCAACATGACCTATCAAGGTCAAACTGGCAGAGCAACCTGCCCTGAGATCATACTGGCGAATTCTAAAAATATTCAAATAATCTTTTAATAACTGCTACATTTATTACACTTAAACTTAACAATGTAAAATAAATTATAAAAACCGAACTTCAGATTTCGGACAATTCTTACAGCATCATGATGGGTATGGCGTATAAAAGAAAACCAATCAATCGGGTATGAGAATTTCATTTCTAAAATTTTAAAACAAATCATTTTTAAAAATTATTTCAATTTATAACGATGACTATGGGACTCACTTCCTATCAGCGCTTCCTGTGACCAGTTGGTGAGGCACTGACGCAGGGAGGTGAACACATGATATCAACCATGTATGTCCTGTGAGTGAAGCTCTCAGCCGATTGACGCCAATGTCATACACATTTAGCTTTAGAGAAAAGGGCAAATGTAATTTGACCAAGTCAATAAAACAGATACGGGGATAAATCATGGCGATAAACTAAAACATGGAACGGACGGTTATTCAAAACTTCCTGGTAAATTCGTTTACAAAATGAATACTTGAAATTTAGTCGGTTGTGTTTGCTAGAAGCTTACTATTTAAAAAAAAATATAATAAGCAAATAAAAATCATTCAAACTGTAAACTAGCTTTTGTCTTGCTGACTTTTTAATTCCAAAAAATAAAGTGATATTCTGACCTCCATCGGTAAACTAACCTTCTCAATACATATACAAGGTTATGGATCAAAAGTAAACTTAAAAAATGGTTTTCATTCCAACTCGAAATTTTGCAATACTAAATTACAAGGCTTGGGATCAAATGTATTCAACTTAAAACTGATTTATACAGTGACAACTACATGTAGCTTAGAATTTCAACTTACCTTGACCTGGGTGGAAGGTGCATACACATTATACCCTACAGCTACATCGTGATCAGTTTCTCTAAAGCCAACCGTAGTGACTGGAGCCCATATGATGTTGTGTACCTAATGATCAATATAAAATCTATTTTATATAAAAGAAAAAAAAAGCAGTGAAACAGATACAAAAAATTATTTATGGAAAGTATCAATAGTAAAAAATATATAATAAGATGTGTAGGAATAGGAGGGAAAAGTATTGATTAATGAGCTCAGTTATAACCCTGCTTTGAAGCTACACCTGAATTAAACTAATTAAGCTAACAACATAACTTGACAGAAAAAGACACTTTAACAGTGATTAATGCTTGCCAATTTTTTTTTCATCCCAATTTCTTTACAGCACTGGCTCTCAAAGTGTGGGAGTCTGCAGACTGGTGGGTTTTTATGGCGGTTTTTTTATGGTGGGTTTTTATGGTTGGCTTTTATGGTGGGCTTTTATGGTGGGTTTTTATGGCGGTTTTTTATGGTGGGTTTTTATGGTGGGTTTTTATGGTGGGCTTTTATGGTGGGTTTTTATGGTGGGTTTTTATGGTGGTTTTTTATGGTGGGCTTTTATGGTGGTTTTTTATGGCGTTTTTATGGTGGGTTTTTATGGTGGGTTTTTATGGTGTGAATTTCAGGTTGGTCCTGAAAATTTTTATTTTTAATTAAAGGATTAAGAATCTTATTTACAATTTTATAGTTCTGTATGTAAGTCTACAAAGTGAAAGGGGAAATCTATAAATGCCAGTGGTCTCAGATACTAGCAACAGTTTTTACTGGTGGGTCATGTGACGAAAATTATTGTCATAGTTGGTCATGAGGTATAAAGGTTTGTGAACCACTTATTTACATCAAAGTATTAAAGCTGTACATAACTTGTCAAATAGGTGATTTTTTTTTCAGTATAAAAGCACATTACATAACTGCCTAGACATGATAGTCTATGTGGTAAATATCGGTCAAGAGGTATTCCAAAGTAAACACTTTTCATTTCCTACAAGTAAATTAGTTTTGTTATTAACAAAAATATTAAGAAAAGGAAAAAAAATATCTTTTATAAGATAGAAAAAAAGACTCAAATTAAGAATCATAAAAAATGAAATTAGTTTTGGTAATTTATCTCTTTGGAAAGTAATACTTGTCGCTGAAGAGAAAGATTACCTTAGTTTCTGTTTATTAAAAACATGATTAATACTGTATCAGATTTTTAAAAAAGACCAGAATTGAGAATTATATTAGCATCAAAGCATTCAGACAATTTAAATCACTCACCTCTATATTATCATCCTGCTGAACCAACAAATGTGACTTCAGATCACTTTCTTGCACACAATTGATTTTTTTCAAATGCACAGAATTAGTGCAGGTCAAAAGAAGAAGGCCATGATCATTAGATTGACAGCTAGTCACCCAATCAACCAGTGCAACCTACAGTTGAAAATATTTTTAAAATGTACCATCCTGCTTATACAAGTTAAATGTTCATTTTATTTTACATTTACCTTTGAGGTTGGGGGTGGTAAAACTCAAAACTGTTGACCGGAAATTTGATGTATTTTTTGTTCTCAGTTCAATTCTGATCAACTAGACTAGAGATCTAGAGATTAAAGAAATACCTTTTACCTTTGAACCCATTTCAAAGTCATGAATTTTATTTTCAACTTCTCCTCCGATGACGGCCACTTGAACACGTGAGCCTTGTGCTGCAGCAACCAATGAGCACTGCTGATTGATATCCAGTGTGGACAGGCCAGTAATGCCTGGGTTAGGAAATCTAATAGTTTGTATAGGTTCTGTACCCTCATAATTTCTCCACACATCAACAAACCCTGGTGATTAAAAAAAAAAAAAAAAGAGAAGTTTAATTTGTAAAAATAAAGATCCCAGAATAGAAGAGCCCATTCAAACCTATTGGGTCAGATGAAATACAAGTGTTTCTGGCTACATGATGTGGGATTGTGTGGCAAGTACTATGCCAAGCTGCCTTCACCTTCTTCAAATAAGCATTCATTACAAACTGGTTGGACATTGATATAACGTAAAGAAGTCTAATTTAGCAGTTTACTACCATCCCATCCCTTGAGGTAAAATTGTAAAAATAAAAAAAAAATGAACAAAAAAAGTTAACACAAGCTTTCTCATCTGGGAAAATTTTCTGGAAAAAAATTAGAGCATAAGATCTTTTCCAATAAGGTAAAGTGCTACATGTGAATCATGCGAAGTGCAAAAATTTTTATAAGATAAAATTTTCTCCTTCTCTTATATGCAATGAACTTTCGAATTCTACATAAAGATGTATGGCTTCCACAAGCATAATAATTTTTAAAACCTTTTTTTTTTATTTTTTTTTTAAAACTTTGAAAAATATTATCCTTTTGTTTTGTAATCATAACAGTCAGATAGACATAAAGGTCAGATATACATAAAGGTCAGTCAGATATACATAAAGGTCAGTCAGATATACATAAAGGTCAGTCAGATATACATAAAGGTCAGATATACATTAAGGTCAGATATACATTAAGGTCAGATATACATAAAGGTCAGCCAGGTCAGATATACATAAAGGTCAGTCAGATATACATAAAGGTCAGTCAGATATACATAAAGGTCAGTCAGATATACATAAAGGTCAGTCAGATAAACATAAAGGTCAGTCAGATATACATAAAGGTCAGTCAGATATACATAGACCGTAAATAAATGTTGAGATGGCTTAGCATTAACTTTTAAAAAAATGACACAAGGTTGTTTAAAGCAGAGGTTACCCCAAACCTTTTTCTCTTTTTTTTTTTTTTTTTAAACATAATAAAAATTGTGTTCTGACAAAAAATTGTGTTATGACAGTGAAAAAAATCGGATACCATTTCATCTATAGTAAAAAAAATCAACTGATGTGGCCTGGCCCAAACATGAGATTTTCAAACTGTTAAAATTATGTTGGAATTATGCATGAGGATATAACTATTTTATGTCTCACGTCTAGTTTATATCAAAAGTAAGATTACTGTTTCCTGTTATATTGGAATTATGCATGAGGATATAACTATTTTATGTCTCACGTCTAGTTTATATCAAAAAGTAAGATTACTGTTTCCTGTTTAAATAATTTTAGCTCCTTGCCTGTATCTCATTTTGAAAAAATGTTTTTAAAAAAAAATCTTAAGTTTTAAATAGTCTCGATGGCTTTAAATATGAGGCGTAGAGACTAAATTGTTAAATAAATTTAAAAAATATTATCATTCGAATTACTGTTGTCTTTTTTCCTACAACTAATAACATTTTAAAATAGTCAATTAAAAACAATGATAAAAATTTTTAATTCTCAGACGATAAAAATAGCCAACTCATCTTAACAAATTTTGTTAACTAAGTTCTTTCTAAAAGCCAACCCAATACTTTCTGCTCAAGTTCTCAGATATTTTATTTTTTTATTAAGTATGCATTTAGTTTTTTTTTTTTTAATTACATAGTTAAAAAAATCCTACCTAATTTAGATTAAGTGTAAATTCAAAGAAGTTTATCCTGAAATATTTTACCATGTTTAAAGGAGGCCGCAGTCACTAGAGCAGTCGTCCTGATGTGTTTTATCTCATTGTGTATGCGGCCCAACTCTTCCGCTTGCTCATCCAGGACCAGGGCTGTGTTGCTTGCATTAAATGTACATGTGTCTCCTGTTTTTGAGTCCCAGCATCGTACAAGGCAGCTTGAATAACTGGGAAATTGAAACAAATCGAGGTTAAATTTTTTTTTTCTCAGCCGTTTAAAAAAACCTTTACATAATACAACGAAATCTTTTTTATATAAAACTTTACGTGGATAATGCTTTATTAATTACATTTATATTGAACAAAATTAATTGATTAATAATACGACAATGATTTATAAAAAAAACAATCCGCATTTTGGTTTTAGACAGCAGTGTAAATATCCAGAATAATAATAAATTTTTTGTATTGACAGTTTGATTTCACTTACCCTAATACATGTATATATAAAAATAAAATAAATCACAAATGATGTAAAATTTTCTTTAAAAACAATTGTTTCATGGACTAAAGAGAGGATAATTAACCTTACTGTAACTGTTTATCTACTCCTATCTTACCCTGCTACTATACTAGACTGGTGTGAGTGGACAGCACAGAGCACACCTCCTCTAGGAAAAGCCAGATGATATGGTTTACCTATTCTTGCCTGGTTAAAAATAAAACACCAAGATTAAACTTTTGAAATATATGTGCAGGGTGCGCACAAAGTCTTGTATACTCATATCTTTAGGAGCATTCACAGGATCAATTATGAAATTTGGTTCCTGCGAACATTTAACCAAGCCCTTTGCGATATTTCCAGGTGTTTATGACGTCATATTTGGTGCTGCTACCTTTAGGTATAACCCCTGGAAGTCAGATCAAATGGTTCGTGAGGTATATCAAACCTACATAAGGCAGATCCATGGTAGGAGCTTCATTGAGATGAACAGGCTCTAATTGATCAGTTTTGTACCAGGCGTTGCACGGTTAGTTCAAATCTAGCACGAATCCAAGACACTGATGGTTCCACAAATCCTGATGCTATTGTAAGGTCAAGGAAAATGTGAACCATGTTTTGTTTCACTGTCTGCCTATGACAGAGTTCAGGCAGGATGCTCTGGGTCACCCGAAGGTCAAGGGTTGGTATGGTAGTCTCCAGGAGTTGAGAGACGCAGAAAACTTAATCTCCCAAACTCCAAAAGAGAGGCAACACTAGGTGCTGCTACCTGCTGCCACTAGAGAATTTCCAACAGAGAGAAGGTCGTTTCAAAACGAAGCGTTGTGTGACACAAGTGTTTTCATGATCGAGTAGCATTTGGTAGCCACCGTGTGGGTTCACGGGTCGTTTCACTGATAACTGGATAAATAAATCCATGGGTGACTGTGTTGTCACTGAAGATGTGCATGTCGTTAAAATAAAAGCATTAATAACCATACAATTCTACGCTTTCTAATTTGTATGAAATGAGCATGACGAGTGTGTCAAATAATAAAAAAAACATATATCAGGCCATTAACAACATACCTTCCAATTAGCTATTTGCAGCTTTTGATTTTGAATATGTCGTCGCACTATACTTTTCCAGTTCTCCTCATGACAAATATGTAGATTTTTCTCAAAGCCCAAATCTTGGCAAATGTGAAACCATAAAAGTTCATCATCAGCTAGACTTCTCCAGCTTTTGCTCACCTAAATTTGTCAAATTTAATATGTAAAAAAAAATATTTTTTAAATTAGCTTACAAACTTTTTACATTTTTTTAAATTTTATTTCAATGGTGATGTAAAGGTAAGTGTTCTGGTCTAAAACAATGTAAAATAAGGAATGAAGCTGTTATATCAAAAAACAATGTAAAAAAAGGAATGAAGCTGTTATATTATAAAACAATGTAAAATATGGAATGAAGCTGTTATATTATAAAACAATGTCATATTATTAATTATAATTAACCTAATTTTAGGTTTTACATAATGTATCTATTTAAATTTGACAAAGATCAAAACTTCTGGATAAACTAATATTATCTTCAACTGTACATTTTTCTGTTTCTGCAAACAAAAGGAGTAACCTTACCTGTGAACATCGGCATAAAGTTTGAATGTCAAAATGTTGAAATATTTTTAAAGCAACTTCTCTAGGCAGACTGGTGTCAAAAAAAGGAATTTCATTAATCTCATCCTAAAAAAAAAGGTTTCATAATTATAATTCATAATAATTGTTTCAATTATTATAAATAATGATTAACATATATAGTACTTAAGTATTATTTAGGCATGAGATGACAATACAATTTTAATATGAATTAAAATTAACAGGATTTTTTTGGGAATTTTTTTTATTAAGATATTATCAACAAACAATGCCTATAAAAGTTTTTATATTTTGTAATTTAAAAAAAAATTACACAAAACTTTGAAATACCAACTTAAAGTAGCTGAATGTTATACAATTTATTTATAATCACATGACACTGACATATATTACAGCTTCTCAATTGTTTAATGGTGTATAAGAAATTCAAGTGGTAGAGATTGCAATTAGCTGCATAATTTTATAAATTGGAAATAGTAAATTGATAGAAATAATTAAAAAAATTCAATGGTGATCTATAACGATTAACTTCTGATATTTATTTTTGTTTCATGTATCTTACGATGATACAAATACTTACCAAGTCAGCAATAAAAATATCAAGAAAATGGTCTTGTTTTGTTAGGCCAGTTAGGGTCACTCTTGTCTCATTTTTCTTATCTCTGACTCTTTTAATACTTTTTTCTGACTCATTACTGAAGTATTTTCTTTTAGAATACGTCAAGCCTGTGGCCGAAATATTTTTTGCTGCTAAATTGTTTGATTTCATTTTTTTCGGAGCCTCATTTAAAAAATGGGTAAGTATTTTGAATGGATAATATTCGTTATTTTCTTCTAAGTCTAAGACTTTGCTAGTCGCTGCTTCAAATTTATCATCATCTTCGAAGTCCAGACTGTTGTCATCGATTGCTATAAGAGCACTACATTCTTTACTACTTTCTATCAAATCTTTCTCCTTCACATCTGATACACAGAAGTGTACCTCTGTGTCTGACGTCTCATTTTTAGAGCTAAGTTCCTTCTTCCATTCTTCTCGAAATCGTTCCAGTTCTTTATCCGAAGACATATCAACGTAATATTTTCGATAGCTGCTATTAAATGTTTTGGATATTTCTAATAGATGCTATTTATATATAGAATTAAAGCATCCAAATGTTTCAATTTTATTGCCACCCGAAATAAACAAACAGTAGTTTAAAATTTGCTGAGAGTGGTTTCCCCTGCAAAGTGTCACCGTAACAGATTATATGCCGTAACCTGGATATTGATATTCAGAAAATGTAGTGAATACAAAGATGCGCTTAAGTCAAAGTTGATCATCATGTTGCTAACCACTGATAATGTGTTCTGTAATTAAATAAAATTTTGTATTTTAATAAACCTGACACAATGCTATGGCATTGTACGCTATTTTGAGACAGAGTTGGGCTAACGCAATCCTAAAATCGAAACTTGCTTCTTACTCTTCTACCAAGTTTACAAACTTGCCTTCAAAACATGCATTTCAAAATCACATGACTGCTTCGGGTTATTGTAATAAATCTCGATTAACAGTTGAAAACTCCAAATACATACCCACTTGTAATGATATAGATGAATCTCAGCTAATGCATTTACAAGATTTCATCTTAGAAAATCCCAAGTTATTTATCCTGACAGGTGCAGGCATATCCACTGAAAGTGGAATTCCTGATTACAGATCAGAAGGGGTGGGACGTTATGCAACAAGTACCAATCGACCTGTTCAATATAACGATTTTTTGAAAAGTGCTGCTGCTCGTCAAAGATACTGGGCAAGAAACTTCATTGGTTGGCCACATTTTTCTTCCTTTCTGCCCAACAGGTCTCATTATATTCTGAGTGATTGGGAAAAAACAGGAAAAATCCATTGGCTAGTTACTCAGAATGTTGATGCCCTGCATTACAAAGCAGGGTCTCAGAAAGTCACAGAGCTCCATGGAAGTGCCCATCGCGTCATTTGTCTATCTTGTGAATTTCAACTTTCAAGACATGCTATGCAAGACTTTATTACTGAGCTTAACCCAAATTGGTCGGCTGAAGTGATAGGTGTAGCACCAGATGGTGATGTAGATCTGACATCAGATCAAATAAAAAATTTCAAGGTGAATTTTTTTCCTTTTTTAATTACACTTATTAAAACCTAATTACCTAAAAAGTCAGTTTCAAAGCTTGGCACTGGTGACTCTGCCTTAAAAAAAAAACTGCAATACCGTAACTTAAATAACATTACACGTAACCCAAGAACCATAGTGATCTATTTGTAAAAAAAAAAATTCATTTCACTGTCACAAATGACCACACTTTTGAAATGTGGAGACCAATGTTCCCTCTAATTTTCTGATGCCTTTGTGCTGCCTAAGATATTTACTGTGTGCAACTTTGGGAGAAAAAGAAAATTTGTGTGTGCAAGGTTATTTTACTAAAGGCCTACTAAATGAAATTTTTGCTCAGTTGTAATGTGTGTGCGCCCACTCAGCAAGTTGCTTGCTCACACAGCTTAGAGGGAACAGTGGCGAAGTCTCCCATGGATTGGGACCAATTTAGTTGCATCAGAGGAAGCAATGTACATTCATCAAGCTGAGGGTCCAATCAGCCCAAGGTTGGTTCTGGATTGCCTTGCTTGTAAAATTTTCAACTGTTTTTACTGTGTATGTTTCATTAAAATAATCCTTCTTAAAAATAATAAAACTGTTAAAATAAAAACTTTACAATATTTAATACACTATACCCGCAGGTTCCGGAGTGTCCAAAGTGTAAAGGAATTCTTAAGCCAGAAATTACTTTTTTTGGAGATAGTGTGCCAAAAGACTTGGTGCGGTCACTTTTGGAAAGACTGTTTGAATCTGATGCAATGCTGGTTATTGGATCGTCTCTGGAGGTAAACTATTAATTTTAAAAATGTTCAAAGTCATTGTAAAGCAAAAGGCAAAAATAAATTTCTACAACTACCTGACCTGTTGAATTTCCAAACATGTAATTAATTGTTTATTTTTTCTATTTAGGTTTATTCTGGATACAGATTTGTTCATCGAGCAAGTGAGCGTGGGATTAAAATAGGGATAATTAACATTGGGCCAACAAGGGCAGATAAACTGGCCAATATTAAAGTTAGCGCAAGATGCGGAGATGTTCTGCAGAAATTATCTGTGGTGTGAAAAAAAAATGGATAATTATTAATAACTTATTGAATAAAGTTTAAAAGAAATCTATTTTATTACTTTTTATTTCAAACAAGTTAAAATGTATTACAAAATCTTTTTCACGTGCTCAAACTGAAAAGGACATTCACACAATCAAACAGTAGTCATTAAAAATTGTCATCAAAACCTAGGCATGTCAAATTTTAAAAATTGGTTACAAAATTTGCGCCAAGTAGGGTAACAATCTGACACAGTTTCCTTTTAACCAGATGGAAATTTATAAAAGTCAATTTGTTAGACCCAACTGCTCAAGCTATAAAATTCATTTTATCAGGAAATAAGCAACTAGATAATGAGTACAAATATTGCTTGAACAAATTCATGTCAAATGTTTCCTGTTGTAAAATTTTACCCGGAAAAAATCTAAAAATGAGACACTACAGTATTAGTAAGTTGAGGTTAAGTTCCCCTTAACCTTATCATCATAAAAAATAAATTGGTTCTGTAGACCAGCCGCCTTTACCTAATCCAACTGAAATAAGCTGGGTGGACTTTCAACCAACTTTTACATTGTTTCTCACCATGTACTGAACCAGGGGACCCTCAGGTCTTCACAATGCATGGTTAATCAATGAAAAAAAAAATCATCTTCAAAGCATGTGTAATTTAACGTAAATCTAAAGTGTATTAAAAAATATACAGAGTAAGCTGGTTTTAACTAAATAACAATTGAGGTTTTTTTCTAAAGAAATTTTTTTTAAACATAAATTTAATATTTGAAACATGAATCGTATAAATGAAGCTGATAAGTGTATTACTTTTACTTTTTCCAATATAATTTATACGATTATTATGCAGTCAAGTGCGCAAAAAGCATCCTATCTCTATTGAGGTAAAAACAATTCATTACTAATGGCGAGCCATACTTTTTTTTGTTACTTCATCATTATGAAAGAAACAATGACTGAGTGTTGACCAGAAAAAAAAAAAGTGTAATAAAATAAATTTCTCCACAATGAAGCAGGACTGACATGCCACATTCAAACAAAAAGCAGTTTCACGCCCATTATATAAGGTACATTGTGAACATTTAAAAAAAAAGATATACATGTGTACAAAAGAATAAATGCCTCAAGGTGATAACTTCATGAATTCAAAGTTAAACACAGCTTTTAGAAAAAGAAAAAAACAAAACACAACTTCACTGTACAGTTGTATTTCTTATACAAATCTGGCAGGATCATAAAATATCAAAACAAACGATTGAACAAGAGTATTGTTTCACACCCTAAGTTAAAGTGTACCCTTCCTTAACAATGGACTCCCCCCACCATTTTTTTTTTTAAATCCTAATTGTAATTTCCAGCACAAAGAGGCGTAACTCTAATAATTAAACTGCTTTTGCAAAAAACAAATGATCTCATTCATGTATAGAAATGAAATGTCACAGCAAAATGATAGCAAGTATAATTAATAAAATAAAAATTTGTAATCAGTGTTTTTTTTTTTGATAGCTTAAAAAAAACTGGTGGAATTGAGTAATTCTGGAGAAAACCCTTTTTGTCAATTTTCTATGCAAAACAGGAAGTTAAGGGGGTAATCACTGTTTAAAAAAAAAAATCAATATGGCTTGTCATCTATTGAAGGGGGGGGGATTAATTAAAATTTAGTTATTTCTTCTCAGCTCCCCCCTCATTGTTGACTTCATCCTCATGGTCTCTTTTCCAGATGCACACAAGATTGTTGTCCGTGCCGCCAGTGACATATTCATGACTGGAGCTAATGGCCACTGTATTCACCACCAGTTCCTAGGTTAGAGAGAAAGAAAACAAATGTTAAATTCAATGTTTCATTTGTAATAGTCTAATTAGAATACATCAAACATGTATGAGAACAACAAAAAAAATATGCCAGAAAACATTACAATAAAAAAAAAATGATTTCATTTACCGGTCTCTGAGAATCCCCTGGCTCAAGGTTAACAATGTTAGGCCACTCCAAAATCTATGCGAAAAAAAAAAATTTATATTAATGTCAAAATTTATAATAAAGTTTACAATGTTCATCTTTAGCATAGAAATAAGTGGGGGTAAGACTTCAAGTGCTAACTTGAAATTAAAATATTACAGGAAAAAAATACAACGAAGAACAAAAAAAAAAATACACATAAATTGCCAGGAATAAAAAGCTTGTCAAAATGGTACTACCATAAGTATTTTATTTTGTGTGCTTACATTTGATGGCTCCCAGACATTCTCTTCATCTTCTGCCCTTTGCTTCAACAAAATTTCTTTTAAATTATACAGCAACAGATTGCCCTGGTCATCCCCGACACCCAGGAGACCTGATTTTAAAAAACAAAAAAAACAAAGATCATCTTATTAATCTGAAATCAATTTTTTTTAATATATTAAAATAAAATATACTTTTTAAAAATAATTTCTCACCTTTGCTAAAACCCAGATTTAAATATTTAACATTGTGGACTGGATATTTGAGCTTGATCATCGGTTCAATCACAACCTCCTTCTTCTCTTTCAAGACGTGCAATGACAAGTCCCAAATTAGTATCTCACCGGATCCAACCTGTTTTGTGGCTGGGGAGGCCACATAAAATAGATTAATTCATATGAATTATGCAGTAGCTGGTCCAAAATATACATTCTCTTGGTACACACATTCTATAACAACATGAGCGATATAGTTAGTGGTTCATCAAAACTGTACATTATCTTAATACATACCGATTAAATCACCGGGAAGGTTAATTAACCCATCTATCGTTAGTGTTTTAGACTTAGGATGATGAAAAACTATATCTGGTTTTCTGAAATTAAACAATATTTTAGAAAATAAAAAAACCTAAGGTATGTAGTGCTACTCAACAACAACCAATTTCTTACTGTCTATAACGAAACTAATAATGTATAATAGTTTGGAAAAAAAAAACAGGAAGATAATTTTTTTTAAATTCATGTTAACACAAACGAACCAATGAAAGAGAAACACTTAACACAAAATAAAAAATTGCAAAGAAACAAAACAAACAGAATATTATTTTTTTCCCATTAACAAAAAATACATACTACATGTGATACTCATAATACATATTTAAAATAACTATAAAACATGCTGTAAAGATAGTTTTCAGTTTAGCCCTACAACTTTAGAACCACTCATAGTTTGAAAAATTTCATGAAACTAATCCAGTTTAAAAGTTCATAAGGCCATATAAGTTCATATATATTTTGTTCAATCAAAAGTTCAGGTTTAATCTTTGTTTGGCCAAAAAAGGTAAAAAGTACAAGTCAGATTCTTTTCAATTTCCAGTAAACCAGGTAAGGGAAAATTGATATTACTAAATACATTCCTTTTTGTGTCAGGTGTTAGGGGAGCATGTACAGCTTCTAAATCCAAAACATGTCAACAAATTGAAAGTAGGTGAACTTAATACAATGTAGTAGGTAACAAAAGGATGCTAACCTTATAATGGACACTTTAGCTGCACCAATCACTAGGCTGGAAAATGGTCCTAATTATGTAAATGAGTAAGAAGGGAGGTAGAAGAACCAATCAAAGTTGGGGCCTTAGCATTCTGGGATGGTTTGATCCAAGATGTAGTGGAATGAAAGTTAGTTTCGGTAGACTGAGACAGAAAACCAGATGACACTAAACAGACCAACTGATAGACAACTAAGAGAAGAGTTAGCTGCAACTGAATACAAAGTTACAGAAATATATTTTGATCAAGTAGATCTACCTCAATCCTTTAGGATGGCAGTATACTTATAGAGAAGATATAGTTGCAATTGTTGTGCACAAAGTTTATGCAATAAACATTGAAATCGTGGAACTCTGCCATTCATGGTGTGTTGTCTGATAGAGAAGTGCATCTAAATTGAACGCTACCGCAAGTAAATGATTAAAAACAACAGAACAGAGCAAATCCTTTAAGTCAAAACAATAAAAGAAAAACACTATGTTACATATACTACCATGAATAATACTTATTATAGTTAATAATACATACTCAATCACTTTAGCACGTCTGGTTGGTATCAACGTATGACAATCTGCCACTTGCCAGCCAACGCAACCCCTTTCTGCTCCAGCGATTAAAAGCTGAGACTGCTCGCTGAATATCAAATTTAGGGCATCGCCGACTGAATCTTGTAGGCTAATTTTTAGCAAAGGTCTGCAGAAGGCACACAGTGATAAAGAATTGAAAGATGTCTGCTGTAACTGAACTCATTTAAACTACAACTGAAGATGTCTAATTAGTCCAGTCATGCCCAATGTTCCCTCTAAGGTGTGGTATGAAGTGAGCAAAAAATTTTGTCTCTGAGCGACATTTTGTTTGAGGCCAAAATTTGTGAGCGATTTAAGAGATGTCGTCCGTGGGGAGGGGGGGAGGAGGAGTGTTCATACGTGTAGTATGAGCGACGCTCTGAATTCGTTTGAGCTATCGCTCATGCGCTCAGCTTAGAGGGACCATTGGTCATGCCTAATTTTTAGAAGGCCTGGATTACTTGCATGACATTGTGGGTTCTTTTGTAAATTCTATTTATTTGACTAAGCCTCTTTGGAGTTGATTATTTCTATTCCATTAACTTAATCAAATGCGTGAGACATTTATGCATAGATATAATGAAATTACTATTTTTGTGGATATATTTTAGTAAAATTTTCAATTACTTACTTTTCAATATTGAGATATATACATAGCATGTTGTTGCTCAAAATAAGTTTAGATACATATGATGAAAATTAGAATTATTCATTTCACTTCTGATCCATGAAATTAACTAACGATGAGAAAAAAAAAACTAAGAGATAACTCTATAGTACTGAGAATGTGAGCCCGAAAAATTAAACCCAGGTTATGAGTTTAAATCCCACAGACCCCATTTTACATATGTTCCGGGGGGGGGGGAATCTTTTTTTTTACATTAAACAAATAAATAATAATTCATCCTAACAAGAACCTTGGAAGAATTAATAATACATGTACTTACACATACTGGCTGCTTGGGGCACTGTCTGGGACCCCAATATCCCATAAGAAGACAAAACCATCCCTGGAGCCACCTAGAGTAGGTAAGGGAGTAAACCAAATGAAAATAAAAAAAATAATGCACGTTTATTTTACCGTTGCATCACAAAAAATAAATAAATAAGTTATTTTAATGAGTCAACAATGTACACCGAAAGGAATAAATTAACTCTTAAAGTTTTCAAAATAAAAGTCCAAGTAAAATAAATTTGATTAGCTGCCTTAAACACTTATCCTATTTGTTTTAATATTTTTCACGTGTCACATTTCTTAATTACAATTCTAGACCTTGAGTGCCACTTGCTTTAGCTTACAAAGTAATTCAGCTGCATGCTATTTTTTTTTTTTTTTTTGAAAAGGCAACTAACGATTAAAATAAACTCACTGAAGAGTAGTCGGGTCAATGTCGGGTGAAACAACAGGCAGCTAATATATTTCTTGTGTCCACGAATGGTTGCATACATAAGCAGCTGGCTTGGATAAATCAATTTCACGGCACCACCTTCACCTGTAATGACGGAAAAGCGACACGTCAAGGCTTTGAATATAACACAAACCAGACAAAACGCTATTGGTCATGTGATCAAATGATGTACGTGTGAGATGTTCATGAACCATATTTTGCAGTCTCCATTCTACTTCAATACAGTTGAGACTGCAATGGCCATGGATTTTGCTTTCTAAATAGAATTTTTTTTAATTGAAATTTTTAAAAAACTACTAAAAAAACAAACAAACATGGTTTTATAGTCATACCCTGCTAAACATGATGCAATGCTCTATTTACATTTTTAAAACTCTTACAACTTGTTCCAACATCAGTTCATTTTGATTATTATCATGCAGAAAGTTATACAAATGTTCCAGGCATCGGTGAAGTAACTTCACTAAATTCTAGTGAGAACCATATGATATTCTCAGCTCCATGTGAAAGTGTCCCCCCCCCTCGTCCACCCAGCTTTTAATGCGTACCTGACATAAGTTGAGGAAATCCAAACAATCCTTCAATATGCATTGGCTACTGAGACAGAAGAATTCTACACTTCATCTGCCACAATGGACCCTTAATTTTTATTTTACAAGCTCTCAACAAATTTAGGTACGTTCTCCGCCTAAGACATTTCCTCCCCAATCATGAGGATCCTGAGTAAAAGCTGTTTTGTTCATTGATGGTTATAATGACTGCTTGTATATGTTGTCTAGTTGCACTTCTTGAAAGTTGATAGTTAGTGACTGTAACATTACTGTTACAGCCAGTGACAACATTGATAAATTGTCAAGACAGGAAATAGAATGCTTGCTAAGTGTACTATAAAAGCTTCAGTGATAAGAGACAGAAAGACTTGTGCGAAAATTTTTTGAAAAAAAAATAAAAATATAGTGGTATTCAATTTAGACATGACAGCAAGTAAAGCTAAAGATTCCAAAAGAGGAAAGTGTTTAGACCCAAAAGCTGCTAGAAAAAAATTCTTTTTGCTTGTCGCCACCGTAGGATGGAAATCGTTCTGGGGCAGTGAAGATAACTGGGCCCTCACCTGGACCAGATATTTCACTTTTAAAATGCTTTAAAGGGCAGTAACATTCAATGATGATTCAATCACATGGCAGAAGGGATGGCCAAAGAAAACCTTTAACAGAGAGTGCTTCATCCAGTTTGCAGGAGACCATCTTCCAATTCAACACCCACAAGATGAGGATTACAAAGAGATTTTTAGAAAAACATTAAGTAGGTATGATTTGTATAAGACTAAAATTAATTACGAGCAGAGCTTCTTAAAGAATTTAAGTGGCAATCATTACTAATCTGAAAAGCATCAGAATCCATTTCCCAACCAGTTAGCAATCATATTCCTAAAGACACTCATTATGCAACAAAGGTAGCATTAATAGAAATACAAACTTCCTAAGAAAACTGGTCTTCCAAGCTCACTCACCAGCTACTGCAAGAATATTAACTTTCTTTTTACTTGGGAGTTCAATCGTCGTCCAGGCAAGCGTGTAGAAATTCTGTAAAATTAGTTTAATAAAATCATTAATTAAAAGTATTGATAAGAGTATTTTACAACTGCGTTCAATAAATTCATGTTCATGGAATATCACAGAAACAATGTAAAATTAGTTTAATAGAATCATTAATTACAATTATATTATTTTTTCTGTAGACATTATGACAATGCAATGTGAGCTATGTGGATCTAGGGAGACTGAGTTCAAAACGGCTGGACTATAAATCATTTTTTTTTTCAAAAAACAACTTTAACCACACTGTAAAAGCCTTGACACAAGTTTAAAACAAAATTAAATACAAGTGTAATTTCAAAGCTATAATTCACTTTCATGATCATCACAGGTAACATTATTTAAAGACAATGAATGTTTCTTTACTAATACATGTTTGATGCCAAGGCATAATATTGACATTATTTAATAAATATTTAAATTTATTTTCTCTTAATGGTGCGTAATTCTCCGCCGAGTTTTTTTTTTTTACAGCTATTCATGTTAATTATTTAAGAGCAGAGAAACTTGTCTCCTTTTTTGAGCAAAAGAATAATATAGTTTAAAAAAAAAAAAACAGGGCACAATAGGTTTCACTACTGATTCTTCAGCACAGAGCACACAAACAAAAAAGCAGTTCCATAATGTTTCAATATAATTTCTCTAGCCATTGGTGATTGTTGGTGTTCCATTTTATAAGGATTTGCAGAAAACTGCATGAATGATAAAACTAAAAGGCTTTAAGGATTGAATCACAGTTCCAGTCAGGGCTGTCGACAGTCCGGACAAGAGCACTAGTTAAATTAGTGCCAATATTTGGATGAGAAAATGTATGATGGCTCGTTGTTGTGTGGGCTAAACTGTGTATGCCAACTGATCTCTTCGCTAGGCAAAGATATAAATTCTATGTGGCTTTGCCACAATGACTACAGATTCTGAGAGAGTACTTAACACAAGTAAAGTACCTGCCAAACAATAACATCTGACAAGGTTATTTTTATCAAAAAAAAATCATAATCACCAATATTTCGCACAACAGAAAACATATTATTTTTCCGTAATGGAAAAAAAAATAAAGAATGGATACCAGCAGTAAACCAGATTTTTAAGATTTGTAAAAAAAAAAAAAAAAAAACCAGTACCGTACTTCGTTTTTGTCGGTGTCTTGAAATCGTTTGAGAACCTGCTGAGTGATAACGTCGATGATGCAAACTGTTTTACCACCACAGGTTGCCAGCAAATTTGTGGTTTCTTCTGTAAAAATGAAATCAAAATGAAATTCTATTGTCACTGATAGCAAACAACCACTTCATAATCACTTCTGATTCTTCATTGTAAAATTTTTTTTTAAATCTACTTAATGACATCAAAGCAGTGGTAACTCCCAAAACTTAGGTATCCTTACTCTAATCAACTTTCCCCAGAGAATTTCCACTCAGTGAATACCAGTCATACACTGCTACAGTGCATTCAAGAATCTACTCAAGAAAGATAACCTGATCTTTGTTTATCACTGTCAAAGTTTCCATCATGTACAAAAGAAAAAATATCCCAGTGGCTATATCCACACACACACACACGCACACAAAAAGCCAGGTCATAAGGAGAAATAAAACTGATCAATTTGTTAAAAAAAAATTATACATGTACTTAAACTGCTTACATCCTTTACAGAAGTTTTCAAAAGCAACTAAACAGGGCTGTTATGAAACTTAGAAAGCTGCTGTAAATAAATAAGCTATTATAATGTGTATTTTTAGAATATGTATTTATAAACAAATCTACCCAGTTTTGTAGCTTGGACAGCTTTGTCCAAGGCCTTGTTGACTATATTGATTGTTCAGGTACACTAAAATATTTCATCTACACAACATCATAACCACTCTCCCACAATTCAATGCATCTTCTTCCCTTTAATCTGCTGATCTCTATACGGTGTTTCAGTCAGACGCTCACCTGGATCATCCAAAGAAGGTTCAAATGAACACTTCCAGATTTTCGTCTCCTCATCGAGTTCTTTCTGGTTATGGGACCGAAGAAACATTGTGGGTGAGTAGTCTCCCATGCTGGGCTGTTTAAATGGGATACAAACCAAAACAAAAATTATGAGCAAAATTTTGAAGGCAAAGAATTTATCAAAATATATACCACAAGCAAAAGAATGATCTAATTTTTTATATGCCAACACATAAAGATTTATTTATTTGATTTAGACATACCAAGTGGCAGCTCTCTGGAGCTCTTCTCTTTATCCCTCGGCGTGCCATATCTAAGAAATACATTATGGAATGTTTTTAATGCATGAACAATTGCAAATTTTAAAAAAAAAGGTAAAGCATAAACAGACCATCTGGGTCTGATGAAATAGAACTGGGCAAAAAATAAGTTCATAGGATTATGGACAACCAATATACTAAGTTTTTTTCTTACTTTCCTAATGATTCTACTATGTAAAATCCCAAATCCTACATCCTGTGTTTCTTTCCAAAATAAACATATTCGCACTTGTCCTGCTAAAAAGACTTGCACATTCTAAATTGCAAATCAAAGGGTGTCCAAATCCACCATGTTTATGGAAGTAGTGAATGGGGCAAAACTAGGAAACATGTTTCAAAATAACCTACTGGTCAAAAAAATGTTGGGTAGAGGAAATTAGCAACATTTAGGTTACTTTCTTCATGACTATTTCATCATTAGTTCTATCTATAGTGCTATAAAATAGCAATCTAGACAATTTAGTGGTAAATTTCTTAATGGTGATCGATTGAATGATAAAAATTGATTTGATAAGAGGATAAAAAAAAATGGATGCACATAATAAATGATATAAAAATTAACAGTTTAAATAAAATGTCTATGAAAGTGCCAAACCCATTTTTTTTTTTTGAAAAAAACTCCCAACATACTACTTCCTAATACCCAAAATAAAATATAAAACATTGATGACCAAATCTGGCCTGAGTCTGAGAGTACAGGTCAACAATTACATTGCTGAGTTCAAATGTGGCCATGTTTTTTGGGGGAAAAAACATAGGGTAGGCCTGGTTGTCTTTGTAAACACATTGTGTGCATATTTGGATAGATAATAGTGTCATGTGATATATATGATAAAGTACAATCATCACTTAGAGTCAGAAGCTTTTTATATATTTTTTTAAAAGTTGTTTTCAGAAAAGGTTATGCTTTTGAAAAATAACGTTTCCAAAAGTATATGTGACAAAATGATGAAGTTTTCCATTGTTTTTTTTTTATATAAAACTCAATTGGCCATTAGAGGGACCATTTATATGCATGCCTGCCAAGTTTCATTTTCAAGGGGAAAATTTGTATTGTCAAAAAGGTATATGATAGCCCCCACCATTATCACAATATTGACACAGGTAGGATAAACAACAAGGGGAGACAACCCATACTGAAAGTCCTGTGTTGTTTGAAATAATATGTAGATATGCAGATAATAGGAATAGGGCGTAATCCGTTTTTTTCCCCGGGTTACGGCCATGGATATTAGAGTTAGGAATAGGGTTAGGGTGTGGAGCAATATCTATGGCCCTAACCCGGAAAAAAAAAATATGGATTATGTCGGGCGTAACCGTAGCCACTGCGATTTAGATAAAAAGAGATTCACTTGTAAGGACTCCTTTTTTGTTTGAAAGGTACACTTTTATCAATTGCACTACTATAACACTAATTTTCCAAAAAAAAAATATAATGATAAAAGTCTATGACCATGTCTATGTGAATGTGATGATCAAATTTGCATTCATTATGATATTATTTCATTTTTGACATGATTATTCACTTGTATCATCACTATATTTCCTTTTTTTTTTTAAAAAAAATGGCACTATATCCTTTACCCTATGACTATGTTACATAAAGAAATCAACTGACATTGAATGATGCAACTTATATAATTACACCACTCATCATATAATTACACCACTCATCATATAATTACACCACTCATCATATAATTACACCACTCATCATATAATTACACCACTCATCATATAATTACACCACTCATCATTTAATTACACCACTCATCACATAATTACACCACTCACCTGTTTGTTAGTCATTATCTAAACATGCAAATAAAAGTAAAGCACAGACTATGGATGAAATGATAAATGACACAAATAGAAGATTTAACAAACAGTTAAGGATATGTTAACTGATGATAAGGGGGAGTACGCACAGTCTACTAGGAAGGTTGTGGATAATATGTTAGTACCCAATATGCCTATCAGAACTAGTAAACCTCATTAGCTAGAAAAATTTAGCCTGTATAAATTCTTTATGAATGTTGTTCTTGCATGAAATTATTTTGCATGTCATTATTTTCGTTTTGTTCATCTAAAGATTGTCCCAAAATTAGCCCAAAGATGCATAATAAGATTATCTTTTTTACTATGATATACTTTATATAAAAATATAACATACTTTGTATATCTTAGAGTCAGCCAGAAACCCCACTTTAATACAGCAATATATTATTATACTCAAAAATGTAATTTTGCTTAAAGATTTTTTTTCCTTTTATAATTGTCATACAGTTGGCCCAATTTTAGCCCAAAAACTTGACCAAATAAATCATTATTTTTTTTATTTTTTTTTACCTTAATACATATCATTTTGTTGCTCTTTCAATTACCTTTCTTTTGATACCAAGTTTAATAAAATTGGATCAGATTTAACAAAACTGTATTAGTTTATGTTTCAAAATGTGGAAAATCCTGACACAGTTTTTCTTTTTTGTCTATTGTAACAGATTTGAGTAACTAATACTTCTGTAACTTTTAGAAAAATGGTCTGATCCTTAATTGCATTATATCTTTGGAAAGCTCTTTTATGCTCTTTCAAATGGTGTATAATACATGCATATTACATGACTTTGAAATTTTCATGTCACGATACCTACTCCTTGTAATATTTTATCATCATCAAAAACTAGAATGCAGTCCAGTATAACATATCATGTCCTATGCCATTTTACAGCATTCAGGAACAACACTGCATTATTTTTGTGATAGTTTCAAAGGACATGTTTGGTAATACTAATAGAGACTATCATTTTTGGGTGCATTTTTATTTTAGGAAACGCAGTGGCTACGGTTCAGTCCGACCAAACCCATATTATTTTTTTTTGGGTACCAGCCATATTATTATTGTATATTTTTTTTGTTTTCTGGCATATTTTTTTGTTTTCGGGGCTTGTGTTAGGGTTAGGAATAGGGTTAGTGCAGTGACTTATATGTTGTTATATATCTCAGTGCAGCGACTCGGCCGCTATATTTAGATATCTGTATTATAGCTGGACCCTAACCCTAATCCTAACCCTAACCCCGAAAACAAAAAAAAATGCAATAATAAGTATGGCTGGTACCCGAAAAAAAAAATTCGGGTTCGGTCGGACCGAACCGTAGCCACTGCGTTTAGGAAATTCATTTAAATTACTACTACAATTACAAAAAATATATTTATAAAAATATTATAAAGACTCACTTTCCAATGATTACTAGAATGAAAAATTAGCGATTATCATAATCCTAAATAGTTTTTATTTAGGCCTTATAAACTTCTAAGCTTACACAAGCACATTCACAGTGATCAGAGAGCTTACGAAATTTAACGTAAACAATCAACATAATACAATCACAAGTGTTTTCAAACAAACCTCAGTTTGACAAGTAAATTCAAAAAGAAATTGCAATAAAAAGTAAGCGTAAAAAAGTGCGTTAAATGTAAGGTAACATTCATTGTAATTGTGTACTTTTTGTTTTAAAAAATCAACATACCTGTTTATAAATTCTCTAATGGCGGTAGATGCAATGTTTCACACGAGTGAATAGATTTCGCATAATTAAAAAAAGAATCGCAAATTTATTATTTATTTAAAATATTACTATCTACTTTAATTTCTATTACGATTACATAGTTTGAATAACTAAGATCTACGAATAACCATCGATCGCCCGAAGTTTCTGTGCAATTGGAAATTATCTCAGCTGTGATAACGCATCAATGATCAGTTAAACTGACTCGAAATGTTAGATAATCATTATTAGATATCTAGCTTTAGCAAATAATATGTCCAAAAGACGTATAAATATGCAATGCAACACACAGACTGTGTCACAGTAAACTGTTTATCCCTTTATTAGTGCTTAAATATATTGTGTTTTAATTTGTTTTTATGTCCACTGCATAGTTTCTCCCTTATGGAAATTATATTATTAAACTTAGAGACGAAAATATCGAAGTTCCGGTCGTATAATTTCTACTTGGTTGTTTTTCTTTCTTACCATTGGCGCATATTTCCGAATATCCCAAATATTGGAACCAAATACTGTATTATTCTAAAGGTCAATGCTAAAGATTTATCTCGTGTACGGATAGTTTTTAACAATTACCCACTTGTTTTTAATTTTAAAAGTAGTATACATATAGACCTAATAACGGGATCTGAATAAATGCGGATATGAAAAGCTGTGAGTGACTGACTGAGAGGCCATGGCATGATATGATAGGTATGTGACATGAAAATTTCAAATACATTTTATCTGAATGTATTATAAATCAATGGAAAGATTATAAAAAGCACTTTCCAATGGTATAAAAATAAAAAAAATCAGACAATTCGTGAAAAAGTTATGGAAGTTTCAGTCACTCAATTCTGTTACTGAAGACAAAGACTTTGTCAAATTTTTCAAATTTTTGAACATAATTTCACACAGTTTTGTCAAATCTTGTCTAATTTTGTTATATTTAATATCAAATCAAAGGTAATCAAAATAGCAACAAAATGATATATATTAAAGTAAAAAATAGGTGTAGGTGATATTGAGGTCAGTGTTGGGGTCAGTTAGTCAACCTATTGACATGACAAATTAGGGCAAACTGTATGCAGCCCTGTAGCCAGGGGGGGCACTGGGGGGCCATGCCCCCCGCTAGGGGTGGAGTGCCCCCCCCGCTTTAATTGAAGAAAAAGAGGAAAAAATAAAGAAAAAGTAACTAAACTGTGAAGGTACCCCCTTGCTGGGTATTGGTGCCCCCCTGCTTACTTTGACCTGGCTACAGGCCTGACTGTATGAAGAAAAAGTAAAAATCCTTTTCTTAATTTTTTTTTTAATGTGGTGTCAAAATGTTTCTCGATGGCCTTGAAAATGTTAATACTGAAGGGTCTGGTGCACTGGCAATATCTGATGTATTTGTTGAACTAAATTGATCTGAGTATATAGAATAGAAGATAAAGATGTAGACTTTTGTAGAAGATGCACTAAAGGATGCTAAGTTTTTACTTGAACTACATGGCCCTGAATATATAGAAGATACAGATGTAGATGATGTACTAGAAGGTGCTAAAGTATTAGTGGAAGTATGTGGCTCGAGGTATACACAAGATTCCTTTATTGATTGTGTAGACTCTGACATATCAGTAAGTTGAGATGACACAAGTGGGATAAAGGGTTGATTGCAAAAGTGTTATAAATGTATACGGTCAGTTTCTCTTTTAAAATGAGTCAACCAGGTTTTTTTTTTTTTTTTTACTAAGTTTAAAATAACTGAGGTTGACACATGAAAGTTGAACAGTTCATGGAGTTGTTTACAAGTTTTAGTTTGAGGACTGATCATTCTTTAAGTATAAACTGAGAATGGGTCCATTCTTATCACATTGTATGTCGCTATTAAAAGGAATTGAAAAATTACAGTCTAAATATATTTAGGCTGCTGAGAGTTGTATTGCTGAACGTTTCTTTTCAGGAGCCAATGTTACAGGTTTATGGTATATATAGAAATCTAATAGTGTTTTTCTAAATATCCAGAGTGAATTAAGAGTGTCAACAACATTAAACTTCAATGTCAAAATAGGCAAAACACACTCCACATCTCACTATTGATGAAGGTAACAAACACAATTATAGTAAAAACCCATAAAATGCATAGACTAGGCTTGTCAGAACATGGGAGTGTTGTATAACCAACTAAATCTTAGTCTCAAGTGTTATTACAAAATTGATGAAAATGTTAACACCTAAATGGCTTTTTGATAAAGTAAGGAAAGCCAGCACACCATTATACACCACATCCAATGCTATTTTCAATTTCTCAAATAAATACATGTACAAAGTCCATTCAAATAACTTTTCTCTAAAGTCTTCATATATGTTTGCTTATGCCGGTATGAAAAAAAATTTCATACCTCTAAACTAATTGTAAAAAATTCACTAGCTATGTTCATTGTTTAATCCAATCTGTTTCACACACAAAAAAGTCATTCACTATTGCCTCCCCTTGTTATAATCCTGTACATGCTCACAATGGCCTAAATCGCACATACATTTTTGGCAGAAAAAAATTACTTTGTGCCTTAAACTTATTTTTCAATGAAACTTTGCAGGCGGTTAAATATATGGTTTCTCCAGATGGCTATTGAGTTTCATTGCAATCAATGGAAAACTTCAATATTAGTAACATATACTTTTGAAAACATATTTTTCAGAAGCATGAAATATAAAGAAAACAGCTCATAGTAAGGATATTTTTAAATGCATACAAATTAAACATATTATTGTAATACTTCACCTATATCACTCATCATGAATTTTTTTTTTTTTATGCAGGATTTATGTTTACAAAGTACACAACCCTATTATTTTTTTTAGAAAACACTGTCTCAACATGTCTGGGGAAAAAAGAATGTCGTAAAATGTCGGAATTCCATATACCTACATATGATTATGAAGCCTTATGACATATCTATGACAACTTATGTCAACTTATGAATAATGTGTCAGACATAATTTTTATGGGTTTTAGTAGGTACTCGAAACCAGGCATAATTTTAATTTCTCTGCACAAATACTATTAATTACACTATAGTACTTATTATTTAGATTTTACCTTCCTATATACTTACCATAAAACCTTAAATCAATTTTTAATATAAAAATTCACCCTTTATTTTTAAAATGATGGCATTTTAAAATTAAAAGCTTGACTTTCGCTTTACAATTATATTTTGTTAACATAATTTAACTATAAAGCTTTTGTTTTATCTATTAAAACACATCAGATGATTAGTTAATTTTTATATCTTAGAGCAAAATTGACATATTATTATATGTAGCATTCCCCGCATTTCGCCATTCATGAATGCAGGAATGAATTATCTACAATGCCATACCGTTAATTTTACTAGCAAATTAATTCACATTATAAAATTTCTAAATATTTCCAGATACACTGATTGTTAAATTTCATTATTCACATAGTACGGCAAAGTGACAACGCTGTCGCTGTAATCTCTTTATTTTCTATTTAAATGCACCAACATCTGTAAAATTCTATGTGGAAACTTGGCGAAAAAATCCAGGTTATGTTTTACCTTGTTTATATGGCGGCATGACTATTCGTCATACCAAATTTACAACATTTTAAAAAATATTAATCAACATATTCATGAATCACCAATAAATTCTTGTTGAAAATTATTGTAAACAGCGTTTAAAAATGCACAATCAAATATTACACCTGCATTTATAGTATTCTAATTATTTTTTTCCAACTGTTTGTTCTTGTCCATTCCTAGTAATTGGTATGGCGCTTGAATTGTAGAGTGGACGAAATAAAGATTTGTTTAAAAAAAATGAGCAAGCTTGTGAAAAATAAGACTCTTTCAAAGCACAAGGTAAGTTAGTGGCTTCAAGTATAATTTTTATTTATTTTTTAAATGTACTGTGTAGTATGATGATGTATAAAAAGTATAAGAATGATTAATTAGAAAAATATTAATGATAAAGTATAAACTAAGAAGAAGGAAAAAAGGTTTTAAGTTGGTTATGGATACAATATTCAGTCATGGTTACAATAATCTCTTTTTTAGGATTAGGCTCTGTTAAGTTCGCTTAGTTTAGAGTAAATGGTAATTACATTGTACTTAAAAGTTCTGACAGTGTATACATGTGTTAGGTTTAAATTTATTGTAAGTCTGCGAGTTTATTTCACATCCATCACCTTAATTACTCTGCATGCTAATTAAATTTCATCCAATCATCTGGATGCTTTTTTTTTATCTATCTACCTCATTCACATTACCTCTGGTTTGATTTACCTTTTTATCAAAATTATCCAGTGCGGTTCTGTTAAGGTGACCTGATGCCAATTAAAACATTGTAGTTGTAAATCTAACTGGGTTTTAAGGCTGTTTTCATAATTTTTTTTTCAGCTGTAGCTTTTTTGCAACAATAGTATTGTGCTTGAAATTAATTAATTTTTTTCCCCACTCTATTCAGGCTCCAGAAAAACAGCTGAAGATTTCCACCTTTTTCGGGGTAGGTTCTCTGACCATTGCAATGCATTTATCTAGAGCTTTTTGTTTTATTGCATTTCTGTTACAATTTTTTTGTTAAAGAAAAAAAAAACAGTTATAATATAGAACGGTTTTAACATAGATGTAATTATTGGATGATTACATTTAAATGTATCTGCATATTTTGTGTTTGTAAAAGTGAAAACTACCATCTGTTTACTCTTAATAAAGAAGAATCATCTAAAGATGTTATCTTATTAATCGCTTGCAAAACATGTCTGTTCTAAACCTTTTCAAAGGTTTATACTCTAAGGTGGCAGGGTGTTTTTTCCCTTTATTTTCTAGTTGTATTCTGGTTAGTATAATACATGTAATATGATATTGAATTCATTGTTTGCATTTTTTTTTCTAAGGTTGAATATCTTAATTTCTTAAAATCCTTAAAGCTTTAGCACCTTTTTGAAATCGAACCATTGTACGTTAAAATAATTGTAACAATAATCTTAATCACATTTTTTTCAATAATGGTTTAGCATTTGAAAAATTTGATTATTATTTTATCGATATTTTTGAAATGTCATGAATTATTGCCCTTAATAATAGATGGATTTTTCATTTCAGAGTAAATCATCAGATAAAAAGGATGAAAGTAAACTATTTACCAACATTGCCACAGTCCCAGTGTCTAAAGGTAGTTGCTTCAGAGCGTCCAGCAGCATGAAATCAGTACATCAAAAACATGGCAGTGTTCTTATTACCGAAAAAGAAAATATTCCAGAGAGCATAATTTGCATAGATGTTGATGATTTCGAAAGTGAATCAAAGAAAACAGGCGGGAATTTTGTGGATGTTAATTGTTTTAATTATGATTTGAAGCAGTTGAAACACTCGTGCCAGACTGTCAATTCGGACAATGAAATAAAAGAACATCCAGATAAATCACAAAGTCCAGGAGTTAAGTTTGATATTTCTTGCAACACTGAAACTGCTGATAGAGTTACAAATAATCATGAAACCATTTTAAGTTCAACACTGTTTACACCTACTAAACACAATAGAGACACCTTAAATCATGTTGACAGCAGTCCAGATATAATTTGTGAAACACCAGGGGAAGACACAATACTCTCTTCAAGGCCTAGGAGCATATTTGCAAGCAGAAGTTTTCTATGCTCTGCTGATTCTCTTAGTATTCCCCCGGGGAAAAAAAAGTTGCAAACCTCTTTTAAAAAACGAATAAACAAGTCTTTACTAAACGTGAGTGTTCAGTTTCATAGAACCTCTGGGCTAGATCATACCAGTAAAGCTCTGGGTGCTGGAGAAAGTTCTATAGGAATTCCAGACTCTTTAGATGGTCATCAGGATTGCCCTGCAGACCGTGACATCAAAAGAAAGTCCCCCTCACCCAGCATTGATCTCGACAAAGAATCAAATGGAGTAAATTCAAATGTGAGCACTAGAGGAGATGATAAGAAATGTGTGGTGATAAAAGATTTGTTGAGTGGCTGTGAGTCTGCTCCTTTGACTAACCAGTCATCTGGAAAGGGTTTAAAACACATGACACTATCAGATGAGTGTGGAGAATATGTAAATTTAGCATTTCAAACCAGGGACGTCATTGGGAAAATTTCAAAACCAGATGATTTCAGGAATAAAGATATACAGATTTCATCTTTGGTGGATGGTAGTAAAGGTGTTGAGGATCTGAATGTTGATGGCACAGTAAATTCTACACTAAACACTAATAAATCTAAATTCCAGAGTTCATCTTCTGTTGAATTGAATGGCTCAGCCAATTTGAAAATGAATTCGTTCGCAAAAGCCAAGTCTAAAAATGACTGCATTACAATGCAGCAGTGTAAATTACCCCTTAACTCAAAGCCCAAACTTTTAGATGCCTTGGAAAATCATGAAATGGACACAGATCAAACAGAAACAACAAAGTGGATCAGCAGGAAATTGTTGCAGCACATTACTGCCAGTAGTGGTTTGGGAACGTCTGATAAGAATGCAAGTTGCTCTGATGACCCAAGCAGCACTACTCCCAAAAAAGTTTACGAAGGTGCCCGCCTAGTTGTTAAGAGACAAGCAAAGCCTGGGTCATCTCCTGCTTCTAAACGTAATCCTAGCAATAACTTCACCAGCTTGAAGGATACTGGCCATCTCTCAGCCAGTGTTGACCATGCCAAAAGAGCTTTACGCTTGGAAGATAGGGAACATGAAGTTGAGCTTAGTGCTCCGAATGATAGACGTACCAGATTCAGCAGGGAACGGGCCTTACAGTTTGGTCTTAAAGAAAGGGAACAATTGCATGAAAAAGATAGGAATGTTACTCTGGAAAATGATAAAGTTTTAGCAGAATTGTTAGGATCAATGTCATCGCTGCAAGAGAATAAAACAAAGAGTTCTTCCTCTTTGTTGAAGAAACATTCTAAAAGCATGAATGCTATTTTGGGCCCCAAGCAGAATGGGAAAATAAACACTGATAGTCATCATCTTTTGCAAGACACAAGAAATTTAAATGCCAGTGATATTGAACTGTTGGATAAGTTATTTGGCTCTAATGAAGAGAGTGGATCAGAATTACAATTAAATGAACCCACAACTATGGCAAAGTCAAATGGTCTTATTAATGATGATGTTATTATTATTGAAGATTCTGAAGCATTCAGTGCTCAGGGTCATGAATGTATTGAAATATTTGATAGTATGAAAGATGATGTTACTTCAGGTATTTCCAAGGAAGCTATTGAAGAAAGAATTAAACCAATCAGCGAGTGCAAGAGTGGAGCAGAAGAACATAAGTCAATGAACATTGTTAGTATTAAAGCAGAAAATGTTGATCTGTTGATGTTTGAAAATGGGATTGAATCATCTGGGAGAATGGAAACTGTTGACAGTGAACCATTAATAAATGTCAGGCATTTGCAGGACTCTTTATCTGAGAGTTTTGGATCTAATGCTTTGGATGCTTTGAAAAAACCTTACCATGACAATGATTATGACAGAGAAGCAGAACATTTTAATGAGCTCCTGCTGGACTCAAATTTTGATATTTCAACTGACAGACTGATGATGACTGACCCCACAGTGTAAGTAGATAGATCTTTAGAATATTCTAATTTGCTTCTTGTAGAGTTCAATCGCTCAAGTCAAAGTTACAACAAAATTTTCATCCTGAAAAGTTTAGGGTCTATTAATGGTTTTATAAATTGAAGTCATCTGTAGAACTTATCAGCATGCTTTAAAAACAAAAATGTGATAGTATATAGATAGTTTGAAAGCTTTACATTTATATGTGATCTTTTTTACAGAATAGTGAGGACTAGAATTTACATTTCTCTACATCACATTATTTTTTAAACTACATCTTAAAAGCGAATATTTATTGGGGAAAAAAAAGGTTCCAGTCTTATATTTCAGTATTTTTTAAAATACTATTTATGCTGTGATTAATGTGACATAACAATGGTAAATTTTTAACAATGCTGTTCCTGTTATATTTGAAGTTTTTATACTTCTTAGAATCAAAGGTAATTGGAAATCATACATTCTTTAAAAAACAGTTCGTCCTTATAGCAGTCATTCAAAATTGAAAGTTCATTAAAGAAAAGCGTTTTGTAGAGAACTTTATGTTAGATTTACTTATTAGAAAGTGTGATTTGGTAATGTTTAATGTTAGATTTACTTAATAGAAAGTGTGATTTGGTCATGTACTCAATGAAGCCATAGACACTTTAGTTTTTTTATCTTTTCCTCAGGGTTTATACATTACTAAAGATTGTCTTGTCTTTTTAAAAAAAAAAATATAATATATCTTTCTCTTTTTTTTTAAAATCAAGTTTGTTTTTGTATGCATACATTTTTTTTTTATCATTAGGGCAAATGCTCAACTTCAAAAAGAATTCACATTCACTGACCTGTGGCAGAGATTTACAGTGAGAGAAGTCTCACATGATAGGTGAAGAAAGTTTACTTACATTATTTAACTCATATCTTACAAGAAATATTTGTTTACACATATTTATTTAACTCACATCTTATAAGAAATATTTGTTTACACATATTTATTTAACTCACATCTTAAAAGAAATATTTGCTTACATATATTTATTCCATTGGAAAGCTTTAGTAAAATAATTTGAGAAACTGACACGCATACTTACTTACACGTGTATAAGTTGTTTGATTGTGAACATCATTGAATTTTTTTTTTTTTTTCATGTTTTAAGAGATCAAATATTCCTGAGTTTGAAAGATGACAAAACTGGCCAGATGTCAAGCTGCATTTTAGAAGGGTTTTGGTAAGAGAGTATGCGCTTTTTTTTTTTTTTTTTTTTTTTTTTTTTTTTGTTTACTTTAAATTGCTTCCACTTTTTTCAAATGTTAAATAGATCATGTGATTTCCTTTCAAATATTGTGCTTCCTGTTGCTCCAGGGCTGACACAGATGTTGTTGAGAATGATGTGGTGAATATCATTGGAGAATTTGAAAAGGGCATTTGCACCCTCACGGATCGTAATGGCCTGATTGTTGTCAACCCAGACCTCTTGCTGTCAGGCACATTAGTTGTGTCATCATTGTTTTGTGCTCGAAAGTAGGTGAACTTACACATTTTATGTCTCGAATATGCCCAAATGATACTCAGTTTGTATTCTGATTTATCTACCATTGTTTGTAACTATTTTAAAAAATATTGCGCATTTTGTTCTAAAATGAAAACACATTAAACCTTTTCATATATTCATTAACCATATTTTTCGCCTAAAAGACTAGGTTATGTAGATTTTTAAAAATCAAGTTCGACAAAAGGCAATCAAAATACTGTCAGCTCTGTTTTCTTTTGCAGGTCAATTCTGAGAGAAAAATTTCAGGTGCGTCTCTAAACCTTTTTTTTTCTATATTTTTTCCATATCTAGTTAAAAGTTACATTTTTAAAAATAATTTCAAAGGTTTAAAAAAAAATGGTGAGAAACATTTTCATCCACTAAAAAAAAATCGACATTTTACATTTGATTAAATTTTTTTCCTTTATCATTGTTTTTTTTTTTTCTTTTTTGTCAGGAATTATAATCTTTTTTTTTTTTCACAGGGCATAGAAAAGGGCAACATTCAGATGTTGTATGGTAGCATCATTCACAGTCTCTTCCAGCATGTGATGAAAGAAGATTTGAGAGATGAAAAAGCAGTTTTTGCCAGAGCTAAATCTTTGCTTGAATCCAGCAAGTTTATACATGAAATGTAAGATCTGCTCAGAAATGTTTCCTTATAAATTGATTGATCTTGCATGTAATATCAGAAGTCTGATAATTTATTTCAACAGCTGGATCTTGGGTGCATGAATGTCAGCCTTGAATCCGTACATTAGCAACCTCTGTAGATATCAGTTCAATACCTCTGTAGATATCAGTTCAATACCTCTGTAGATATCAGTTCAATACCCTCAGCAAGCAATGCAGTATTTTGGTTTGGATGACAGTGTGGAATTTTCTTGGGCTAAGTGTTCAAGTTTGAGCAATAAACATTTATGATAACTGCACCAATTTAGTACTAAGTTTTTTCTCTATTTGGCTTTATTGTTAATAGGTATGGGCAAGGAGTCGAGGAAAGTTCAGTTCTGGAGGAAGTTCGTAGCTATATACCTTCTATTCTAAACTGGCTGAAAAAGCATACTGAGTGGACTGGGAATGAGAGAAAAGAAAAACAAAGGTAAAATTTTAAAGCATTTTTTTTTTTCTTTTTGGATCTCTAATATTCAGTGCCTTTTTTTTTATACGATAAACTATGTAGCATTTAAAGTAAACCATCTTTTTTTTATACGATAAACTATGTAGCATTTAAAGTAAACCATCTTTTTCTGTTCAATTCTCAGCATGGATGTTATGGTAAAAGAAATACATGATATTGAAGAAAATATTTGGTCACCTCGGTAAGTCACATAGATTTATATTTTTTTTAAAACTAACATACACACTTGTTGGTGGGAAGGATGGCCAAGTGGTATAGATACTCAACTGGTGCCCTGAGAGTCATGGGTTCGAACCTCGGTGAGACCCATGAAATTTTTCCAGGTGTTATTTGGTGCTTTGAATGGGTGCCTGACTTAAAGTTGGGGAAGTAACCACACAATCCCTTCATATGCAGAGGTTATAGAAACAGATGAATTCTAGACTTCATCTGCCCCTATGGCCCAGTAGGGCTAAGGGAACTTTACTTTACTTTACACATTTGTCTAACAGAGTTGTATCTGTTTACAAACTGTTAATATTTTTTTATTTCTTAATATCTTTTGATGTAAGCATAAATTTGTTGCATGTTTTATAAGAGTGTAATGGGTGTGTGATTTCACGGAATACTGATGTAAAAAAAATGTACTTTTTCAATTTAGTGAAATCACATTGCATAAAACAAGATCTAATTATTTTTTTTCTTACAGATTCGGACTAAAAGGCAAGATAGACATGACAGTGAAAGTTGCGGTACGTTTTTAAAAATTTATTGTCAAACTTTTGCTTGTGCTCATGCTTGCATATTTTTTTTTAACCAGAAAGGGGGATATAAAGAAGTTTAATATTTTAATACTAAATGTCTATTCACAGTTGAAGAAACCTAATTTAGCAATAGCGTCAAAGATAGTGCCTCTTGAACTGAAAACTGGAAAAGCTTCTTTTTCATCTGAACATAAGGGACAGGTCACTTATTTCTTTTTCAATAAGTTCGTTACAAATAAAACTATTTCAAAAGTTTACCGAATGTAGAACTTGCAGAGTATCGGAGAGACTTTACCTAAAGGCTTTGGTTGATATCATCTAGAAAGACCTAGTGTTTTTTTTTTTTATTATTTTATTTGTTATTTATATATTTTTCACCTTAGCTCAAGTCACCTATACAGATTTTTTTGGGTGTGGTATCAAAACTTTTGAGAGACGGGTGTAGAGCAGTTGACTGTCCAGCAGAGTCGTCCCTGGTTAGATTTTTCAGTGAGAACCAAAAGGGAATTTTTCCAGGACCTGATGAAAGTTGGTTCAAAGTCCCTCAAGTCCAGCCAGCTCTAATTGGGTCAACCTGACTTTAATTTGGGGGAAGCAAAGGTGACTGGGTATTGTGCTAACCACATAATCCCTTCATCTGCTGCTGTGGTTACATAATGCTAACCACATAATCCCTTCATCTGCTGCTGTGGTTACATAAACAGAAGAATTCTACTCTTAAACTGCCCTGATGGCCTTTTTTTTTATATTTTTTTTTTTTTTTTTATAAAAACTTGAAGTTGTCCTCCCATGTCAGAAAACATTCCTGTGTTTGACTTATTTACACTGATTAAACTTTATTGTGTTTTTTTACTTGTGTTTAGGTGATTTTACATTCCAAGATGTATTCTGTCTTGTGTTTAGGTGACTCTATACTCCATGATGTATTCTGATCGAAGACCGGAACCTGAAGAAGGAATACTTTTGTACCTTAAAAATGGAGACATGCAGTTAGTTCCCGCTAAACCCGAGAGTAAAAGTGGTAAGATTTATATGTACTTTTTTTTTTTTTTAATTATATTTTGGGTCGTGTCTCACAGGTCTTCAATTAGATCCCTTGTATTGGTTCATCTCTCACAGGTCTTCAATTAGAACCCTTTTATTGGGTCATCTCTCACAGGTCTTCAATTAGATCCCTTGTATTGGGTCATCTCTCACAGGTCTTCAATTAGATTCCCTTGTATTGGGTCATCTCTCACAGGTCTTCAATTAGAAGCCTTGTATTGTGTCATCTCTCACAGGTCTTCAATTAGATCCCCTTGTATTGGGTCATCTCTCACAGGTCTTCAATTAGAAGCCTTATATTGGGTCATCTCTCACAGGTCTTCAATTAGAACCCTTTTATTGGGTCATCTCTCACAGGTCTTCAATTAGATCCCCTTGTATTGGGTCATCTCTCACAGGTCTTCAATTAGAACCCTTGTATTGGGTCATCTCTCACAGGTCTTCAATTAGAACCCTTGTATTGGGTCATCTCTCACAGGTCTTCAGTTAGAACCCTTGTATTGGGTCATCTCTCACAGGTCTTCAATTAGAACCCTTGTATTGGGTCATCTCTCACAGGTCTTCAATTAATCCCTTGTATTGGGTCATCTCACAGGTCTTCAATAGAACCCTTGTATTGGGTCATCTCTCACAGGTCTTCAATTAGGATCCCTTGTATTGGGTCATCTCTCACAGGTCTTCAATTAGATTCCCTTGTATTGGGTCATCTCTCACAGGTCTTCAATTGAAGCCTTGTATTGTGTCATCTCACAGGTCTTCAATTAGAACCCCTTGTATTGGGTCATCTCTCACAGGTCTTCAATTAGAAGCCTTATATTGGGTCATCTCTCACAAGTCTTCAATTAGAACCCTTGTATTGGGTCATCTCTCTTTTTTGAGTTAATGATTCTTTAAGTCTTGAAATCAACTACATCTGAAAAAGATGTAATGTTCACAAAGAGGAGATAACTTATGATTTAAACAATGTAATGTTCACAAAGAGCAGATAACTTATGATTTAAATAAAACAACAACCTTGGAACAATGATTAGTTTGATTTTTTTTTTTTTGGTTCTTCTATTAGGCCTGATACAACTAAGGAATCAGCTTGCTTACTACCTGAATAGCCAAGTCAAAAGTGAAAAGTCAAAAGAAAATGTGACTTATTCCCTTGGTCGACTGCCTCGACCAATTAATAGTCCACGCTCTTGTGGCCAATGCCCTCAGCTACTAAACTGCAGTATCTATCAGAGGTAAAAAGCAAAAAGCAAAAAAAAAAATTGTTAAAATACTTTGCTCTGATATTGTTCGTTATTTGAATCTTTCACACAATATTATTGTTCCATAGATCTGTTGAGTATTATGATCACACCAAAGATCAGGCCATGAACACAATGATAGATGAATCAGTTGCGCACCTTGATGAGGAAGAATTGGAATACTACAAATTTTGGATGTTATGTTTGGATCTTGAAATGACCAAGAAAAATCCTAAAGAAATATGGTGCAGCTCAAGCACAGAAAGGTAAATTTGTTAATTAAAGAAAACATTGATTCTTATCGTAACTTTTTTGTTGTTGCTTTTATATGAATTTTTGTTTAAACATTGGCTCCAAAATTTTGTTTTGTATAATCAATTTTAGTGCACAGACTTTTGTATAACAAGGAAGTTTATTGTTCATAACGATAATGAACTTATTGATGTTATCTTTTACATACAAACTAAATAACTGATTTAAGATTTTATCATTTTTATTGCTGACATAATCAATGGTTGAGTTTACAAATATTTAATGTAGGCTTAACAGAGTATTGTTTAATTAAAATGTATGATGGATATTAGTGTGGACAAGTTGAATTAGTTCAACAAAGTCTAAGTAGAAATATTCAGGCACACAGAGGATGATGTGTCCTAATACAGGGAGACAATATTCTAATTTTTTTTATCTCATAATTCTGTTTATAATGGATAATTATGATAATTGTTCTTACATTTCTTTTAAGAGAGAAAAATGGAGATTGCATTCAGAATTTGTCAATCACAGACTCCACATTGGGCATACCAGATTCACAGTTCTTAACAGAAGGGATTGGTTGTTCCATAACATTTACTCGGTAATGTCTCTACCTTTCCCCACCCATTTTCTTATTCTGACTGGTAAATGGACCATATTTTTTTTTAAATTCATACTTATTTCTATGTTCTAGTAAAGAAGAGCCACCATTAAATTTGCTGGGATTTTTTTCTGGGGATCTGGTTGTGGTCAGCAGTGAAGATGGCCGATATATTGCTCTGGCCACAGGATTTATTCGCAGCATCACCTCAATCAGTGTGGAGGTTGTTGTCGACAGGTAATGGGGCAAAAACTGTTTCTATTAATTTCCTTAACATTTAGTGAAATCAAATAAAGGAATTAACCATTATGTTGCAATAGTTATTCTTTATAATAGTCATATTTGCTTTAAAAAGTTTATTGTATTTACAAATCTTTGCAAAGTATTTTTAATAGTTTCCAGTTGGGATGTTCAGTTGGTAGTCTGTATTTTTTCAGCCTGTATGAATTGGTCACTGTTTGTGTAAATCTGGCGACATATTTCAATGAGAGGCATAATCTGAGGCCACTAATTTTAACTTGTCGTGTGCCAGAGTTTTAGTCATTACTTCATTCTAACAAAGTCTAGGTCTTATTTAGTATCTAGGCTAGTCTGGTATCTGGTAGAAGCGGTATATAAGACAACTTTTTTTTTTTTCTTCAAGCAGCTAGTCAAGAGCGTAAGTCTTGAGTGTATTCTTGACATCAATTTAAACTTTTCTTTAACTAAATAAAATTAAATCCTTTTTGCTTTCCAGGGACTATCTGCATGACACAAGTCAGTTTTCTGAGATGAAGTTCAGGCTGGATAGAAATGGTGGATTAAGTATATCAGGATATTTGTACACAAATCTTTCACGATTGATGGAACCAACAGCTAAAATGTAAGGAACCTCTTTTTTTTTCTTTTTTTTTTTTTTTTGGACAGCATCATGCTAACGCTTTTTACATGTTAATACTTCACAGTTTTGAGTGCTAGATTCCTAGAATTTCTTGTCCAACTCTGTATCTCTGATTCAATATGCTAAAGAGTGTATTTATGTTAATTCATGTACATTTATATTTGAATTTGTTAGGTCAGATAAAATCTTATTAAAAAAATGATGTACATGTATCAACAGGAAGCGATTACGCGAACTAATTATTAAGAAAAGCCAGCCAACATTTGAATTAAAACTTTCCAAATCTATGGTTGAGAAAGGTAAATAAGAATAATTTTAATTTATTTTATTTTGATTTAATAACTCATTTTATAAAGTCTGAATTTCTTTTTATGGTCATGTGATTTTAAGGTGTGTTTTTGTTTTTTCAGTGAAACCGATTTTCAAAACTCTGAACAAGCCACAGAGATCTGCTGTGTTGAAAGTTTTAATGGCAAAAGATTATGTTTTGATTAGAGGTTTTCCTGGAACAGGTAGACATTTTTATCTTGTTATTTGTTGTTATGCTAGTAAACTGTATTTCCACATTTTAAAGACACACCATTATTTTGGGAATTTCTCCAACCATGACTTTATTTTATCTATTTTTATACTAAAACTTTAAAGATGATAAAGTAAGTCTTTTATGGGGTAAAATATGGTCAAATTACCTAATTAGCAGATTCAAATTGTAAGGAATAAGTTAAGTAATTCATAGAAACTCATTGGTTTTTTTATTTTTTTAATCTTCTAAAGGAAAAACCTCCACCATTGTTGCTCTAGTTAAAATATTACAGTTATGTGGATTGTCTGTCTTGTTAACAAGCTACACCCATTCGGCTGTGGACAACATTCTGCTCAAGTTAAAAAAGGTTATTATTTTTTTTTAAATGTTGATTTCCTTAATATTTATTTTTGTGTTAACTTGAGCAAAATAATTCTTATTGAACAATGAATTTGCTTTTATTTTTAACCAGGATGGTGTCAGATTTTTAAGGCTAGGAAGAAGAGGAAGGATTCATCCACAGATTTTACCTTATTCCGCTGAAGTTTTAACCAACTCACCAGATGTGAAAGATGTGCGGAAACTGAAAATGTTGTATGATTCCTTTGTAAGTTGGATTGGTTGAATTAGACCTCAATTTTGCTTCTTGCCTTGGTTGATGTGTTGTGATGGTATTCATTTACTTTCCAACTTCTCCGTTAATTGGCATTGTGACCTATGACTATACTTAATCATCTAAAAAAAAAAACAGATTGTGACTAAATTAAGTTATTAAAGATATTTATACTGTCTTTTGTTTAAAATCTTTTAGAGAATTTCTAATTTTTTTTTTTAAATGTTCAAATTATATCAAACCCACTGATTTAATAATTGGAAGTAATTGTTTGTGTTAATGAACAATTTTTTTTATCTTAAAAAATATTTCTTACACTTTGTGAAAACTTGTTTGGTTAAGATTTCTATATCACCTTGAGCAGAAATGAAATTTTCCAGCCTAAAAGCTCACATCAAATAAACAGGCCTATTTATATATATATATATTTATTTATATATATTTCTTTTTTACCGACATCTGACATAGAAATAAATCTAATATCTTTTGGATGTAGATTAAAATGGATGTTCCCTGTTATTCTTATTATTACATGAATTACTAATATGACAAAGATAAATGATTACATGTATTTATTTTCTCATTTTATGATTCAATATATCCACTTGATTTGTTTTTTAAGTTCTTTATAGAAAGTGTTCCATACAAAAATATAAAAAATGTACGCATCTAATAATTCTAAGCATTTTAACTATAACAGGACATTATTGCCACTAGCAGTTTTGGAATCAATCATCCAATTTTCAGTCAAAGAAAATTTGACGTGTGCATCGTGGATGAGGCGTCGCAGATTCTACAGCCCGCTTGCCTTGGCCCACTTTTTTACTGTGACAAATTCGTGTTGGTAGGAGACCCAAAACAGTTGCCTCCCCTTGTGCAATCTAAAGAAGCCAAGTAAAAAGGACATTACACTTTTTTTTTTTTGTAGTTTAATTTTAAACTTTTTCTGTATATTCGATAAGATTACAATCACCATAATTAAATTCTTGCAGGTGTTTTTTTCATGACCATATTCTTGAACATATCTTTTTTTTATTTGCCGTGTGAACAGGAAATTATCCATGGATGAAAGTCTCTTGTCTAGACTAGAAAACTGTGGTGCTGTATACGACCTCAACTTGCAGTATCGCATGAACAGGTAATATGTTTTCCTTCTCATGAAATTTGGGAAGTTATATTTTGTGAAAAACTTTTAGCTGGACAACTCTGTGACCAATTTTTTTCTTCTGCCTTCAGAATCATAATGGAATTAAGTAACAAGCTTGTTTACCAGGGGAAACTTGAGTGTGCCAATTTGGAAGTAGCAGAACAGAACCTTGACCTTGATGTTACCACACTAGAGGTTAGTGAGAGTATTCTTCTGTGTTTTGTTAATCTGTGATTTTTCTTTTATTATTTGAAGAATGCATCTACATGTATTTACACATATTTATTATTTGTTTGTGAGTTTTTCACAAGTTATTTCTAAAAATATGCTACATTCTTGATAATAATTCTCATTTACTCTTTCTCAAGCAGCATTTGATGTTTGAACCCTTTACATTACATTACATTGTTAATACTTTTGTCTGACTATAATCATGAACTGATTGCATTAAATTCACCCTCCCATCAATGCTACTAGACTCTGATTATAGCTTGGCAAACTATGAAATATTAAAAGCTTTGTACATGATAGGTTCAACCGTCACTTTGCTAGAGCTTATAATATAGAGTAGAAGGTTTATGTGTATGGTTTATTTAAATGAAGCGATGCATGTATATATTTATAATCAATATCTTCTGCAGAGCACTCCTTGGATGAAAGAGGCTTTATCACCTTTGTTAGAAAAGTCTGTGGTCTTTCTAGACACCCAGCAGGTAGTATGCTTTTGAATTCACTTTTCATATTTACTTGGATTTTGCTCTATTTTTATTTTGACAATTGCATTGTGATTAAAGCGAAAAAAAATCATGTCCTTCATTAAATTGCTTTGTTGTTTTCCTTGTACCCTATCACTGGTTATCCCGCCTTTTTCAGTATGAGAATTAATCCCCCTTTTATTTGTATGCGTAGAACGAGTCACGTACTGAATGTACAGGCCAAAGCATGAGATTGTAACTGAACTATTCAGAACAGACATGGGCAAACTACAGCCCGAGGCCCAGATCTGGCCTACTGCATGCCACTCGTTTCAGAGTGAAGCACAGCACTAGCCTGTTTATGCTATGATGTCTCATTTATATTAGTTCATGTTAACCTGTCATCTATCTGCTCATTTACAAGCCCAATGTGGCCTGCTACTTAAAAAGTTTGCCCACTCCTGATTTTTAATGTAATTGAGTATTATTATAGTGTGTGACCAAGTGTAGAAAGGGAGTTAAGAGCTGACCACTGGAATGTACTGTCACAAGTAGGAGACTAACGAGTAGGCAGAGTCATGTGGTCATTCTATTGTATTATTGTTAAACTTGAACAGCTTAGGAGCTAACTAGAATGTATTGTGATTCGTGACATTCATATTTCAAATATGTGACTCTTTATTTTCTGTTTGATTTTACTTTGTCATGAATAAACTCATGTTTCGCTCAGACATGCTGACCCTGTGTGCTCATTCAAATATCTGTGAAATGGAGTCACAACACCAAGACTAAACTGACTAACTATAAACTTAACAAACTACTTACTAACTGACTGGTCAGACTCTGGTTTTAGAGGTGTCAGGTGGTGTTTACCAGAATACAGTCTGGAAAGTGATAATGAATAGTAATGATCAGAAAGTGCACTGACAGTTACAGAAGTGACAAAATTTATTCTGACTTTTTTTTTGTCCATCAGTGGGGAACTTTAAACTTAGAATTTTTATTTTATGGACACAGATGCTCCCCACAAACGATTTCCCTATTTACGATTCTCTTTCATTCATGACTGTCTGGTCACTGAAAGATTTTTTTCACTCCTGATTTAGTGTCCACACCCCGCCCCCTTCCTTTTCTGAGTCCAAAATAGTGAGTACCACTGGACTATAAAATTGTACATATAAATATGTTGATAGTAGATTCTTGATTCGGTCTGGATGATAAACTACAATATTGCAAATGATGTTCAATTCAGTAAACCATTTAACATTGTGTTGTAAATTGTATTCTACTTTATTTAATAAGTTGGTTATTCATGTCTTCTGAATGATCTAATTCTCTGTCAGCAATCGGCATGCTTAATAAGTTTAAATTTATCAAGTGTACATTTCTGATTCTATTTCTTTGAAATTCATATATTGTTTAGAATTAGATTCTAGATCACACAGTAGACATTGCTTTACTTCTGATTTGAAAGACAATTCTTACTGTTAAACCTAAAGCAGTTTTGTTCTGTTTATTTTTTTGTACATTAGTTACATCATTGTGTAAATAATTTATCTCTGTTTTAAGATGATTAAGATAATCTGTTACAATCAGAAGTAATGACATTAAAATTGTGTTAAGTAACAATCAAAAGTCATGACATTAGATCTAAGATGATCTGTGTTAAGTTACTATCTTAAGTCATGACATTAGATTTAATTGATAGGGGATGGCATCAGTATTTTAGCAGTCCCAAGGAGGATAATGCTGCAGTATGGGAAAGAGTTAATATACATGTATATTTATTTATTTATGGCATAGCATATGTTCTGTAATGATATTGTTCTGATTTTTTTTTAAGATATCAATAAATTCATCTTGTATTGACAATGATGGCACAGTTGAACTTGTTTTACTTCAAAAAATTTTGTATGTTCTGTAGTCATGCACTGAGCTATAGTATGACTAGAATGCTCATTGGGCTGATATAACGGAAGATCTGCCACAATAATAAAGGTGTCTGTATGACCGTAAAGGTCCCCCCCCAACCCCTTGGAAATTCCTGTACCTTGCGAATTCCATATATGCTATTTGGTGCAATGACATATTATTGAAATAATCAGATGAGTTCAGATTTCCATTGCTGAGCACCGAACATTTGCCCTACCACTGCTTTCAGAGTTTTTTCTCGCACACATGTGTAGTTCTTAAAATGGTAAACTAACCAAAATGGCTGCTAAGAAACATCAACTTAAATGCTCAAAATGTCTAAATTAATGCATATAAGCAACTAAGCAATACTAATGACATGTATTTTAAGAAGAAAACTTGCGCTGCATCAAACAGTGGTTGAAAGCTTTTAGTCTCTTTGCCTAACACACTATATTAATCGATTAACACAGGAGGTTGATGTATTGTAAAAAAAAATTTCCCAAACTTTTTTTAAACAAGCCATGCCCCTGCCATAGCCTTTCTAAAATATGTACGCACTTCTATTTATACATATACATTATTTTTTATATTCAATCATTGAACTGTTAATCTTGGTATTGTCTTAGCAATCTAAAAGCACCCCCACCTCCCCCCAAGGTGCATGGATACACCACCATAGGTCCACAGAGTCAATATGCCGAGACAAAACGGCATGATCATCTAAGACAAACTGTAGAGTTTGACAGTTTTACTTTTTTGTATTCAAGTACAAAAAAAAATGTTGACACATTGCAACAATTTATTCAATACAAAATGAGTTCACCTTCAAAAGCGTGTCATTCAATAAAAGTGTCTGGCGGGACCAGCATTCACCTTAATAACTTACATTTGATCCAAATCTTACCAATACTGTAGTACCATAGTACCATATCATCTTTATAAATATATTATCAGTAACAGCATGTGCACTAAAATAAAAAGTCTTTTCAAGCTCTCACAATCATCAAGTGGCAGAAATTCAAACTACACCCGAGCTTTTAATGATAAACATCAGTAAACATATAAATAAAACTGGTCATTTTGGTTAGGTCTGTTTTTTTGTTGGTGTCATATGACATCCCCGGTGTCACTGCCCCACAATTCACTAGAATTTCCTGGCTCAGTTTCTTCCTGTCTGACAGATTCTCCCATCTCCATCTTCTTCCTTGGTTCTTTCAAAATCAACTCTTTACCTCTCTGCTTAGCAAACTCTGTTAAGAATGCAAATTCGTCTGAACTGGTTTTCAAATAGTAAATGTCAAGGAAGGCCAACTCTTTGGCTGATTTCATAAAATCATATGCTGCAGAGAAAGTCAAATGGGGAACATTTCCAATGTGCAAGACTTTAAGGTGAGGTAAATTTTTTGATAAAACTGACAAACATTTTGAGGTCAGGTGTGTACAGGAACAAAGATTCAGTCTCTGCAGTTTAGGTAAATTCTGAAAAAAGATAAAGGGGGTGATAGTAAGTAAGTCAGCCATGGTGGTAAATATCAGAAGAGGAAGATTGAAATGTTTATTATGTACACATTTTTTTTTAAATCCTTACATCCAAAAAGGTATATAGATTAATTGGCATCAGAGACAAAAGACCGAGTAAGATTCTATTTTAAACAAAACAGTTGATACCTATGAACTTCCATCATATTTTTAATTATTGAGAGCAGGGTTGTCCAACCATTAGCTTCCCTTGACCACATTAGAAAAAAAAAATGTTTTCATCCACCCTTAGCAATAACTATCGCAGTTGATTTAAAAAGACAACATAGAACACATAGAGGTTCTTAAAAAAAAAAAAAAAGCCTTTAAGCTGGACAATTTTAATAAAGCTAAAAGCTAGCAAACCTGGGTGAATTTGTTCAGAACGGTATCTGTTATGATATATCCGCAGCCCTTCAGACTGACAGCAACCACATTAGGACACTGTGTCCAGACAGCACATAAGATTTTGTTGGTGAGAAAAATTCCCTCAAGATCAAGTTTTGTAAGTGTAGGAACCAAAAGAGCTTGAAGAGCTTTGCTGGTAAGTTTTTTCTGCCGTTTAAGACGATGAATCATGTCCCTGTAAAAGAAATAATAAATAAAGATTCTCTTAAGTCATAGAGCTTATACAGACCAACAGGGTTAGACAAAGAAGGTTTCAGTAGGCATAGTTTTTTGCCACAGTGAAAGCCACTTTTTGTCATCTATTGTACTTGATCATTGCATTTTTTATTTTTCCATTCTAGGTTGTTTTTTTCCCATAATTCAAAGCTAAGTTAAATTCTATACACTTTTCTCAGTTACATGTATAAAGTAAAAATATTGTTTTCTCTCAAGGGTTAGGGTTATAATGTGTGACTATCAAAGAAAAGTTCCCTTAGCCCAAAGTGTAGAATTCATCTGTTTCTATAACTTCGGCACATAAAGGGATTGTGTGGTTAGCACAACGCCCAGCCACTTTTAATTCCCCTACTTAAGTCAGGTACTCATTTAAAACTGGGTGGACTTGTGGGACGACTTTGAAATACATTTTCCCTGGAAAAATTCCCATGGTTCTCACAGAGTATTGAACCCAGGACTCTTAGGTCAATAGTCGAGTATCTACACCACTCGGCCACCCGTCCCACTATTCAAACTACAATTTATATCTTAATAGCTATTACATATAAAATACTAAAGCCTAACTGTTTTATGATGTACCCAGTGGCAAATAAAATTAAGGGAAGACAATGCCTCACCTGATAATATGCTCATCAGGAAACTCTTCAAGATCAAAGTCATCAAGGTGACTGAGAATGTAACTGGTTGAAGTCTCAAACAGTGTTTTTACTTTTGTACCATAATGATAAGGGTTCTAATAAAATAAAAAAGATTTTTAAAAAAAAATCAAAATTTTGATGTTGATGCCCTAGTTAAAATACCTGTCACAACTACTTTGAAAATTTATTTTTTTTAAATGTAACATTCATTGACTCACCTTTTCAAAATTTCTAAGGTATGCCGCCCGAATATAAATTTGGCCGTCTCTCTCCCTCCACTCATATCTGTGAGTTTTGCGATATGACAGCGATGTCCTGACAGCTTCTAAAACTTCATCTCTGGAATGTTTGTGGAGCAAATGAACTGTCAGCAAGTCATCTAGGTTAACATATCCTGTTAGATAAAGGCATCAACCTGAAAATGATGTAGGTATTTAAATAAAAGATTAAGGGATGCATTTAGCTCCATATGTAGGCACCAAGCATGTGTAAGGCATAGGCACACTTACAGCTTGTGGTAAATATTACCAGAAATCATTTTGTAACTAACAAAAATCAGTATGAAAAATATTATTTTTTTTATAAATACAAACCTTTGGTAATAAAAAATCACTAAAAATTTGAAGCAAATGTTCATAACATTAAAGTGTCTATTTTTTAATCAAATAATATGACTTAGCAACAAATCCCTATATGATATAGAAAATCTGGTTAACCCCATTCACTTTGTTAAGTACAATGGTTTCTTAATACTTGAATATGTTATAAAAAAAATGTCTTTTACTTCAAAAAGATATTTTAGAAACACCCATTTTAAAAAAAAAGTGAAAGTGGTCTCAACACCACCAGAACTAAACTAAAACATAATAAATGATAATTCCTTTAATTGTAATAATTTCAGAGAAACCTTTGCTACTTATTTTTCTGGATCCATACCATGACCAAAGCTGCAAAGGTCATGTAAACATATATGAAGGCATAGCATCTTTCTGTAATAAATTGGATGGAATGAAATCCAGTAATTTCACTGAGATTATATCCATAACATCAGCTATGCACAATAGCAATGGGCACCAATTTCATTAAAAAGGTACCAGACTTTGAAAACCACATGAAATCATTTTTGGGTTAACCATTCATAAAAATAACAATGATTAAAAATTGTGTATAAATTATGTACCAACCATTATCATCCACTTGTAAGCCTTCTTTGCAAGCGCCATATCGCAAAAGATAAGTCAATCGTTTGGATAATCGATGGAAACTTTCATTTTTATCTCTTTCCTGAAAGTTATTACAAGTCGTTTCATGTACTAGGGAACTAGATTTCATTTCTTTGAATAAATTTTAGATGTTTATTTCAAATAAGGCTTCTTTTTTCTGTAATGAATTATTTTTAAACGAAGAGCCTTTTTTATTTGCAAAAAGATTGCAGATTGTGGTGAAATAGGCATACATTTCCACATAACGCGGTTGCTAGCAGTTACCGCTTTAAAAAAAAAAACCCAAGTCTGGACCATAAAAAAAAAACAAGAAAAACTATGGTCAGTTTTTTTTTCTTTTGCGCCTTTCGTTAATTAAAAAAAAAAGGAAATTATAAAACAGTACTACATAACATAATATAACTATATCGTGCGTTGCTGTTTTCGATCCAAAAAGTTTTTTTTTTGGTTTGGTTTTTGAAACTATTGTTAAAAAATGTATTGGTAATCATCGTACATTTATTTTGTTTTGTTAATAACTTGTTATTTAATATACATCCTAATATTTTCTCCAGAAGAATTTGAGTGTATAATACCATTTAACCTTCTTACGCTAATGCCCAAGTCGTCTCCACTCACAAAAATCGTACATCTAATATGTAAATTATTTAACCACTGTCTTGGCACCCGTGAATTGTTAAAGATAATTACAACCCTTTTCCCCTTTATGTGACAATCTTGTATTATTGAGAAAAGTATGCCGTCTAAACTCGGGACATACAATACTTTCTGAGCAAGTCTAGCCGCAGGTACTTCCGCACAGCCCCGTAGCGTGACAATTCTACAGCAGGGGCCAGGCAATAGCAGGGGGGGCCAGGCAAGTAGAACAAATAAGCAGACGGGGCCAGACAAAACGCAGGGGGCCCGGCCCCCTTCCCACACGCTACGGGCCTGATTCCGCAACAACAAATTGTATCTTATTCCAAATGCTCCAACCATAAACTAGCCGAAATGAATTTAACTATCACCCGGGTGATAGAATAAACCCCCAATCGAGGTGAGCATGTTTTCTCGATATTAAATCGATATCAAATGACGCGGAGAATGTCAATGAATTTCTGTCTACCCTAGTCAGTTGACCAATCGGAATGTTCCTGGCCACCTACGTTCCGTACTCCCCTTTCTTCCTCCTCCCCCACCCCCACCCCCAATAAGTGGTCCATGTGAGGGAAGTGGCATACTCACGCACGTGCTCACCCATTCAACCAAATGTTAAACCACTCACCCACATGTTAACACACTCAGCCACGTGCTTACCAACTCAACTACGTGCTCACTCTTTCACCAACGTGCTCATACATGCTCTTCCACGTGCTCACCCACTCACCCAAAAGATCACCTACTCACCCACATGCTCAAATACACACAAGCTCACATACTTACTCACGTGCTCACCCACTCAGCCACTAGCTCACCCACTCTCCTACGTGCTCATACACTCAGCCACTGCTCACCCACATACATACCTGCTCACTTTTTCACCCACGTGCTCACACATTCAACTACGTGCTCACATACTCACCCAAGTGCTCAGCCACTCACCCATGTGCTTACATACTCACTCACGTGCTTATACATTCACCCACGTGCTCACAAACTCACCCACGTGATTACCAACTCAACCACGAGCTCACCCACGTGATCACCTACTCAGACTTATGCTCACCCACTCACTCACCCATAATGTTTAATGGGGGGGGGGGGGCCCCGGGGGGGGGCGCTTCGGGTTATGATATTATTAAAAATAATATATTAAAATATAAATGAATATTGAGTTGTAACTGATTGTAATGGAGTTTGTTTCACATTTAATAATGGTGAAATTAGATCAGAAAATTTCAGATAATTATTGAATGATGATGAATAGAAATGAAAAAAATAAAAAAAAGTAATTTATGAAAAGATAATAAATAATGTTTTTTTAAAAATTATTTGTATTCGTAGAGTAATTTTATATTATAGGATTTGTGTTGTTTTCTTAAACTCAAGATCAAAACAAATAACTGAAATTGGTAATAGTGGGAAGGGGGAGGGGGGTGATATATATTTTTTAAAGTTAAAAATTAATTTTTTTAATATGTCCCCCCCCAGTTTTTTGTGGTTGGACGGGAATAAATTAATGGGGAGGTTAAAGGTTTTATCTCAATGGGTTTTAATTGTAATTAATTATTTTGGATATCAAAGAATTAGAAATTTTGATTTAGGTTTTAGTTCTCCACATTACTTATATAAATATGATCGGTGGGGAAATAATTATTATAATTATAATATTTTATATAGGAATTGTTTTTTTGTAGTCGGAATGTCATCTTTTAAGTCATGTAAGAGAGAGAGAGAGGGGGGGAGGGAGGAGAAAGAGGGAGGGAGAGAGAGGGGGAGGGAGGGGGGGAAGGGAAGGGGAGAGAGGGAGAGGGAGAGAGAGAGAGAAAGAAAATGTTGTGTATTTTAAGATAAATGTTTTATTGATAAAAACTTTTTAGTATTTTAATTATTAAATAAATTTTTAAATTTTACGGGAAAGGGTTTGACTATTTTAAAATTCAAAAACTCTCAATAATATTGAGGGGGGGGGGGGGGGGGGGGGGTCACTAAGCTTCACACTCAGCCAAGTACTTACATATTCACCCACGTGTTCAATCACACACCCACTCACCAAAGTGCTCATACACACCCACATGAGCACCCACTCACCCACGTGCTCACATACTGACACACGTGCTCACATACATATTCACCTGCTCACCCACGTGCTCACCAACTTACCCACATGCTCACCCATGTGCTCACCCCCTCACCCATATGCTGACAAACTCACCCACGTGCTCACCCACTCAGACCCACTCACCTACGTGCTCACCCACGTTCAGACCCACTCACTCATGTGCTCACCCACTCACCTACGTGCTCACCCACGTTCAGACCCACTCACTCATGCGCTCACCCACTCACCTACGTGCTCACCCACTTTCAGACCCACTCACTCATGTGCTCACCCACTCACCTACGTGCTCACCCACGTTCAGACCCACTCACTCATGCGCTCACCCACTCATCTACGTGCTCACCCACGTTCAGACCCACTCACTCATGTGCTCACCCACTCACCTACGTGCTCACCCACGTTCAGACCCACTCACTCATGTGCTTACCCACGTTCAGACCCACTCACTCATGCGCTCACCCACTCATCTACGTGCTCACCCACGTTCAGACCCACTCACTCATGTGCTTACCCACGTTCAGACCCACTCACTCATGCGCTCACCCACTCATCTACGTGCTCACCCACGTTCAGACCCACTCACCCATGTGCTTACCCACGTGCTGACATATTCACCCATACCGTATGTCCCTGTTTCCGACTTAGGCTTCGGCGGACCCCCCAAAAAAACATACACGGAACCCGAAAAAAAAATACGGAATCCGCCTAGAAGGGTTGTCATGAATACAAAAAAATTACTAAGATCTATAAATCCTTAGACTTTATTTTATAGATCAATAATATTTTATTTCTTGAACTAGATTTTATTAAATGTAAAGACTAGTTTAGTGTCTCAGATTGTAACTGGAGAGTGAGAGAAAAAAAAAAAAAGATAAAAGAGAGTTGGTAGTATGAAAATAGTGAAAATAGAAAAGGTAATAGAATGATGATGAAATGAAAGGAGGGAAAAAAAAAAGTAAGAAAAGATAATAAATAAGAAAAAGGATCGGTAGTGAGGGTGTAAAAAAGGAGGGGGGGGGGGGGGGGGGAATAAAATGGAGTGTGAATGGGTTAGTGGAGAGGGGGGGGGGGGGGGGGGGGGGGGGGGGGGGTATCATATAAAGATAGTAAGGTCAGTAAGGAGTAAGCATGGAGTAAGTAAGTGTAAGGAGAAATAACTCTAAAATTCCAAAAAATATTTATGCAACTGCTATCAACTGCTTCACGTATGTAGCATTCGTTTCACTCATAGATATAAGTTTCAGAGTTTCACTGAGAAACTCAAAAGCTTTCAATAATAATTTTACTTTTAATTGAATAATGTTTTTTTTTGTTGAATATGTGAAAGTTCATTTTCAACGCATTTCAAGTGGGTTATTACTAAGTTATTAGTATTGCAACATTATTTATTTTTAAAACCTTTAATTTTTTCCTACTCACAACAGAGTCAGAACAACTACACAAAATATAATACATATATAATTTAATGTATCAATATGAGGTAATATCAAAATATGCCGACCAAAAACTATTTTGATATATATTATTGATACTTTACCTCTATAAACATTCCAAAATCATAGTATTGATTGTTATTTATAAAAAAAAAATATAAAAAAGTGTGCTAAAATGCATTAAATAAATTGGTAAAAAATAAAATAATTTTGGATGGTATATTGTGATATTACCTCGATTTGATAATACTTTTGTTAATGGACATAAATATAAAAAAAATATAATGTTTATTTTCTACCATGTAGCTAATTATTGAGTGCTTAACATTATTTTCAGCACACTTACTCCTAAAATTTTTCTTGTGTAGCTCATGTAGCCTATTGTAGATGAGACTTGTATGAAATATTATGACTTTATGTTTATTGACTTTATCATGATAGTGACTTAATAGTCTCTCATTATTTTATTTATTGAGCTATCTTGTATTATAGATTTATTAAGAGCTACTTATAAAATGGTCTTAAATGATTTTCAAAACTAAAAATGCACCTTTTATGCATAGCCGCACACCATCTCGAGAAATCAATTTATGGCTTGATCAGAGTTCCTATCTTAACACATGTCTTTCTTAATGAGTCTGTTATTTTCAGTTGACATTAACTCTGTCTAGCATTATTTGTTTACAAATAAGGGAAATTCAATATAACGTACGTCTAGAAAAAGCAATTAAAATATAAATATGAAATAAATAAAAAATATATATTTTTTTTTTGGCTTCAGCTTAAAAGAAAGAGTCATGTCAAGTGATCTCAATCCAGTTGCTGTCATTCTTGTTTCCTCTGGCACGAGAGGAAACAGGCTATTATTTCGCTACCCATATTCTCAAGAACCACAAGCTAATCCTAAGTTTAAAAAAGTACCAGGGAAAAACCCATATGCCATCAAGATCGCTGAGAATCTTCAGGACTTGAAAAAAGGAAAATCCATTACCACGTTCACAAAAGATGGTAGACTCACAGGTTTCTCTGACAAAACGCTTGGAAATTTTCTCAGTGGGAAGTCTGAGCTGTGTGGAAAAAAATTCAGTGTCAAAATTGATGATGTGAGGTTCGTCGGCTTCCCAGCGTCATTAATGAGCCTTTCCAGAGACTCCAACCTTCAAAACTCTATGAACTCTTCAGTTAGGCAGCATAATATACTCACAGTGAATGTTGTTTTTGCACTGAGGGCTAATGTTGTTGAGTCCGTAATAAACTGCTACCAAGAACTGGCCCAACAGCTTGCTGTGGCTATAGCTCACGAAGAAAAGAGATGTCAATACTTAACTAAAGAAGCAAAGGTAATTCTAGATCATATAAACATTTTCTTTTTTAAAGTTTATTTTCCTCTTTTCCCTCTTCTTACTACTTCATTTTCACACTTTGAAATGACAAAGTGTTACGGGTAATTGCTCTTGTTTGGTGAGAATGATAAATAATGTTATACTGGTAGGATAGTGACTTAGTTTTATTTTGTTAATCAACTTAAGAAATGTTCTACTGATAGAATATTATCTCATTGTCATTCTTGTTTTGTTTTTTTAGTGTAGTATAAACATTTTCTCTTTGTTATTCTTGTTTTTACTAGTCTAGCATAAACATTTATAGTTTTTGGTGATCTTGGTTTTTAGTTTGGTATAAACCTTATTTATCTTTGTTGTTCTTGGTTTTTAGTTCAGTATAAACCTTATTTATCTTTGTAGTTCATGTTTTTTAGCTTTAATTTAGAAATGCGTTTTTTTTTCTGATATTTGTTTCAATTGCTTAATTGGTTTCATTTCACAGCTGACCATTGTTAATAAATAAGTTGAAATTGCTACTAGCACACCTAGTGTAGGGAAGACTTTGCCAGATTATCTTGAAGCCCTTTTTTAAAAAAATCCATTGGCTAAAAATAGAAGTTATCTAAAATTTTTAATTTATTCAATTTTGAAACTTAGAATATTGTATAAAAGACACAACTGAATAAAATTAGCTAGTGTTATTGCTTGGGAAATGTAAAAAGTCAACTTACAGGGCATTGTTGAACTTTAATGTATTGTGTTTGGCTCATAACATTTTTTTAAATCTGTTAATTACTTAATACAAAATGATGCTGAAAAGAAGGGAAGAATTTCTTTTTTAATTGCTTTATATATGTAAATATATATATATATATATCATACAAGTAATTGCTGTATCTAATGATTTTAAAATTCTAACTTATTGTAAGATTATGATGGCCGCTTTTGAAGAAGCCTCTGTGACAGGAGATGAGGACACCGTGTCTCCTTTAAAGCAGATCATCCAATGTTGCAGCTTGGCTAAAGAGTTGAAGTCTGTGTATGACAGCATAGAGACTTCTGGTCAAGTTCTGTTCTTCTTGAATCAGTGGGTGGAAATTAATTTCTGTCTACCCCACAAGATCCATGCTGCTTACAAACCCAGTGGGACAGTTTCACTGGAAACGTTTTACAGGCAGGTAACATTTTTTTTTTTGCATGCTCTGTGATTTGCATCATCCATTGAGATCCCCTATACGGATAAAATGTTAATTTTTGGACTCCGGCACCCATGTCCGGAATATGTTCTTTTTACCTCTTGAACGTTTAATCCTTGTGAGAACATTTTCATAGCATTCTTATGGTAGCCATATTTGAGGATTTTTTTCCAATTTAATGCTGTAAAAATTTTAATTTCTTTTGTAATTAATATCACTGTTTTAGTTTTCGATTATCTTGCATTTGTTAGCTTGATGATTTTTTTCAAAAAGTTTATTGCATTGTGTTCATTCTTCTCCCCACTGTCCGTTTTGGGGATGTAAATGGGTTTTGTCTTAGTGATAAAGTATTGCAGATAGTTGCATTGTTGTCTCTGTGTCCAGGGAGATGACTCTTAGAGATTATCTCCCTTAGGAATTGAACTGGTAGGAATACAAAGGAAACGTTTAGTAATCTTAGTATTGATCAAAGCAGATGGTGACGATGAGGTGCATCATGCTATCACTGAGTGGGTCATGGGATACAGAAACTCCATTTATCTCTCACTCCTTGCAGTCATCTCATTTACTCACATGTTGGGACCCCCTTAGTCTACAGCCCTTTCATAATAGGGAACTCATACATGATTTGACCATGGATCTGGAAAAGTGGAGAAGAGTAGTTTGGCAGGCCAGGGCCCTAAATGGGCTGTAGAGCCAAAGGAAGAAGAAGAATATCTGATTTAGGTGAAAGTAAAGGTTCCTTTATTTATTACATCCATGAGAACTAGTAGGGTCAGATGAATTAGTAGAATTCACCTGTCATCATACCAAGGGACAAAGAGGGGGTAGTATTGCTAGCACAATGCCTATCTAGTATCAGGTACACATTCTTAAGCTTGGTGGAGTTTGGGAACTTCACTAGGAACTGATGAAGGTACCAAGCACTGAAAAACCCAAGATTCTCAGATTGACACTCAAGTACTCAACGTGGCCATTGCTATCTGTCCCCTCATTGGCCATTACTATCTGTCCCCTCATTGGCCATTACTATCTGTCCCCTCATTGGCCATTACTATCTGTCCCCTCATTGGCCATTACTATCTGTCCTCATTGGCCATTACTATCTGTCCCCTCATTGGCCATTACTATCTGTTCCCTCATTGGCCATTACTATCTGTCCCCTCATTGGCCATTACTATCTGTTTCCTCATTGGCCATTACTATCTGTCCCCTCATTGGCCATTACTATCTGTCCCCTCATTGGCCATTACTATCTGTCCCCTCATTGGCCATTACTATCTGTCCCCTCATTGGCCATTACTATCTGTCCCCTCATTGGCCATTACTATCTGTCCCCTCATATCTAATGCAGGACTGTTAGAAAGCTTCTTATTCTACAGGAACTTAAAGGGATTAGGGAAGATGGAGGGACAGACAATAAACATTTTTTTTTAATCCTTTTGCATTTAATAAATTTAATGATAATAGAATCACAAGATAAATTTATAATATCATTCTCATTCCAAGGTAATGATAATAGAATCACGAGATAAATTTATAATATCATTCTCATTCCAAGGTAATGATAATAGAATCACGAGATAAATTTATAATATCATTCTCATTCCAAGGTGAAGTTTGTTTTGTTTTTTATCTGCAGGTGTCTTACATTTGTCCGCCCCTACCACGGAATTTTATTGACTAAGTCTGAGAAAGAACTGCTGAACATGTTACCACTGGATAGTTGTCCGTCTTTATCAAGACTCATATTGTCAACCACCCCGGTGAAAAATTTGAAGATTTTGGCATTGGAAACTGACCTCAGTATAACGCAGGTAATTTTAATGTCATTTGTAATGTAATTTCTTAATGTCATTTTTAATGCCATTTTTTAATGTGATTTTTAATCATTTTTATCTTTTGACATGATGATTTATGCATCATCTTGAAACGGAGATGAAATGTTTCTATTAGGGGCTTCAGTTGAAATTAAATTTACATTACTTTGCTAGTTCAATGAAACAATGCTAGTAAATCAAGATTGTGAGACCTGTGCATTTTTTTTTTTTAGCCAGCTATTTTAATCTTAAAAGGTTTTTATTTATTATGATTTGTTTTCGTATGAGTGTGTTTCCCCTCATCTGGTTCTATTTTAAAGTAGTTATAGTATAATTTTTGTACCATTGTCGCATTATATTTTTCTTTATTTAAAGAAGACATGAAACAAATCATTTTTAGAAACTTTTGTTTATACTTATAGAATTACTATTATTAAAATGTGGCCACTGTCTGCAGATATACCAGTTGGTCTGCCACATGATTTACTGGGGTTTCGCAATGTTGATTTATCCCATGTGTCAGTCTAATCTCTATGTACTGTCTCCATCAGCTGATACTGCAGTAAGTAGATTTTAAATTTTACCTTTATTTACAGTATATGGAGTAGTAAACAAATCATTTTAAACTGATTAAAAAAAATCGAATGTAATCTAATTGACATAAGTGAAGAAAAATGTTATATGCATTCTATTTGGGGTATTGTTTTTACTTTTTTGAAAATAGAAAATTACAGTCGGTAATTGTTTTATGCATTTGTTTTAAAAAAAAACTGTAAATACTGTACTGTCAAGAAAAAAAAACTCTAAAATTTATGTAAAAAGTTATACAATAAAAGTAATAAATAATTACTTTTGTTAATGTATTTTTGGGGGGTGGGGGTGGGGTGGGGGGTCGCAAGTTCTTAGCTCCTAATGCACCACCCTGCTCTATTAGATAGTTATTTTGTTTATTCCTATGGTAATTTAAATTTGTTATATATAAATAAAAATACATTTATTGAAAAGTGTAATGACTCAGAGCAGATTATTGGCAACTAGCAATAACAATTTAATTTTTTTTCAGTATTACCATGTTTTTTTTTGTTGTTTTTTTTTTATCTTTAGGTTAATTCTAAACTGAATGAAGAGTTTCAGAAAAGTTTTCCTGAGCTTTATCTTGTGCCAGAAATGTCCAGGTTTTCTTTCCCGTCCCACACGCACGAATGCTATGATGGGGAGCCTATTGCAAATACAAGTTTAATGGACAGGTTAAACCAGGTAAAGGGAGTCACTGCTGTGACATTTAGCTCAATTTCTAATTGAAAAGTCTGAACTAGATTAGATTAAAAAAAAACAATGTTTTTTTGGATCTTGCTTCTTCTTTATTTTGTTTGAAAGTTGTTTAGGACTTGCATTTTGTTGTGTTTCAGGTTGTTGTTTGGATGTTGCAGCACCGTCTCTTGAATCAGCTGCATACTTATGTCAACTTAATGCCCTCCACCAAGAAAGAGTTCACCGCCAGTCTTAACACGTGTTATTCCACGATTTCTTCAACCCATTCATCAAGCTCAAGTGTACAGGTAATTGATTTGGATTGATATCTCTTGGATTTGGATTGATACAGTTACCTATTGCTTTCTTCCTGTTATCTTTTAGAAGACATATAGTATTACATCTATGGTGTGTCCTCGACATTCATTCATCTCTCTGGTTCAAACATTTTATTGAATATGTTTTAAGGTTGTGGAAGAGTCCTATCTGTCAGTCCTGATGGAAGATCCCACTTCGTCTAGTCTTTACCGAGCCACCAGCATGTCCGATGTGGCCAGTGTGAACAGCGAAGAGAGTGGGGGCCATTCCACCACCCAGTACACCAGCCAGCTGTCCAAATCTCCATCCCATGAAGCCACCAGTGAGTCCTCCATGATTCCAGAAGATTTGAAGTCACAATGGAGGATGCAGGTCAGTGATACTGATGGGGTATTTGTCATTCAGCTTTTTTTGCTTATTCCAAGATTCCACGAGAGAAATGGCTCTTTCCAGGATCCCAGGTTAAACTAAGTTATTTTAAAATATATTAAAACTGAATTAATTTATAAAAGACTATGAACAGTTATCCCTTATTATTCAAATTTTTTATTAATTAAGCGTTGGAAAAAGAAATAGCTTTTTTTTTTAAATCTTATATTATGACTTGACTTAATTCCTTGAACTCCTCTGCAATCACTCTCCAGCGCACTCTGTTTTCGTAATGTCGTCCTGAGTGAGTGGCCAATCCATCACTATTTCCTTCTGGATATTTGTAGGTCTATGGGATCTTGGTTTGCCAGCTGGCAGAGATTTTCATTCCTGACTTTATTTAGTCGCCTAATCTTCAGGATATTCCTGAGGCAACTTTTTAGAAATGTCTGTAGTTTGTTGGTCAATGTGTTGGTGACTCTCCATGTATATACATGTATTATGCAATCTCTGTAATGGGGGGGGGGGTGAAATTACATTGAAAGAAAAAAACTACAACTGCTAAGTTTTTTTTTTTCATTCTACAATAATTTTTTGTTATGTTTCATTGATAATTGGATTTCATACATTTTATTTATTTGTTATTTGTTTTGTCCTTTACATTAGGATAACCTACTCAGTGAACTGAAGCCTCATTATTTATTTACTTGTTATTTGTTTTGTCCTTTACATTAGGATAACCTACTCAATGAACTGAAGCCTCATTATTTACTTATTTGTTTTGTCCTTTACATTAGGATAACCTACTCAACGACCTGAAGCCTCATTAGTTACTTGTTATTTGTTTTGTCCTTTACATTAGGATAACCTACTCAATGAACTGAAGCCTCAGGTGAAGGCCACCATCCTCCGCTGCCAGGCAGCCAAAAACTCAGAGGACCTGTCATTGTTTGCCAAGTTGGTGCCATATTTCAATGGCAAGCATCACCTGGAGGAAATCATGTTCTACGAGGGTCTGACCAGGTCCCAGCTGGTGTCTCTGCTTGACAAATTCAAAGAGGTTCTCATAATGTGCAGCCACGAAGACCCGGCCACATCTCTCTCTTAACAGCTACTAATATTTTTTTCTTTATATATTTACTCTTGTCTGTTTGTTGGATTTGTTCATTCTTACAGATTTTTAGTAACTATTTTGTGCTAGTAGAAAATCCAAAATATGTGACCGTCCATATGAAAATATGCCATAGGTGGGGAAACTACACTCAAAAAGTAGTTTCCTACTTATGGCATATTTTCATATGGACGGTCACATATTTCGTTTGTTAATGTTTATTGTCTGTGATCTACTTAAAAAAAAATGGAAATCATTCCTATTTTTATGAATAAAATTGTGTGATGGCTGTGAGTGATAGTTTTCTAATGCCCCTCTTTAATGTACTTGACTTACTTCCTTGAACTCTTTGTGTAGCCGAAAGGTCTCATAGTTTTATGTAGTTCATGGTTGTTATTTTTTTTTTCCAAATTCTTTATTTCTACATAAAACCAAATCATTTGTGTGATCTGCATGTGAAAAAGTGATTCAAAGCAAATTTTCACCTGCATTTTTTTTTAATATTTTCTGCAGTTTTATTAATAAATGTACTAATTTTGAATGAAATGGTATTTGGTTAATTCAAGAAGTTCCAGTGTCTAACTTTCCAGAACATTCACTGTTTGAGAACATACACTGTTTGAGGCAAAGTATAGCCCAACCTTCAGGCATGCCGCTTTACCAAAATAAAGAGCTTTACACTCACTTCATGATTATAACGTAAATAGATTTTTTCATTGAGAGAAATACAGAAGTGAACGAACTATTCATTTTCAAAATGCATTACATCCTTTTTCAGTCTTTAAAAGCGAATATTAGTATTATTTAACTAATTGTGACAAATCTGGAGTAAAATTTATATTTCTATTTAAATTTCTAAACTCTAAATGAAATTTGGCATTTTTCAACTTATATTGTAAATTTATGTGACCCAAACAAATAATAATTTTAAAAACATCCTTACAAAGTTGAGCTAGAAAGTTTTAATAGACTTATTCAAATTGTTGATGTACATAAATCTTGTTTTTTTTTCCATGGGCACAAGGCAATATTTGATTTTTTTTTTTTGTCATGATATTTCTTTCTGTTGATTGTAACAAAAGTTTAAGTTCAGAATACTGATCTTTAAAATGAAAGTGACATAAATGTTAATTTAAAAAAAAAAAATCAGTGAAGGTTGGATGGACTTTTATAGAGCCGACAATCTTCTTTGATTAAATATTGAGATATAAAAGTTTGAAAAATTTCTTTGTCCAAAACATTGTTTATTTCTCTAACTGGGAAATAAAATTTTGGATGAAAACAATTTTTTTCCATTTTAAAATAAATATTTAGGAACGCCTCTTATTTTTCAATATATTTCAGTTTGTTTCTAAGGAATTCCAGGAATTATGGCAGCGAAAACATTAGGGAGGTGTGTTTGTCTGTAACTGATGCAGAATTAATAAAGTTTATATGATAGTTTTAATTGATTTTCTTATCTGCGTAAAGTCTTCCAAAATCTGACCAGCTCGTGTCTGCTCATGTCACATTCCCTCAAACTGTGCATCCAGAAAAGTTCAACTACATATTTTTATTATATACTGTACAAATATTTTTCATTACATACATATTATTACTGTAAGTGTAATTTTGAAATTTGTATTTCTTTTATTATAGTGAACATGTTTAGTAATTTAAAAATAGTCTGTGTGTGGTGTAAGATGGATTTGAATATGAAATAATGTCTCAGCTGAAAGAAAAAGATATGTTTCAAGAGCATTCAAAACCCATGTAAATAAATACATTCACTCAGCAATGTAAGCAATTAAGTCCACTATTTGTCATCCAGATACTTAAAAAATAATCTGATGCCTGTTCTTTTTATTTTATTTATTTTTTTGTAATTTTTTAAGTTAAATTTGTAAAGCATGACCATTGAAAAAAAATAAAGCAATATGTTCTAGTGCCTTTAGTTACAAATGCTTGATTGTATACAAGTGAATATCATTTGACAGAGGTTTTATTTGTGGTCGAAGAATTAGATCCTTTAATTTTATTAACTTTTTTTGTCATAATTGCAATTCAAAGTATTAACAAATTTTGTACCAATTAAAAGAAACAAGTTTAAAATATACGAGATAAATTGTTTTTGTCTTTTCTCTCTGTTTGGTAAGGAGTTGGAAAAAATTATTTGAACTTTTAACATGTCAATATTTTTTTCCATTTAGCTCTCATCTGCATCTATCCTGCAGTTTTGGGCGTCTAATTGAGTCATGTCATCTTTAATATATTTACACATAGTTATTTGATTTAACAATTAACATTACATCTTTATTCAGTTTATTAAAAATGCAATCAAAATGCTTTATTTTCTTACGATTGCAAAAAAAAAAAAATATCAACGAGTTTGGCTGTGATAGGACAAATATTTTATTTTTTATAAATACACTTTTATCACAAAATGACATGAAAATTGTGATACAATCAATGATGATGTATTAATGATAACTGAGAATTTATCTTTTAAATAGTATTGATAATAAATAATATACATAACATAAGAGAGCAAATGGCAATCAACATAAAAAATCCTCTGGTTACATTGACTTTTTAAAAAAATTCAACAAATTCATTATGCTCACATCATAAGAACCACTGGCGCTAGGACTTCTGTCATCAGTTCAACATAGAAATAAATCTACATTTAAAACAAAAGTTTCAGAGTTCAATTAATTTATACAACAACAAAAAAAAACGTCATTGTCAGTCCTGTATTGTTATCACACATATGACCCAGCAAAAAAAAACAAAAAACGAATAATTATTATTTCAACTGCTCAACTTTTTCACACAAAAAAAAACATTATTCGTAATATTACATGACAACATGTCATACATGAAAATATGACAGGTTACTTACATGACTGCCTGTATTAAAACCTGAACATTCATTTTAATCACGTTATTCACAGATGTTAATATAATGTGATTGATTTAACTCTTAATTTACCAACAGTACTCCAGAAATACCTTAAAAAAAATTCTTTAATCAGTCTCTCTATCGTTACCTAAGGGAGATCTGTGTTCAGATGCAGCTCTTTACTATTTCAATAGTCCTTTCATCCTGAGGCAACTCAGGGAAACTTAACTCAATATTAGCCTCAAGAGGCAACTTGTACCAAACGAATTTGATAACATAAGAATTTGTTTCAAATTTTATTTGGTAAACAAAGTGTCAATAGGAGGATAAGTTAGTAAAATAATTGTAAATTATTAACATGTTACACTATATACATCTACATATGACTAAATAAAAAACATTAGGGAAAAAAAGCAAAAGGATATAAAAGATTCAACAAATGTTTTTTATAGTTCAAACTAAAATTTTATTATTATTTATGTATTATATTTGTAATTTCACTTTCATAAATTGTTTTAAGTACCACAGATAACATATAAAAAGTAAAACAATGCAAGCATTTATTTTTTTTCTGTAAAATTACAGATATTTGATCAACCATAATGCTTAAATTACACAAATATTAGAAATTTCATTTTTTTTGTAAATTTTTTTTTTTTACTATTTTACAACAAAATCAATGCCATCAAAATACCTGCACAAGTAGGATCTGCTTTGCCCACTCACATTTAGCAGAACAAATCAAACAACTTTTTAAAGATTTTAATATAAAAGTCGAATCACATTGATGTAGAAAAAAAATCTTCACAATAAATAACTGTCAACTGTCTGAACATATTAAAAAAAATAATTGTACAGTAAAAAAAATATTTATATATAAGGAAAGGGCAATAAAAGACCAACTGAATTGGCGATTGAAAGCCTGCAAGCTATTCAAACAACTGATCTAATTTACTTTCATCATTATACAAAATTATATGTGATGCTTTCCTATCTAATGAATTCAAAAACAAAGTAACAGAAGTTCTCTCTGCTCAAATTTTTTTTTTGTTGCCAAGATATGTAAATTAGGGGATTTCCATTTCGCCTAATCCAAATATTTCAATAAGAAATCCTAAACAATTATAAATATTTATTTATTTTTACAGTACCTGTACAGTAAAGAGACAAAAAAAAACTATTTCAGAGATTTATACTCTCAACATTCCCCACTAAATATTTACATTTGAATTCTATCAACTTTTTCACATGGCCATTTTTTTTAAAGTTCACAACCTCAAGTATGCCAGATTGTCTTTACTTTTAGGAATGCAACAAGAGAGGCAAAAAAGCTTATTATATTTTAAGTATTAAAAAAAAAAGCAACAATAAGTCAAATGGCTCTGAGCATAGAGCCAGGTAATCCTTACTGAAATGCTATTAGAAAGTCAAAATGAGATCACAATAGGCTTATATAAACTGTCCTAACACTGAATCAATCCAGTGACTACTTGTGGTCAATTATATCACACTGCTTGTAGTTCGTTTTATTCACAGATCTAACAATTTATTATTATTTTTTTTTTGCTGTGCAAGCTCAAGACCAAAAAAAAAAAAATAAATAAACAAAGACAGAAACAAATTGTTAGTCTATGCTGATTTCTACTTGACTCAAGAACAACTAAAAATATTAAAGATATAATTTATCAAAAACTTCAGAAAGTGATTTAAAATAAAAACCGATTTTTTTTTTTTTTAGAAAGAAACTCAAGCTCAACTACCATGAAATTTACAGATGACAAGCTTCATCTTGCAGAGCATCTCCACATTAACAAATGACCTGAAATCGTAATAAAAAAAATAATCACCAGATAAGTTTGGAATCTCATAGAAGCTAGGATGTTTGAATTTACGGAATCACTGTCTTGATTCAAAATTACATATTTTTACAACCCTAAACTATCAGACCGGAAAAAAATAATTCTCAACAGAATAACTAGGGCCAGTTCTTCAACAATTTCTACTGAATTTGATTTCAAATAATACTTGCACACACTGTCAGTTTAAGAACTAAAAGAGATATAGCTTTTCAATAAACAGACCTAAAATCGATTTTCTTCTGCCTCATACAACTAAAATTTTTTAAAATGCACGGAATGTTAATCAAAAGATACAGCTGAAGAGAGCATCAAATCGAAAGGGAGAAGTTCACATCGTTATGGCACAATTTTATCCAATAATTATGCGTAATACCAGAATTACCATTTAAGCAAATGCTACATAAATAACTAAACTGTTGGTACTGTCAAGGGACATGAAATTTTTTTTTTTACTAAAGCAGTGTTACTCCATAAATATAATGCGCACATTACTACCCTGAAACCCCACCCATGTGCACTAATTATTATTATTTCCTTAACGATATTGAGCAAATGAATGCGTAGTTAACCAAGAGGAAGTTAGTGGAAGCACCATGGATTCTTAACACACAAGGCAAAAGTTTACAAGCATAAAGATCTTATCAAGCCTTTTGTACATGTGGATCAAGAAATAAATATTAGATATCACATTGGCATACACTCTTGACCAAATGATTTAACATCGACTTCAGATCACTCAAACAAGAATTAAGAATCTCCATGAGAATAGCAGCAAAGTGACTGGTAATAACAGACAGATGTTCAAGTCTTGATCTAATGCCACAAATCAAACATTTTGTTTCATTATTAAATTTACCACATTTTTAATCTACAAATATACATATATATGCAAATATACATATGTATGAAAAAAACAGCATTAATCTTAAGGGCAGTGCAATCTGTGACTCTATGTAACTTTAACAACAGAAACATAATTTACCTTGTTGAGCGTAAATTAACAAGGGATGAAGGGACGATGTTTGATTAATTTTTTTGCTTTAAAAAAAAAATGACAAAAAAATGTTTACAATATAAAATAAACATACATGATTGGTAAAAAAAATGATTTAAAGAAGTTCTTAACACATCTTAACGATGATACCAAAATGTATCAGTTACTTCGGATGAATACATATATCATAAAAATAATGATTTATTAAAATTTTTCAATGAATAATGTCCCCAAAAAAATTATACAAATAAAAAAAGGATATTCATTTACATTATACATCCAGTTCTTAGAATTACATTAATAGAGACTTAAAAACTGTTTGGTACTAAAATACTAAACCTAATACAAATTCCATCTATTTGATTTCAAAGAATGAAAAATAAAATATCTAGTCTGTTTTCCGATAACAGCAGTTGAATTAAACTGTTAAGTGAAGTAAAAGTTCCCTTAAACCTAATGGGCCGTCGGGCAGATGAAGTGTAAAATTCTTATTTCTATTACCTTGGCTTATGAAGGGATTGTGTGGTTAGCACAATGCCCAGCCGCCTTTGCTCCCCCAACTTAGTCAGGTACCCTTTAGGACCTGAAAAAAAATCCCAAGGTTTTCATTGAGATTCGAACCCGGGACCCTCCGGTTGACAGTCAAGCAATCTACACCGCACTACCACCCGTCCCCCTAAACTGGGATGAATCCCAATTAAGAAAACGATGAATTCAAATGAAGTAAATTAAGTGCTGTGCTAAAGCAGTCAGTGTCATGGTACCATTCTTTATCACAGAAATAAAAAGTCACTTCATTTAAAGACCTACACAAGTTTTTCTTCTAAATAATTATTTAAAGGCACATCTCTGTTTACTCTTCGTCTCTCCACCATTTATTGCGGAGTGAAAAGAGAGAGAGAGAGAGAGAGACATGACAGAGGAGTTTGCCAGTAGAGGTGAAATCATTCAAATAACATTTTGAATTCAAAGTAGTAAAATTATCTCAAAAAGATAAAATAATGACAGACGTTTTATTCCTAATTACCAGATCAGAAATCTTTAATCAGTTTTTGTTCATACTGACTTACAACTTAAAAAAAAAAAAAATGAGTATTTTCTTTTTTTTATTATTGGAAACATTTTCATATAAAAACATACAAATACCGTATTTCCCCATATATAAGCCACCCCTTTTTTCCAAAATTTTCAAGCCCAAAAAGACAGTGATGATGAGTGTATGAGTGATTACTATGAATCTTGAATTTTGTTTCTTTGTAAATTTTCTTTCTTTATAACTTGTTTCTCTAATAAAATTTTTTTTTCAAAACTTCACGGTCCAAAAATTGGGGTGGGTGTGTGTGTGTATGTGTGCTTATACAAAGGGGGTGCTTATACATGGGGAAATACGGTATATCCAGAAATTGTTACACGTATGACAAATAAAATTGGGTGCTTAAAATATTTGGTTAAGATGTATAATTTTATAATTATAAGGGGACAATTTTTCAGAACAAAATGGATTTTTATGTGAGGGATCCAATGTGTTGATTTTTTAAATCAATTTTATTAATGTTAGTGCAATGCATAAATATCACATCATCTCAAAAATGACACCTGTCAAGCAATAATAGTTAAAAAATCAACACATTATTTTATTACTATTTATGTCCCACTTTAGTAGGAAAAAAAAACAAACACGCATTTTCAGCATATCATTACAAGAATGTTGAATGAATAATTCTACCTCCATTATGGGCTAATATCAAAATTTAGTCAATAAAATTAAATTATACTATAAACAATATATACATGCAGTTCCGAATGGAAAAAAAAACTGCCACTCCAAACATACGATAACGGTGTCTGGCCTAAAGTCTTTCTTTTAAAAAATACACTACAACACAACTATATCAAACTGAGGCTTCATATGTGTCATACACACTCTTAGCAGTCTCTTTACGGGATCCCTGACTCTGCCGTCGCAACCTCTCATGGATCCGCTTATCACGGATTTCAACAGCATCTGTGACTTGCAAGGCGCGGACAAAAGATAGGGGCCTAACGTCTTGAGTCTGCTGTGATGAGACAGAAGAGGACTGGCTAGGATGCCGCGATGAAGAAGCTATGGAAGGGTTAGATGATAGAGGTACAGGAATTTTGCTGCTCATGGGGATAATTTGATGGGCGTTTGGCTGACGTCCAACAGAGGGAGAGCGTAAAGAGCTGCCTGAAGACAGAACAGATGAGCTCCCTGGACGACCAAAGCTGCTAACACTAGAATTCGTCAGCGGTTGATAGCCAGAGATAGTCTGAGGTGAGCTGTTTGGCAAGTAGCCACTACCCCCACTAATACTGTGTCTGTCTCCATAACTCCCTTTTGACGACTCTGAAAGGTTACGAGGTAAACTGCGCTCTCTTCCAGAAGGTCTATCCTTAGAAGAAGACCTGTCTCTTGGAGGGTCAAAGTCAAAACTCTTTGAACGATCACGATCTCTAGGACGATGAGCATCCTTGAATTGCAGTTCAGAAGCTGTACGAAGCTGTGAATCTATATTCCCATCAGTATATTTATTAGAATTTTCTCTTGGTGAATTATAATATTTGTCCCTATTATTAAATTTGTTATCGGAATCACTGTAACCTAAACGCTCTTGATCTCTATAAACACCAGTGTCCCTTGATCTGGAATTACTACGGATATTTTCCTTTGGAGAGGTTCCATCCCCTCTAGTCCTCTCTAGTGTACTGAAGTAACTCCTCTCTGAGCTCTCAGAAACCCTGGAGATTTTATCACTGGAACGATTTATCTGATCAGACAATGACTCCCTAGACTTGTTCAGCTGTTCTTGCGAACGATTTAAATTCTCCTTGGAACGACTGGGATAGAAGTTTCTAGCCCTGTCTTTGATCGGAGAAACTGAAGGAGCGCCCACCCGAGCCGGGGATGGAGAATGCGGCGGGTGTGGGGGCCTACTGCTGACACCAACCCTTTCACCCCTATGAGTGGGCGGTGAAGCTGGATGATGAGGCGAACCTACTCGTGGAGGTCCTTTGGGAGGTAAATTTTTCTCAGTGGGGTTATGAGCATTTGGTCCACTGGCAGAGGTGCTCCTTTTCATGTTAGGGCTATTGATTGTTTGGGATTCAATGGAATTATAAGCAGTACCATCATCTTCACCTTTAACCAATGGGGCTTTATGACCCACATGCCCTCCATTCTGACTACTGTACGAGCCAGATTTACCCGCAGGGCGCTCATAAGTATTTCTAGATGATGCCTGGTGCAAGGTTGGGGGTGATCCAGGTCTTTTCGTATGATTTGAATTGCCATGCATGGTTGCACTGACAGGAACAGGCTGCTGCTGCTGGTTGGTGCCAGTGTCAAAGAGATTTGTATAGGATCCACCTTGCTTGCGAGCTGACGGCGGGGAAGGCTCACAATCAAAAGACTGGCTGCTTTTATCCAGATACTCATCATGCTCGTGGATACTGCGCGGCCTCAACTGAAAACAAAAAATAAAAAAAAACAATCACCTAATTATAAAACAAGAGTTTTCATACTGACAGTCATATTTGTCTTTCTATTATCTTGGCTCAATTGCAAAAACCATTTTTCTTTAAGAGCTTTGTTCCATTAAATATCACATAATATTTCAAAAATCAATGAAAAGAAACAGACATTCTGATTCAAGGCAAATTTGAATGTTTTTCTTCTTTACGTGAAAGAATTTTTGTGAAATCATACACTGAAAATAATATGTGGAAAAATTGACAGATGAATATTATGGGTGACATGAATACACTGATATGAACATGTATGTTTATGTAAACACACATGCATATTTCTTTACATTTTGAATTAAAGGTGTGACACGATATAATTAGCAATAGCATTTTCTTGTGTGTGTGTGTGTGCATAACATTTATTCACCAAATATTCGCCATAGTCAGGATATGCATATTTCAGCATGACATTTTATGTGTAGAAATATAGTGCTTACCAACAATAAAACAGACAACAACAATTAAAGTGAATTACAAAACTTATACTACTAATAACAAAACAACAACAAAAAAAATATTGCCTCACAGGATACTTCAACTGTTTAATTTGGAAAAGAACAGATCTAAACTTCTGAAGCTAACGAATAGAAATGCATGGAACTGCTTCACATAATGAAAGCTTGAATGCCGCGCATTAACAGCCCTAAAAAGAAAGCTTACAGCAACAACAACAACTGTAAAGATAATACTAAGTTCAAGAACAGAAGACTAACTTTTCAAGCGTCTTCAAACAAACACAACCATGCCTGAATAATAACAACTTGAAAAAAAAACCTATAAACTTTAGACCAAACAAAGAGAAAAAACCCATACAAGAAATGTTAAGTTTTGAGATAAACGGCTAACAAATGAATAGTGAAAACTGCATTAAAAAATATCTTCCTCAACTGACTTTTTAAATTCACATTCCAATTTACATAACATTTCAGAATTGATCTCAAATTTCTTTTATATTACTATATACACCAAGCCATAAAACAGGAAGCTTTTACAATAACGTGTAACATGAATTGTGGAATAAAATATTGTCTCAACAAAACGTTATAGCTGTTTAATAAGAGGCCTTTTTTTACTTTAAGCATTAGAATAACTTGCCAGATATACAGCTTTGGCTATTTTTCTAAAAAATATGAATCTTAAAATTACTTTTCGAGTGTTCAAAACGAAATAAAAAATAAACTAAAAATGTATTACTTCCCACTTGGTTAATAAAATCAGTTTATTGCTGTGTATTTTCATTATACAGTGTGATCATTTACAATTTTTTTAAACTTTTTTTTTTTTCCAAAAGGAGCAATAACTGGGTTGTGAATCTTTACAAAAATATTCAGAATAAAATGCAAAATTAAAAAGTACTTGGTCCGAATTGTTTATTTTTTAATACATGTCTAGAATGAAGCCTCTTGATTGAAAACGCTTCTCGAGATCAATGCTACTAATGATACCGTGTTAATTAATCTGGTAGGCTGCCGCCATAAGACGTGCTGTTTCAAAGTTTTGTACTCATTCACTCATAATGGATTGTTAGCCATGTTCCTAAATAAGGAACCAAATACAACTGTTCTTTATTTACATTTTTGTAAAGATTTCCAAAGCTATTTTTAATCACACATATACTGAAAAGGATGTTGGTCAGACTCTTCTTTGCCTTAGACCATCAAAAGTGGTCTGGAAAAAATGTTAAATGAAACAGCTATCTGTCTAACAAAAAAAAAAAAAAAAAACAACTTAAGTTGGAAATGAAGTATTACTGTTACCTTCAAAAGGGAGTTCCATAAACTTAGCATGAAAAAATTATCATTTTTTTGGTTGAAAACTTATCAAACAGAAAATAAATGACAAACGAATTCTATTTTTAAATAATAATAAGTTAGCTGACAAACAGAAAAAAAAAAATTAAACTCAGAAAATGGTTAAAAAAATTCATGTTAATAAAAATAATGAACTTTCAATCTGAAAGAAAAAAAAAATGACTTAAACTGCTAATAAAACCTCCGATATTCAACAACAGTTTCCTTACCCAATGACTTCTGGGAATGGACCTACTCGCTGGGAACATGCAAATAGTGAACATTACTCTGATCTTCGGAAATTAGCATGTAAATTTACTTAATGCTAATAGTGTTATTAGTTGGGGAAGTTAAGGTATTGTGCTAGCAAAACATTCCCTTAACATGTAGTGGCTATAGGTGAATTCTGCTCTACATCTACCCCAATGGTCTTGAGGCAAAACTTTACCTTTTATGTCTAACCCTTTCAAAAGACTGTATAACCTTTGTACCATCAAACTAAGCCACGATTCCAAGACACTTCACCAGAAGGAAAACATTCAACATCTAGACTAACTTGATATGCTTTGAATCAACATATACGTTTTAATATACTTTAAAAATTTTTTTTTCCTCACTTGTTCATTTTAGACAATATATGTAATGGTTTATAAATATGATGAAAAGATCAGCTTTATCAGACGCTACTATAAAACAAAATTTGCTCACATTATGATTTTTGGTGATGGCTCTGATGCCATTGGCATTGTTTCCAGTGGTTATGCTGACATCATTTTCTGCTGCTACATAAGTAATTTTACTTGATTCCAGTTTTAAAGTCCTGGTTTTCGGAATGTAACCCACCAGTCTGAATGTGCAGAAAAAAGAAAACATCAATGGGGCAGAATCTATCCAGATTTTTCTAAAATTAAACTATATCAGTCGTAATTGCAATATTTATTTTATCCTTTCTACAAATATTTACATGATACAGTATACATTTATGTACAATAAAAACGTGCCACTATAACATATCTGTGCATAATTATTATGTGCTCTTTGTTCTCAAATTTACCAGGTGCTTCAGCGAAACAACCCAAGTTTCCTAAACATCCGTAGTAAAATTTTAAAGCAAAAAAGTGAAGGAAATTTATACAAGAGCACATCCTAATATTTAACTAATGTTTCATTTGTATCCATGTCCTTAATATTAAAAGAATTAAGTCCACTTAGATTTCTAAGTTACATAGGTACATTTATTACGCATCTTATTGGCAACATTAAGCAAAGCAACCTTTTAAGACTCCATTTGGCATTACAAACATCGTATAAAAAAAAACACATACTTAGGCCACCTAGGTCCGTAGAAAACGTAGCAGCAATTCTTTATACATCCTCTTGAAAATGGGTTGGGTCCACCCTTAAATTTTCCAGTAACCTACACAAAATTTAACACAACTATTTATGAACAATATTTAAAACACATTAAAAAAAATAATAAAAAAAAAACCCACTTTATACAAAATTGGCTTGATCATGTCCTTAACTTATGGATGTACCATTTGTGATTACCTGTTCATTTGTGGTGGTTCCCTTTGACACCAGAAATATGTGAAACCCTGTCAATCCGAATACAGGTATTAGAACTAGACCTATTATGATCATAATTATTATACTATGCGAAATTAAGGACATATTTTTTCAGTAATGATTTGAAAGGAAAAAAAAAAAAGTAATTATTCTAAACTAATTCTCTATAGACATTTTTAGAGGACAAGAAACAAAATATAAAAAGGTTAATAATGTAACAAGACAAAAAATTCTGAAAGGATACGAAATGATTGGTCCTGGTTGTAAAAGGTCACCATCATGTTTTAAAGTGTAAAATACACACTGAGCAAATATTGTGGTTATATGTAGACACAGCGTTAATAAAAATGTAAAAAAATATCTGTAATTTCTGCGTCCAATGCAGTTGTTTAACCAAGGACAGTGATGATCAAATGTCTGAAAATAAAAATTGCTGCTGCATAAATTTAATTAATACCTTTGAATGAATAAAAATCACTTACAGCTATGCCCTTAACTTCAAAACAGTTAAACTAATAAAGCCTGTTCCGATTACAGACTTACATCAATACAATTATCACATGAGCTACAATGTGAACTACGAGGTGGGCGATAAAACTGGCAAGTAGTGCACCATTTCATTCGTGTCTGTACACCTTTTATTTCTATATTCTTATACAATGGAGAACGGAAGTCATCATCCTTTGCTTCATCATCTGGCGCTGAGAAAAAAAAAATATTATACACTTATGAATGATATGAAGAGAATTTAGTGAATAAGTTTTCCTGAAAGGCTTACTAAATATATCCAACGATTGAAAAAAAGAGTGTATAATTATATATATTTATATAAATAGCAAGTTTTCCAACAATTAGACTATTTCATTTCAATGTTATCTAGTAAATGGGTCAGATCTTCATAAAATTAGGGACTAGACAAACAATATGTATCCAAATATTAAAACCTATTTCTTTCATTTTTAACACTTAAAGAGTAATTACATTGGAATCAACTAGTAGTGGATAAAGACAAAAAATAAATGAATTGTGCATTTGCAGGATTTATTGCTGGACCAGAAAATAAATTTGCCAGAAAAAAAATCAAGTATCTGGAAAAATTAAAAGAAATGTATATATTTGCGGAACCAAAGAAGCTAATTTATAAAAAGTTGAGAAATGTTTTCAGAGTTAGTTATTTAATAAAGTGGTCAAATTTAGTAAATAAAATATATTATGTAATAATAAATAATTTTGACTGTACTTATTTAATTTACCTCTTGGAAATATTCCAGGATCCATAAATGTTGAGAGACACAGATTAAGCATCATAAAGATGGTTATCACCCCTTGTCCAATTGGAAAAGCATAGCTGTACTCTTCCGTTAAATATCGGCAACTGAAATTCAGAAAATGTAAGACTAATAAATGGTACAATGAAATAAAACCAGCCCTGAATCTAACTGTTTGAGACCAAGTAATAGTGATAATTAAATGTCAGAGATTTAACCAATTTAAGTAACTATTTAAAGAGAGTGAAATGCATTTTGATATGATTGACAAATTAAATATTCCACATATAGCTGTTTTCTTGTATCTAGATAGATGTGGAAAATCATGGAGAATCATAATAATTTGATAAACAAGGGCTTATTAGCCTAATGATTTTAATCCTACACTAGATAGTAGGAGGGGACCAGTTTAAAAGATAAGTCTAAATGCTGTGAGGTTGTATGGCAGCTAGAGCCTAAAGCAAACTTAATAATGGATTTCCAATATATATATTTATATGAAAACAAAAGATAATAAAACTACTTTAAGGATATAATGGATAAATTAACTAATTTTCTATTATCTAGCCTAAATTTTGTGTAAAAAACACAGATAAAGACACTGAGGCGTTTAAGTCCACTTCTTATATTATTATATTCTGAATGTTTAATTAAGGTCAAATGTAATGTGTAACTTATTCAATATTACTTTAAGATAGTAAAGATTGATTAACAAGTTTGCTTTAAATTTTTTTAAACTCTTGATATATTTCCAAATTGCTAACACTAGTACCAGTCATGACTTAAAAACCAGAACATATCAGTGACACACTGAAAGAAAGGACTTGAACACTCAGTGATTTCCTTAAACTTGCCTCAAAGTTAAAAATCTAATAACACAATCATAATTTTCTGAATGAAGAAATAATTTAAGGGAGAGAAAACTAACACATGATTAAAAAAAAGTTATAACGTTTAGTTTTGAAGGGAGTGTAGCAACCATATCCATTTAATTATATCAACACAATTGATCATTTTTTTTATGGCACAGTTGTGATGGGCTTCTTTTCATTACTATCAACTTACACAAACGCGAAGTACAGAGATGTACACACGATTATCAGTGACCATGCACATGTTGCTGGTATAATTTTTGTCGAAAGCTCACACTTTGGCATGTTTGTGAGCTGTGTCAAGACATAATCATGTATGCTACAGGAAGAGTATCCTGGTATACACCGAATCTTCGCATTCAGGCATCGCTTTCCGATTTTCCGGGGTGCATATCCAGTGCCTTATAACGAACTGTAGACAATGTATGCGCTACACAAAATATTATGCAAAAATAAATTCTACAAGAATATTTTATTTATATAATGATATTTATTATCAATATATTTGAAGCTCCTTTGTTAATTAAAGGTTCAATATATTATAGTTTTCATAAGCTGTATTTTATTTTAAGATGAGGATGAATACATTGTAATCAGTTATCTTATTGATGGCGCATGTCATTGCAGGATTTCCGGTTACGTCAATCCAACATGGCCACTGAACAACATCAACAAACAAGTTACATTTTATTTTTGACTTAGTTGGATTATAATATTCTGTTTCAGCGGATTGAAATTTTATTTCTATTTATTTGTGAACCGTATGCATCGATGTTAGTTTATACTCGTTTCTAATCAATTCACTATTTTTTTAAAGATGATAACGAATTAGTTTATAATGTTTTTAGCATACTACTTTCAGAACTTTATTTTTTAAATCGCACTGGCTCCGGTACCGTCATATGACGGTGCCGGTATCTTTTTTTTACCGCTTCCGTCAACAGAATGAACTCTTATGATGTAAAGTTATAAATGCAGATTATATTATGATATTACTACTTACACAATGATGGTGCTCAAAATCGGCGATCGTTTTAACACATTTAAAGAGTAAACAGAATGAATGAGAACTCTTATTTACTGCAGACGTTGATGACGTTATTTACTGTTAAAAATCGGAGATATTTTTTTTTTCTGGGACCATAAATAGATATTGCTCCACACCCTAACCATATCCCTAACCCTAATCATATCCCTAATCCTAACCCTAATCCTGAAAAAAAAATCTGGAAAAAAAAATTATGATTTATTAAAAAATGACCATCAATAGATATTGCTCCACACCCTATCCCTAACCCCCTATCCCTAACCCTGATCCTGAAAAATAAAATCTGAACAAAAAAATGTATGTCTCTATCAGGAATCGAACCCGCACATAGCTAGCCAAACTGGGTCTCAGCCAAGCGAACAACATACATTACTAACGCGCCACACAAACTAACCTCTCATTTTAATGTATAATTGCTCGGTTATGCAATTGTTGATGGAAGCGGTAAAAAAAAGATACCGGCACCGTCATATGATGGTACCGGAGCCAGTGCGTTTTTAAATCGCACTGGCTCCGGATACGTCAAAGACGTACTTCGTATTTTTTTTTTACGGGATACATCAACAGAATGAACTCTTATGATTTAAAGTTATAAATGCAGTTTATATTATGATATTATTACACAATGATGGTGCTCAAAATCGGCGATCGTTTTAACACATTTAAAGAGTAAACAGAATGAATGAGAACTCTTATTTACTGCAGACGTTGATGACGTCATTTACTGTTAATAATCGGAGATATTTTTTTTTTCGGGGACCATAAATAGATATTGCTCCACACCCTAACCCTAATCCTATCCCTAATCCTGAAAAAAAAATCTGAAAAAAAAAAAGTATGATTTATTTAAAAATGACTATCAATAGATATTGCTCCACACCCTAACCCCCTAACCCTGATCCTGAAAAATAAAATCTGAACAAAAAAATGTATGTCTCTATCAGGAATCGAACCCGCACATAGCTAGCCAAACTGGGTCTCAGCCAAGCGAACAACCTACATTACTAACGCGCCACACAAACTAACCTCTCATTTTAATGTATAATTGCTCGGTTATGCAATTGTTGATGGAAGCGGTAAAAAAAAGATACCGGCACCGTCATATGATGGTACCGGAGCCAGTGCGTTTTTAAATCGCACTGGCTCCGGATACGTCAAAGACGTACTTCGTATTTTTTTTTTACGGGATACATCAACAGAATGAACTCTTATGATTTAAAGTTATAAATGCAGTTTATATTATGATATTATTACACAATGATGGTGCTCAAAATCGGCGATCGTTTTAACACATTTAAAGAGTAAACAGAATGAATGAGAACTCTTATTTACTGCAGACGTTGATGACGTCATTTACTGTTAATAATCGGAGATATTTTTTTTTTCGGGGACCATAAATAGATATTGCTCCACACCCTAACCCTAATCCTATCCCTAATCCTGAAAAAAAAATCTGAAAAAAAAAAGTATGATTTATTTAAAAATGACTATCAATAGATATTGCTCCACACCCTAACCCCCTAACCCTGATCCTGAAAAATAAAATCTGAACAAAAAAATTTAAGTCTCTCATAGGAATCGAACCCGCACATAGCTAGCCAAACTGGGTCACGGCCAAGCGAACAACCAACATTACTAGCACGCCACACAAACTATCCCCTCATTTTAATGTATAATTAGAAAAAATTGCTCGGCTATGCAATTTCCCGCGAAAAGAAAATAACTTTAAATCATAAGAGTTCATTCTGTTTATGTATCCCGTAAAAAAAAATACGAAGTACGTCTTTGACGTATCCGGAGCCAGTGCGTTTTTAAATATAGTTTAACTACTACTATTCACTAGTGATATGTTAGCATTATAAACGTTACAGTTTAATTTATTTAACAGCATAACATTGCTTAAAATGGGCAATCAAATCGTACGCAAAGGATCTGTACTTAAGAAGAACTCTCCTCAAGGTGAGGAACAAGCTGATGGTGAAACTGCTGAATTAGATCAATCTCAGATTAGCAGGAAAAAAAGTCGCAAATACCAAACAGTAGCTCTTATAAAGCTTTTTGAAGTAAGTAATTTCTTCACCTATTCCTTAAATTTTCCATTCATTATTGGGCCTAAAACTTGTTTATGCAGCCATCATGCTAGCAACATTTTTAATGAGTATTTATATTGTAAAATTTTATGAATTTTATGTATGTCATATTCAATGGCAGTTAAGAAACTTATGTGTTATATTCTGAAATGTTGGTTTATAAATGACATATTATATGCCTTTTATACTTGAAAACTTGAAAAGCCATATAGTATAGACAAGATAGACTATTGTATTAAATCAAGAATCAGTTTATAAAAATTCATTTTAAAACATTGACAAATAATGTATTATTAATACCAGCAATAAAAGGTTTGCTACAAAGCTGTTCCATCTAGTGATTACAGTTTTAATATATTGACAAATAATGTATAAATACCTTGTTATTGTGACACCACTTAGTTTAACAAATCATATGCTGCATGCCTAATGTTCCACGATGGATACCCAAGTGGGGGTGTAGACCAGATTTCTATATTTACTTTCCACCCCCACTCTTATGAGTTAGCAATGCTTAAAAAAATACCTTTGTATTTCAGAAACTTGAATTGACAGCAGATGGTGACAATACACATCCAGGCGAGCTGTCAAAAGCCACTTTTGAAGTTAGTGAATTATTTTTTACTTTAAATTCTTCATGAAATTAGGGTACACTGCTGATATACTTATTATTGTAATTCTTTTTGCTTTTAACTGTTAAAATTAATTTAGATTTTGATAGTCCGTGATATACTTATTGTAATTCTTTTCAGTTTCAACTGTTAAAATCAACTTAGATTTGATAATCCTAGGTAAAACTAAGGCATTATTCTTCTCCCATCCCCCGGCAAAAAAAAAAATTCCAGCATGCAAAGTTGTTTTTTCTCAAAAGCACCTGAAACCCCAAGCCAGTAGTTTCACAAATGGTTTATTATATGTCTGTGTATTGTGTCTGATAACATCTGTCACTTTATTTATTTTTATCAATAGAATGCTTTCCAAGGACCACTACATACGTTTGGAAAATTGATGTATTTACAAATGATGACCAATAGCACTACCACCAACAGAGAAAGAATAACCAGAGAGCAGTTCGTGAAGGCAGGGCGAGAAATATTGAAGATGTATGATGAAAAGGCTGTTGTCAAATATTATTTTTACTTGTTTGCTTCATCCAAGGAGTTTATGAATAAAGAAGGTATGCAGTAGCTCGTTGGTAAAAAGGAGTTTTAAGGTTATAGCTACATTGGATACTTGTTGGGTGTTGTATTCTTTGGTTTAGTTTAAAAAAAAAATTTGTTGTTGTGAATTTCAGATGCAAAAAATATGTTTGAAATCTCTTTTGCCCTTACCCTGTCATTGTCAAAGATTCTGTACGAGGGAGATGAGAGAGATCCTCGTGTTTTTTCAGCTATGGTGACTGGCCTGGTGAGCACTTTAAGCTGTAATGATTTAGCCTACTAATACAACAAAGCAATTGCAGGTTGTGATATTGTGGCCATTCTTCCAATTAAATTTCCATATTTTACAAAGAGAGTAAAAAGACAACAGATTTTTTTGTGAAGTTTCTGCACACATCGCATTAATGATATATGTATGCGTTTAAGAAACTACTAAACAAGTTTTTTCTCTGCATGTGCCGTAGACATCTACTCTTAGAAAATAACAGAGAAACTCATCAAAATAGAAGGAATGGGGGTAAAATTATAAGTAATAGAGGGCTTAAGGAAATGTTAGTTGTAAGAGTGATTGCTTCTTCAGTTTAATTTTAATATGAGTGATAGACAAGCTTAATAAAGACGCAGTCCTCATAAAATGTTATCTAAAATGTGAGATTATTTATGCTTTGATCTTAATACATCAGTCTACCCCAACCCCCTGTATTGCAGTCATATCTTACTTTTAGGAAACAATGCTTTGAGATAAAGATCTGTTAGGGTTGTGGATCAACCATATCTCTGTATTTTGTGTGTTTATATAAAAAAATATATTAAATTAAAACTAATAGAGAATATATTAAGGGAAATCTGAGATAAAAAAAAAAATTATTTTATTGATTCATAAGATATAATAAAGTAATTACACATTCAGGACAGAATTTTTTTTATAGTAACATAAACAATAATGCAATGTTTTTGTAGGGTGTTGCTGTTAGTTAGAATATGTGATTTTTTAAATTTCATTTGACATCATTTATATGTGTGCATATACCTTTTTTTTTAATCCTTTTTAGTTTGGAATAAATAATGAAGTGGGTATTGATGAGTTCAATAAATGGTTGAATGAATCTTGTCCCCATTTGTTTCACTGTGTTCACAACTGGGTTTGCCAGGTTCTAACTGGCTCATCTCTGCCAGAGGAAATGGTAACATTTAATTTTATTCCCTTCATATTTTTTTTAAATCTGTGTTTTCTTTACTCTGTAATTTCATTCTTTTTTTAAATCTGTGTTTTCTTTACTCTGTAATTTCTTTCTTTTTTTTAAATCAGTGTTTTCTTTACTCTGTAATTTCATTCTTTTTTTAAATCTGTGTAATCTTTACTCGGTAATTTCAGTTGTTTTTTTAAATCTGTGTTTTCTTTACTATGTAATTTCTTTTTTTTTTAAATCTGTGTTTTCTTTACTCAGTAATTTTATTCTTTTAATCTGTACATGTATTTTCTTTACACTGTAATTTCAGTTGTTTTTTTTTAATGAACATAGTGAGAGTTAATTTTTTTAAAAATTAGGTCTGCAATTATTCGCATGAAATATTGGAATAAGAATATATATAATTAATAATCTTAAGATATACATTGATCTTTGATTATTCAGGAAATGGCTAGAGTTCCTCACCTCGAAGGTCTAACTTCTGGGAACAATTGCACTTCTATGGCCATACTTTGGCTCTTATCTCTCACCCTCCCTCCAGTTTATACCAGACAGCCCGGCCCTGTCAGGCCTGAAGGATCTGTAGCAAGCAATGTGACCAAAGATCCCATGTTAACATCCTTGTTGCTGTTACGCAAAATTGTAAGCTTTAAAAAAAATATTTTCATTAATGAATGAACTACAGTTAGTTGCTGATATATTTTTAGACTATGTTTCATTATTATATTAAGCTAGGCTCATTCAATTCTGATTTATTAGTTCTGCTAAATATGTGATATTGAACTAATATGTTTGTAATACTTTATATACAGGCCAGATTGCCAGAGGTTCAGAGCTGGAAACTATTGTACAATTCAGATAGTCATGGGATGTCTATAAATAGGTATTTACAGTACTTTCATATTGCTATTTTTAATGAAATCATAGAACATATTATCTTCTCTGACTTATAGAATTTTAAAAAAATATATATATCAAGGGTCAATATTCAAGAAATATTTTCAGTATTCAAGAAATATTTTCAGTATTCAACAAATTTTGTCAATACGTTATAGTTAATGGTCTCCATCGGTCAAGAATGTCATTATCAGCTTTATATATTTTTGGTGGGCCGGGATCATCGCCCCCAGTGGCTTTTTTTGCCAATTGAAATTTTTTTTTAATCTTTATATAAAAATTAGCATATTGTATGATCCTAGTTTGGCTTCTCCTATTTATTTTAATAAACAACATCATCGATTTTTTTCCCCATCAGATTTAGCAATCACGTGTCTGCCTATCATGCACCAACAGTCAGCTTTTTTGCTTTTGAGGGTAGAAACCTTTACTGCTTGGCTACTGACAGAGGATGGGTGTAAGTTTTTTTTTCCTCCAATATAATTAATTTTGAATCTGTAGTAAAATGGGCCATTATTGATATTTATTCATGTCTTTCTTATGGGCATTAATAGTTGCTCTTTTTTTTTTTTTTTTGGGAAAGACTAAATATGCCATAATCTTTTTGTATCACAGGGAAGGACCAGTCAGGTTTGGTGGACCAGATTGTCGCCTTATTCAACTCCTCCCTGTTTATCGAGTAACTCAAGGTAGTTTATATAATTGTTTTGTCATTAAAAATGTTGTTTTTGATTCAACCGTATTTCAATGTTGTGTAAAAACTTTTGCTGTCAAATTTTGGAAGGCTGTTTGAAAATAAGGCTTAAGTATTTATTTAAATATGATCTTTAAAAGCTACTCAATTTTATTTAATTTATAATTGAATAAAATGTATTCAAATTTCAGTGGGTGAAAAGATGGTGAGATGGACAGAGTTTTCTCGTGAAATACCAAAAGGGATTACCATTGGTTGTGAGGGCAAATCACAGGTGATTCGGTTAACTGATGACTTTGATAAGATTTATCACTATGATGTTCCATGTGAACTTCATAAAATTGAGGTGATTAGTTCTCCATATTTTAAAAGCTTTTTATTAGTTTCACTTTCTGTGGGTTTGCCAGTAAATCTTGTAACTTGATTTTGAGCCTCTTCTCATTTAGTGAGAACCCTCAATTTTGGCACACATATAGATTCCACATCACGATATTCCATTTGAATCATTTTAACTCCATTATCTAACATCTTGTAGAATTATGAAGCCAATTAATTTTTAGTAATGCTTAAAATGGGTAAAAATTCAAGTTGAAATTATCTTGCCACAATAGATATAAAGAAAGCACAGTTGCAAAAGAGCACAAAATAGAGCAGCCCTTTTTTAGTCTTCATGGTTAATTAAATTAGGTTGCAGCGCAACCTGCAATAGAAAGTTTTATTTTAAAACTAACAAGTATAGAAAAAAAAACTTTTTAGAAAATAAACTTGCTCTTAATAATTCTGATTTTAATATGGGATTTATTCATTACTTTTAACTATTTATGTTGTCTCTTAGGTTTGGGGCTGTGGAGCTGAAACTGCATTGAAGGCTCAAGAAAACCAACGGAAGTGGGAGGCTTCAGCTGTCAAAAAAGAGCAGTCTCGCAAGGTGTGTAGCTGTGAATTAAGCTATTTTATATGAACTTGTAATTGTGAACATCTCACATCCCCAGATAATATAAGTTGCAAATGCTGATCATAGTTTAGTTTACTGCAGTATGCTAGATACTAAATACAAAAATACTTTTTTTTATCAGCTTTTTAAACTGTCTATTCTTCTTCTTCCTTTGGCTCTACAGCCCATTTAGGGCCCTGGCCTGCCATATTACACTTCTCCACTTTTCCCGATCCATGGTCTTCTTCCTCCACTCTCTCACAATCTATGGCTTTAAGGTCTTTCTCCACTTCCTCCAACCATCTGCTTCTTGGCCTGCCTTTAGGCCTTTTCTCATTAGGTATTGTCTTATAAATCGTTTTTGGACCTCTGTTGTTTTCCATTCTTTCTATGTGCCCTACCCACCTTAATCTATTCATTTTAATTTCAGCTGTTATATTTGGTTCTTCATACAGTTCGTACAGCTCTGAATTGGTACTACTTCTCCACTCGTTATTGTCCTTTACTGGCCCATATATTTTCCTAAATATTTTCCTTTCCCAAGTGTTTAGCATATTTTCTGCTTGTTTGCTGATGGTCCATGTTTCGCTACCATATGTTACTGCTGGCCGGATCATTGTCTTGTATATGGTTTTTTTTTATTTTTCTGGAGATCAGTCTGTTTTTCAGTATTTTATGCAGTGTATAATATATTCTGTTCCCTACTTCTATGCTGTTTTTTATCTCTATCATTATATCGTTTTTCTTACTTATGGTTGATCCCAGGTATTTAAAGTTTTCTACTCTTTCAAATGCTCTATCACTGATTTTGAAAAATTTTTCTCTTCCTTCTTTTTCATTTCTTTGTAACAGCATATATTGAGTCTTTGTTTCGTTCACTGTTAAACCTGCTTTCTGAGCTGCTGTTTCTAATTCTATGTATGCTTTTGCTATATCCTTGCTTTGCTTTCCTATCAATGTTATGTCATCAGCATATGCAAGGTATTGGATGGGTTCTGTAAATATTGTTCCTGTTTTCATAGACTTTGTCTTTTCACTTCTGAGGTAGTGTGTTATAGTTCCTCGCTTATCCAACTGTACGTTTCTTATGACTTTTTCTAGGGTTAAGTTGAAAAGCATGCACGAAAGGGAGTCTCCTTGTCTAAGTCCTTGGTTTACTTTAAATTCTCTTGAGCTTTCCCCTTGGATTTTCACTTTGCTTCTTGAGTTGTTTAATGTCATACGTACTAGTCTAATGAGCTTGTTGGGGATACACAACTCCTGCAATGTTTTGTAAAGATAATTTCTATTGATGCTGTCATATGCCATCTTGAAATCTATGTACAGCTGATGTAGGTTTATATTATGCTCATAACATTTTTCTAGAGTGTTTCGAAGGGAAAAGATGTGGTCTGTGGTTGCTCTGCTAGGCCTGAAACCACATTGATAGTCACCTAATACTGTTTCACTGAAATTCCCTATTCTGCAGGCTATTATTTTTGTTAGTGTTTTATAAACAGTGTTGAGAAGTGAGATTCCTCTGTAGTTGTTGCAGTTAAGTTTCGAACCTTTCTTGTGTAGCGGAACTATTAAGGCTGTTTCCCATTCTGTTGGCATTATCTCTTCTTTCCATATTTTATTGACCATCCTGTGTATTTCTAAGTGTAGTGTGCGTCCTCCATATTTGAGTAACTCAGCATTTATGTTATCTTCTCCTGGTGCTTTATTGTTTTTGGTCTTTTTAATAATATTATTTATTTCTTCTATGGTTGGTTCTTCTATTTCTGCCCCATCGTCCTCTGCAATGTTTGGTACATCATTTTCGCTGTCAGTTTTAATGTTCAGCATTTCTTCAAAATATTCAGCCCACCTTTCTAGAACCATTTCATTTTCTATAAGCAGGTCGCCTGATTTGTTAGACACATGTGAGATCTTGCTTGGAAGCCATTACTTTCCTCTTTGATGGCCATGTACATTTTTCTTGTTTCTTTTTCTTTTGAGTATTCCTCTAGTTTTACTAGTTTTCCCTTTTCCCATTCACGTTTTTTCTTTCTGCATATTTTGGTGGCCTTCCTTCTAGCCTCAGTGTATGCGTGAGTTGACTTTCTTGTTGCTTTTTGTAGCATTATTATCCTCAATTTGTTTCGTTCTTCCACTTCTTTTTTGCATTCATCGTCATACCAATCAGCTCTTTTCTTCTTTTGCTTGTACCCTATGACACTTTCCGCTGTGTTTTTTATGGTTTATTTAATCTTTTCCCAGTGGCTATTTAGATTTTCAGTATTATCTATATCTAGTGTTTCTAGTTTGCTTTTAATTTCTTGTGCATATTTTTCTTTTGTTTGTGGCTCTTTTATTAGTTTTTCACAGTCAAATTGGTTTGTTATCTTTACTTTTGTGTTGTGAAAGATATTTATTTTTTGTCTATACTTTATTTTGACTAACATGTGGTCTGTGTCGGCATCTGCTCCTCTGAAGCTTCTGACATCTTGAATATCTGAACCATGTCGCCTGTCTATTAGCACATGATCTATTTGATTTCTTGTCACCCCATCTGGTGACCTCCATGTTTCTTTGTGTATTCTTTTGTGTGGAAACTTAGTGCTACTAATGGTCATGCCTTTGCCAGATGCAAAATCAATCAGACGCGTTCCATTATCGTTGCTTTCTTCATGTAGACTGTAGCTTCCAATTGTCTGTCTGTATACTGTTTCTTTGCCAATCTTAGCGTTGAAGTCTCCTAACACTAATTTGATATCATGTCTAGGTGCTTCTTCATATAACCTTTCTAGGGCATCATAGAATTCCTCTTTGGTATTCCCTTCTGAATCTTCAGTGGGTGCATGGGCACATATTAGGGTCATATTGAACATTTTGCCACGAATCCTGAGGCTGCACAATCTTTCATTGGTTGGTTTAAAGCCAATTATTTGATTGAGGATGTTTTTCCTGCTATTTTTATTTTGTATTTTCTAAGCTGTTCAGTGAGGCGGGTTAGGGCTCCTGCTCTCTATAGGCTTAACACGTTCCAAGTCGCTAGCCAGTAATCATGTCCGTGATCATGCGAAGGTCGGTTTCCATTTGAATCAGTCCGGTTTTTGAATTGTTGATTGGCTTTCGTAACTAGTGTTTTTTTACATGACTGGGTAGTTAGCCCTGTGCACAACCACTAGGGTGTTGCCCTTCACAGCCTTGTGGGTAGCTGCCTTTGTTTAAGGTTAGGTCCCTTAGCCTTTGTGGATCCCTCCACTAACTACAAGGCAGTAGTTGCCTGCTTTGGTCCGCCCCGAGAATTGTATTTCATCGGCACTCACCATATCTGGCGAGCTTTCCCCTATCCGCCACCTGGGGAGGCGCCCGATGGGAGTTCGGCCTCTCCACACGAGTTAAACTGTCTATGATTGATTTAAATGTATTTGATTATGTTGTGCTTGCTGATCTTCCCAGATTGAATTTCTCATCATCTTCTGTAATTGTTTTTGTATACATCACTGGTTTTTTTAATGAGAATAAGCAAAGATTTATACCATAAAACTTAAGTAGTGTCATAGTTTGGTTTTTGGTATATCAGTAGTATGTAAAGTTTATATATATATTTTGAGGTACTTCTATCTCTTGGTAGCTGTAAATATGTTTCAGTCTCTTCAGAGCGTATGTTTTAACCAACTTGACTTGAGCGTGTATATAAATATATTTAAAGACGAACTACATGTAAAAAGCACTGAGCAAACTTCTACGAATACATTTACATATATTTATTTTCATATGAAGGAACTTCTTACTTTATATTGTACAATAAGATTGATGTGATAAAATATATTCTTACACTAACAAGGTCTCAGTCCGTCCTCTCCATTATAGTCTGCTCTAATAATTACTTAATATTTCCTCACTTCCGCTAAACTAAGTGGCCAGATAATTCAAACCATCTCTGTGCCAAATAACATTACTCTAGCCTAACTGATTATAACAAGTAGTATAGGCTATTCTTTCAAACAGGATATTATCAAAAATAGATCTTGAATTTTTCCCTTGCATTAATAAAAAAAAACCAATATAGTTTAAATTTGCATGTGTTATCCATTTTTGAAAAAATTCCTCAAAAAGCATCTGTTGTAAGCAGTTTAGTTTTGCCTTAATTCTTTTACTGGCTTAAAAATTTGTACAATCATATGTGGCGTTAGATTAAAGGTTATTTATTATCTTTTGGAAGATATTTATAGTTTATAGTGAAAAATGGTACATATTATTTATATGAGGTTTCCCTCACTCACTTTTCCCTGAATAACTTAAAGCTATTTTTATAAAGTTTTATGCAAGTCAATAGTCAACTAGTTCATGATTGTATTTATATAACATAAATTTTCATATTGTATTTTTAGCTGCGCCCTCAGGAATACGGAGAATCCTGGGATAACAATCCAGACAAACAGATTCTGCAATGGGGTGGAGTGGATGTTGGTAACCATTCATACAATCGATAGTCATTTCCTCTGTAGAAAGTCTGTTGATCATCTAAATCATAAATGATATTGGCTTAAGCTTTGTGGTGCTCAGACTGGTAAAGTTTTAAACAGTCATAACCAGGTTGTCGTATAGTGGTGGCTTATCAAGAACACCATTGTCCAGATATAGAACTTCTGTCATCGGCTAATAAGAGTAATTTTTTTTAACTGATGAAAGTTATATGAGCAGCTCGCTTATTTAAGATTTGCTGACCTTAGAGCAGAAATGTACATATTGTTTTATAGTAACATAGCATATAGACGTATTTTCTTGAGTGTTGGATATATTTGTTATTAAATTGTATAACCTTAGAGCTTTTAATTAAAACATTCCTGCAGGTTTCCTTGTATTTTTTATAACCACTTTTTCTTTTTTATATACATTTTTTTTTTTAAACCTTTAGCATTAATTTTTTAAAAGGATTTTTCCAGGAATGTATGAGCTATTAAATAAACACAATGAACTGTGATCTCAGCTTCCAATCTTTTCACTCTCTTTTGTTTTTTTTTCCGATAAAACATTTCAATGAGCAAAATGTATCATTGGATATTTTCATTCTTTTTTTTTGTTTAATCTGTAATATTCCTCAGTGCTTTCAAAATGGTTTTCTGAAAAAATGCTGGACCTCATTTCTTGATTTTACTATGTGTATACATTCTTCCTGTTTTGTTTGTGTTGTTAAGTTTTTATTCAAGTATAAAAAAAACTTTTAAAAAAAAATATGTCATTGTTAATGGGTGAATGTAAAATTGGTATGAGAGAGAGTGAGTTTTGTGTTTAAAAAAAAAAGTTACTAGCAATTATATATTTGAAGTTTATGAATTTTAGGAAAACTAGCTCATCTTTAAATATTTTTTTGATAAGTTGTGACAGTTATTGTGACAGCATGAAGGCTTTTTCAAATAGTACATTCCCACCTCCTTTTTATTTTTTTGTTTGTTGTTTATCTGTTTAATCAATGTGAATTAGGTTGAAACTGCATGAATTCCTATTCATAAAGATACATTTTTGGTTGTGCTGTTAAAATGACCTATGTGTAACATAAATCTAAAATTTTCATATTTTTTTTCCTCCTGGTGATGTTTATTGTCATTTAAATTTTTTTTATCCCCGCCTCTTTGAATAGTAACTTGTGAGGAATAATAATTTGTATAATATAATATATTTTTAAACCATTATACTTTTTAAAGTTATTTTTAAAATTAAATAGATTTAAGCATAATTTATAGCTGATGGAAAATGTTTCTGTTTATTGCCAGTTCATTGTTAATGTATTCCAGAGCTTTAAGACTTCACTGTGCATTATTGTAATTTTTTTTCTATATATTGAAAACAAATGCATACTAAGAATTATTAGTTTTATAAGCTCATTTGTGAAAGTCCATTAATAATCATTTTACAGGTGTCAATGGGATTAACAAGGAATGGGTTCAGAAATAAAAAAAAACATATATACACCACTTTTTAGGACAACATTTTGAACTTAAATTCAGCTTTGTTAATTTTCTGCATAGCTAATTTTTTTACGCCATGTGTGTGCGTGTCATCATTTTGGCTGCTGGTCAACACAACCTGTATTAAATAGTCAAACCATGTGACGTCAAAATAAAATAAAATCTAATAAAATATGTGTTGTAAGAAATTTTTTTTTTTACCAGAATAGTTGCCCTGAAATTTCCTCCTAAAATCCATCCCTTGTTGATCTGAAGTGCACCCCATTCATTGATCAAACCATTGTAGAATTGTTGTCCAGTTTCATATTATTGGCAGTGAACTATTTTTTTTTTCTCATATTAACACTACATTTGTAATGTATCTTGAAAATCTAGGCTGAATCATATGGAGGTTTTTTTTTATTAAAAACAAAATAGCATAATACCTAGAGTCCTTTGACATTGTCACATTGTATGAAAAAATAAAGTGTCCAAACCATGGCTTCAAAAATAAAATGTAGATGGGTTGATACAGATATGCATTTCTAACTTAAATGTAAAGAAATTATTCGAGATAAAGTTTGTAACCCATTTTTTGTATAGCATATTAGGTGCCATCATTCCAGTATCCAAAAGAATTATATATTTTTCTTCCACATGTGACTTATTTCCGTATCATTTCAACTACAAATTTGAATAATTTATCGACAACACATTTTTAAAAATCTGTCATTTTCTTGTTCAGTTTTGTAATGTGCATATTTTTTTTGGCAAACTTATTTGGACTACATTTAAATGCATATTACTTTTTTTTATTCAAGAGATTATTTCATATCTTGGTCACAGTTGTAATAAATTTAATCTTCATAAATTATTCCATAATACAGGCATGTTACATTATTGAAATCTGAAAATCACTGACAGATATTACTGAGCCAAGATCTGCTTTGAAAATATACACCAGTTAATTTGTATAAAATGCATTTTCACGAATATCTTGGGCTAACTGAAATATGTAAATTATTATTGTATTTATAGTTTCATACAAATGGTGAACACTGACAGATATGTGGCGACCAACATGACTTGTATTTATACCGTTTTCTTGCAATATATATATTTTACCCTGCGTTGGCTAGTGTAATCTCTCATTTGGTTAGGAAAATATGAATTTTGAATTTTTTTTTTTAAACATTATATTATTTGTGAAAGACTTTAAAAATGGAATTAATAGCAACATTCTTGAATGATATTCGTCCTCTGGTATTTGATACATTATATTATCTCATCTGTAAAATATAGGGTTTTGGTTGTGTTATTACAATTGGCATCAACTGTCAATTCCAAAAAGAAATGTAAAGGGGGGTGAAAAAAAAAATCAAGTTTTGTTCTTTTGCTAATGCTCAAAGTTTGTTGTTTCAAACTATTTTCATGAATTACCTGCAAAACTTTTGTGTTTTGATAAGTTCATTGAATCAGGCATTACAGTAAAACCACATTATCATTTCACTAAATGCTGCTGTAAAATTTTTTGTCTTTCATTTTTTTTTCTTGAACATGAAAAAACTAATTTTCAGGGTATTTAATAGCTCAACGTTATTTTAAAATTCATGACTTTTGAATATTTTTTTTTTTCAAATCTAATGGTTATTGCTTTATGTTATGTATTTTTAATTAAGAAAAAGGTTTATTTAGTACTGAAGGATGGATTCAGAAATGTAAAAAAATTATATATGCACTTTATTTAAGGGGGAAATAATGAATTTTTATTAAACCAATTACATGTAATAGCATTTTCATCATAATAAGATGTAAAAATGTTTAAGAAACATGCCTTAACCCTTGATGGTGAGGGGATGACACAAGACAGTAAAACTTGGTTATGTCGGAAAAAAAATAATTTCAAAAAAGAAATAACCGGCTTTAACCATGAAATTGGATGTTTTTGAAAATTGGTTTTTACTAAAAAAAAAATTTTGTATTTTTTTTATTTCTAAATCTACCCCTTTCTAAATTGTGGTGCAACCATTTCAAGCACAATTTTTTTTTTGTTGCTATCATTGAGTAAAAACACTCTTCCTTCAATCCAGTATAAGAAATGTTTAGCTCCTCTCCCACTTCATTTATCAAAGATCTGAATATTTTAATGGATTAGAACTTTTAAAAAAAAATTGTCGTTTCTTTTTGTAGCCTAACATTCCAATTTTTTTTAATTTTATGATTCGTTGTTTCATTTAAAACTTATAGAATAAAATTATTTTTGTAAATTTATTGTTTCTTGTTGATATTTTGAAGCTTAGTTTTCCAGTCTCACGGTTATTGCCACAAAATGCACATTATACTAATTGAATGGTCATCCCTAGACTTTAATTTCTCCTATTGAATGGTTTATTTGTGGGACAGATGGCAGAGTGACGTAGATGCTCGACCTGAGAGTTCGTAGGTTTGATCCTCAGTGAAAAACCATAGAATTTTTTCCAGTTCAAATTTGGTGCTAAGTTGTCCCACAAGAAAATTTTGCAGAAAAAAATATTTTTTGCTTTGTATTGAAAAGCCGTAATTTATATTAAAACTGATTTAAAAGAATTTTTTTTTTTTTTAAAAGTCATACCTCCATGTTGAACTGGGTTTTTTTTAAATACTAATGGTTTAATGTAAATATTGAAATTCTTGTGTTAAAAATTGTGGTCACAAACTTTAAAATTTCACCCTTATGCATCATCAATGAAAAACTCAATTTTAACAAAGTGCCGCATTAAAAACTGGATGGTTGATGACAAAAAATGTAAGTCTGGCCTTAGGAAAACTCTACTGCTTTTTTTTTCAGTGATGTTATAGACTTTAATATATACACAATAAAACATGGTCCAGTAACGATGCAATCATTATCTTTATATAACCCGAAAATTCTATCATTGGCAAAGTTAAAATCTGCCACTATAACTTTCATGATAAACCGTGATTGCACAATCTGTTCAACATTTATTTATTCTGTGATTGATGCCATGTGAAGATTTATTCAATGAGAAAACAATGTCCACATAAATATTAGTATGTGCGTATAAGTAATAATGCACTGTACTATCAGTTTCAATATTTGGAAATATAAATGAATATTTTCTTTTAATTGATGACAGAGTTTGTTCCCTCCGTGTCTTGTCCAATCAAATTAATCAGTGGATGTAATAGAGGCTTCTAATAAAAATTATTATGTAGAAAGAAATCCTCAGATGTACAGGGCTTCTAAAATTATGCAATATTTCCAGCTGCTAATGATATGTGTGCATTAAATATTTTACTGCTGATCCAGCTGTGTTGCCTATGCCTAATGTTTCTACTTTTGGCATAAAAAAAATCTTCTATTAATTCATTATTTTAGTTTATTTTTAAACTTTATTATCAAAGGACAGCTACAGTAACTGTTATCATATGCAGAAGCATTCCATTTGTAAGTTTGACAAAGAATACATTTAAAACCACTTGTTACAAAATTATAAAAAGTAACACAATCTGGCAACACCGCAATCTATGAGAGTGTGCATTGTTTATCCATCATACATTTCCCAAAAATCCACATGAACTATGATGAAAACTACAAACGCTGATCTGTGGCTAAGAAATTTTCATGATAATTTTATTTTAAAACAACTTACACCGACAAATTTTAAGATGAAACCTACACCAATTTTTATTTAATTTTTTTTACACTAAAGAAAAGACTAATATGATAAATAATTTTGAAAAAAAAAAAAAAGATGAAATAAAAACTTCAGACCAAGGCATCACAATTCGTTCAGTATTTAGTGCAATCTATTTTAAGTCACTCTTTACAGTTTCTCTTAAAGGCACTAACGCTTTGATTGTGATAACAAAGTTTATTACATAATAATATGCAGCATTTGGTTGCGATAACAGTAATAATACACACAATTAAGTGATTTAACTAAGTCCACCACATAAACTACCCATGTGTACTCTCTTATCTGTCCTAATCATAACTGTCTTACTCTACATCGGCTAAACCCACAAATCTTATTTTTCTCTTTGTAAGATAATGTCTTGTGTCAACTCCACTAAGTTTTCCCTTGCTCAAGTTATAAATAACGAGTCACCTAGCATCCCCAAGAAAAAAGTAAAGTTCCCTACAGCCCCTAAGGGCTCATCTGGGCAGATGAAGTGTAGAATTCATCTGTTTCAGTTACCTCAGCATCCCCAAGAACACACCTAGAATAGTTCGTCTCTTCCACTGACCTGGTTTGACCCTCTACCAAGATAAATATCTTATATATCACTATCTCTCCCAGTCGCTGATTCAATAAATTGTTTATGATAAATAGTATAAGTGAGGGGGTTGTTGTGGTCTTCCACATTTGCCCTTTGCATGTGAGTCGCATTCACTATAGATTTTGCTATTCAACACATATGAGCACCTCATGAGCTTAATACATTTTCAGCACCACTTTATCATTTGGTTAGATCAACTCTAACAGTTATTCATGTAAACCTAGCTCTGGAAAGAAACGTTGTTTTTATACACTAATCAGATTTCTTTACTTCTGAATGTTCTGATTAGCTTACAGGTAAAAATTGAACAATGCAATTACTTTCATTTAACCACGAATGGTAGTAGGGTATATTCATAAAAAAATATGTAAAAAATCACAGTCTTTAATGAAAAAATATAGTAACAAGTGGATTATCGGAACATAAAAGACATTTATGATGTCCAGAAAATATTTGTGTCTCTTTTATATTAATCATTTAAATTCTGTAGAGCTGTTCCCTTAAAGGTCAAAGCAAGGTTCAATAAATTCAAACCTTCTTCCTCTTTACTTCCTCCCTCACTAAATTGACTAGATAATTCTCTGAAAGTCATTGCGACCCTTCTACCCGTGATATCCGACTCACTAATGCAGTGCTTCCATTTGTATCTGGCATCTGAAGACACAACAATAAGAGACCGCCTCACGAGCGGCACTCTCACTTCCACATCTGGGTATGCCTCGTGTGTAAATGTCAAGTATGTGTTTGCCAAGAGGTTCAAGGTCACAAGTCTCTCTCCCCAAAGCCAGAAGTCATCAAAATGTGGATCAATGTGAGCACCTCTGTCGCTGCTATACTCCAAGTTACACAGTTCCACTGGTTTAAAATCAACTAGACAGGAATAGGATTGCATTCTTTCATACAGAAAGCGGCTGTACTGCGGCAAGCCATTAAATGTAGACAGTTTAATTTTTTGTTTCTTGAAATTAACTTTTGGTCCAAAATCCTGAAAAAAAAATTAACATTTATAACTATCTAGGCCTATATATTTAAAGCAAAACCTATATATATCAGATGATTTATTAAAAATAACTCTGTATACTGTCTATAAATAATGAAAAGAAAATAAGCTTTAAGAAAGTAATAAAATAGAACAAATAATGTAAAAGCTGATGAATGAATTGACGATTTATATCAATATTTTTAGTTTAAATGTAAATAAAAATGGGAAAATGTCACCCGTACTCAAGTTTAAATGAGATTTCAGCTTTATCATAATGTAGTCTAAAAAGCAAATGGCATTTTATGGTCTAAATAAAAATCTAAAATTTGAAAAATAAAATGCCTTCTGTTGTTGGGAATGACAGTGGAGGCTATTTGTTATTGCTCTGTGTACCACAAACACTACTACAGAAAAAAGTAAAGCACTATTTTGCATTCAACTCCATTTTGATTTCTATTATCCAATTCATTACTTCATGAAATTTGGTAAGGAGCTCTCTTGTATGCAAAACACAATAGCGAATAATATTTCTGCAATTCATATAAGTTTGATTCCGTAATAGATAAAGTAATTTAAACCTGTTTGCGCCTGCCTGACTGTGAATTCTGAAATTGGGTATCTTTCATCACAGCATCTAAAAATGACTCCTCTTCTTCTGAAATGAAGTCTTCTATTATTGTAATTTTTTGAAAGTCCATTTTAGAGACGTTGTCATGCCTGCATGAAGTAGCTGACTTGGTTGCTTCTTCTGATAAAGGACAAATATTATTATCTTTTCCATAGTTCAACGTGGCATAGAACAAATCACATGTTTTCTCCTCAAGCATTTCATAGAGGTAGGCTCTTTCACACTTGGGACAATAATTAAATATTTTCTTGTCATTCTGAAAAAAAAATTAAAAGTACTATTTTAACCTTGTACTATCTACTCAAGGAAAATAATTTCATCCAAATCAATTTAATTAGAAATTTCATTTATTAGCCATATTTGTAAGAAAAGATATCACAAATATGAATATAAGATGAATTTGAATAGTTTGATATAGATATCTCCAGAGCTGCTGACAAAAAAATCTATGTCACGTATGTGACATTCAAACCACAAATAATTCTTTTAGTGCATATTTTTGTTTAAAATTTTGTCTTGATTGCTAGATTTTGCAGCCCCTTAGAGTTTTTCACACCCTTGCACCATAGTATACCATATTACAGAGCTACCCTGTATATCCATATCCCTCAATTCAATGACCATGTATATCAATAAAAAAAACTATTCCAGATAAAATGTAAAAAAGGATGTAAATTGTTTTTTTTTGCCTGGTTAGTTATCCAGTAAGATTTTGTTATCCATTCATTTTTATTTAAAGACTTAAAGGTCTTAGTCTCAGCCAGTCAAAGCTCAGTCTCAAATTGCAGTTTGGTAGATTTGGTTGGCATAACCTTTTTAGCATTAAGTGTCTTGTCTTTGCTTAGGCGGCTTAGCTTCTAAGTTTTATTTAAGTCTTTATGGACATGGTTACTAACGTTTTGCTTCTGCAAACATCGTTTTTCGACAAATGATGTTTCACAAAGTCGACATGACCTTATTCCTTTGCAACCACAAACGTTCGGTGCATCATTAACATGTGGTACAGAATAGTTACTCATTTTCTACTTTATACAACTTTCCAAACAAATTTCTAGTATTTGGTAACTCTTGTTATTTGAAGCACATGAAACGTTTTGTTTTGGCACTGACATACAAAATATATCACGTTCGCCAAAAAAAAGATCATTCTTTCTTTTATTTATATTTCTAGCATGTAGGGTCATCATAATTCCATAAACCTAAAGGTTGTATTTTTTATTCAATAATTTCTGTAATAAACATTTCTAGCTCTACCAAAATCTAATTACAAGATCATGTATAAGTCTACATTAAACAATTATTTCGTGCACTTCAATTGTACTAATTTTTTAAATTAGCATGGCCCACAATGCAGCTGCATTCTTGTTGTGAGGGCAAATAACTATGGCCGCCAAAGTGTTGTTAGGGACAGCGATGCTTTATACTATGCATTATTCCACAAAGTTTTAACGAATTATAAACACAATATTGCTTATAGGGTTTCTTCCTAACAATTGTAAGTCTTAATCTATTTTTGACGCTGTTAACTCTAAAAATCAAGCTTGTTATTTATTCTTAACAGTACTACTATTAGCACTTAAAATTTAGAGTACAATGTGAATGTCATGATTATATAATATTAAATCAATTACCCATGCTTATTTTATTTATCTTCTTTTTTTATATTAATCCTTATAAAAATTATTAGATTAGCATTTTCTTTTTTTTCTGGACATTTATATAATTTATTGTTGATATCACATGTGATATCATTATAGAATTTTTTGATTTTGGGCGACCGTCAGTTCGATTTTTTCCCGGGTACCAGCCGTAGATAATATTGCTCCACACCCTATCCCTTACCCTAACCCTATCCCTAACCCTAATCCTGAAAAAAAATAATTATATATGTCACGTAATGGTAATTTTTAAAAATTAATAGACGAAAATGAGTTTGGATAAGTCAGCACTGCATAAGTGGAACAGTGATAGTGCCATTATGTTTATCCAGCAAGAACATGCAGCTACACTCAAGGCCTTACATGAAGAGATTGAGGATTTGCAGAAGAAATGTGCCAGTAAGCCTTTAACATCAGCTGAACTCTTTTCTTATTATTGATTAGACTATTTTATTGTTATATTTTATCACTGACACTGGTTTATCTTGAATACTGTAAAAGATTTATTGTTACTTTAATCTTAAATTTGTTTTTATCTAATACTAGCTATTAGTGTGATGCCTGTTGTTGCTCTGGAAATCTGTATGCCATGCAACACCTCTACCTAATTTATTTTAACAGTTTTTTTTCTACATACAGTTAATTAAGCATTATGCCCCCCACATGAAATAACACATTATTGAGCAACATTTGTAAAGAAATTAAATTAAGTTGTATGCCCCTTTTTGAACAAAACACAAAATTGTTTAAGAAAGTGGATGAAATCCTATGTTATATTTCATTTAACAATATCCTGCAAGGTCAGTTAATAGAAAAATGAAGACAGAGTAATATAGCTCAGAATCATCTAAATTTAACAAATTTGAATAGTAGTAACATTGTTCATAACAGCATACAAATACGACACCAATTAAAATCAAGATTTATTGTTAATATTACATAAAGGCAATCTGCCACACCCAGTGGCCAATCAATTACCAATACATTTATCTTGGTTTGAGGTTTTTTTTTGCCACTCACCTAATTCATTATTTTTTCTTATGATACTGTTCACATCATCACTTTGAGCTTTGGTAGGTCGCACTCAGCCATTATGCACATTGGCCAGCCAAAGTGAATGCCTGCCAATATCGATTGTTAGGAAATTGGCAGTTACATTTATTTATATATATATATACTATAATTTATTTACTATTTTTATATCTTCATTGACCCAGATTTGACTTTTCAACTGACAATGCAAGGCTTAACTGTAGATGAATCAGGTGGGTTCAGTTCAAGACATTATTCTTACAGTTACATCATGTTGAAAAAAGTTTAACAAAGTAAAATAAAGTTTAGTAAAAAGTGTAGCTTAACTAATTTTGCTAGTTACTAGTTAATAGGTATAACTAAAAATATTTAGTTACTTTCAGAATATTGAACAGAATACAAAATTTTATTTTATGTTTTTTTCAATTGTCTGAGTGAAAACAGTAGCCATAAATGGGGATAGATGGAGTATAAGGTATCAAGAGTATCTCACCTGTGGTTTTGTGCAGTCTTCTTGAGTTGGCCCCACGACATCCCTGCCTCTTTTATTTCACTTTCAGCTGTTCTTGTCCATGTTTTTCTCTTGCCTTGTGGGTTTCATTCTAGTGCTCATCTGGTAAAATTTTGAAAGAGTGTGTCCTATCCATCACCATTTTCTTTTCTTGATTTCATAACTAATGGGAAATTGTTCAGTTTTCTCCCACTGTGTTATTTCGGCAATCTTTTCAGGTCATCTGATGTTCATGATTAACAAATGTCTGTAGTTTTTTTTCATAATGTGGTTTGTCACTCTCATTATTTCAGATCCATAAAGGAGGACAGCTTTGATATTGGTTTTTAAAGATTCTAATTTTTAAATTAAGGGAGAAAACCTTTGATTGCCAGAAGGGTTTTAGTGTTAGTAGACTTCTCTTGCCTGGAAATTCTATGCTTTGTGTCCACTTCAACCCCCCCTCCCTCTTCGCTGACATTGATTCCTTGGTAGGTGAAGCGGGATGCCTTGTTAATGATTACTTCATAAAGTTGTATTGAGCTTTTCTGTTAGTCATTCACCATCATGACTTCAGTTTTCCTAGTGTTGATCTATAAGCTAATCTTCTCTGATTTCCCCTGAAAGACGTGTCAGCTTTTTTTTGTGCATTTTGGTGTTTCTATGACAGGACTATGCCATCTGCCAAAATCAAGGTTTTCCAATTTCTTTACTAGGGTCCACTGAATGTCTGTGTTTCTGTCTTTTGATGCTCTGCGCATTATCGAATCAGTGGCAATCAGGAAAATGTCTAAACCCTGTCTTCATTTCAAAGGAGTTTGCCATTATGTATAAAATGACTGGTGGAGCCTTCATATGGTTTCTGTGTGATGCTAATGAATTTTGAAGAAATTTTGAAGAACTGTTGTAGCTTGCGCTTATTCCCATACTTTCTTTAGTAATCGTTGTGACATCTCTCGCAGCTGTGTCAGACTTAAGGAATTACATGTGAGCATGCTGCTTTGCCTTTTTTAAGTCTTAATGAATATTATAATTTCTGCTTTTGATGGGGGGGCCAACATTCACATGCAGCTGTTCTGTTTCTAATGGTTTATCAGTGCCCTTTCTGGACTTCTTCAAAATTTCTGCTTTTTTTTTCTTTTATTCTTTCTTTGCAGGTGGGTCATGAAAACTGGTCAGGTTTTTAAGTGGGTTGTTCATCGCAAAAATTATAGAACCATTGTCTTATTGTATTAAATTTAAATTAATCTCTGCATCATGAGAGTTTCTGAAAATTCCAGGGTACTGATAGGGTTGAACTGATGTTGATAGGGTTGAACTGATGTGTAATTTGTCTTTTTTTTTTTTGGGCCCACAAGTTTTGTGAATACATATTCTGCTCTTTATATGCAGGTTTTATTTATCCAATGATAAACTTGTTTGACATTGAGTCATTTTGTCGAGTGATGTTTAATCTAATAAATTTTCCTCAACTTTGTAAAAAAAAAAAAATGTACTTATCCAAAAAAAAAAACAATTAGAAAGGCTAATCTTTTTTTTTGTTAAGATGCAATTTTTTCAAAGTTAAGCTGTAACTAAAAGTTAAATATTTTTATTTGAAAGTTAGTTCAAGTTTAATTTTTTTTAAATTAGTTAGAGGCCAACACTGATTGTATAGTAAGTAGATTAGGTATGCTTTTGTTCACTTATTAGTTAGTAATAAAGTGTTTGTCACTTTATTCATCTAATTACACTCACAATTCTGTTTATATCGTCTCAGGCAACATTGGTGATGTTACAGTACAAGTGGAGCTGGAACAGTCCAAAGAGAAAGTTTATATTTTAGAGAAGGAACTTAGTGACAGAGAGAAAAAAATTCTCCAGCTGGAAATGGAGGTGAAGTCTCAGCGTAAACGCACTCTGGATGAGAACCGGCTTCAGTTGCAAAAAATGCACTCTTTACAAGCAGAGCTAGAGGCCAAAGACAACAACAACATTTATCTTACAGGGGAGCTGAAAAAATTAAAACAAAAAATCAAAAGTGATCAGTCTGAACCAGGGGGGCTGGGATCATCTTCTCACACCAACGCAAACTTTCATCTACATGGTGGGCATGCACATTCAGAAGCCCCATTGCAAAGTGTGAAAAAATCTGCAGTCCATCAACACTATTTTCCAGTCCCTCCACCAAAAGATAAAACAGCCAGTTTTCCTTCAGGTGCATCCCGCCTCCGCAGGTCAAACAAGCCAAGTGTGCTTGCTGGAAAAACAATTTTGGCAATGAATGCAGCCAATTCTGACTCTGCAAAGCAGCCCAATCAGCCTCTGGTGAGTCCTGGTCGAAGCAGCGGGTCAGAATCACCTGACATATCCCCATTCCTACCTACATCCAATCAAGATATTCCTGTCATTGAAGTGAATAAACCACCAGTTCTCCCGCCAATCCCAGCAAGCTCAGCTACACTTTCTAGTGTTCACCCGGTCATAATGCATCACATGGTATCCCCCGGTTCTCATTATCCACAAAAGAAAAAAAACATGTCTTCAAAAACAGAACTTGTCTCATTAGCAGTAGAGAATGCTGTCAATTCAGAAGCAACATGGAAACTAGCTGAATCACGCAGTTCTGAGTATAATTAAATGAAAAAAAACTTCACATCATTTTCGTTAACACACCGTCCATGTATTTGCACTAACAATGAAGCAAAAATGTCTACATCCACATTTTTTTTTTAATTTCTCTTTTTTTTTCTCATTTTAATTCATATATTACAAGAAAATTAAAATTAGTTTTCAAAATTATTGTTTATATTAATAACTGTAGCATAAATAAATATTTACAATGTTCATAATAATAAAGGTAGCATAATTAACATTTTCAATGTATATAATAATGATGGTAGCATAATTAACATTTTCAATGTTTATAATAATAATACATAAATATTAATAGCTCAAACACCATTTGATTGATTTAATGTGACACAAAATATTTGATAATGTTTTTTTTTTATAAATATATATTGATGGTGCATAAACTAATGTGTTGTTTTTTAAAAAAAGGAAAATTCACACAGGCAAAAACTATGAAATAATTTATTTTTTGAATGTAACTAGTTAATAATCTAGGGCCTATCATTTTGAAATCTATCTTTTTGTTTAATTTTGAAAAGAGTTTCTAATAAATAAATTTTAGATTTGATACCCTGTGGACATTCTACTTTTTTTGGTGCTAGGGTACTGGGGAATCTCGCTTGCTAAATAAAGTGGTTGATTTCTTGCAAATCTTTCTGTCTCCTATTTTAAAATACATGTATATCTTCCCAAAAGTTAATAAGTAAATTTGTCATAAGCAGGATATGTAGTTTGTATACTTTTTGATAATAAGTCATTTATTTGATCATGCAAGTGACCTTCTCATTTATTTAATATAAATACTTTTTTTTCCCAGTTTTTATCACATATAAAATCTATACTCAAATAAGTTATTATATTGACTTGTTATTAAAAAAAACAGATTTTCTGTATGTGTAAATTCATTTCTGCTTTACATTGTTATGTTTAAAACAAAAGACTATCAATGTTTCACGCCTGCTACTTTTTAAATGTTTTAATATTTATGGTTGTATTTCCTTTTTTTTCTAATTTCATCGGCTTAAACATTCAGATTTAAATTAAAGGCATTTTAGTATTGTTTACTGATTCCAGATTTTTAAAAATCACCGGCAGTAATGCATTCACTCCTTAATTCTGTGAAACAGAAGCATATTTTATGCAAATTGTCTTACTGATGGACTGGTCCATCCTGTAAAGCAAGGATTCCCAAAAATGTGGGTCATGGACACTGATTGTGAACTCATTTGATGTGGGGGTGGCCAAAACGTTTAATTATTCGAAATCTTATATTGTCTAATATTTGCAATCATGAGAACCACTGTAATACAGTTTTAATGGTAATGTTGTACTTCCCTCAGCAGTGTCACATTTCTGCTCTAATTTTCTTTCTTTTAGCCTCATCTTTTCTGTGCTGGTGCATTTTCCACAGCATTTTCATAAGACCATTAAAAATTTCTGTAGAATGTTACCAACATGTATCTTCTTCACTGTCTTCATTTTAATCTTCATTTTAAACATACTTGGTTTATATTCATTTAATTTTTAGACCACATACTTTTTTTTTTTTTTTACACTACCAGACTGTGATAGTAGACTGATTTTGACATTTATGAACTTTGTGATATTACGCTCATTTTAAACTTCAGGCTTGACATAAATATTCAGAAATTTCGAGAGTTAATTATATAGCAGGGGTTGGTTCATGCAGCCTTTAGAGATGCTTGCTGCTCCTTGTTGGATTATGTGCTTCTCCTGGTGAGCCATTCTTTTCTATCATTAAATTATTTTTGTTCAATAAATCTTGATAAACTGACATTGGTGTTGCTCTTTAAGAATCGTTTACTATTTAAAAACCCACAATGCTGCACTCATCTACCTTATGCGTGGCCGCCCTTGTTATATAATTAAGCAAAGAAAAGTGTATGTTAGCGTTATTTTCAATCCTAATTTTTTTTAAAGTCATCAGAAAAATTAAAAAAATTTCATTTTCAGCTGAATCTTAATTTAAACACACAAAAGTAGGTCTTTTGGTACTGAATACAGATAATTTTTTTTCATACTGCTGAACAGAGTTTCAAATCTTTTTTTTTTTAAAACTATGAGTGATTACTAGGTACATCCTGTTTGTAAGCATTTTTAATCTTAATAAATGAATCCTTAAATTACCTTTGTCGTCATATTTTTATAAATGATTTATTTTCTTTTGTCATTTAACTTTTAAGTGTGTTATTTAATGTAAACTAATTTTTAGGCAATCAAATTATAAATCAATAATAGCTCATATCAACATCAATCATGGTTTGACATTAAAAATTACATAATTAACAAAAAAAAATCCCAAGCTTGTACAAATGTATAAGTATGGCATTGTTTCAGGCCCTTAGCGTGCAGGGGGGGGGGGCCAGGGAGGCCGGGCCCCTCCTGCGTTTTGTCTGGGCCCCTGCTGTAGAATTTCCACGCTACGGGGCTGCATTGTTTATTTGTGGCAGAAAAAAAAATTCAAATAACTACCAGTTGTTTTTTTTTTATTGCCATTTTTTTCTGTCCTGTATAAAGGAACATCAACTTTTGAAATACAAACCAATTTTTATTTTACAGAAATTTACAATGAAATGAAATAAGTGAATGTCTTTACACTGATCAAGAATAAAAATTACCAAATCTCTGTAATTCAAGAAAATCATACTACTGTAATTAATATCTGTTACAATCTGGTATTTATTCATCATTCTATTTGATCATCCTGTCAATAACCCTAAGCTTTGTAAATATCTGATCACATATTAGCTGTTGCCAGATTACTGCCATAAAACCAAGCCCAAAATAGTTATTAACAAGGATCCAAAAATTTCAGGTAGACCACATAAAAATATAAAGCTGAATCTGAACAATTATTTAGGACAATACAGATATACAAATACACAAAATAAAGTAAATCATCCAGATTTTTCTGTCAAATGAAAATAGAGCTATGTTTTATGTAATATGATATAATATTTTATGTCAAGTATTACGTTTCTGAATAGCCGAATCTAAATGAATTAAGTCAATGAAACTAAAATAACAATCGGAGAAAGATAAATGCTTTTTTTGCATGAACATCTCAACACAAAAAGTTGTAAGTAAGGAGACAGTCATAATCTTTTTTTTTTTACACATACAACCAAACTTCAAGGCCTAGACATTTCACATCTGGTGTGTAAAAAAAAAAGTAGCACATAATGACTAGTATTTTGAACTATACATGTTAAATATTCCGACTTTTTAAGTTGCTCATAGGGAAAAAAGTTACCATATGATCACATTTATGAAATGCTGTGACACAGCTTGTGGACTTAGGTGACATTGGTACCAAAGTACAGAATATATACAGATAGTACAGCTGTGGGAAGTAGACAGTAAACCTGAAATGATTGAAAGAAGGTGTGTCACCGGGGCAACGAGACCTGCAACCACAGCATTATGTATGAAACATCAAGTAGCTTAACTAATAGATATCTAAATGAATACAAATGTCAAAAAAGTTTTTTTTAACAATGAGCTTTCTTACTGCAGTAAACGTTGAGTGACATAGCTCTAAATAAATGTTTAACTTTTAAAGAAAAAAAATCAAATACAAAAGTAAAATTACAACAAATAGGCACTTCCTGTTGCATGCATTTCAATATATTTTTAGAAATGTTCCATAACCTATTGTATTTCTATGATTATGATGCTGTCTGCTTAAAGGCATCTGTACTACTATTTACACAGTGATTTGGTGAAATCAATATACACAATGTCAAAAAAAGATATACATAACATTCACATCCCCTGAGAATAGATTAAAAAAAAAAAGCTATGCCCACATCATTGTCAAGTTGTGGCCACGGTTGCTTTAGCCACAGTGGCAGGTGTCACTTTGTTCCGCAGCTGTGGAGGTAGCCTGTGATGGAGGCAATCTCTGATGTATTTTGTGGGATACTTGTTGGAGAAGTGTACTAAAATAATGTGTCCCACTTCACTGAAGAGTTCAGCATTTTGTATCAGTTCAGACAGGTGGGTGTGGCCCCTGTCCTTTGCCTTCTGCACCATATCTTTCCCTATCAGACAAAAAAATGTTTCAATAAAATGAGCTATTAAAATTTTTTTTTCTTTAATAAGTAATCATTTTTAATGAAATTTACTGTTTAAAATACCCATCAACTAATCTGAGAAAGGTAGCTAAGCACAAGAAAACAAGACTCTAGGTAGTTATATTTAAATATAAGGTGTTAAGCATCATTTTATCTACAAACGAAAAAGCTTAATACATAATATGTATTAATTACAATTCAAACTCATGACTTTAACAATTATCAGCTGATATAGAAAATGTTTAAATAACATAAAATTACCGAATTCTTCATCAAGAAAAGTGGCTTCTGTAATCAGGAGTTTCACTTTCAACAAATCAGGAGTGGGTGGGTTTAAGAAAACATCAAAAACTGTGTCACCTGAAATAAATATAAAGACCAAATACTTAATAAATATAAAAAAAGTTCCCATAACCCTAAAGGGCAATCGGGAAGATGAAGTTAGAATTCATCCATTTCTGTAGCCTCGACATATATAGTGATTGTGTGGTTAGCAAAACGCCCAGCTACCTATACTTCCCCAGCTGAAGTCAGGTGACCCATTTAAAGCTGGGTGGACCTGTGGGACTTCAACAAACTTTCACTAAGGGCTGGAAAAATTTCTTCTTAGGTTCTCACACAGGACTGAGCCCAGGACACTCAGGTCCACGGTTGAGCACCTACACCACTCTGCTATCCCCCCCCCCCCCCCCCACCATTTAAAAAACACAAGGAGTTAAATAAAGAAGCTTACTGCTGAGTCAATGAAGCTCTGAGACATTATGAATCAATAAAATACGGATTACGAGACATGTATGATAATATGTCAGTATATGCTGCCCTATAAGTAACATTTTCCACTTTTTCTTAAGAAGTTAAAAATGTTGAGACATAAGCATCAATAAACAAAGTTTCTTGACCAAATATGAGTCCACCCCAGAAATATAACTAAATTCTGTTCAGTACAGCTGTACAATTTCCCCCCCCCCACCCCACCACCCAACATAAACATTTTAATCATCTATAATGATCCACAAAAAAATGACACGCTTATGCAATGTTAATGACTAATTTAAACAAAATGACAATAATGAATCGGATGTGTCAATACATACCACAGTAAGCTACTTCGGGGGTCACAGTGACATTATGAATTTCTTTGCCTTCTCTGTGCAAGGCAGCTATCTGAAAGCCTTGCAAGCCTTTAAATTCTTCTTTGAGTTTTTTTGTCTCTTTGTACAGGATATAGCCTTGACTAGGAACACGGTGAATGGTGGGAAATGTTTTCACAACATAGGAGCTGTTTAACTGGGGATTAGATAAATAGAACAATCAATAAAAGCCACTGATGATCTTTAAGCAATTCATCATCATCATCATCATTGCCCGTCACTCCTATCGGGGTATGGGCCACCAACTAAAGTTCTCCAGCGACTTCTATCCTGAGCCGTTCTCTCCAGCTGCTTCCAGCTGAACCCCATCCTGGTGATGTCCGCTTCAAATTCTCGCCTCCAGGTGTTTCTAGGCCGACCTCTCTTTCTTTTTCCTTGAGGATTCCAACTCAATGCTTGCCTAGTGATGTTGCTTGCCGAAGCCAGAATGTGTGGCCTATCCATCCCCACCTCTCTTCCTGATCTCCTCTTCTATTGAAGCCGGTTCGTTCTAAGAGGCTGGCATTGGTGATGGTGTCAGGCCATCGTATTTGGAGAACTTTCCTAAGGCAGCTGTTGATAAAGGCCTGGACTCTCTTAGTGGTGGTCTTCGTAATCCTCCAGGTCTCAGCCCCATATAATAGGACTGACTTTACATTGGTATTGAACAGGCGAATTTTGGTGTTCAGAGACAGCTCTTTGGAATTCCAGATGTTCTTGAGCTGGATAAAGGCGGCTCTTGCTTTTCCGATCCTTGCTTTGACATCTGCATCTGTTCCACCCTGCTGATCTATGATGCTACCCAGATAAGTAAAGGACTCTACTTCCTCCAGTTTACTTCCGTTTAGGGTCACTGCATTTGTGCTGGTGGAGTTAATTTTCAGGATCTTGGTTTTAGATGTGTGTATGCTAAGGCCGACCTCCTTGCAGTGGCATTCACAAGATTTGTTTTTCTTGCATCTGTTGATAGCTATGTGTAAGGAGAGCAAGGTCATCTGCAAAGTCCAGGTCGTCCAGCTGTTTTAGCAAAGTCCATTGGATTCCATTTCTTCTTTCCCTGGTGGATTTCTTCATAATCCAGTCTATAGCCAGTAGGAAAAGGGAATGGGGAAAGCAAGCATCCTTGTCTGACTCCTGTTCGTACCTGGAAGCTGTCTGTTAGCTGCCCTCCATGGATAACTCTGCAGGACATACCCTCATATGATTTCTTGATCAGTTTAACTATTTTTAAAGGGACACCATAATGTCGAAGTAGTTTCCAGAGGATTTCTCGATCTACACTGTCGAACGCTTTTCAAAGTCAATAAAGTTGATGTATAGCGACAAATTCCACTCCAGGGACTGCTCAACTATGATGCGGGAGCGCCAGTGATCTGGTCTGTGCATGACCTGTTTTGACGGAAACCTGCCTGTTCTGCCTCTCAGCTCGTGGGTCGACATGTCTTTTATCTCTCCAAAAGGACTCGGTTGAAGACTTTGCCTGGCACTGATAGCAATGTGATGCCCTGTAGTTGTTGCAGTCGCTAAGGTCACCTTTTTGGGAAGCTTGATGAGATATCCTTCCTTCCAGTTTGTTGGTACGCTCTTCTTCCTCCCATATCCTTTCAAAGAGTGGGTACAACATCTCCACTGTCGTATTGAGGTCTGCCTTTAGTGCCTCTGCTGGGATGTCATCTGGTCCAGCTGCTTTCCCATTTTTTATCAGAGTGATGGCTTTTCTGATCTCCTCTTTGGTTAGCTTGTCACAGTTGATTGGCAGATCTGCTATGGCTGGTTCAATGACAGGGGGGTTCAGTGGTGCTGGTCTGTTCAGGAGTTCCTCAAAGTGCTCAGCCCATCTATTCAACTGCTGATCTAATTCATTAATAGCTTTCCTTGCTTGTCTTTGACAGGTCTTTCTGGTTTGTTGGTCTTCCCTGAAAGTCTCTTTGTTATGTCATATAACATTTTCATGTTTCCACTGTAAGCTGCCTGTTCTGCTTCAGCTGCCAATCCATCCACATAGTCTTTCTTGTCCTTCCTAATACTTCTTTTCACTTTGTTGTGTGCTTCCGTGTATTCTTCTTGGAGCTTTGCCTTTAGCTAATCTAGTTTTACTGTTGTTGACTGTTGCTTTCTTCTTCCTCCTGTCCTCTATCTTATTCAGGGTATCAGTTGTGATCCACGCTTTTTGATGGTGTTTCATTGGCCCCAGTACCTCTTGGCATGCTGATCTTAATGACTCTTTCACTTTCTGCCACTCATTTGATACACTGTACTCCTCTTCCACCAGTTCATGAAGCACTTCATATTTGTTCTTCAGCACCAAGTTGAACTGTTCTTTTATCTTAGGATCTTTCAGAAGGTTAATGTTGTACTTTACTCTTCTGTCTGCCGTGATTGTCTCATATATCTCTTCAGCTTCAGTTTCAATTTCGCTACAACCAGATGGTGATCAGACGCTACATCCGCCCCTCTTCTCACTTTTACATCTTGTAGGGATCTTCTAAATTTCCTGTTAATGCAAAAATGGTCTATCTGATTCTCTGTCACTTTATCCGGGGATATCCATGTATTCTTGTGGATTCTTTTATGGGGAAATATGCTCCCTCCAATGACCATGTTATTGAGTGCACACAGGTCTGCAAATCTCTCCCCATTCTCGTTCATCGCTCCCAGAGCATGTGTGCCCATGACTTGTTCATAACCTGTGTTTTCGGACCCAATCTTTGCATTGAAATCTCCCATTAGGATGGTTACATCTTTTCCAGGGAAGGTCTCAAGTATCTTCTGTATTCTGCTGTAGAACTGGTCTTTGTCGTCTTCATCACTGTCGTTTGTTGGTGCACACTGGACTATATTAGTTTTGATCTTCTTCTTGGTACGGAAGGAGGCCGTAATGATCCTCGGACCGTGTGCTTCCCATCCAATCAGTGCCCCCTGTGCTTTCTTGGACAGCATGAGGCCAACTCCCTGTGTGTGTGGTGCATCATTCTCTTCGTGTCCGGAGTACAGCAGCATCTCCCCTGATAACAGTCGTCTCTGTCCAGCTTGTGTCCACCTTGTCTCGCTAATGCCTAAAATGGTCAGTTTGTTTCTCTCCATCTCTGCTGCTATCTGAGCCATCTTTCCTGACTAACACATGGTCCTGACATTCCATGTGCCGATAGTGGTTTTCCTGGTTGTCAGAAGGGTAGTCGGCTTTGTGGCTTCCTTTCGGCTTTCACCACAGCTAAGCTTCATGAGTCTTCGTGATGAAGAACCTTTTTCTCCCAGGACTGAAATTTCTGTTTTTTCTTTAGTTCGTGTTTCTGTAGCAAAGGGTTTTTTTACAGGGTGGGGTTGCTAGCCGCACGCCCAACCCTCCTCCTTTTTCAGCCGGGCTTGGGACCGTCCTTGGCGGAGTTTTAAGCAATTCAGTAATAATGATAATACATCTGTTGACAGCAGGTCAAAACATTAACTGTATACAATGTTTACATCATAGAATTAAAAAAATAAAGTGGTGAAATTTAAATCTTTTTTTTTTTTTTATGTGATAGAAAAATAGTTTTAAAAAATTCCCTTTTCTATTTATATACATTTCCTTTCACTGTTTTTTAATGTAAGCTAGACATTTTTACATTTTTAAATACCTTTCAGGGGAAATAGAATTTCTGTAATGTTATTCTATTTTGAACATTGTCATCTAGAAATATCACATATTTTTCTGATCATCACAACATTGTACACAACAGGTGACAATTTCACACACAACGCTACCTTCAACTTACCCTCACAACATCACTCGGAAGAAAAGGTGAAATGTTCACATTCTCCAGGGCTTCTACAGTCTCCGCCATTTGATAATGAGCTTGCAATGAAGATTTCATGGGCTCTAGCAAGTGAGGCGGAACAAAATATCTGGCAGGCTTCATCCCGTAGAGACCCCTCTTAGATACATGACTTGCCACAGCACCAATATGATCAACATGTCCATGTCTGTTTTTTTTTTAAGAAATTTAATTTTTAAGTGAAAAAATATGTACAGTTAATTAACGATAAAGGTATATCTACCAAAATATGTGTTAAGATAAAAGTTCAGGAAAAATACCAATACACAATTAAGCTTTCTGCCAGTAGTTTCCTGTTAAGTTCAATAACTAGGAATACTGAGAATTTAAAAAAACACTACTCAGGTGCATCAGTTTATCAAGAGCAAAAAGAAATTATTTTTTTTACGGCAAATTAATATGCATACAAAATTGTTCTAAATCATGATAAAATAGTTTCAACAAACATATTTGCTAAAGTTAAAAAAAAATATATTTATTAACTGAATGATGATTTATAAAACAAATGTAAACTGGGTCAAGAGGTCGACAAATTTTAAATTTTATCTTACACACTGAAAAAAAATCTGTTCAATTTATTTGGTTTCATGCGCAGAAAACATAAATGTGTTTTATTATCTACTGTGATAAGCATAAAAAAACAAACTAGCGGCAATAAACCAGGTCATATTTAATACAGAATAATAAATCTCTGAGGCAATAAAATTATCAGCCTGTTAATACAGATAATGCCTTTGATTTATTAAGGAACATTTTAAAGGCTTCTAATTAAATACGGCAGGCTTTAAACAATTTGGTTTAATTAATCAATTTATAATTTCTAGCACATTAATCAGTCAAGTTAATGACACAATATAACCGTCAGTGCATTAATGAAAATAAAAAAAAAAGTATAAAAATTTCTTCTTACGTAATGAAAACATTGGCGGCTTTAGTGCTCTCTGTAAGAGCTATCCCCATATCAAAGGCCAGAGTAATGTCGTCTGATTTTATAACGATACAACTTTCTAGGCCCGAAACGCTCCAGGCAAACACATTATACTGTCCAACAGACAGCCAACCGTCTGCTTCAATAACTTTGGAATAAGTGAGATCACAAATTTTGTCAGATTTTCCTAACAATTCCTCAACTTGAATGTTACTCATCATAGAGGGAGGCAACTTTGGTCTTGCAGCTGTGGACTTGTTTCGGCAATGGGTAAAGATTATCGGAAAGTACTTTCTAGATATCCTTTGTCTAGTAGTACAGCTCCACTCATAAAGTAGTAATTTTGTATTTTTATTATTCGTTTTGCTAGTGTAGTTGCCAAAAACTCTCAAGATGTGACTTATATTCATTATTTGTTAGCAAAAAAAAGAGCCAGGAAAAACAAGTGTGCCAAACTGTATTAGTGTTAAAAAGAAAGAACATTAAGTTATGATTCATTAAGTATAAAAAAAAACGCAGTGGCTACAGTTCCAAGGAAGGGGACTCCGTATTATTTTTTCCGGGGTTCAACTATACATGCGCTCTAGACGGACCTGATTTTTTACGGCTGTAGATGTGCGCATGCGCGATAGCCGAATTTTTTTTCTTTCGGGGTCCGGCTATAGATATTGCTCCTAACCCTAGCCCCGAAAACAAAAAATATGAAATAATAAGCAGTCTGTCTGCCGCGTCTGCGCATCTATAGCTGGACCCCGTAAAAAAAATAACACGGAGTCCCGTTCCTTGGAATTGTAGCCACTTCCTAAAAAAAAACTAGATAGAATACAAAGTGGACAACCAGTTTATGACATTTTCAAAAATAAAATAACTATAATTTAGACTTAATTTAAGCTGAGGATGATTTGTTTGAGCTTTTATTTAACCCTGTTCATTTCTGTATCAGTTGAGATCATTTTTTATCAAAATCGAATGCACTATTATCAAGAAGATTGCCTTGGAAGGTACCCACACCCACAAATTAGGCCACCATTAATTTCAGCATGCTAGTTAAACACATTAAAATTTAGTAAAAAAAAATATATATATATAAAAGATTTTGCATAGAATTATTAAAAAAAAAATCATTTCCAACCTAAAGATTCACTTTCCCTTAAATTTCCTATAGTAGTAGTTGTCCACTCTGCAAACTTCTATCCAAAAACAAAAAATATTTTTCACATCACATTAAAATAACTAAGTAAAAGGTACAAATAATTTTAATTTAAAAAAAAGTGATGAAAGTCTAAAAAATATACTAATTAATAATAGTAAAGTTGAAATTAATTAACAGAAACTTCTTGTACACAGTACAGTAAAGTGATGTGATTTCGTACTCCAATTAATATTATGATAAACTTTTAAAATCCTATTACTATTATTAGACATATTACTTTATTAGTAAAAAATAGGCTTTCCCTTTACTATACACTATTAGCATTACATTACTATACTATATTACTATATAATATACCCATAGACAATATAGTCTATATATAGTAGTTTAGTAATAGTCTAAATATTAATAACAAATAATTAATAGAATGTTAGATCAAAAAGAAATGTTAATCAGCTTAGACAGCTATTATAAGTATTTAATGACATTAATGACAATGATGAATGGTAATCACTTTAACGCACTGGCTCCTTTTAATCAGTAAAATAAATTAATTAAAACTTGCCTGTCCTAATTATTACTATTATACTATTGTATTACTAGGCTAATGAAATGGTAGTAATAGCCTAGGGTCTAAAAGTAATAGGCGCCGCCCTAGCCCTAAATTAATAATTAATATAAACATTTAATTTAAAAACTATAAAAAAATAAGATAGCTTAGTTTTCAGAAAATTAAATCGACACTACAACACCACATAATCATACATTAAAGAAATACCACGCACAATATGTTCCTTCAAGTTCCTTTAAGCATGAGGCAGGGTGATTGCCCTCTATGAGTCTCGTACCTGCACTTGGCAGTAGCACAAATACACAGATCTGAACAAAGGCCATTGGTTGACGTCCATTTTTGACACGACCCAGTTTTCCGTTCACATGTACTGATGGTAGTCATGGCTGCCAATTTATATATTTTTCATCCAGATTTAAATATATTTGGAGAAATGTAGTAATAATACACTGCTATCGAAAAATATATCTGAATGATTTTATTTTGTCATTTAGATATAAAATGATTGATTATTCGCTATCGATTTAGAATAATTGAGATTTTTTCATATGTTATCTGAATAATTCTTCTAGAAAATAGTTGGCAGCTGTATTCAGGCCCGTAGCGTGCGGGGGGGGGGCAGAGGTCCGCCCCCCCCCCCCCTGCGTTTTGTCTGGCCCCCCTCTGCTTATTAGTTCTACTTAGTAAAATGTATTACCTGCCCCCCCCCTTCTATTACCTGGCCCTTGCTATAGAATTTTCACTTTACAGGGCTGGCTGTATTTAATATATATATATATATATATATATATATATATATATATATATATATAGTTAAGGTACACACGTCATTAAAAGTAACTGACTCGGTCTTTAGTTTTAACTTAGAAAAAAATCAACCTAATTTCAAGTCAATGGAATAAAGAAATGGAAATGAAATAAAATTAAGAAAGCTTTTTGTTTTTACTAGAACATGCCCGTAGCCAGGTCAAAGTAAGCAGGGGGGGCACCAATACCCAGCAAGGGGGCGCCTTCTCATTTTAGTTCCTTTTTCTTTATTTTTTCCTCTTTTTCTTCTTTTTTAAGCGGGGTGGGGGGGCACTCCACACCTAGCGGGGTGGCACGCCCCCCCCCTTGGCTACGGGGCTGTACTAGAATCAAGGGGCTCCGTTCCCGGGTCGGGTACTGTCGCGTGCTATAATTAAAGGCGTTTAAGTTCTGTGTTAGGCAAGAAGACAAAAAATAACTTCAACTTGTGACAAATATCTATATCTCTAGTCTTTGGTAGGACTGGTAGGAGACCGTGTTGAGCTACTATCAGCCCCAAAATCCACCCAAGTATAGGGTTCCCAAAATTCATACTAGTTACTAGTTATCAAAGAGCCCCCCCTCCCTCCGTATCTGTACGGAGTCGGAAGGTGATGTCTTTTGTTAACAACCCAACTTTGGAGTGCATAAAATCGCTTACCAAGGTCCAGGAATCTTTACCCCACTTAGTGTATTCACAGACTGTTCTGGCAATCTTTACTCTGCTTAGTGTATTGACAGACCATTCGGGGAATCGTTACCCCACTCAGTGTATTGACAGGCCGTTCTGGGAATCTTTACCCTGCTCAGAATATTAACAGTTTTAGAAATCTTTATCTCACTCAGCATAATGACAAACTGTTCTGGGAATCTTCATCCCACTTAGTCTTAGTGTATTAACAGACCGTTCTGGGAATCTTTACGCTGCTCTGAATATTGATAGACCATTTCAGCAATCTTTACCCCACTCAGCCTAATGACAAACTATTCTGGGAATCTTTACCCAGCTCTCGGTATGACAGACCATACTGCTCTGAGTATTGACAGACCATACTGCTCTGAGTATGGACAGACAATACTGCTCCGGGTATTGACAGACCATGCTGCTCTGGGTATTGACAGACCATACTGCTCTGAGTACTGACAGACCATTCTGCTCTGAGTATTGACAGACCATACTGCTCTGAGTATTGACAGATCATACTGCTCTGGGTATTGACAGACCATTCTGCTCTGAGTATTGACAGACCATACTGCTCTGAGTACTGACAGACCATTCTGCTTTGAGTATTGACAGACCATACTGCTCTGGGTATTGACAGACCATACTGCTCTGAGTATTGACAGATCATACTGCTCTGAGTATTGACAGATCATACTGCTCTGAGTATTGACAGATCATTCTGCTCTGAGTATTGACAGACCATACTGCTCTGGGTACTGACAGACCATACTGCTCTGGGTATGGACAGACCATACTGCTCTGGGTATTGACAGACCATACTGCTCTGGGTATTGACAGAACATACTGCTCTGGGTATTGACAGACCATACTGCTCTGGGTATGGACAGACCATACTGCTCTGGGTATGGACAGACCATACTGCTCTGGGTATTGACAGACCATACTGCTCTGGGTATTGACAGACCATACTGCTCTGGGTATGGACAGACCATACTGCTCTGGGTATTGACAGACCATACTGCTCTGAGTATTGAAAGACTTGTGGGATCTTTACCACGCTCTGTGCATTGACATGAGAAACGTATATGCGCTAATTTAATTTTTGCAGTTATCCCCCCTTTGTATTCCTTCCGTATTTTCTTTAGCGCCCAGGGCCTCAACGGACCTTAATCTACCTCTGAGATTATATTTGTCATTCGCTAAGAAATCAGACCTCTTCTCACCATCTATATCAGGCTACTTTTGGTACACTTCACCATTTAAGACTGAACGATCCACAATGCTTCCATCATCATCCTTATTAAAAAAAAAGTTACAAAGCCTATGAATTCAGAATAAAATGAGAATAAAACTGTTTTTGACACTTGAATTAATTTGGAGGAACTTAAAAAGCTTCTAAATACTTTACTGAGCAAGCAACAAACAGACAAAACATAACATGTGTGTACAATTTCATTACTTTTATTCCTAATGAAAAAATAATTAATACTAATAGATGATATAAATAAAAAAAATATTTACAACCATAGCTGACTTTTTCAATAGGCATATTAATTAAGTGCTGTGTCTAGGACCTATAAAAGTACAGGGCCCAGGAAAGTCTAAAAAATTACCTAATATAATAAAAGTAAAAAAATATATATAATGTTAATATATTAACAATTGAATAACACTGAAAATAAATTGAAACGGCTAGTGAAAAAAGTCCTTCGGCCTATAACAGAGCAGTTTAATGAATGGGTAAACTAGCCATCACCTAGGCCCCCCACTGCAAAAGGGACTTCTTAAAGTATCGTTTCCTATTAAATCTAAGGCTAAGAAGCACCCTCCTTATCAAAGAACGACTGCCTATGATAAACCTAAAACAACCTTTCATAATGAGTATATTATAAATATCTGACTTTGTTTATTATCATTAGAAATAAAATGTAAAATAAAAAATATGCTAAAAAATGCATCTTTTTTTATAAATAATGTGTAAATGTGGAAATTTATAAATATGGAACTTTATAAGTATGGAACTTTATGGTCTAGTAAAATTTTATTCAAATATAATAAGAATTAAATTTTAGCTAAGTAAATTGGCATCACAGCAAAGCAGAAACTACACCAGTTTATCCTTGCGACAGTATTTAGATACTGACTCAAACAAATATATATATATATATAAAGGGGTTCATTAGAGAGGATTCATTGCAAACTTATAACAATGTAGGGAGGATTCATTGCAAACTTATAACAATGTTTGAATGTCAGTTAGTGAAAGAAATGCAAGCCCACTAAATATAGTAATTAACTGACACCAAATAAAATGGGCAAACCACTGTTACCATGAAACAATAATAGTTACAGTGTTGGTATACATGCTATATTTTGCATAGAAGAATACATCACTGAATGCAGGCAACCAGAAATAATATCATTAAATGCAATAACCAGAAATAATACATACAGCCTAATGACATTTGAAAAAAATGTGCACTGGTACATTGAATGCAACTCCCCAGTGGACAATCCATTTCACAGCCAGTGATTTTTCGCTTAGCAGGACAAAGTTGCATCTTACACTTTAAAGAAAAAAACCCATCCATAAACAGATGGCAGCCTCTTTTTTTTTAGTATTTTTTTTGCTAGGCCTTTTTGTTTAAATTTGTCTTGTATAAATGTATTTAGCTCAAGCATGAAATTTAATTCTTTACATAGTCACTCTAACAGTCATATATTTAATAATACAATTTTTTAGTTTCATTTCATTTCTTATCTAGATGTCTTTGATTTGATATGTACATGATTTATAAATGGGGTAAATGTTATAAATAATGAATTAAGAAGCTCATGAATGTTGCAGTACAAGTCAATATGCATCGAAAATGAAAACACATTTTTTTCTAAATAAAATTCTTTGTTTCTTATCATAACATTTTTTCTTTTAACAAATAATTATCACAGAGGAGATGATCAGCCAGAACAAGTGAACTGTTTTGTTATGGTCAAGTCTTCAATGGCAGCCAGTTCAATTAACAATAACTAGGATGTACCTGAGATAGCTTATTCTACTCTTGATGTATCTCTGCCAAACATTAAAGTTTTAGTCCAGTCTAGTGGAACCTGCATTCTAAGTCTCCAGCTTCCGAGTCTTGTTAAGTAGGCCGACCTCCAAAGAAACCAGGATGCCACTCCTGTTCAGTGGATATATATATATATATAATCAGTACAAAGTTTGTACAGGACAAAAAAAAATATTCCGATACTTGTTTGATATTGTGGAAAGGTACATACTATGAAATCAACTGCATACATTTATTTATCTAGTATAATATTTTTTTATGGTCGTCTGTATGTCTTTTCATCTTTAATGCTTCTATTTAATACATTTGATAGATCATATTTCTTGATGTTTTATCAGCAAATATTTATTCTTCAGACGGATAATAAATGTCTTAAGATTCTGCATACCTTTAAATTTTAACTGCGGCGTGTCACTTAGACCCTGATAGCGACCTATATAGGCCAGCATGCCTAAGCTCTGAAATTTGAATGGCCCTATTTGATCCTCATTGCAGCTAGAATTAAGGAACTTGGCCAAATATCTTCCCTCTCTTTCTGCTACCTAAAATAAAAAAAATGGAAGTGAAAATTAACACCTAAACAAAATTCATAATGCATGTATATCTAAAAGAAGAATATGTGTGAGTTAAAGAGCAAAAATCAATTAAAATGAATGTCATTACAATAGGGATTATGAAAAAAAATCTACAGGGTTCATTGGCTGAAAACAGTTAAGATGATCATTAACCTGAGCTGTACAAGGTAAAGACATTTCCTCAATATCTCCACAGTCACCGATAGCGTAAACATTTTTCTTCTGCTCATCTTTCACTCTCAGGTACCTGTCAGTCAAGATCTAAAAAGGAAATAAAAAATTAGTTGTTTTTTTTTTTAAAGTAAATGGAAAAATAGCGATTAAAAGTGATCTGATAAAAAATATAATAATAACTTTAAATTTTTTTTTTTTTTTTAATCAGATCACTTTTAATCGCTATTTTTCCATTAAAAAGTTATTATATTTTTTATTAGATCACTTTTAATGGAAAAATAGCGATTAAAAGTGATCTGATAAAAATATAATAATAACTTAAAAAAAAAAAAAAGGGGCATCCCTTAATTCATTCTGGGATTCGACAGAATTAAGGAAATATAATATCTGTTTTTTTTTATTGTTGACTGTTTTACATGTTGTTAAGAGAGAAACATTACTATCCTGCGGTTAACTTTTGTATAATAATATATATAAAAGCGATTTGGGCTCTGCGTTAAATCGAAAGTAAAGAATTAATACAACAGTATTCCAGTTTAAAATACAATCATGAAAAAATCGGGTATGCCCAAAACCAAAAATAACCTATCCTATGGAACAAGCCTAAGGGGATATAACTCTATGCCAAGGTTTTGCAGGGTACAGCTAGTACTTTATTATTTCAAATATACAAAACATACAAAATGAGTTCCGTAATTTTTCACCAGAACATCAGAAGCTATCCAAGTCTTTGGCATGCTCTTTTTAAACCGTACATTTATTAAGAATTTTAGAATCTCCTAAACAGTACAATGTGAATGATAGACATCTTCCAATAAGAATAAACTTGAAGCAAAATGTTTTAGGCCACATGAAGGAAAAAATATCGACTCTACGGACAAACAAAATATGAAGAATGTCATCTATGATTTGTTTATTATCAGAATGGACACATTTTCACCTCATTATTTTTCATAGGCTAACAATAATTTTAACACCGTTCAGAGCATACAATAGAAAGTAGGCCAAAGATGATAACAAAATTTAAGAGCAAACAGCAATGTCTATTTACTCTTGCAAGGCCTCCGCCTTAGAATCATGGGCCCAAGACAACGTCTGAAAACTCGGTCCTCCCCAGCTAAGTACAATGCACTATCTTTAATCCTTTAAGAAAATGCAAACTAAAGGGTTGGGTATATTAGGGCCCCATGAAAAGTGTTCAGGTTGCCTCCCCTAGCTGAGGAAAGAGTGAAAAAAAGCTACCTGTCCTGATTTATTCTTGGAATACTTTAACGATTTAGTGAATTCTCTGGGTGCCAGACCAGTGCTCCAAACAACAAGGCCACATGGAATGACTGAGCCATCTTTTAACTTCACGCTGTCTGCAGTTACTTCTGGAATTGTGAAAACATTTTGGTTTCTCTAAAAAAATAATGTACTTGTGCTGCAAGAAAAGCTTTTCATGGATATAAATAATTCAGCGTTAACCGTGACTAATGTATGCAAAAAGCCACTAGAATAAGCGATGTAGCACCACTTTAATTTTCACTTTTTTGAACTAGCCTTTTAACTAATAAAAATTAACATACTCATTAAAAATACTGCAGGACTGAACCCAAATATATAGCTATAAAGTATAACAATGAACTATTAGATCAACAGTCCAATATAAAAAATTAGACATGCATGGTTTTATACATTAAAATTTAATTAAAATATTTAATAATAGGTCAATTTAAATAATATTATTTGGTTCTGTAATTATTTCCAATTTTTAGTGGTTGAAATATGTAGCCATTTTTAAATAGCAGATGATAAAAGATATGGCTGGCCTATTTTTTACCTACAACCGATGACTGCACAATGGTGAATCCTTTCCTTTGTCTGATTTTTTTCTCAGCAAAAGCTTGCAGCCTGGAGTCAAAGGAAGAAAGAATTTTATTGGACTCCACTAAAGTCACCCTGATGTCATCAGTTTTCTGTTTATAAAGTCGCACCACATCCTGTTGGTGGAAGACACAGTTCATAATAAATTAACATAGATTTTGTATACCATCTTAAATAGTTCATAATTAATTACATTTTTTTTAAACTCACAGAAAGTGCTCTTAACAACTGGTTTTGATTCCTGGGCCAAAATCCCAGAAGTTTCTAATTTATGTTTTTTTTTTTCTTCTTTATTTTTCCTTTCTCTAAACTTCTCACTTACAGTACCAGTATAAATATAAAAGTGCATTATTTCAATCTCCCTATGTAATCTACAATCTATGTAAGGAGAAGATACTCTGAAAGTTTCTTATACAGATAAGGCCAACACTTAAAATATAGATATTTAAAAACAGTAAACCTGCTCTACAAAATCTACAAAACCACCCTCCCATATAAATGTCCCATCATAGCTGACCATTCCATACAACAGATCGTGTTCTCAAACCAAGTTCACCACTAGGTCAACATGTTGTTAGCACAGTGCTGACAGACTTAGTGGTTAGATGTAGTTAGTTTGGTATCGACAGTCCTAATAGTTAGATGTAGTAGACTTGTTGACAGTTTTAGAAGATCCATGTATATAAGAACTGTAGTCTAAAAACCAGTAATTGTACCTAGCTAGTTTACTCTTTTACTCTATATTTATATAAGAACTTTAGTCTAAAAACCAGTAACTTGATGTAGCTAGTTTACTCTTTTACTCTATTTCTTTTACATTGTGAGCGTTTTACGTTGTGAGCTGTCCAGAGTTTGTTCTCTCATATATATGTCGTAGTCTAGTTGAGTTATACATTCATCATAGTCACATACAATTATAAGTTTGTCAGACTAGGCGAGCCAGTATCAGAACATAACATGTCGCCAGACAAATCTGAACACAACATCATTGCTTAAAACAAATAAACTGACTTGTTTTCGCCCTATTTAAAAAAAATAATACAGAGCATCAGTCAGATCATACCCTCCAGGTGGGATCTACTTTTGAGTTTTGTTACGAGTAACATGTGATGCGTATAGGAAAGCACTTCCACCATCTCATACTGCTTCAAAATGATTATTACACTGACTATAAGAAATAAAGTTTTCTTGTAGTTAATTTATTGGCCGACAGGAAATAAATAAATAAATATATATACATGTACTTAGTAGTCATCAGGCATGTAGAAGCAGAGTTCTTGAGTTTAGAAGGAGCTAATAGCATTATGCCCAGTTTGACAACACAACATACAGCCTGACAATCGCTCTCTCTCTCTATTACATTACTGTCCTGTTAACATTTTTTTTTTAAAATTAAGTAATCCCTGCACAGCTTATGAAGGATGTTAGATTACACTGACTATAAGAAATAAAGTTTTCTTGTAGTTAATTTATTGGCCGACAGGAAATAAATAAATAAATATATATACATGTAATTAGTAGTCATCAGGCATGTAGAAGCAGAGTTCTTGAGTTTAGAAGGAGCTAATAGCATTATGCCCAGTTTGACAACACAACATACAGCCTGACAATCGCTCTCTCTATTACATTATTGCCCTGTTAACATTTTTTTTTTTAAATTAAGTAATCCCTGCACAGCTTATGAAGGATGTTAGATAGCATAATGCCCATTTGCCTTTACATCCCCCAACTAATACCATTTTTAAGCCAAGTTCAGGAGGTTTCATCAGGACCTGAAAAAAATCCTGCTCACTCTACAACTCATGACCATCTGCCCCCAACTCTGCCAACATTATTCAGCCAATTAAAACAATATTGTCTACCTTGAGAAAAAAAGCATGCTCTTGAACTCCAGGAACACCGAAGGTATTGGTAAAAGCACCAACACCAATGACTAGAGCATCATAATGCAAGGGGTACTGGTGACTTGGTTTTAACACGCTCGTGCAGTGAATTTTTTGTGCATCTGGATCAAGTCTTGTGGCGTACGACAGATGATAGTGGGTGGAATCTCTGAATCCTGTATTACGAACTGGCTCAATAATGGACCTGGGGGAAATGAGATGAGATAAAAACAAAATTAGACTTTGTTAACAATTGTTAGGGAAAGAATGACTAAATGCGAGTGATTTAAAATAAAATTTAACAACCAGATCAAGTGGCTGAAGTAAAAATAAAGATTCCCTTATGGAGCCTAAATTAGTATTTAGACCATCGAGTCGATTAAGATACAGTTCACCTTTTTCTGTATCCAAACAATTGTCAGGTATCAAATTTTAAGCTGGGCTGATTCAGAGACATCGTTCAGACCAGGCACTTATCAAGGCTCAAACCTGGGACAGCCTTCCCCTTCAATTGTCATTAAGAATAAACTATTATCGTAATGTTTTCTTTTCTTTCACAATTTAACTCTGATGTAATGGAGGACTGGGCTCAATTATTGAAAAGTTTTCTTATCAGACAGTTTGATCCTGACGAGTGGTGAGTCAGGATTGGTGTAGAGGTTGTAAGCCAATTTATCACCGGGGAGGGGGATTTTGTTTTTTTTTTGGGTCTTGGTGGGGTTTTTTTGGGGGGTTTTGGGGGTGGATGGGAGGATTGGGGGGGGGGGTGGTGCTGGTTACAGGTTCATTAATCACATAGACTTCATAGTGGCTCTGGGTTTGGCAGTAAATCAAGGCATAAAAGTTTTTTCTCAGGATCATGGAGAGGAATCAGCTCCATCAGTTTTCTTCAACCAATTGAATCAACTATGAGACCGCCATGGCATCCCTTTTTTACTATTGTTCATGGGTCTTAACTACTTTTACTTAATTGTTTTAAGCAGATTACATTTCATCATGTTTTCTCCTAAAGATTACATTAGCAATAATATATTCCAATGAAGTGTTACTAAAAAATAGAGAGAATGATGCAATGGGGAAAAAATTAGTAATAGTACATAACTAACTTATGTGAAGTACCATTCTAAATAGCGCACTTGATTACATAGAGGCTAGAATAAAAGCTTTTGTAGTGAAAAGGTTAGAGTGTCCCATTTTCTTTGTTTGATTCTGACATCATGAGCTATTTGAGTCATTTCTTTCAACTCCTTGCGTAGAAAAGGGCCTCAGTAACACCTCTTTGGGCGGCTTTAGGTCTGACATCATAATTTGTTATATCAGTCAAGATCTCAATATGAAGTGGGATGGACTCCATCTAACACAGTTATGGGAGGCTTTAGGTCTGACATCATAATTTGTTATATCAGTCAAGATCTCAATATGAAGTGGGATGAACTCCATCTAACACAGTTATGGGAGGCTTTAGGTCTGACATCATAATTTGTTATATCAGTCAAGATCTAGATATGAAGTGGGATGGGCTCCATCGGGTAGCTCTCCATCTAACACAGTTCCGGGAGGCTTTAGATCTGACATCATAACTTATCTTACTGGGCAAGATCTAGATATGAAGTGGAATGGAGTCCATCGATTAGCCATCCATCATACACATTTCTGGGAGGCTTTTCTCAGCTCATTATAAGTTAGGTTTGACATCATAATTTGCCAGACAAGATCTAGATATAAAGTCGGCTAGAGTTCTCTAGAAAAAGAGGGAATGACCTACCACACGCTTAAGACCAGAGTACACGTGAAGCTTACCTATACTAGATTATTAAGTCTTCCACAAGTAACAGAGGACAAACCTAAATTCCAAAGTTCCAACTGTAGTACTTGCCAGAAGAGGGGTGAACAAAAAATGATTTCTAGGGCTGACAACAATGACATCATAAAGTTTCTTGTCAATTGTTTTCAAAATACTGTACCCACTCCATCCAGTCCCTAAAATAACCAAAGATTTTCGTTTTACTAGCTTGTCATCACTGGCTGCCGTTGAAAATGATCTTAATATAAAAACAAAGAATGACTGTTAGTTTTATAAATCAATAAAACAAATAAAAACTGGTCAGAAAAACACTGAATCAGTTTGAACACATTATAACAGATTTGTAATTAGACTGATTGTTGAAACAAACAGTAATAAGTGAGAAGAATTTTTTTTTTAAATATCGTACGGTTTTTAGTGACAATTACAATGCATTTTTATAAGGTAAAAAAAGAACCATTGGTATTGTGGATAGACTCCTAATATGATTTATTTTATTTATTCAAAGTGTTATATACCTAATCTACATCACATTTAGGATTTAGGGTAATATGGCACTAAATGCTTCATTTAGTCAAGTAAATTTCCCTTAGCCCTTGGGGGACCATGTGATGCATGTGGGAAGATTAAATGTTCCTGTAGCCATGGCATAATAAGGGGCTGTGTGTTTAGTACAACGCCTAAAAGCTTCATATATCTATATATATTTAAGCAAGAAGCATTTTAACCCAAGAAGTAAGTTAGGCTAGTCTGGCTTAGGATGCTTCATATTATTTGATAAAATATAACATTTTGATGATATCATAGTCTTTTACATGCAGCATTCTGTTATGCAATATATTTTCTTTATAAATAACTAAAAGAGGTAATTGTTTATAGTTTATGAATTACGACAGTCCACCCAAGAGATAAATGGTTCTTTAATATCTTTTTACCATTAGTATTACTGACAATGAATGACTGATTTATGAGTTGAATCATGAATGGTTCAATAGACAAGTGACAATACAGTTAATTAATACTGAGTATAAAGACTATATAATACAGGGTAACAGGCAATACCCACACAGGCAACTGTGTGTGACAATTGATGTAATTTTTTTTACTGATGTGGCTTCTACACATACCTTAGTTTCTTAGTTATTTCTTTCATTTGTAAAAGTTTTTTTCTCATAAAGTTTGTTTGCTTTAAAATATTTGAGGCCATCCTACGGATTTACTTTGACGACTTAGTGAAATGTAGTCTTAAAAAAACAACCTCGGTAACTCTGGTAAGACAATGTCTTAGACACTGACTAAGCCTAAAAAAGAGTCAGTAAAGAGGACACATTTAAGAATAAAATAAAGTTATCTAATTAAATTAGTCATTTAGATTCTGACAAGTAAAATAACAAAATATTAATTAATTATTTTTTATTATAACGACCACAAGCTAACCATGAATCTGTAGAGTGTAAACAGTAAGCACTAAGGATTAACTAAGTCAAAAACGAGTTATGGGACCTAATCACTGATCTATATAGTATATACTCTATAAACTGGCAAGTGGCAGGACCGTTTAGACCCAAAAACAATAGAATGGTGTACACTGGGGACCGCGGCGAGGAGAGGCGGAACTATAACCGGGTCGTTACGTGGAATTATTATTTAGAAGTCCTCTCCACCATCAAAATATATTTTTGTGTAAATTTCAAGTTCCTTATTATTAGTTATTATCTCCCATGGATGTACCCTAGCCTAAACGTACATACGCTAAGATGCAAGCTTTAAAATTTTGGGAACTCCATAATTATTGGTCTACTAATGTTTTCAAAGTTATTATGGAGGCACAAAAAAACGATAACGTTGTTGATAATAGAAATCCAGTGCAAAAGCGCGTATGCTTAATAAGTTGGATTACTGGGTATATTTGTTTTTTGTTGTTGTTGTTTTTTTTGAACATTGAATGTTTATTTTACTGTCAGCGAATGTGTGTGACAAAGCAATTTATTTTCTGAAGCTGGACTATTCATTATTTACGTAACGTTTAGGTGGGGGCGGGTGTGAGGAAGTGTTTAAGAGTCAGATATAACGGCGGGCGTACTGGACGTTCCGCCAGGGGGCCCAAAATGACAAAATGTATGTAGAATACATCCCCTTTAATTGATGTCAGACTTTTTATAGGCCCAAAAACATGTTATTCTGCGCTCAGAGCCTCAACCGACCATCATCCACTCCTGCCAGGGGCCCTGGGTTTGGATGTGACGCACTGTGACAAGGAATGGGGGGGGCGTTTCAGAGAGAGGTGTAACAATCTAGGAGGTGGCAGTGGCGGAGCGAGAGGGGCAAGGGGGCATCATGCCCCGGCGCTACTCACAAAGGGACGCCAAATGGTATATTTTGCAAATAATATTACATGGTTTTCTAATGGGGGGGGGGCGCTATAAAGGTATTGTGCCCTGGACGCGAGTTAAGCTCGCTACGCCACGGGGGGTGGGGTGGAGGGTGAAATCGTTAAGTTGTTTCTATGTGACATATACATCAATTGTAAAATAGAAATAATTATTAATGGCTGCATTGTGTGTTTTTAAGATGCATCAAAGATATGTTGTGGGTATTTCCGATTATAAAAACATGGTTTCGTTTACCTTTCCGTTTAATAATGAAAGAAACCAAAAAAATTAGCATTTCGTCCCATCTGAACACTGACGGATTATAATACCTTATGAGGTTTGTGATTTAAACGATTCAATGTTTTGCGACTGCTAAAGCTGGGCAATATCACGCGAATGCTGTTTTAGCTCCGAACGTTAGCGCGTACTACCACTGATTACACTGTCGTCGTTGGACATTGCGGTAACCTCCATGTATTTGCCATTGGACTTAGAAGTTATATAATAAGATACTCCCTACAGCAGTGGTCCCCAACCTTTTTTCTCCCCGTGGACCAATCAACGTTTGATAATTTCCCCGCGGCCCACTATGGGGTGGGGGGAAGGGGGGCTGAGGGGGGGCGTTAACCTCGCGTCCGTGGAAAGGCGCACTTTCTCGAGAGAAATAATACCACAGTAAATATAAAGGAACTAATCTAATGTATCTTGAGCGGCCCAGTACCATTTGATCCACGGACCTATGCGATCCGCGGCCGGGGGTTGGGGGTCCACTGTCCAAAAGGATCGGAATCGTATGCACCCTACCGGTCTAATAATGTAATATATGTCAATGATGGTCGAATGTGCCTCTTAAAGTCACGCAGATATTCGGCGAGGTGTGTGTGTGTGTGTGCCACACATGAGTGAGGGAGTGAACGCGTGAGTGCTTGAGTGAGTGATCACCTGTGTAAGTGAGTGAGCACTTGTGTGAGCGAACATGTGAGTGATAACGTGATAGAGTGAGCACATGCGCTAGTAAGCACGTGAATGAGCAGATGACATAGGACGTGAGTGTGGGAGTGACTGAGCACATGATTGAGCGAGTGAGCGGGCACGTGTGTATGTGAACATGTGAGTGAGCGAGTGAGTGAACATGTGAGTGAGGGAATAAGAGAACATTTGATTGAGCGAGCGACCACGTGAGTGAACACGTGAGTGGGTGAGCACGTGATTTAATGAGCCAATGAGTAATTGAGCACTTGAGTGAGTGCGCACGTGAATCGGTGAGCACGATAATGAGTGAGCACTTGAGTGAGTGCGTTAGCACGTGAATGAGTGAACACGTGATTGAACATTCGATTGGATGAACACGTAAGTGAGCACGTGAGTGAGTGAACACGTGATTGAGTGAGCACGTGTGTAAGTGAGCACGTTAGTGAATGAGTGTGCACTGAGTGGGTGAGCACGTGAGTGAGTAAGTGAGCTCGTGAATAAGTGTTCATTTTAATGAACACGTGATTGAATGAGCATGAAAGTAAGTGAGCACGTGAAAGAGTGAACACATTCGTGAGTGGTGAACACGTTATTGAGTGAGCATTGAGTGAGTGAGCGAGCACGTGAGTAAATGAGCACGTGAGTAAATGAGCACGTGAGTAATTGAGCACGTGAGTAATTGAGCACGTGAGTAAGTGAGTTCGTGAGTAAGTGATCTCGTTAGTAAGTGAGCACGTGAGTGAGTAAACACGTGAGTAAGTGAGTTAGTAAACACGTGATTGAGTGAGTACGTGAGTGAATAAACACGTGAGTGGGTGAGCACCTGAACAATTGAGTGACATAGCACGTGAGTTAAGGCTCCTATTTTTACACGACTCAGTGTTTTGCGGCTGCTACAGCTGGGCAATATCATGCGAATGCTGTTTTTTTTCCCTCCGATCTTCAGCGTACACCACTGATTGGTGATTACATTGTCAGCGTACACCACTGATTACATTGTCAGCGTACACCACTGATTACATTGTCAACGTACACCACTGATTACATTGTCAGCGTACACCACTGATTACATTGTCAGCGTACACCACTGATTACATTGTCAGCGTACACCACTGATTACATTGTCAGCGTACACCACTGATTACATTGTCAGCGTACACCACTGATTACATTGTCAGCGTTGCTGTGACCTCCGTGTTTTTTGCCATTGGGCTTATAAGTTATATATGACGATCCAGAGTTAATTTGCGAAAAGGAAAAGTCGAAATAATTGATATATATATATATATATATATATATATATATATTCAAGAGATTCCCTGTAGCAGTGGCCCCTAACCATTTGATACTTTATTAAAACATAATGATAATAATAAAAATAAATAAATTGCCAGCATGAAAACCTTTATAAAATAAATATTGCATTTAGAATAATACAGGCTTTTATACAGACTATTAGATTAATGCTTTGTTACTTTTTTCCCCCCTTTCACTGTGTAGTCTTCTACCACTGATGTATGGTGACACCACAGAACTCTGCTTTAACTAAGGCGAACACTACAGCGTGGTAAACCTATGGCTGGTCAACCAGGATTTCAAGCGTATGGGACTTCTCCAGCTTTATACCACCGTCCGCCATCTACTATCCCAACTCTGGCAACGATTCGGATAGGAGGCCACTACAACAACAGCATCCTTATGGCCCCTATGGTCAGCCGCCACCGAACGGGTCCCTACCACCTGGAGCGTACCAATTAGCGCCAAGTGCACCATTACCCCCGGGGGCATATCAGTTGCCACCCAACACACCACTACCCCCGGGAACGTACCAGCTACAGCCGAACGCACCATTGCCCCCAGGGGCGTATCAGTTCCCTCCTAACGCACCCCCTGCAGGGTATCAATACACGCCCGTGTATCAGTATGGTCCCCAGCCGGCGTACGGGCACCGCCCCATGTCGCCCCAGTATTCATACGGGCAGCAGAGCTCGAGGAGAACCAGGCAGGAAGACACCATGAAAAATATCGGGCTCGGGGCCCTGCTGGGCTCCCTTTTGTGCTGCTGCTGCTTTGCCGATGACGTACTGGACTCTGACTGCCACCATTCAGACTGCTGTGATTAAAATTTTTACTTCGATAACACTCTAATAACAGAATGAACATATAATTCCTGTTTACATACTTTTTTTTATTCTTTCTCAAAGTTCACTAGTTAGTTTTTCTTTATGAAGTGTTAACCATTATGTCGTTCAGGTGGGAAAAGGGCGGTGTTTTTCCATTTTGGCTTCCCTATTATGTTATGTCCAGTTTATTACCAGACTGCAAACCTCATGTTATAAATTTTCGGTGTCAGTTAAGATTCCTTAGAATAGAAAATTTTAACTGAACTACTGAAAACATATTCACAGCATCCTCCCCCAGTTGTTCTCAAACTGAATATTACTTCTACAATCCTGAGATATGGAAGGTGTATTAAACTTGATGAATACCAAGTGGGCTTGAAGATTTATTTGTTATAATTTACTCATCTAATTTTTTTAGATTTTTTACAGTAAGTTCTGAGAATCAATTATTTAACCATAGTTAATCATGAAATTGAATTTTGTAGAATTTTGAGATCATTCAAAAAGGTGATTATGGATTACCACCCCTTAACATTCAAGGACACAAAGGAGAATATTTTTTAAAAAATGCATTAAATTTTTATTATTAATAAACAATTTATTTTTTCTTGATGTGCTGTGTTCAACTTATTACAACACATTTATGACTAAACTATCACTCTTAACAACCTGCGCTACAGCAACCAATCAGGGGCCCCTGCCATTAAAGGCCCCATCAGGTACAGTAATCTGCTCTCCAATCTTAAGGGCCCTGTAGCAATAGAGAAGAGATAGCAATGAAAACAAGTATAGGCAACAGTAAGAGTCTTATTAAAATATATGCAACAGAACATTTTTTTTCTTTTCTGACTTTAATAAACCATAAAAACAAAATGCATGGTGAAACATTATGTATTATAATATGAAGCATTGCAAGGCTATACTTCTACAAAAAAACCTAAATTAACAAATATTTACAAATATTTAATATACAAAATATTTTCAATAGAATAAAATGCATGTATTTTTTGTAAATCCATCAGGTTTGCTTAAGTTTGCCCTGTAGTGAATGTAAGTGCCATATGTATTTTTTAAAAATATATATGCTAGTTTGAATTACAAATACTGTATTATGTATTTAGGGAACATATTTTACAAAATTATTAAAAAGATATTTAAATCTTCTTTTTTCTTTTGTTATCTGGTGCATTGACATTTTCACCTTTGTAGAAATTTTTCAGTAAATCAATGGCTTTGTCAGCTAAAATGTTTCCAATGACATCAAAACAAGATCCTGAATGTTCTGAAATACTTCTGTCACTAGCAATATTTAAAATAGATCCACAGCCTCCAAAACGTTCATTCGCACAGCCATACACAACTAGGGGAACGCCCATTAATCTTAGCGCTGCAGCACACATTATGCATGGTTCAACTGTGACGTATAGTGCAGAACTGCTGAAAACATCTTTCTCCCCCAGTCCATCTTTCCTACAAATTTCTCTGACTTTTTCAATGGCAATTATCTCTGCATGTCTTGTGGCGTTCTTTGTTTCATTCACTTCATTACCACCATCTGCTATAATTTGGTCTTTATAAACTATTATACATCCAACTGGAACTTCTTGGGCTAAGAGTGACTTCTCTGCTATTTCCAAAGCTTTGTACATCCAGCTGACATGGATGCTATTCTCATCTACTTCAGACATCTAAAATGAAAGAACCAGAATAAATTTATGAACAGCTTATAATTTGCTTTTAATTCAAATAAATAATTAACAATGAAATAGTTTAAAAGAAAAACACATGTGGGTATTGAATTGATTTCACATTATATAAAAGATAAAACTCAAATTTTCATGGGAAGATGGGATGAAACAAATACCAAATGTATGTAAAAGAATATGAATTCCATGAGATCTAAGGATAATACATTAAGGTAGTTTGTTTTCATCTAAAAAAAATTGACAAAACCTAGAGGATCCCCTGTCCCATCCTTAAGTCTCTTCTTAGGCCAGAAAAATATTTGATGCCGTAAAATCTTCATCATACAAAAAAGTATGATCACTCTCTACAGAATTCAGTGCATTTCAACATGATGTAGCCAGGTATTCAGACGACGACTTAGTCTAAAAGATGTAAATGGCAGTGCAGTTAATATTGTTTTTTTTTTTTCAAGCATCATTCACTATTTGGATTGTTAAAGGATTGACTTGTGCTATATCAGAAATTGTGTTTGTTTTATTCTGAATCTGGAACTGCAGTATTCATTATAATCACTGGAATAATCAAAGGTGAATATGCTCTAGGCTAGTGTCTTTCACAGGGGTGGGAAAACAACAGCCCCTAGGTTTTTGTATCCTGCCAGCATACCATTCCACTAGTTCACATCATATAAACACTCCATCTATCTGATCATGGTCCGGCCCTTCTGTCAAATCTAAGAATTAGTGGTAGCCAGTGGTTCAATAAATTACCCACCCCTGCCTGGTCATCATAAAAGATAATGATCTTCTTGATACTCACTGAATTTGGGAATTAATTTAGCAGAACCTCCTAAAAATTGATTAACAGTAATTACTATAAACCTATCTAAAATTGCGAGATCAATAAAATATACATGTACAACTTTCTGTTTTACAGTTAACCCCAAAAGTGACATCATTTTACAGTTGGCATAGAAATTTGTCTAAAAAGTCAAGAGGAAGATTATGCACTTTATGGTCTTTTTCACTTTAAATACTTAATAAAGTAGTAAGGGCATAGTCATAGACATATACTATAGTATGTCAATGAGTAAGGCCTAAGAGTCTTTGTTACTAATACTTTACATTTTCAAGACTTCAGTTCTTCTAATAAAAATCTAACTCGTTCACCTTTTTGTTTATAACAAAGACCATAAAATTAGTCTACAGAAAAAAAGTTTTATAACATTAATTAACGGAATGGCAGACAGTGTGATAAATAGGGTAATTAATAGAAGCATGCTGTAATACATTAACACCGCAAGCGGCAGGATAAAATAATATTTTTTTTATAAAAAGTAAATTTAGCCATAAAATAAGAAAAAAAAAAGAACTCGCCACAGTTTTTAATGCTACTAAAATGATAAAGGAATAAGGAGAATAGTTACAAATGTCAGTTGTTATTATTTTAGTAAACAAGTAATTTGTTGCGGACTGATTCTTCAGCGACCTACTTGTGGTCTCTTCATGACGTCATTGAAATTTACACCGTCCATTTCAATGACGTGAGCACAACTGTCTGTTTATTTTGGTTTTCTACGATAAACTGTTGAGTATTTGAGATGGTGAATTATATACCGTAAGAAGAGTTACGCGCAGACTTTGATATGAGTTCTTTGGCTTTCGTTGTAAGTGCATTGTATGTCTTACACTTTAATAAACTTACATATTAACTCGTTTTTTTAATACTAATAATACCATACACTAATAGTAATAAGTATATGCATGCATTTCTCAAGTCAAGTTTACCAAGTTTAGCTACTTTCACTACTGACACTGGCGAAAGTCGTGTATGATGTGCACAGTGTGAGTTATATTATACGTTCGAACAGTGGAATAACATCGGCACTTGAGAATACTAAACTAAATGCTTCAACAAACCTTTAGACTACTTTACTAATTTAAAAGAGAACTTACAAAATTACTTACTTAGCCTAGCCTAGTAGAACTTAGGGTCTTAGCTTAGCTTGTTCATATAAAATCAGGAATGCTATACTACAAGTACAAGTAACAAGGTTAGAGTAATACTAGTAATAGTAAAAGGGTGAAATTCATGGTCACCTGTCCTTCTTCAATATCATAATTCGACATGCAAAGGGTACTGGGTTCAATCCTTCGTAAAGCCAATAATATTCGCAGCTGACTTGGAAAGAAAGGATGTTTGAAAGAGCATCTATTGGGAATTAAAAAGAAACAATGTCATTCTTATGACTTTTTAACAAACTATTTTGTTTCATGATCATGCAAAACATTACACTTTTTAAAAGGAGGGTAGGCCTCCTTTTTTCTTTCTATGATCTTTACAGATTTACTTGCATGGATAAAATTGCCTTAGATGTTTTTAAAAACAATTTTGTTTAGAAATATACATTACATCCAATAGTGAAACAGTTCCTGTTAAGTACATTTTTTTCCAGCTAAAGTCTATTTCAAATACAATGAAATCTCAGTTTTATCAGTAGCATGTCTCAAATAATTGGCTATATCCATAACAGACAAAAACCTTGGTAACTTTCCCTATTAATCAATGTAAAGTCGTCCTATAAATTTTTACACTACAATAAAATATGATAGAAGCTCATTTTTATAAAGAAATATTAATGAATATAAAAGCAAAGACATACATCAATATTAGATAAATAATTTACATGGCCTGTATATTTCTAAAGACTTGGCTTATGGAATTTGGCGATGTGGAGGGGGGGGGGAGAAAAAGATACAGATATTGTTTGGAATGGAAATACCTCCTCCCTCCCATAAAGACCTAAAAGGCACTATCTGGGATACTTGCCTTCTTGGGTTTTTCTCATTAATTTTAGCTTAAGAAAAAATAAAAACAACAACATTTTTTTCATTTTCAAACCTCAGATCCAAATAAGAATTATACAAATTAGTGTGATTAAAAAAAAAAGCCAGGATACTTAACATTGGTTGCTATGTAATGTATGCAGTTAAATATCTAATTTTATTTTTTTTCCTTTAATAGACACATCCTAGTGTACGTATCAAAGGTACAGAAAATAGTTATACCCCAACACAGTGCCTTGATGACAGGTGCCCGGTTAAAGCCCCTCACCTGCATTGTCCATTTTGTGTCAAGACAGATGCCTATCAAGACCCTGTTATACTAAAAGCTCATTACAGGGTGAAACATGTTGATAAAGGAATTGAGTTTGCTGGTAAGGGTTATGGTCTAAATAATAGCTGTACATTTTCTTTTCTTTTAATTCTTTGGTTGAGCGTTTTTTATGCAGGTAGTCTTAAACTTGTATTCATTGAGTTTAAATTTGAGACTCTCTTTCATCTGTTAAAAGAACTAAAAGGTTAGGGTCTACATATGTATACATCTTTTACAGAATCAAAGTTTTATGTGAGAACCGGTGTCTTTTAAGTTGAATCGGTATCATTTCAGAATCAGCATTAGGATGTTCTAGTCCAGGCATGGACAAACATTAGCATGTGGGCCATTTAGCTGTTTGATCTGGTCTGCGCTTCACATCACTCTGCTTTTTCACATCAACGATGCTTACATTTAATTTATTATAGTTCGTGTTGACACTCCTTTCACCTGATTTTCGCCCGGCCCTTCTTTCAAATCTTAGAAACTATTGTATCCTGCGATTCAAATCTGTTCTAATTTGTATTAATTTTTTTAGTCCAGATAGACTGATTATTGTTTTCTGAGAATGTATTTTGCTATTTAATAGGTCTGAAAATTCTGCGATGTTGTGACCAGTGTGATATAATTGGAATTATTAAAGGGGAGAAACGTTTTAAAGGTGCTCACTGGCACTGTTATCGCTGCCGTAATGGCTTTAACAGACGAGACGAGGCTATCAAGCATTACAAAACCCACTTTCGCAATCCACAAACTACCTTTCAGATCCAGATTACTCAGGTCAGTTTTTTTTTTAATTTTTCTTTTTTTACATTTTTAAGTTGTTTTTTTTTTTGAGAGAAGGTAATATTGTTGAATGATGATCATCATTTTTACTTATAATTTAAGGTCATACAATTTGGATTTACTTCCTTTTTTTTAAGTTGATATGTCTCTCATTTTTGGTGTGCTGTTGTGAATGACAAAAGAAACAATTTTTGATTAGTAAATATGTGAGTCCTCAGGAAAAAGGGAAATAGTCCCAAAACTACAATAAAAGAAAATGAATTATTAAACTTTGAAGGTTAATAACATTATTTTTTAAAATGATTTTCAACATTATTTTAGACTGTCATCGTAATCATTATGAGATTATTATTACATAAAATACTAGAAAAGGATTCTTTCAAAGGATGGATGAAGCTATGTCATTCTTTTAATTTTCTGAATTTACCTCCTCCCTCCCCGTGGATTCCTCAATTTTTTTTACCATACAATTGGATATTTAAAATTTATTCTTTTATGCTATTTATCATTTCCCTTTAGGATCTTAATTCACCGCCCGAAGTGAGGCCCCATGATGACCACAATAACTCTAGTCAGGATGCTTTTGCATCGATTGAGAATCCTGTTCAGGAGATTATCCATCCTGCACTAACGCAAACTGCCCTTAACTTAGCTGAACAAAGTATGTCTATTGTCTCAAATGGTAAGGCCACAATTGTGGCTTTGTGTGTTATCAGTCGAATATTACATTTATTTCTGGTAAGCTTAACCATATCAGCGGTTAGTTATTGCATTGATTTTCTATTTTGTCTAGAGAATTTTTATATTTTTTATTTTAAAAAATGAGCAATATTGTTTCTGATGGGATTTTTGTATAGGCCTTCAGGGCCAATGTATTGGTTATAAATAATTTAATTTCATTAATTTTTTATGGATTCTTTTTAATAAAGTATGTATATTTATTCAGGCTTTTTTTTAATAGCTCTAAATACATGCGCATTCATTTTAAATATTTTTTTCATTAATTTTATAGTTGTCGGAAATTTTTTTTACTGGGGGTGGCACATTTTAATACTTTTTAATTTTGAAAAATACAAAATTCAAATAGCTTACATAATGATAGTAATTTTAGCAATAATCAACTACAAAATGATACTAAAAATACATATATGTATAATATATATCTGTAAATTTATAAATTATTAGGTTGGGTGGTCAGTGCCATTTTAAGCTGCACTCTTAAGACTTTTTCTACTCAAATCAGGGGGCACATTTCCCCATACCATGTGGTCTTTTTGTACATTTTACAGGATCCAGTGGCAATCGTCATGGCAGTGTTCAGAAGATCAAGGTTAAACACGAACTTGTTGGAAAGGGAGATAGCTGTGGGGACCATGAGGATGAAGAAACCATTATGATCATACAGGGGGATCAACTCGAGTCAGCCTTTGCTAGTCATATTATTAATTCTGGGGTGAACATTTTTTTTTTTCTTTTTCGGATCATCGCTCATTTTTTTTTTAAATAGTTATTTAAAGTCCAGAATCCATTATGTCTAAATTTCAAACTAAATTTCACCAGGAACTAACAGCATTAAGTAAAGCAGGTGTGGATGCCAATTTATCTTGGGAAATACGCTGTCGCATGGAAGAAGAAGAAAAGAACATTTATAAAGCAAAAGCTGATGAGTATAAAGCACAGGTGAACTAGTTTGTTGTGATTATTTTTAAGCTGTTACAACCTCCTCTACATATGGTGAAATCCCCTTGGATTTGCCAAGAAGAGTAATATTAGCTAGTGATGATTTATGATAAATTTGTTCTCCATTTATTTAGATGTACATAAATGCTTTTATGTATTGTGTTGGCCGTAACTCAAAAACAAATAAATATTATTGCTACAACAATTATTTGTTTTTCGTAAGTTTAAAAAAATAGGTATTTAAATGGTTTTTCTTTTTATTTTATTTTCTGTGATACTGTTAAAATTTAAATTGAAAGTTTTCTTTCTTTACTCTCAAGAAATATAATTAATTGGGAGGTAGGAGGGTGATTTTGTTTAAGGCAGTTTTTCAAAGGGTTTGCTAATGTTCACAATGTTATGACAACACAAATTAATTGATAATAAAAAATATGATTGTTTATCGGGCTTGTTTATTTTTTTATATGCAGGTGGAGTTGCTACAGCAGCAAGTGGCTGATCTTGAAGCTCAGCTGGCCCAACAAAGTCAGTTGAAAGTGCAAGAACTCATTGAGTCTCTTGCATCTGGTGATGCTGGTAAACAAGGACTTAGTCAGCAGTTGGCAAAAATTTTAGAACAGTGCCATTTGCATCCCTCGCAGAGCTCAGTAACAATTATGCACCAGGGTGACTCATCTGAGCTCCATCAACAACAGCAGGTCATTGTGAAAGCTGAACCTGACCACTCTTTAGATGATGCAGCCGACCATTCCCTAGCTGATCATTTGGAAGATACGGCTGCAGATGCTCATGAAAATACATCCGTTACCCACCTCAGTGAGATTCCTGAAGGTTTCCAAATTTTTTGTACCACTGTTGATGGCCATGTTGTGGTGACAAGAACCTCTGGTTCTGTCTCAGCTGCAGGAAGAAGGACAGTTGTGAATGATAGCCGAAATGCTACTGTAGTTTCAGCATCAACACTCTCAGATGCTGGCCAGGCAATGTTTTCTCACATTCTCGGAGCTAAAAGTACAGATAAACCTGCCACTTTGTCCATCGCTGACCCCTCTGTGAATGGAACTAGTTTGCTCACCGTTAGCGATTTATCTCAAGATGACCAAGGCGACCTGGGCATTATATCCACCAGTCATGGCTGTCAGATGGAAGTGGTCACTTCGGATGTAACTATAATTTCTAATACCAATGAAGAAAGTGATGGACAGGGTACCTTCGTAATGGATATGGAAAATGGAGAGAGAATATTTGTTCAGGCTTCTGAAAATTTACAAGTGGAGCAATCTATAGAAGAACATTTTGAAGCTAAGGAGCCAGAAGTAAAAAGGGCACGGATTTCATGATACGGTCTAATGTTGTAGGCTTACCTTAAAACATAACTAATTGATCACAGTCAATAGAAATCTATTATTTTCTGCAGAGAGAATTTCTTGAGTAATGAAAGTATTTATTTCATCTGCCTGACTTCAACCAGTGTGGCATTTATTTGTCAGATTTGTTCAATAATTCTTTATTCAAGCCAGAAAAAAAAAAACAGCACGCAAGTAATATTGTCATGTGTACATTTTTTTTAAATTTTGTAATTGAATATTTTATACAATCCATTACGTGTTACTGAATGAAAGTTCTTTTTTTTTTTTTTTTTTTTTAAATAAATAAAAAAAAAAAAAAAAAAAAAGTTATTAACTTGTTAAGGTTTTTGATCACATAAATCAGAAAAGGGAATTTAGCAAGATTGTATAGGTCATGTTCATTTAAGCACATTCTTTATATAGAAAACAAAATAATCTATTAATAGAATAATGGGGTAGGTGTTTTTTTTTTTTAATTGGTGAATTTAACAAATGTGTCCTTATTGTATCCCACATTATATTTTTATAAGAAGCGAATAGAACTAACGGTAGGTAGAACCAAAAAAAAAAAAAGATTGTACAGCTCTTTACAATTTAAGAAAGCATGTTTGTGTTCTTGAGCTTTTTTTTTTGGTTTTGTAAATGAATATTTGAGGGAAAAAAATCAAGTTACTGTTCACCATAGTAGTAAGTTAAGTAAAGTTCCCTTAACCCTAACGGGCCATCGGGGCAGATGAAGTGTAGAATTCATCTGTTTCTATAACCTCGGCATATGAAGGGATTGTGTGGTTAGCACAACGCCCAGCCACCTTTACTTCCCCAACTTAAAGTCAAGTACCCATTTAAAGCTGGGTGGACTTGTGGGACGACTTTGAAACACATTTTCACCTGGAAAAATTCCACATGGTCCTCACCGAGGATCGAACCCAGGACTGTCAGGTCGACAGTCTAGTATCTACACCACTTGGCCACCCGTCCCACTGTTCACCATAGATATTTAAAATTAGGTTGTTTTTCTTTCTTTTTATTTTTTACTGGTGCTTGAACTTTTATAGAGAATAGAACTCTTTTTTTTTTTAGTGTACACTGACTTGTTAACTATGACTGAAAAATTGCACCAGATAATTTTGTAGTATTTTGCTAGATTGTCAACAATGAGCTACATTTTCTTGATGCTAAAAACCCAAACTTGTCATGTATATTTTTGCCAGTTAGGAAATCAAAGTTGTCCTCATTTTTTTTTAAGTTTAAAATATAGTCAATGAATTTTTTTTAAAAAGAATTTAATAAGATTTTTTAATTCAAATGATATTCTAGGCAAATCATTATCTTAAAGAAAAAAGTATAATTCTATTTAAGGAGATTTGTGTTAAGTAAAGTCATTAAGTGAAGTAGGTGTTATAAATTGGTAAAGTACAACTAACCTGTCTTGACTGTATCCCAACTACCACCTCTGTCTGCAGTATATGACAGGAAATCACTTTTGGGGCAGTTTTGGTGGTGCCCTTTCCATACATCTTCAAATTAGCTGAGATGGCAATAGCCACGGAGGCACCACAGAAGATGGAGGTGACAGTAGTTGCCAGGACTCTAACCTGTAACCTACACCACTTCTGATCAGGCTCACAATCCAAGTGCCATGAAATTATTCTGTGTGTGCATTAAAAACTTAGGTTTAATGGTGTCCGTGAAGGAAAACAGCCAATAGATCGGGAAGAGGTGGGAAAAGCCTAGCTAGAGCTTTAAATTGGTTGTACAGCTAAACGAGGGAGATTGTACAATTCAGCAAGTTTTCACTTGCACCCTTTTTTTCACCATCTGTGAACTTTAACCTGACAGCCACATTTGCACTTTTTCCTTCTGGACCAAATATTGACTTGTTGTGTTTTTCTCTTCCATCATAGATATTTTTCTGAAATAAGTTAATATTACATGTATTTAGAGTATTTGCCTCACCATTTATGTGCCAATTAAGGATTTTATTTTTGTTCTCTTTATGTAGGATATTAAAGTTAACACAAAATTTTTATTCTCCTTGGTACCAATCTGTTTTCCTTAGATGCTTCCCCCATTTCAATTACCCCTTAGATGCTTGCCCTATTTCAACATTTTTCTAAGCTAACTTAAATGAAATTTTTTTTTCTCTGTGTAACATCAGAATTTTTCAGCTGTGCTCAATCCATTTTCATGAACCCTGATATTACCCATGACTGCTGTAATTGTTAAATGGATCATTGATTTCCCTGTGTAACAGCACACATCATTTGTAAATGTTGAAAGATGTTTGAATGTTCCAAATTCAAAACATTTTTTTTTATATTGTTGTGCATTGTACTACATATTTTTTTCTTCATGTACAGACTTCATTGATGTTTATTATTATTTTTCTCATAAATAATTTTTATAAGTGATAATTTATGAAATTAATTATTTGTTATGTTATATTTAATTAAAATTACTTATAACACTGTTATTTGTTAAGTTTTGTTTTTATTGAATTAGTGTATTTTCATTCAATCATAGCATTGCTAATGAATACTCTCTCATTGATTGCTGTATGCAGTATCTCAGTTTAAATTTTAAAAGTTCTAGTAAAAGTACTTAAATACATTTTCTGGAAAACTTGTCAAATGTAAAAATCTTGTTTGATGCAAATGGAGCATCTTGAATTTCCCAATTCCTGAACATCTGAGTGTGACTTGATGGACAGATTTTTATTTATCTTTGGCTTTCTAGTCATTCTAGTCGTATGAGGACTGACCAGGGCTGTTTACTTGGATAATTCAAATTCAGATCTGGGCATTTCTTTGAGCCATAAGAAACTGCTATCTCTTTAATGGATCTGGATATTTTTTTTTCTTTCATTGAGATATAATTTTAATAAAAATGTATTATCTTCTATTTGTTTTTTTATGTGTTTAGATATTTTTTTTTTCCAACTTTGGATAATTATTCAGGAAAAGGTTTTGGCAGCCTATGTTGTTGTTATCTGCTTCAAACCTAAAGCGCTCATTCTGATTCCCTGCTGCCACTAGACTTATTACAGTCACATGCTACATTTAGGAATTTTATTAATGCAGTAGTTATTAAAAAAAAATGATTATTATGAAGATAGCCCTAAGCCAGCTTTAGAATATGGGAACCATGTGCAGGAAATGTTAATGACCACAGCAACTGTTTGATCATTTTTTGACAATGTCAAACACATAAAAAGCAAAGAAGAAATATTCCTCTAAAAATGATTGCGTGTAGACAGTTATTTGAATGTGGTAATATATTTTTAAAGTGCAATATTGTGGAAACTAAGATAGTAATCAAAGTTTTTTTTTTTTATTTCTGGTACCACCTACAGCGGTCGCCATGGAGATGACATTAGCTGCAAGTCTTCTCTTATATGGTTCAGTGATTTAAAAAAAGCTATTTCCGGGTCATATCTTGTTGACATCTCATAGACATCTGCTTTGTAAGACGGTAATTCCGATTTCAGCAGAGTGGTGAAATGCTTTAATATAATGTAAGCACTTTAAATATAACCAAAACATAACTGGCAATCATAAACAGACAAACATAATAAGTTACTTAGGAATTTTCTGTCTGTGTTTTTACTCTGAAGTCCTAGATTCGTTGTAGTACTAATTGTCTAATACTATAAGTTAGTATAAGACTATACTAAAGTCTAATTACTAATAGTGCCTTATTTTAGTGGCTATGCCTATATCAATATCATAAATCAAACTTATATTTAAAGTAAAGCCTGAACCATTGTACACTGGTAGACTTTTAACTTGAACTGTCTTATTTGTCATAAGTAATAGTCATTGGAGACACAATCAGTGTGTCTGTTTCAAATGAATATAAAACATCCCTGATTTCCACACTTTCTTATTGAATTCATTTTAGATGTGGGCTTTAGTGTATATATAGATCTATATTATAATATTTATATTATTTTAGGCCTAAGTTAAATTTTATCACAATCACAGACTGACACAGTGAAGTTTAATTTTATCACAGACTGACACAGTCACGCAGTGACAGAGCAGTGCTGTGTATGTACATAGGCTGTGAAAATTAAAATTCTTTAACTTTCTATTTATAATTTTTTTGCATTTTTTTAGACTTCTTTATAGTAGCTAAAAAAACAACAACTAAAAATACAGTGACTAATAGTAGTAACATGGTTAGTATTAAATGAATGACCACAACACTATAATTACTTTTTAAATTAATAATGCAGCACAGCATTGATAAATAAACAAAGATGTCTGGAAAAATAACACAACCAACAGGACAGAAGCGCTTGACTAATGTGGCAATTGTTCGGCTGAAAAAAGGTGGAAAGCGTTTTGAAATTGCTTGTTACCCAAATAAAGTGTCACAGTGGAGAAGCAAAATGTATGATTTCACACATTTTTTTGTATTTTCTTAAAATTTAAAATAATTTTGAAGACACTTCAAAGCTTTAATTTGAAAATTTACATATATTAAATAGTAAATTATTATAAGTAGTACTTGAATTTTGTTTAAAAAAAATGTAACATAATATTTATGATAAAAAACATTAACATCTTCAGTGAAACAGATATAGATGAAGTTCTTCAAACACAAAAAGTTTTCACCAATGTATCAAAAGGTGAATTTGCAAAATTAGCTGAACTCAAAAAGATATTTGACACAGATGATGAAGCTGAGATATGCAAATTGGTGTGTAGAGCTGACATAATATAAAATTATATCATTATCTACTTGTAAGCAGAAAAATAAATTACATTTGGTTTAAAAAGCATGTGTCTTGTGTAATAATTGATACATTTATTTTTCATTAGATACTTAGTAAAGGAGAGCTTCAGGTTTCTGAAAAGGAGAGAGCTGCTCATTTGGATGAAATGTTTCGTGATATTGCCACTATTGTCGCAGATAAGTGCGTCCATCCTGAAACCAAGAGGCCCTATCCAGTGACTATGATTGAAAAATCAATGAAAGCCATGCATTTTTCTGTAAAACCTTCAAAAAACACTAAGCAACAGGTATCTAATATAAAACTTTTCCTATTATATTTGTTGTCTGCTTGTGGGGAAGGGGAACTATCCCTATGCTATGCTATCATCATTTTCATTAATTGTTCACATAATTGAAAATAATATAATACTAAAATATACCAGATGCTCAGATATAAATTGTCATGAGTTTACCTTAAGAAACACATGCTAAGCTATTGACTATAATTTATTTTTATTTTATAAATGTAGGCTTTAGAGGTAATCAAACAGTTAAAAGAGACAGGAATGCTTGAAATACAAAGAGCTCACATGAAGTTGAGAGTTGTGGTCCCTGGTAAGAATAAAATTTTTGTACTCTAATGCTGTCGTGTTTTTGTCTCTCTCTTTACTTGCCATAAACATTAGATTATTATAATTGTGTTCTAGCATTTCAAAATAAGTCTTTTTCTAATAGTAACAAACATTTCAATATTAGCACTAATTTTTGTCTACTCATTAAAGAGTTTTTGTTGTTGCTTGATTTGAAATTGTAATGCAAAGTGGAAGCTTAAGTTTAAATTATTTTTTTCAGGCAAGTCTGGCAAGAAAATTAGAGAGCATCTTCGTAAAATTGCTCTGGAGATAGAAGAAGACAGATATGATGATGATTTAGAGATGGTAAATTTATTTCGGTTTTATTCCTGTTTGCATTTTTTGTTTGAGACTGTGCTAATTGTTGTCTATTAACTGATTCCCTACCCTGAGCAAACTACATTTTCTTCTTGTATTAAATATTTTAAAGCAAATTTCTGGTTTTTATATTAACGATCTGGGTCAATATTTTTTGACTTGAAAAATAGCATTTTGCTATGGTTGATTAAATTTAATTTGAGAGCTTTTGTGTCGAACTTTATATGTATTTTTTTTCTTATGGGAAAACGCTGTTGGGTCAACCCCAACCTAACCACAAATAGATTAAAGTTGTTTGGTCATAACTTAAAAGCTTTTTATTCTATTGCTTTGAAATTCAAACATGTTGTTTAGAATTAGACTCTATGTGCCATTTAGGTTTATCATTACTTTTCTTCCTGTTTCCAAAGACAATTCTTTCTGTTAAACCTAAAGAAAAGTTTTATACTGTAAATTATTCTCAAAATTTAATTCTGTTTAAGATGATATAAGAAAACCTATGTTTATTAAAGTACATGTATATAGTCATGACACTAGGTTTAATTGATGGGGGGGGGGTGCGTTGGGAGGGAAAAAATTTATGGATTTATTTTTCATGCTTAATTTAGCAGTATTATGTTTAGCATATGAAACAGGAAAATGGCTCAAATCATATCTTGATGAACTAGAATCATTTTTTTTTTGGTTTGTCTACTTCTTTTAGAATTAATTAAAACTTATATTTTTCAAACTCTTAAGGTCATTCTTGTGGACCCTGGTTGCTACAGAGAAATTTCAGACTTGGTAACAACAGAAACAAAGGGCAAAGGTCAAGTCGAAATGTTGAGCTTAAAAGAAGTAGAGGAAGGAGAAGAGAAATTGTAGCAAAACAACTCAGAGACATTTATTTTTTACAGGCTGCCATAGTTTTGTTCAAAGCTTATTCAGCAAGGTTTCATTGCATGGATTTTTGTTTATTATAAAAAAAAAGTTAAAGTTAGCCAGAGATTGGCTCATTTTCATTATGTTATTAATCCAGTGTTTAAATTAATTTTTTTTTTTACTATTTAACGTGGCATAAAAATGCATAAGCTCAGTCAAAAAAAAGTCATTTTTTAAATTTTCCTAGACTTAACAGTTTATGTATTTTTTTAAATAGATTTATTTGCTTACAGTGTGGTAGGCTTTTTTTGTGGCTACATTTCCATTTCAAATTTGTTAGTTAATATAAAAATGTGTGCGTACCCTATAAAAAAAGATTTTTGAACTATAAAAACATATATAAAGCTCATGAACTATATATGTCATAAAAACTGCTCCCTATTAATTCTGTTAGAATTAAGTAAAAGACACTAAGAACTGAATCCTGGAGTAATAATTCATCACTCATAATTGTAACAACCATTTGATGTACATTGAGAAAATACATATACTCATGTATATATATACTATTTCTTCAAGAATTAGCATTAGACTGAAAATGCATAAATAATATGCTTCCAAAATATAAAAAAGATGAACATAATAGATGTCTATATTTATACTTGCATACATGTTTTGCTTATGAGATAAACATAACAAAAGCAGTCGTCACTGATACTCTAGTTTCAGGGCCACGGCCTGGAGCCCCTAGACCAACTATAATAATGGGGGCTCCACCGGGCTCTTCTAACCAGTTTCACAGCAAAATACAAACATTTTGAAAGGGCCTCCCCCCACCCGAGACAGCGTAGGGCCTCTGATGATTATATGGGTTGCCTCTCCCTTGCAGGTTTTTTATTTCATTACTAATTGCTAAATGAAACCCTCTCTGTTAGGGAACTAATACTGTATTTTCTCAGGGAAAAATATAGCAGTCAAGTGCAGAGAATATTCTTGCCCAACCATTTCTATTAAAGAATTCTTTTAATGAAGAATACATTTGTTTATTTTTCATGAGATTTTTCTATTTTAACCTCAATTAATGGATGATTTCTCAGTGACAATGATTTTCTTTGTGCATTTGTTTTATTTACCAATTATTGTCAATATTGAAAATGCATGTATTGTAATGCAGATATTGTAAACAGATAAAGGTTTAAATAACTGACTTTTTGTTGTTGATTTGTACATTAATTTAACATTTCTTTAGCTTTACTATCTTCAAAAGACATAAAATTTAAAAAAAGAGCAAAAACATTTTGTTTAAATGATATTTTTATTTTATTATGAAATAATTCTTATAATACCAAAAGTACATAAAATTATCAAACTAGCGAAAAAAAGACAAACATTTGTACAGTCTAATCAAATTATCACAAACATATTGCACCATATATATACACTAAAAAAACTGATTAGAATTTTCAGACCAGTAGCAGACAGTCACTGGCATTGTTAAATAGGTACTTTGAGGCAGTTTACTAATGAGAAAGATCAGTGGATAATAAAACAAAACATCATTTATATTGCTTATAAGTTATTTGTTAACAGAACACAGGCATAAAATGGCTTCAAAAAATGTCTTGTAAAAAAATCTTAAATAAAAATCTAAAATGAAATAAAAAGTGTATCTGTGTAAAAATACTAAAGCTTAAAAATCTGTTTGAAGAAAATAGTGGAACAAAAGTTGATAAGTTGTGCATCCATTTTATTTAAATACTGTGTTCCGTTATAACAAAAAAAAAAAGGTAATGAAATTATTATAACCCATAGCTCAGCAATAGATAAAAATGGCTTTCGTCAAAATGACTGAAAATAACAATTCTTTTATGTTCTAACAATTATAAACAAGAATTATCACAAATCTCTTAACACCCCATGACCTCCAACTGAGGTCTTTGACCAAACATCGAAGCCTAAAATGTTCAGTTCTTGTTTCAATAATTCTAGAAGACTGTCAGATGCGTCTGAAATGAGAGAGTAATAAATAGAAGCATTGTAATTATCAAGTTTTAAAAATACATATGATATGAATTGAAAAAGAATAATGTTGACTTGTCTTTCAAGTGACCTCACTACTGGTATTAAAAAAAAAACAAATTGTCCTACAAGAGTATGGTCTTAAGAGCTTAAAAAAAAACAAAAAACCTTAGAAAAAACTGTCTCATTATTTTTAGTGTTTAAGACTTAAAAACATATATACATATGTATATATATATATACAGTGGATTCCGCTTAATTGGGACACATCTGGACCGAGGCTTTTTGTCCCAATTAAGCGGCTGTCCCAATTAAACATACAAATTTACTATTGGCTTCTTGGTTTGGTTCCTTTGAGATTTGTCCCAAATAAGCGGCTGTCCCAATTAAGCGGTGTCCCAATTAAGCGGAATCCACTGTATATATGTTAATAAAATATTGAAAAATTTCACAATTATGAAGTCTGAAAAAAACAAAGATACATGTAGCATTATGGATATGCTGTATTTTGTAGATCTGTTTTATAACATCAGCACAACCAAGGATACAAGATTCCCCCCCACATGGAAGATGTCAGAGACTAGCATCAATGGGTTTCACGCCTGCACCATCCCACTGAGCTGGCTGTCCGCCTCACCGACACTGGGAGTGTGATGTACCCAGAATCAATAAACTGGTCAATACTTGCCTGGTGGAATCAGAACATAAGCGCATCCTCCACCACCGGCCCCAGTGAGTTTGGAATGAAGGCAGTGTTTCTTTGTTACTGCTACAATCTGATCTAAAGACAGATGACCTACTCCCATGGCATTCAAAAGGTTATGGTTCAAATCAACAAGGTCCTAATAAAAAAAAAAGGGAGATCATTCATGAATGCAGGCTTGTAAATTATATAAAGCTTATTCACCGTAAAAAAAAAATGGGCAGGCATATAAAAATAATAAATCAATTTAAGTGAAAAGAAAAAAATTACCCCTAAAGTTTTGTATCCCTCCGCTGTAATATTTTGATCACAACCTTGAAATATATCCTCTGCTCTTTTAGTGATGGCTTCTACAGAATTTAGAATGGGTTCCATCACATCTTGATACTGTTGATATTTACAAAAATAAATTGAAAGGTAGTTTGAAAAAATCACATGTGATTGACAGGTATATGTAAACAAAATTTCATGAACGGAATAATTTCTACATATTTTTAATTGGTGCCTATTTAGTCCGATACTATTAGCTTATAATATTGTTTATATGTTAAAAAAGTAAAAAGCTTACTAAATGTCCTGAATGCTTAAAAAAATAAATAAAGCATTAACGTAAATAAGTTTTCACACTTCTTTTAAACAATTTCACATATTTGTCCTGGTCTCAAATACAAAAATAAAGATGTATTGTTTTGGCTTAAAGTTAGTGTTGAGTTTATATCTGTCATGGATATTTTTTTAAAATCTTCCTATCAAAATAAAAATAAAGCGTTATTAAAAGTTAAAAAAAAAAAAGTTTGGACACCATACAATTACATGTACTTGTTTCAGCGGGCGAGTGAATCCGCTTTAAAGATTTATATTCTCATTGACTTTACCAGGTTATATTTCTGTCTGACACCAGCTACTAATGTCATAGTACTTCTGGGCACTTTGGTGTTTACCAGCATGACAGACAACTGAGGCATCCTGAAATGCAGTCAATGGATACATTGACATTAATGCTTATAATGAATGAGAAAGATAATCAAAGGTAATAATGTTGATACATGTACCGCTTAAATTGGACTCACTTTTCTAGATGAGTAAGCTGCCCATTTTGCATCTTCAGTGCACCTCCTAATTAGATGGACAAGATGAGTAATTTGATAATTTGTATGTAATGCACTAGCAAGTTAACAATTTATCAAACTAGTCCACTAAGATAAAAAAAAAAAATCTTAAGCCCTTAATATTCTGCTGAGTGTGGTAGAGCACAAAACGGTTGACCCGAAGGTCAGTGGTTCAACACCAGTAAGGTTTTATCCTGAGCATATCCAGATTTGAAATTCAGAAGGCATGAATGCAATAGGTATCTGACACTTAGTGGGAAATTCAAAAACAGCTGTTTCATTAGACATACAGACCTCTCGTATGCCAAAATACCTCTACAATATCATTCCCAATGGCCTTCAGCTAAGGAATCTATTTTTGTATAAACTTGTGTTAATATTTACTATCTAGAAATACTATGACAACAGAAGGTCAAAGGAAGCTAATTCATTTAACCCAGGATATCTGGAATAGTCAGTTGATTCTGCATCATAAGTTTACACTCACACTAATCTAGAAGTCCTATGACATTATAGTAGCTGGTGAGAGATAGAAATATAACTTGGTAAAGTTATTAGAACATTTAATTCTCAGTAAACATACCAAAAGTGCTAATTGAATTATCTATGCCAGATGGTCTCCCATGAATGATCTTCTCACAAAAGAAACCCCATTTGTTTATCAAAAGTTTTTCACTTTGACTCCATGATGTGTTGCCATCTTCTGTCTTGATGCTGTCAATATAACCTGCCATCTAGAAGATAAATATCATTTTCAAACACAAGAAAAGCAATAAAAAATAATTGTGGCAGATACTGAATAAAATGGCTAACTCATTGGTTCAGTAAATACATTTAAAAAAAATGTAAAAAATTGGAATATTACTATTTATCCACATTCTTAGAATGTAGTTCTTTGTAGTTTAAATGAGACTTGTATAATCAGTGCATTATAATTTTGAAAAATCAGTTTGGACAATCCTCATTATATTTTTTGTAAATACGTATTCACTCTACAAAATAAAAAATGTAATAGAATATAAAACAAATGTTCAATAACTAAGAATCAATTTTTCTATCATCAGATTAAAAAGGCTGGAAACATGCCACTTCTTGCCTGTAACAGAGCAGCAGACAGGGATACAGAGAAAGCTGCGGATGAACCGAGGCCGGCTCCAACTGGCAGTTCAGATTTAAAATGTGCAGTCAATGCTGGCAACTGACTTAAATAATAAAATTAAAAAAAAAATAAATCAGTTAATGGAAAAAAAAATATGACATAACCTGTATGAAACAATATCTATCTATCTAATAGTTACACACAGTTTAAAACTACTCAATAAACTTTATAAACAAAAATGATTAGCTGCCCAAAGTGAAAATGCTTTTGAAATTTTTTTTAGGATGGCCAAAAAATTTTTTTTGTGGTTTTAAAAAAAGAAGTGAAACTCCAACAGAGTAAATCAAATTACCTCTTATTTTTCAAAATGCAGAAGTAAGCATAAAGAAATGAAATGATGGCTAGATTTTTAGTTTCATTATTTTCTGGATCAATGCCAGCAAAATTTTTTATTTTTAAGATATCATCATCAGAAATGGATGGCTCTTGCAGCGTTCCTACAATAAAAGCAAAAAAATATTTTATTTGCTTGTGATACATAGAATTAGAAAAAAAAAACATCAGGGGAAAATAATCCAATTGCAAACAGCAAATGAAACAGGCTATGTACAAACCTGGACAAGAAATGTTTTCCAGTTGTTTTTCCAGTGAGCCAATAGGGAACTGAACGCTGATGCTGACATCTGGTAATTTAAGTTTAAGAATCTGGTCAGATGACTGTTTCAAATGAAGATGTGATCGAAGATTCAATGACGCAGCTATTGCTGCCTGGTGAAATATTTAATTAAATTGTCATTAATTGGTTTTTCATCTATAAGAGATTAAATGAATAATGATTAAATAACATGCTTATTACTAATTAATTCCTTACTACTACAGACCAAAAATACTCTGTAAACATACTAATACTGGTAATGGTACAAATTACAATTTAGAGGCAGAAACTATTTTGATAAATATTATTGATACTTTACCTCTATTATAATAATAATAATAAAAACATGTAACTTATAAGGATCACTATTGTTGGCAAATAAAAGGTTATTTAACATATGATTACCATCATATGTAACTTGTTTTTAAATACAACAGTAATAACACTAAAGAAATACCAGTAAAGAAATATTATAATTAATAAATATATTTTATAATATTTGTCAATGTAATAATTAATCAACAATATTATTTGAATATTACATTTTAATTGTGCAATCTAATTTCTTTAACAATAATATCGAAATATGTTTTGGTTTACAATGCGCTTTTATTCTTTTTGCAAAGAGATTAGGGTCAACTCACTTGTAGCTGGCTATGACCCAATAAGGCCAATACTTACAACTTACTACGCTTTGTTTGTATGATTAATTTAATAACATAAACTAACCTGGTTACTATGGTATTATAAAAAAACGAATTCATTTATAAAAAAGGTGTCTTAGTATTCAATAACTGCATGCTATTTTAAGGTAAATCAATAATAAGTAGTTAAAAGTTTGATATCTGCGATAACGAAGTCAAACTCAAAGTAAACAAAGTCAAAGTCTAAAAATCGCGTTTCGCATCGGTTAGTACACTAGTAAATAACCTTTCCGTAAACAACGGCATGTTCACCGTGTAAGATAAGCTTTCCAGGAGCTGAGACATGAATCTCTGTTAAAGTAGACGAGGTCATGGTTGATTTTTTTTTCTTTGTAAATTTTCAGTGGTTGAACATTGCTTGACTGCGTGGAACGAAAACGACGAATCGAAGAAGAGAAGCGAGATCACGCCATATGATCGCAGTGGTAGAAATAATGAAATATTACTCGAAAGAGTTACAGTCCCTTAGTTTTTGTTGACAATTTACGCCGGCAGTGCACTGCAAGGTTGTCGTCATATCTGTCTCTTGAAAATAAATCATTCAATCAAAGGCCTTAACTGGAAAAGGACATCCAGACTCTAAAGAATGAACGGTGTACGCGCTGCAACTCAGTTTATGTGCATACTTGTAAAACAACGGCCTCAAATAACACGGTAATTAAATGTTACAACTAAAATTTTAAAAAATGAATGTTAGCAAATCAAATAAATGCATTTACTTATGAACTTAACGAACCCTGTCACTCTACTATTAATATTATTTCTACGACCAAATTTATTTTTTCATTTATTGTTCAAAGTTACGTTTACACAGTTTAGATGTAACAGAGATGTTCCAAGTAGGCAAGTACTGACCATATTATACCAAGGGACAGGCTACGCTTACGTCAAGACGTAATTCGTATTTTTTTTTCCGGCTTACGTCAATAGATATTTCTCCACACCCCTACCCTAACCTTATCCCTAACCCTTTTTGTTTACGCAGTGGCAGCGGTAACATCAAGATGTAATTCGTATTTTTTTTTTCCGGCTTACGTCAATAGATATAATAATAGAAGGCGCTTGACGTAAGCGTAGCCACTTCGTTATACCAATATGGTTGGTATTAACTGTTATACTTTAGTTTATACCATGACATAGATAGCCTATGTCTATATGGCATTTTGCAAGTATCAGTGCTTGTTTTAAAAATTGCTAGTAAGACTATGAGTACAATATACCCAAGGCCAAGGTACTAGTACAAATACTCCAAAAGTGTACCTGAAGCCTTTGTTTGTTAGGCAAGTACATTTTTATAGTACATATTATTTCTTTATATTATTTTTTAAAATCGTACTGATTCTAAACTCCATCAATATCAAAAGCGTTGAACCAGCTTTGGAGATAGGTAACCATTCAACAAAAATTGATGTGTATATCCTTATTATTGATAAAATTCAATCTATGTACATTTCTTAACACTGTCTATTATTTAAGTTAAATGTGTATTGCATCTTAGCTAGATCTGCTTAATTTTAGAATAATTGCACACATAATACATTGACCTGTTGGCTAGATCCTGTGACTCCCACAAGACCACTGCAAAGCAATAAAGACAATAGGAATCTGTGAAATTCAGACTTTATTTTTCTATTTCAACTGAAAATCTCAGTGCAAAAGATTAGGAAGTCACGCTAGAGGAGATCTGTTGATACTGCTGTATGTTGTTGATGTGCTCATGCTTAAAGAGTGCCAACCAATGCCATTATTTCTTGTCATAGTCTTCACCTGTTGACAGAGGTTGTTTTCATTGGCAGTGGATACTTTCTTTGGGGAATACTTGGATATTTATTTGAAGTTACTCTTATTCCATCAGTCTTTGTCAAATACTTCTGTGAATGGCATCTTCCAATTTGTCAAATACTTCTGTGAATGGCATCTTCCAATTTTGTTGACGGGACCTTTCACTGTATACTGAAATCATTGGGCTGGCTGATCTAGAGCTCACATATATGTGGAATAAACATATTACCCAAACAACATGTAATAATCTTTAGAACAAACATGTGTTAAATTTTATTACAGCTACTTTTAAAAGCTATTTATTTATTTCTTATCATAATATTTAAAATTTATATTCTCCATGTCGTAAAAATGATAAATTTGTTCTTTTTTTTTTTTAGACTGATGGCCAGTCCAGTAAGACATTATAAGAAAATTTACACTAAAACTGGAGACAAAGGTAGATTTAAATTGAATGCATTCATTAATACATGTATTAGCTTACTCTGTTTGTGGCTGCAAAGAACCGTGCTAAACTTGAAGAATTCAACAGCAGTTCTACAACTTGAATAAATACATTTTTCCAATTAATGTACATTTTCCTCACACAGTAACCATAAAGATCATAAAAATGTTACTGACTATAATCTTTGGTTCACCAGATGGGTTCTGTTAATCTTAAATAGAAAAAATTATTTTTATTTTTATGTCCGATTAACGTTTAGAATGAAACCTATAAAAATATTTGTCACAAGTGTTTTAAAAATTAAAATTTTCAAATTGAATATATCTTTAGTCAATATTTAATAGTGCTGGCATTTTAAGCATCATATTTAATAAGCCAGAGATTTTTCATAAGATTAAAATTCTTCATCAGGAACTAGCATGACATTCACGGGTGTAAGGAAACCTAAAGATGATGCTGTATTTAATGCCCTTGGAACCACAGATGAACTTTCTTCTGCCATCGGGTAACTCTAGGATTAGGTTTTTTTTTTAAAATGTATTTTTGATGTTTTTTGTTTTTTTTATTATTAAAAACAGCTGGAAATGAAACTATACTCAGTCTCTTTTCATTCAAAGATGTATTTTGTTCAGATTTGTAATCTGTCTGTATGATAGTGTATAAACTGAGAACTTATAGGTGCATGGTATTGTTTCAATGTATTTTTTTACTCACTTAGGTTGGCTGCTGAGTATTGCAAGGAAGCTGGTCATAAACTTGACGACAAGTTAGAAATGGTAATCCATTCTTTTTTTTTTACGCTTAATCTATGTGTAGTGTAGAACTGAAAAATAATAATTTTTTCCCATTTTAAACGTTTTTACCGAAGTATTGTAGCACATCTTACATTATATTTGAAAAGAGTCCTCAAAAGCCAAAAAATTCTGTAACAATAATGATTTTTTTTTGCTGCTAACGAAAATATGCAAACAACCTAAAACCCGTCAATGCTTAATTAATCTATCTCTTAATACTTAAATCATATAAATTATGTGCAGTAATTAGCTTCCTTTGACCTTCTGTTGTAACCAACCATTACATTTTTAAAATTGCAGGTGCAGTGTATTTTACAGGATGTTGGGTCTAACATAGCAACCCCTTTCAGCTCAGCCAAAGAAACCCACTTAAGTAAGATTTTTTTTTTCTTCTCATAAAAACATTAAACCTAAATAAAGTTGCTAATTTCAGTGTTGACATTATGGAATGCACTTAATTGATTTCATTAGGCAAGTAGGTCCAAGAATTAATTACATTAAGAACTGGGCCCAAGTTCAGTGACACTTTGATTTGTACTTGAGTTGTCATTTTTAAACCATGAAGGTGTCCTTGTTGTCAAACCTGTGTTAACATTCAAATGTAGAATTTCATTTCCATAATATGTTGTTGTTTTTTTTTCAACTTTCTGAATAACATCATAATTTGTCATTATTTAGAGTTGATGAAATTATGACATTCTAAATATTTCAACACCAAACTGACTCTGACAGTCAGCTCAAGAGGCAAAAAAAAAAAAAAGCGATATGCAAGTTTCAGTGGCAGGGAGTAGAACCATTCTTAGGTCTTTGTGGGCTATACGCAGAATGAATTCAGGGTCCTCTTATAACCAGATTTAATGGGAAATTAGAATGAGCCAATTCTACAGTGGGGGCCCTGGCATCTGTCCAGTCAGTCTATCCATGAGTTGTGACAGATCCTTGAGTTTCATCCTCCATGTTTGTTGGAGCCACTTCTATAGTGGGGGCCCTGGCATCTGCCTAGTCAGTCTATCCATAAGAATGGGTTGACTCAATCCTTGAGTTTCATCCTTCATGTTTGTTGAAGCCTCTGGTATGGTGGGGATGTGGAAAGAGTGTTACAAACTGCCCTGTAGTGGTTATGGGCTCACCATATGATCTGTATACAAATTTTGTACTCTAACATAGGCTTTGTGATCAAACGGAATTCACTTGGGAGCTTTCAATTAATTTAGTTATGTTCTATTTTGCCCATGATCATGCATAAAATGTATCTAATATTTTTTAATCCTACATTCTTTTTTAAAATTATTGAAAAAGAAGTCATTTAAAAGCGTACAAACTAACCGCCTGCATAATTTCTTTGCGCCTTAACTAAGTGCATGCATTTTGTCATCTCATATTTTTACATGCTTTTACTGATTAACTCCACTTTCTCAATGCACTAGTATCTTCGAGTTCAAATACCCCTTTAGCTTAAAAAAAATTGAAATCCAAGAGATAAATTTTGAATTCAAGAACATTTTGCTGAAGATTGAATCCCCACCCTTTTTTTTTTTTATTCCTGACAGCTTACCATTTTTTTCCATAATGTCTTGTCCAAGCATCCTGTATGTGATTTTTTCTCTGCTAATTTCACAGCTTTGTCCCTGCTTTTTGTCTTTTATTTCAATGAATATATTTTAAATATAATAACAACCAATGTTCCCTCTAAGCCGAGCGCGTGAGCGATCGCTCACACGTATTCAGAGCGTCGCTCATACTACACGTACGATCGCTCACTCCGACGGACGACATCGCTTAAATCGCTCACAAATTTTGGCCTCAAACAAAATTGTCGCTCAGAGACAAAATGTCTTGCTCACTTCATATCACACCTTAGAGGGAACATTGATAACAACTTAGTGTTTGTGTGTAAAAAAAAAAATGGGTATAAGCTATATACAAAGCTTAAAATTATTTCATTTCCAAGCATACGGATTGTACATCTTTGGCTGATTCTATGACTTTATTCTTCTGGTCCCCTTATTTTATTGTTTGCATTGTGAGAATAAAATTTGTATCAAAGCAGTTGACTTGGTGAATGGAGTTTGGAAAATTACCTCCAATGATCTCTTTCTTCCTCTTCTAGCTTCCACACGTGCGAACATCATTGCACGTAAATATAGGTTATTTATATTTTGACTTTTTTTCTTTATTTCTCTAATCCAGCACATTTTCTGTTTAAAGTTATTTTAAAAATTTGTGGAACTCAGGATCATATATATCCAAATTATTTTTATTTTAGAATAGGAAAAAATTGTTCAGCTCCAATGGGGATTAAGTTTGAATTATGATTAGGTTTGGATTCTGTGTTGCCACTGTATTTTTTTTTTGTTTGCTGTATTTTTTTGCATGTTTGTTTTTTTTTTTAAATAATTTTTGTTTAGTTAATGACTGTAAAATTTCTAGGCCAAAGAATTTTTGTGCTGGAAATATACAACCAGGCCATAGTTCAAGGACAAAAAATGTTGTCAGTCATTTTGTAAGCTGCTTGAGGTCAAAAACTAACATCATAGACACTAGCATGATAGTAATCAACTAGTAGGCCTACTTTGTTATGATGTCACACACTATGTATAAAATGATTTCGTTTTGGCAAGTTTAGAACATAGTTTTAAAGATGTATTCATTGTTCATCACATAAAGATTAGCAATGTTCTTGATATTTCAGAGCAAGTCCAGTTTAATCATAAAGTAACACTTGAGATAGAGAAATGGATTGATGAGATCACTGCAGAGTTACCTCCTCTGAAAAATTTTATCCTACCAGTGAGTCATGTTTATTTTTAGAAATCACATTTTGAAGTTGCCTGTTAACAGTTTTATGAATCTCCAATATGATAAAAATGAAATTTCATTAGCATTGTAAATAAAAAAGCATATGAAAAAAGTTATTCATGTTTGCTTCAAGAGTACATTGTGAAATCTATCAACAATAGTCAGCAGAGAAAGCAAACAACATAATAAATTCCAATTCAGTGTTGAAATTTTGTAACATTTTGATAAGGAAATGAAAAGGGTCCCAGCAAACCTTTTTCACCTTAATGTAAATTTAACAACCCTTCATACATTTGAGTGATATTTTTTTGTACTTAAATCTGTCAACTTATTTTTTATTAGTTACTTATTGTTGAATTTAAACGTCTCTATAATGATAAATCAGACAGCATTCTTTAGATAAGATAATGTTTATTTATTCAAACCAAATTTTTTTTTGCAATATAGTGTTGGAAATAATGGATGTGATGCTTATTATTTTTTTTTCTTTAATCTATATCTAGTCTGGAGGAAAAGCAGCGTGCAGTCTTCATGTAGCCAGATCTATTTGTCGGCGTGCAGAAAGATGGTATATTTTTTTTTCTTATTTAGCTTTCATGTATTCATCTGTACTCAAGTAATATATAATACAAGCTGTTCCCTTTTGAGACATTCATAATTTCAATGAGCTCGGCCAGTTTGATAATAATGATTATAAATTCAGAGCTTAGATTTTAAGATGTCCAACTATTATGATAAGAAATTATAATATCTCATTACAGCATTACTCCGCTTATCAGGGATAAGGAGATTGATGAGGAAACTTTGAAATTTGTAAATAGGTAAGGAGAAGGTTTGGCATGTAAAAAAAATTAAAAAGGTTGACGAACAATTCTTGAAAATATTGATCTGGCATGTAATGGGGAAAATGTGAGCCACAATTATAAATGTCAGTGATTTTTTTAAACCTACATCACTTTTGCTACATTAAAAAAATTTATTTTTCCTTGTATACTCTTTGCTTTTTTTAAATGAGCACTCTTTCATCCTATTTCAACTCTGGACACTTGGTATAATGAAAGTGAGAGGTGGTGGTGGTGGATTGGGTGGTTTTAAGTCTCACATTGGATCAATGTTTTCTATCGCTGCTTTAAGAAACATTAATTATGCAGTCAAAGCATATATTATACATTCATTTTAAAAATTAGAGTGTAACACGTGTCAGTCATTTTGTGTGTGTCATTCCCTTTGTGATTTTCATTCCTGTTGGCTTATTGTAATTTGACTTGTTGTTTAATTGTATTTAGCATTTGTCCCATTTAAAGTCATTTTTTTTGGTTTTTTGTGTTATTTAACCACCAGGTTAAGTGATTTCCTGTTTGTAGCAGCAAGATACTGTGCAATAAAAGAAGGCAAGGAGGAGAAAATCTATTACAGATTGGCAGATCGGGATCCACAACTTGCTGACACCATGTCTACATTTGTAACCAAAAATTAAAAGTTCATCTACGTCAGTCATCTCATTTCTATAGGCTTTATGAATAAATTTTACGCGCTGGGTTTGTAAGTAGAAAAGTATTAGTGAGATTTTTTTCCAGTCAGACATTTTTTTAAAATCTTGCATGTTTAAATTCTCTTTTTTCTAATCCCGTATTTTTTTTTTTATCTAATTTTTTTTTACTTGAAATTTTTATACTTATTGACGTACTTTTATGAAATATCATTTGATATTACATTTTGTTTGCTTACATTTTTTAATAACAGTTTTTAAGTATCCAAGACAGCCTTCATGTTAATAAAAGGGAACTCATTTTGTTTCATTGCATAAAACTAACATAAACCAGTAGTCATTCTTTTAACAATATATGTTCACATACTTTTAAAGATTTTTATTGTGTAACATGTTAAATTCTTATTGGTGCTGTAATCCTCATTCACCAAGGATCTTTCAAAGTCTTCATTCAAGTGCCCTTCTCAATGGTTTTTTTTTTATTTTAAAGGAAAAATAAAAGGAATACTGTAATAATAAAGCATTGAAATAAAATTTAAATAAAAAAATGAACATTTGTGTAACTTCCCGCCTAATTACCCAGGTCAGGTAAATGACTGAGATCATTTTGAATTTATAGCTTCCAACTGTAGAAATTTAAGTATCTGTAAATGACAGAGCTGGCATTGGAAAATATTGTCAATATCAGTTCACATTGATATTAATTTTTCACTATTTTCAAATTTTGTACAAGATATGGTTACTTTAAATGTTTTTATTCTCATCACTGAATACTATAGGTAATTAAGTTTGAAATTTTTTTTAAATTTGAATGATAGATTATTATATTTCAATTAATTTGCAAAAAAAAAATGTAATAAAGCAGTACTATTAGTTGTTTTTAGATCATTGTTGGGATTTTTAATTACCAGTATTATATCAAACTAAAATTTAATAGGAAATTTAAGGTGGTGTCCACTGAGCAAGTGTTTAGACAGACCCATGCATTTTAAGACAGCTCTGCAATGAGCTACTTAATAATTGCTTTACTTCATTCATATTTTTCAGTTTCAAAGAATTATATAATTTTCTATACTATACCCTAAGCTTAAATTTATCTCGTAGCTTCATGTGTCCCTTGAAAAATGCCTTATTTTTTTTTTTCTGTAATTGCCTTACTGGCAACCCTGTCAAAACAGAATATTCAAATTTGATACTTAAATATTGCTTGTCTCTCATTTTTCTAGTACCTTTACAGGTAGCTCTTAATTTTGAACTTAATGACTGTTAATGATCTTGATTTGAAACAATTTAAGTTTTGATAAGCCGCCATTTTTTTTTCTACCTTAAATGTTTAGGTCTAATTAAATTGTAAATAATAGAGAGAAACTTTAATCAAAACAAAAATATTGTTGTTGTACAATCCATTAATGGTCAAATGAAACATGTGGCACATATTGCTGCAGCTTCAATTGAATAATATTTTTTTTTTCATTTTCACTTTTTTTTTTTTTTTAAATTAAATTTTGTTACGTTGACTTTTTACTCTATGAAACATTGTAATGTTGCTCTCATTGACATTATGGTAATAAAAATATACTTTTATAATTTGCTATTAGAACACAAAGAATCATTCATTGGACAACTTAAGTTTGTTTTGTTTTTTTTCTGAAAAATTTTAGTTTCTTTTTTCCCTTGCTATGCACTCCACATTTTACTTTTTTTTTAACTTTTTTTTTTAATATTTTAACTTTTTAATTATTAATTATTTTTATCATTTTATTTTCCATACCAATCATTCCACTTGTCAAATTTTGTTAACATCTCACCACAGCGTACAGTGTGTACAGTACAATCTGCTCGCTCTTGTGCTGTGGTTTAGATAATAAATAAATGACATTTTATTTTAGAAACTATACGTGAACACTGGCTGTTGGCTTACCTTCATAAAAAGAAAAATATTTTTTATCATAATGTATTTATTTACATCATTTACATTAAAATTAAATTACATGCAATATGGTTTTCTTTACTTTTGTTTTTGTTGTTCTTTAGCCGTTGTTCAAACTAAACTGTTTAATACTAAGCTGTTGCAGTTCATTTGATTAAATTATTAACCAACCATAATAAAGGTGAAACAAACAGTTTGAAATTTTATGAATTTTTAAATTTACCAGATGTTCCATGGTGTTGGTACCTCATTAAATGACAGATACTGCACTGATTCTCTTCAGTTATTCACCATGCAGGGTCATGGCCAGGTATTCTCAAGCTCCTTTCCCTTCAAAAAACTATTTCAAAAGCAACAGGGCCTCCAAGGCTTGAGGGCCTTGACAAGTGTTCAGATTGCCTTCACTTGAGCCTGCCCTGCCCAATTGATGAAATTGTATTCAAAATTCCCACATCACAACATTAAAAAAAAATAACAAAAAAGCAGCACCATAGATAAGAAAGCTGTAAGAAAAGAATGTAATAGTCCTGATGTCAATAGGATGTCATTGAATATTTCCAACATACTGGCAAAAAAATGCAATAAAATATCAATTCACTTGTGAATAACTGCAGAACAGAGTATTCATAAGCTCCCATGAAAAATATCCCATTGGTAATTCTTTGAGATGCCAGGGCATAACTACTGATACTATACAGCAACTGTTGGTCTGTGGACCACTTTATGTCTGAGAATTTTCTCTGGTCTGGTGAAAGTTGGCTGTTGTTTTCAAATATTATCATTGTTCAAATTAAAAAAATTTTTTTTTAATAAATTCTTGAATGCTTTCAAAATATGCATGAAGATATATTAAAACAAACAAGTGCTTAAGTAAAAAAAAATTTCAAAGATAAGTCCTTACTGATGCCTTTTTATTTCAAGATACACACACACACAAAAAATGCTCAGAACTGTAAAAGATCTGCAAAATAAAATTTAAAAAATTTATTAGCCTGCATAATTAAAATCTGAAAACCAAGAAAATGCTATAATTTGGCAAACAAATAACCTTAAGGGAGAACTTACATGTCCTCTGGATGTAAAAAGGCTGCCAACAGACAATCTCCACCGATGGGCTCCTAGTATCACACCATGTATGTATTGGCTGATTAAAGCCCATAAGGTTTCCAATTCAGCTGCATTTTAAAGATGATATAATTAGTTATTCAATTAAAAGGTTAAAAATTATATATTTAATGAGTTGAATATTGTTTACATTTCACAAATACGTAATGGCAGTTCATAACCTTTTTTTCCCCACCAAAAAGGCCCATGATGAATACCTGTAGTTGCGTTTCAGGCACATCCCTTGATCAAACCCACCCATTTGCAGTCATTTTTTCACTCATTGTAGTCTACCTAACAGTGGCCATTTAGGCATTTCTGGCTCATTTGTCATATAGTAATTAGATGCAATCCCTCCCTTGCAGTGGTCCTGCATGAAAATCCTTTTCAACACATATAATAGTAGACGAAACAGAGGTAAAAAAAAAAGTGATGATGCACCCAAAAAATAGTTTTGTGTAGTGAATCTGCTGGCTTTAAAGATCTTTTAATTATTATGCTTATATATTAATTTCCAAAATATAAAGACTATCTTTCATTGGCTGCAAACAAATTGTCCACAAGTAAATAAAGACAAACTCCCCTCCTCCAAATTGGCATCCCTTGCCACAACCCTGGAAATTTTAAGCCCCTCCCCTCCTCATCTATTGTTTATAGGTTTCCACCTCCGCCATTGTAATGCATACATATTAATATAGCCGTATTTTAAAAATATTTTCATAGTTGCTATTTGAAATATTTTTTTTCGTAGTTTAGAAATATTGTGTTTGAAGCATAGATAAGGTTTGAAGTAAAATTGTTTTTTTTATACACTAGCCTATATTTCTCACAATGGCTAATGGATCTTTTAATTCATAAGATCATTTTCCTACCTGGTGTCACCGTGGAAACGAAGTGAGATTGAAAATGGCAGAGGCTGGGGTGACGTAATAAAAGGTGAAGAACGGCAAAGGTAAGAATTTATTTTTGCAGCTTTCATTTGCATAACATAATGTCATTTGAATTACATTAAGTCAGTAAATCTTATATTTAGAACATGTTATGTACAAGAGAAATAGATTAATTTTATGTAATACATACATACCAAAAAGCATTTGCTCTCTTGTGGCTAATCCTGCCAAAGCGAACGATTGTTTGTAAGCCATTGTAAGCCGGTAAGGTGATTAAGCTGGTATTAACTGATAAGACCGTCTCATAAAATAAATAATCAAGATAAGAATTTAATGTTTGAATGTGCTAAAACTAAAGAATCGTTTATGAGAGTTCAGTTTTGGAATTGTTTTTTTTTTAGAGGATCTTTGTTTTAGTTCCCTACTATTCAGTCTATTGGCATCATAATTCATATTCATTTATTTTTTATAAAGCCATTAAAAGGTAAAGACAAAAGATTGACATACATTATATTTGATTTTTTACTATATAAATATAAGCTAATAAGCAAAGCATAAGATGTAGAAATCTAGAATGTAGACCATTCTATTTTCAAAATATACACTATAGTAAATTTAGGATAGGTTTTCTTATTATAATTTAAAACGTTATTCAGTTCACAGGACATAAACGTCTGCTTTTAACAGCACACAAAAATATTGGCATTATATTTACTATAGCTATGATCTAATAGTAGTATGATGCTAAAGTACATATATAATGATGTTTTTACTGGTTAATCCTAATGGACTGTCTTTAAAATTTAGCTATGGCTAGTCTTCATCCTGGGCTGCTATTTAACAATCCTGGATTTAACAGAAGGTCAACACCTCAAAACATTGATCTAAGTACTTATGGAAATGACACAGATCACAGTAGGTATGAAATTTAGTTAAAATTAAATGTGTAAGCTTATTTTTAAATTGTATTAAAGTGTATTGATTTTTTAAAGTGTAATAGAGGATGATGATTAAATGAATAATTCAGCTTACATTTTTAAAAATTTAATATTAGATTTTCCTGTGATGGTCAGTTATTGTTGAGACCTAGTCCAGTTTCTGGAATCTATGATGCTAGCAACAGTAGCAGTCGTCTGATTCTTCTAAATAACAAGCTTTTAAATGTAAGTACATGTTTTATGTTAGTGTGTATTTATCCAAAGTTCATTGCTGATATATTGATAGCAAATAAAAAATAAATGCCCAACATTGACTTTTTTATTTGGCCAGAACTAAACTTTACATGAATCAAGTCTCAGAGGAGGCCTGTTATATGCAAGGCCCAGAGCCACAGGTGTAACCATATTACATTGTTCCCATGGCAGGGCCCCCAGGCACTGTGCCCTGGGATAATTACCCCCCCCCCCAAAGGCCACCACTGCTAGTCTCACTGGGCCTGACATTCAGAAAATGAGATATAACTGTGACTTATGGTGCTTATACTTTGTTTGCTGTAAGTGTACAAAATTAGAATTACTTATGGTGTTTATACTTTGCATGCCGTAAGCATACAATGAGAAGTAATTGGGTACTCCTGAATCAAACTCAAAACTTTATGCATACAGTTTCACAATACTATTATATCTCCTCCTCCCGAAATCAGGATGATTGAGGCATCTTCTTTGTCTTCCGTTTTGTGACTATAAGGCTGTATGTAACATAAGTTGCCTTACTACCTCTACTGTATGTAGTCGGTAATTTGCCTAACTACCTCATGACCACATAGAGTCCAGGACAGAAAACTAGAATGAAGCAATGAACTCAAACACATTGATGGCCATTTATTGTTACACAATGAAATTATCTAAGAAAGAATAGTAATAAAAAAGAAATAATTTTAGTGATCAACAATAGAAAATGATTTTTTTTACTACGTATCCAGTGCTCGATTTAAGAAAAAACCAGTGCCGGGGATGAAAATTCTCAGTGCCTGTGATATTGCCAGCACCCTGGTGGTAAATCGGGCCCTGTATGTATCCATAAGAATAAAGTGACTACTAGTTCAAACTCATTTTATCCCATCATTATGGAACTAAGCTCAGACGTAATTGATAGTGAAAATGGTAAAAAAGTCAATTGATGCAATGATATTTAAGCCCATATCATATATTAGATAAGATAAAATAGTGGTTATCAAATGGGGTCACGACCCACTGGTGGGTCATGGATTAATTTTAGATGGATGTTAAAAAAAAAATTGATAAATTATATATATGTGTGTGTGCGTTCATAACAACAGTCACAAAAACAATTGAAGTTTAAATTGATTTTCCATGATGATTTTTTAATGAAACTTTAAAACTCTTTATCAGTCACAGAAAAAAAGAGAGAAAATATTTCTAAAGCCTATATAAATCAATATCGTCTTATCTTATTTTTTTAAAAATATGGATTGATTTAGAGATCAAGAGGGTCAAGATTAAGAGGTCAGACTGATTATAAAGGTGATATCAGGTTAGTAAATTAGTTTATAACACTCACTGAAATATAAATTTAACAGTATCAATGTTTCCTGCATAATTTTCTTATTAGCAACTATGCATAAGTTTAGAACAAGGGCAAGGAAACCTTGACATATTTCTCCAAAATATTTTATGGTGCAATTGTCCCACCCTACTTTTTAAAAACTTTGTTTACAATTTAATTTGTCTTTACGCCTCTTTGTGTCTAATTACCCACAACGTAACATATTTACGACATTTGTTGTAATTTACTCATACTGCATATACCTGATTTACATGTTAGCCCTTTAAATGATAAATAAATATATTTATAAATAAGAAATATGTGTAGTCATACCCGGCTCAACACTATTCTGTTTTTCTCCATTTCTCTTTAATGCTTTTTATTTTTTTTCAATCATCTGTAATTTGTCAGTAGTATTTTTATATATTTTATTTTATGAATTTATGTTTAAAAGGTTTTGGACATGGAAATATGATAGTATTCATTGAAATCCTGCGGCTATTGTGCTATTTAGCTTTTGTTCATATTCATTATCAAACTGCATTCATTGTCAGACTGCCAATGTCAGTGTGTAACAAATGCTAGAAAAATATTAATGATTCAAGTTTATTGAATGCTTTTTTTTTATAAGTTCATTGAGTGCTGGCTTGCTTTAAATTTAGTTTTGCTTATGCATCACTGATTTTTTTTCTCCTTTTTACTGTATCTTCTTAACTTTTAATTTAATTAAGATTCACCTTCCACTCTTCTGTATATTTTTGTCACTTCCATGTTTCACATTTTAAATAATTCAGATTGTTAATTAAATAACTGATTTTTTTACCTTTATGTAGTCATCCAGACCCTGAAAGACACTTGCCAGGTAATATATTCCCTTGTTTTTTTTTTATTATTTTTTATTCTATAGGACTAACTTATAGACAAAGTATCAACAAAACATTTCAATTAATAGGTGTTTTTGTTACTTTATTAAGAGGCGAAAAATTGTTAGATTATTTAATTTTACATTTCACATTAACTTTTACTAGCTAGAAGGAATATACTTTTTTTTTATTTAAATTTTAATTGAATAATTTTTTTTAGATAACCATCGGCTTAGAAATTATTATCATAAAAAATGTGCAGTGTCAGAAACAGAAAGATTTCTCCCACCTGTCTCTTCAAGTCATTCTTCATCTTCAGAAGCTGGGAAAAAGGACAAACAATCTTCAAAGAAAACTTACAGTAATTTTATATATTATGTTTATAGAATTTAAAGAATCTTTACTTCAATGACAGACATTGGAGTGTCTAGAAAAATTTAGAAAAGTTAATTCTGCCATTGTACATTTTTGTTTGTTACCTGGGATCAATACTTGGTTCAAAGATGAGGTATATTCTTTGAGCTATTTTTTTGCGACACATTCCTATATATCCAGAGATTGTCTCCCAGTGAAGTATTGGTAAAATAAGAAGTAAGGGAACGCATGGTGGGAGCAAAAAAAATTGGGAGTTGTCAGGACATGAAAAAGTACTGGAATGCATTCCGGTTCTGAAAAAAGGTAAGGGAACGTCGTTCCACCACGTTTCCCTCCCAATACACCACTGGTGTCTCCGTAGTACTTTTGGTTGTAAGCAGAATTTGCATGTCGTAACCAGACCTGTAGGCTGTAGGTTTTTGTTTTGTGCTAAACCTTTTTTTTTATATGGTCCAGGTAAAAACCATGACTCTTGCCATGTAGACCATGATCTGATCAAATTTTTTGAAAGCTTGAAGCGACCCCATAGGCTTTCATCAGGCAGACCCCTCAGATTGTCACCATCATTGTCTACATTAGTCAGCGATGCAACCCTGAGGCACAGTGAAAGACATTATTTAGCTAGCATTGCACAAATATATGGCATGGAGGCCATGAGGCAGCAGAAAATTCAACAGTACAATCAATTAATGTGGAAAGAAATATCTCGAGGTACAGTTGGCGGCTTTGGTAAAAACAGACCCCCCCCCACCACTCTTGTATTTCTGTTGAGTTGTTAAATGTACAATTGTCTAATAATTTCTGTTGAGTTGTTAAGTGTACAATTGTCTAATAATTTCTGTTGAGTTGTTAAATGTACAATTGTCTAATAATTTCTGTTGAGTTGTTAAGTGTACAATTGTCTAATAATTTCTGTTGAGTTGTTAAGTGTACAATTGTCTAATAATTTCTGTTGAGTTGTTAAATGTACAATTGTCTAATAATATCTGTTGAGTTGTTAAGTGTACAATTGTCTAATAATTTCTGTTGAGTTGTTAAGTGTACAATTGTCTAATAATTTCTGTTGAGTTGTTAAGTGTACAATTGTCTAATAATTTCTGTTGAGTTGTTAAGTGTACAATTGTCTAATAATTTCTGTTGAGTTGTTGAGTGTACAATTGTCTAATAATTTCTGTTGAGTTGTTAAGTGTACAATTGTCTAATAATTTCTGTTGAGTTGTTAAGTGTACAATTGTCTAATAATTTCTGTTGAGTTGTTAAGTGTACAATTGTCTAATAATTTCTGTTGAGTTGTTAAGTGTACAATTGTCTAATAATTTCTGCTGAGTTGTTAAGTGTACAATTGTCTAATAATTTCTGGTGATTTAAATTGTAGATTTGAAAGCAACAAATGTGCCAAAATAAGCCAATAATTGATAAAGCCTTTTCTTTTAAAAAAGGAGATTATACTTCAAAAGAAGTCAACAAGTATTTGCAGTATCTAAGCAGATCTCATAATACTTCTGTGGTCGCTAGACAAACTTCCGCTACTCAGAGACATCTTCATTCCTCATCAGGAGGGAGGAGAACTCAAATTAGAGAAAACCCAGAACAAGGCATTCAGACTTCAGATTCACCAAGAAGGTACATTATGAAATTGAAAATAAATTTTTTTTTTAAACAGAAAAAAAAACAACAAACGTATACTGGTCTTAACAAGTTAATTATTGAATTAATGTTCATAGGAAAGAATAAGAATTTAAATTTTGGTTGGTTTTTAAATGAATATTTCGATATAAATTCACACATAATATGCTTCTTTAATGTTTTTCACCTCTAAAAAATATCTCGTTAAATCAAATTATTTTGTTTTCTTTTCTAGGGAACCAGTAAAAAATAAAAGGAAGCTAAGAGTAAGACGTTCTGAAGGCCAGAAATCAGCATCTAGAACTGTGGACTGCAAGACATCAAAAGTACAGGACTCCAAAGTGAAAGAGAACAAATCATTTAATTGGAGAAAAACTAAAAGTAAAGCTAAAACTTCTGACTCCACAAAACAGGATGAAGAATCACCAAACCATCAAGAGAGTGATGTAGATTCTAAAGAAAGCAGAAATGAAGGCACAAATAATACTGATCAAACTGGTAATGTCAAGGTCCCATCTGAGAAAAAAATGAAGACACATGACCAGGACAGAAATAGGACACATTCTTTTAGCGAAGAAGATACACATTCTAGCTCATCAGAATCTGACCATGATTATGAATCTGATGATGATGCAGAATCGAAAGTCAGGAAGGGAGAAAAATCCAAAATTAAGAAATCTAAATTGGATCTGGGTAAAGAAACTGACAGTAATCTGAAATCTGAAAGTTTAAAGGAGAATGAGTGTGAGATTCCAAGAGAAAATATCTCTGTAAGTGAAGCAGACTCCAGTTCATCAGAGTCTGGTCAAGATGATGAATCTGAAGACGAGGTAGACAACAAATTAGATGTAGAAGCTAAAACTGACCTAGCAGAAGAGTCTGAGAAAGAAAGAGAACATGAAACCGTTAGTGAGAAGAAATTAGACATGAATGAAGACAATAAATGTAGAGTAGATCATAATGAAAATCATGAGAGCAAATTAGCAGCAAATATTATTAATGAAAATGAAATATCTGATAAAGAAATTCACAAAACTGATGTTGCTGCTGATGATAACTGTGAAATTGAGAAAATTGATAAAGAAAACCAGCAAACTGTGAAAGATGATAATCAAAACCATGAAAAAGAAAATGATGAAAAACATGAAAATGAAGTAGATGAGGAGAAAAACCATGTCAAAAATGTTTCTGATGAAGAACACCATGAAACTATGAAAGAGGTTTATGAAAGTCATGAAACTGAAGTATGTGATGATGAAAACTATGAAACTGAGAAAACTGATGGTGAAAAACATGTCGAAAATGTTTGTGATGATGAACACCATGAAACTATGAAAGAGGCAGATGAAAGTCATGAAACTGAAGTAAGTGATGATGAAAACTATGAAACTGAGAAAAATGATGGTGAAAAACATGTCGAAAATGTTTCTGATGATGAACACCATGAAACTATGAAAGAGGCTGATGAAAATCATGAAACTGAAGTATGTGATGATGAAAACTATAAAACTGAGAAAACTGATGGTGAAAATCAAGAGAATAATGTTGCTGAGGATCCAGACCATGAAAATGAAGAATTTGATGATGATAACAACAAAACTAAAATAGTTGAGCACAAAAGCAATCAAACTGAGAAAGGGAATAATGAAACCAGTGTATTTGATGATGAAAACAATGAAACTGGTGTACCTGAAAATTCACAGGCTGAACTTGATCAAATTTTGAAACCTGCAGATGGGGATTTGATAGATAGTGCAGATAATCAACTCAAAAACCAAGAGGTCTTGCCTACTGCAGACAGCAATGAATCAGTAGAGACACCAGAGATGAATCCTCTTGATGCTGCAGTGCCTGTAGAAGATACTGTCACTGTGAGTCAAGAAGCTGAGTTGTCAGAAGCTTCACAACATGAGACTGGCATGGAGACGAATGATGCCCTGAACAACAGTTCATCTGATGACAGCAATCATGATGAAGAGGGTAAGTCTAAAATAATGAAAAGATCTGACACTTTTTATAATGGGGGAAACTGATGATCATGCTCTGTGAAGTACGTGACTGTCCCGGATTCAGTCCCACTGATCCTGAGAAAAGTTCCCCAGGTCCATCCATCTAAATGGATCCAGCTGATCTACTTGATACTCGCTGGGGAAGAAAAGGCAACTGGGTATTGTGCTAGTCATCTACCTATGATGTCTGTGGTGCCTCCTTAATTACTGCACTCTTGGCCATTGTGGCAATGAAAGAATGGCACTACAAACAGTGTTGTGGCTAATAGGATCTAAGAGAGTCCTGCTACAAGGCAGAGGTAACCCAAACTTTTGTCAGGGTGCTCAAAGCCTTGGTAGCCCGTCACTTTCAAAATTAATTTTTACTCATTTGTTTTGCTGCAACAAAGCTGGGCCCTTTTGGGCGCCTGTTGTCAGAGTTTGTCAGGGACCCTTAATTTTCTATTTTTTTACAGGGGCTTAAAAAAACAACTTTTAACGAAGCAATTGTTGATTTATTTAGAATGACATATATATATATCTTTTATTTTCTTTAAAATTCAAGAACCAGCTACATCAAGCAAAAGCTAAATTATTTAAATTTGCTGTACACAATATTCTTTTGACAGACATTTGACTTAAGGAAATACTACAGAATGATGTATAACAACTACCTTATTTTAATTTGAATTACAACCAATGCATGACTTATCGCCAGATTAAACCATATTCAAAAGTATAACCAATTATTAACAGATTACTTAGCCTGATTGGTCAGTCACAGAAGTATAATGCGGCTATAAAACTATAAATGATTCAGGCATTCTATCCACCTTAATGAATAAATAGAACAATTATCAGTAATTAAAAATAATAGAATTCAGAGGGAATTCAAAGGGAATTAACCATGCTAGCATGATTCATGGCTATTAAGGTTAAAACACTTCCATTAAAAAAAAGTTATTATTTTTTATAACCAAAAATCTTTTTTCAGATGATAGCAGTTCAGATTCTTCAAGTTCATCAAGGGACACCACCGATAGTGATCAGGAACAAGATGCAGATGCAACTGCAAAGGAGGACCATCATTTTTCAACATAAATGACTACCCAAGTGAGGACACTGAATGATACCAAGGTTTAATATTTTCTTCGTACATATTGTTATAGAACAATCTTGTTGATGCTCCCTGTGATTTTTCATACTTTACGTATGGAATTTATTACCAGTAATAAGTAAAAAATAAGAAAATTTTAGCGAATCATTTTATACTGTAATGAGTGTTTTACTTTGAATATCCATGTGCTCAGGCATAGCACACAGATCGACATCTTTGTTTTTTTCTATATTTATGTATTGAGCACTATGTGGAAAAAATGATTTTCTATCTTTACGACCTAGATGATTTTTTTTTAGAATTCTATTTTTGGAAACACTTTGCCTTTTAAAAAAAAATGTGTATTCGGTTATTGAATGTTTTTAAAATTCTTTCCAATTTTTTTTAATTACTGCATGTATAAATCAAAGATACATTTTTTTAAAGTTTTTGAAGCCAGATTAATGTTTATTACTAATTTTTCCCTTACAATTTACAAGACCATTAGCGACAAACAAATATATTCTGAGGAAAAAAAAAAGAAACATCTTATTAAGATAATTGATTGAACATTTGTTACTTACTTTCCGACTGCCTTGAACTTACTTTTTGGCTGCCTTGAACATTTGTAACTTACTTTTTGGCTGCCTTGAACATTTGTAACTTACTTTTTGGCTGCCTTGAACATTAGTGACTTACTTTCTCCTTGCCTTGAACATTTGTAACTTACTTTCTTGTTGCCTTAAACATTTTCGTTAGTTTTGCATAATCTCACAAAAAGGCAGTTTAAAACAAAGGATGTTAATTTTCAGTGAGAGGATCAAGCAGTCTAAAATTTAGGCCAGGTTGTTTTTTTTTTGACATTCCTTCATCAGTATAGCCTACATTCCTTTTAGCCAGTGTTAACATTCCTCACAGAAAATTGATCAAATGAAGCAAGTTAAATTAAATGAAATCAGTTAGATATTCTGACAATAGAAATGTATCATTTTGACAAATTGGAACTCTTTAATTTTCTCACCCCTTTTTTTTTCTACTTCAGACACTGACTCCTTTCAGAAATATTTTTGTTTTCAGATTCTTTAAACTTTCAACACACACACACCTGATTTATTTGAATGCATTTTTTGTAATCAAAATCAAATGTTTGATCAATGCAGATCAAATGTACTAGTCTGCGTTTTTTATATTTTTTTTTTGTTGTTGCAAATTGGCTGAATCATTTGCGTGTGAAAGATTCACCTGCTTATTGAGATTGTTGCAGTATCAGCATTTCTCGATTTTGTTACCCAAGTTTCACCTAACAGTATTATCTTGTTTGTCTGATTCTAAAAAAAAATATTTTGCTTTCATTCAAATGGTCAGCATTAACCACTTAACATGTGTGCAACCATAGGGTATGTGATAACACTTGTAAAGTGATATTTTAGCATGTTTTAACATGTGTGCAACCATAGGGTTTGTGATAACACTTGTAAAGTGATATTTTAGCATGTTTTAACATGTGTGCAACCATAGGGTTTGTGATAACACTTGTAAAGTGATATTTTAGCATGTTTTAACATGTGTGCAACCATAGGGTATGTGATAACACTTGTAAAGTGATATTTTAGCATGTTTTAAAATGAGTGATTTCACATGTGGCATCTGTGACATATATAAAATGTACCAAAAAAAAAAAAAAGACTAAACTTTCTCATTTGTGTTGATTGCTAACAAAAAAGAAGCTTACATTTAACAATTTCTTCGAACAATTTATAATAAAACTTTCTTAAATTTAAATGACTAAATTACTTAAATTTGGTTTTAAATATTTTGCAACTATAGGACAAATTTTATTTTTGCTCAAAATATTTGGATTGTTTTCTTCTCAAGTCTTCAATTTTGTTTGGCAGTACATAAAAAAATCATTTTGGTTGATAGATTAGCTTCAATTATTGTGTTGCATTTCACTGATATATTTAGACGTGTCAATTAGCACTAATCAATTAGATGTGACAATTTTAGTACAATCTTAAATATAACAGCTTGATGTGAGACATGTTTTTTTGTTTGTTAATGTACAAAAAATAACAAAATGTTTTTTAAAAAAAAAAAGTGTTTGTAGTCTATTAATACTACATTAAAAAAACGCAGTGGCTACGGTTCGGTCCGACCGAACCGAACCCGTATTTTTTTTTTACTTCGGGTACCAGCCATAGATAATATTGCTCTACACCCTAACCCTAATCCTGAAAAAAAAAAAAAAATGTATAATGGTTTTGGCTGGTGCCGGAGCCACTGCGTTACAAAAAGCTGCTTGTTTTAGTCACATGACTTTTGTATCTCTACAAATAATAACTTTAAAATTAGCTAATTTTTCTGTCAGCCTTTTTTCTTTCCTGGTCAATGGATATGAGCTGCAAACAATGGCTACAGATTCAAAGTAATGGAGTTACATATTTTGCTTCCAAGCTATACATTTTTATAGACTGATCTTTGCAATGATAAAATCTCATTGCATGCTTTATATTTATTAACTGAAAGCTTAGATTCAAAAGCTGTTTGATGCTTTTTTAAAAAGTACTATTAGATACAGAAAACATTTGGTTGTTCAGTACTTAATTTTTTCTTCTAATTACAATGTCTTCACACAAATGTCTGCAAATGACTAACTTTAGCAGCTGTAGTTAGCACCAGCAATTAATAGAACTCAGGTGTCCAAACTATTTTATGGCATCTCTCACTAGCACTACAATCAACCATTATGCTAATGCTGACAATCAAAATAGCTCAAGTAACCTTCATGAATGATAACAAACCTGATAAAGAAATATACTTCTGAAAAGATTTTTATTATAATTATTAAAAATATGCTTATAAAAAAAGGATTGTCGTCAATTGATAATATTTTATTCATCAATCGTTCACATCTACTAAAAAATATAATAATCCAACATCTATGATATGAAAGAGAAACCAAAAAAATGTAATATTTTGCATTTTAGTATTTTCTACTTTGATCTTAGAATGTAAAGACGACTTAGAGAAAATTAATGTTCTTATTTATTAATTAACATGTCTTGAGCTTTAATAGGCAGACATGGAATAGTAAATAAAACAAAATAAAAAATTACTAAGTACAATCATAGCCCACCTAATACTGTTCCATGATAACTCTGTTTTTTCAGAGATATAATTTTTTGTAAATTCACAGAAATAAAAAAAAAAATCCTTCAGACACTAAGACTTAATTTCCTGACTTAAGCATCCCCTTGATGTCATTAACACTAACAGTCAGTCTAATAGCAATCAACCATATATCATTATTGCTAATGCTGACAATCAAAATAGCTCAAGTAACCTGCATGAATAATACAATAACAAACCTGATAAAGAAATATACCTTTGAAAGGATTTTTATTATAAATATTAAAAAGTTTGTATCAGCCTGTAAGTCTACGTACCCACTGTAAAGTATGTTAAAAAAAAATGTTTATTATCCTAGAGTGATTTCTCAGTCACTTAAGCCAGTTTTTCTTCAGATTTGCAGAGACCACAGAAAATTAATTTTTTTTATAAAACCAATACATGTATTCACCAAAGTAACAGATCATAAATATCTTTTTGAAAAATTGCTATAAAAAAGTAAATTTTAAATATACATTTGTATCCGTTTAAGGTAAAAATTTAAGTTCTTCATTGTCTTCTAGATATTAAGTTTGTACACTTACGCCTGAGGCAGGTCAACATAACATTCACAAAAAAAAATAAAAATTTTTTGCAACATTTGTTGACACAGTAATAATAATAAGTAAAACAAAGAAATAAATTGATCTGCAAATAAATACTATAATAAGGTAACATTTCAAATTTCTCTTTTAATAAAAATAAAATGCGCGCAAAGCAAATAAAAAAAAAGATTGAATACAAATGTGTTTATTTAGTGGTAAATAACTCCATTCATCAATTCATACAATCTTTTATTTTACAATCTATACAGCAATCTATAGGACCCTTTAATTTAGCACACAAATCAAAACGAAAGTGATGTAATCCCCCCCCCTCCCAACTAACCCACAAGAATAATCCTGTTATTCATTGGTTTATATAAAGACAGATATTGAGAAATAGTGTATATTTTAAGAAACCGTTTTCATATTTAAAAAGTAAATTTAGCGTGGTTTGTCATTTTGAGCAACATGAAAAATTACACAAGATAAAAGTGAAAATCACATCCATCAAACATATCAAATGAATTTATGAATAGTATATCTTAATCTCAGCCTGTTATACTAATGACTATGATAAAACAGATATTGTAGGGAGTTATTACACAATAGCGACTGAAACAATACCACTGACGAGGAATGCATTAGAATCTAATTATGCAACTGATGTGGTGACTTTCTATATTTTAAATAATGTTGCTGGCCAGGTAAAATATTGTGTAATGTAAGCAAAAAAAAAAAAACCCCAAAATATTGCCACATTTTTAAAAACATATTTTACAAAAGAATGAAGCTTTCACCTTTGAAATAAAATTTTTACTATACAAAACAATAACCTGTAAAAGTTTTCATGTACAAATATTAAAACCAGGAGATAAACTGCAAGTATTGAAAAAATATACAAATACATCCAAGCATTTTATTTTAAAAAACTGACCAGAGGAATATGTTCACTTTACCAAACAGCTGAAACAAAACAAAACTTTTAGACATTCAGTTGTCTAAATATGAGCTTATCTCTGGGCGGAAAAAAAAGGTGAAAAACAGTATAAAAATAACAAACAGGACAAGTTAGAAAATTATGGGGATGTAAAAACCGAGCCAAAACTCGTATTTACAGAACTATTTTCACTTTTTGGGCTTGGAGTGGACACATTTCTAAACTTTGCTTTCATTGCACTGTGAAGAGCTCTGTGTAAAGGTTCTGAAGGTAGGATGTTGGACTTGGATCTCAGAGGAGTTAATCCCGGGGATCTGTTAAAAAAAAAAAAAACAAATCTGGTAATCATTTAACTTTATTTTTTTTAATTCAAGAATGAGAAATACGATTGTGGCTTCGCTTTAATATAAACATTACGCTGAAAAGGTACTTTTATGTTATTTTTTTTATATTTTATGGGGAACTTCTGCCTGTGTGTTGACAGGTACATAGAGGCACCACAGTAGATGGAGTACATAGTACATAGGCCATAGAGGCACCACAGTAGATGGAGTACATAGTACATAGAGGCACCACAGTAGATGGAGTACATAGTACATAGAGGCACCACAGTAGATGGAGTACATAGTACACAGAGGCACCACAGTAGATGGAGTACATAGTACATAGAGGCACCACAGTAGATGGAGTACATAGTACACAGAGGCACCACAGTAGATGGAGTACATAGTACATAGAGGCACCACAGTAGATGGAGTACATAGTACATAGGCCATGGAGGCACCACAGTAGATGGAGTACATAGTACATAGATGCACCACAGTAGATGGAGTACATAGTACATAGGCCATAGAGGCACCACAGAATGGAGTTTGGCTATGGTGACCATGATAGAGCCAATTGGGGGATTTAATGTTCTTTTAAAATTATAAGCTACACTGCTGTGGTGTGGCAGGTAGCCCAGCAGGAGTATTTTCAGTCAGTGGGTTCAAATCCCAGCAACGCAAAGTTGTCCCCCAGTCAATAGTGGTTAGTTGTTCAATATAGGATTCAGAGAGATACGTAGTTGTTCAATATAGGATTCAGAGAGATACATAGTTGTTCAATATAGGATTCAAAGAGATACATAGTTGTTCAATATAGGATTCAGAGAGATACATAGTTGTTCAATATAGGATTCAGAGAGATACATAGTTGTTCAATATAGGATTCAGAGAGACACATAGTTGTTCAATATAGGATTCAGAGAGATACATAGTTGTTCAATATAGGATTCAGAGAGACACATAGTTGTTCAATATAGGATTCAGAGAGATACATAGTTGTTCAATATAGGATTCAGAGAGATACATAGTTGTTCAATATAGGATTCAGAGATACGTAGTTGTTCAATATAGGATTCAGAGAGACACATAGTTGTTCAATATAGGATTCAGAGAGACACATATTATTACAGGGACTGTCATTGATCTTTTCCTTAGCATTTTGAATTGTATTTTATACTGAAATGTATAATTTTGTGTCATTTCAAGTTTGAATCATTTATTAATATCCAAGCTATATACAACCTGTGACACAGGTCTTGACATAATATAACTTTGTGCTAGAGGCCTCAATTGAACTGACAGAAAAGAAAATTACCTGTTCACCGACGTAACTTTTAACCTCTTTATAGGATTAGAGGTTATTTCAGACTTAAAACTGGGCAAGGTTGACTTTGGGGTGGATGAAGATGATGTGCTAGACCTGAGAAGAAAAAAAAAAGGGAATAAAATAGCTTAACAAGAACAGGACATCGTCAATTTATAATTATTAAATTACAAAACCTCATTACTCGGAACAGGGAGGTGGGGTGGTATGCAAAGAACAGAACTTTACAACCGAATTTTTTTTTTTAGCTCTTTTATTTTGGCATAAAACAATCCTGTCGATAATAATTCGTTGGTAATACATGTAGCAACTGTGCCTATCATGCCAGCCCTGACTTAGAGGATTATTAGATATCCACAACAGACATGCTAAAAAATACTAGCCTTTGTACAAGTAGAACAGGAATGAAAATAACAGTCATACGCTAAGTAAATCTAGAATGAAGTTTACATGAACACAATGATCATTTGTCTCCTGTTACTTTTTTTTTAACAACTTCTTAAATTCATCTACGTAATTTTTTTCCTTCGTTCAATTTATTTCCATCTTTGTTTTTTGCTGCAATAATATTCTGATGGGAACGTGCACACCAGTCAGGAGCAGAATTCTTTCCAGAGAATTATATTTTACAGCAAGATTGAAAAACCAGAAAGACTAGCTTAATTTTTACTCATGCGCTATTTATGAAAAGAATATGAATATGAAGTTTTAGTACCTGAGTCTTTTTTTAGATCTTGGGGCCGACATATTCTCTGACGGTGTTACAAACTAAAAATAAAAAAACAAGAAAAACTATAATATATATTCATTTTGTTTTTCTTCAAACATTCAGAGAGGTAAGAAACACTACTACCATGTGGCACAGGGAGCACCAAACTTTTTTCAAATCACGCCGGGGAAAACTGAAAGAATGACAAGCCCAGACATTTCTATTCATCACAACTTCTGGTTTTTCCATATTTAAAAAAAAAAAACAAAAAACCCCAAATTTGATTACAATCGATGAGCCAGATGAACTGTCAACAGGGGCGAGAGCTATAGTTTGATGATCCCTGATACGGTAGATAAATTATTGAATTAATTTTACTATACTTACTGGGGTATTGAGAGATTCTACAGAACCAGAGCAAACTGTTGATAAATTCTCTACGCTGCCATAATTGGTATTTTTGGCAAGAAATCTTGGCACCGAGCTTGACCTTGGGGAAAAGAAGAAGTTTTTTGGTTTGTGTAACGCAAGATCATCATTGGAACTGAATTGCCTTGTCTGTTTGTCTGTGTCAGTTTCTGATGGTGTTTCACCAGAATAGTTATCGCACGAAATAAAACCGTCCAAGAGGTGCACTGGAATGGGAGGGGGCACCGGTGGGGGAATGTGACCAGCACCGGACTGAATGTCAACCAAGTCATTTCCATTTTCAGCAACTGTGGACTGAACTGGACGGTCGTTTTTTTCATCACTGGACAAGACTGCATTGCCAAAGTTCGAACTATTATCTACTTCCTTAATTCTCGGACTTTCACTTTCAGCTTTGTCATTGCTCAAATCCTTATTCTTTTTTTCCTGGCCCACCGGTCTACGCTTGAATAATGAACTTGTATTTTTTGTGCTTGCCTCCAAGCTGGATGACTGCAATTTCCTTTTAGCTGCCAGCCTATCAGAATGTCTGGTAGCGGTCACTTTTAATTCTAAGATTATAAGCAAATCGCATGAATTAAAAAATTGTAAAATCTTTTCTAAAAGTAAATTTTTTTTCTAAGTAAACATTATAGAAGGTTAAGATGCATATTTGAAACGACACATTCTGATCGTACCTTGCGAGTACTGAAAAGTCTTGCACATCCCTGCCTTAAGAGCCCCAACCTGCTGATGACAGTCAACGGTGCTCACCAGTCTCTCTTGATACTGCTCACCTTGCACAAAACTCATCATTTTACTCTGGAAATCAGTTGCGATTTGAAAAATTGTTTACATTTGTTTCGCAATTAGATCATACATGCAGGCTCATGCAAAACTTTGTGTTTTTTTATGAGTCAAAGAAAGTCAAACCTTAAAATAAGAAAACACTCCAGAATTTTCAATCTCTTCTTGTTTTCTCTTACGCAGCACTCTGGCATAGACCTCAGGATTATTGTCTAGATAAAAGCAAAGTTCCTAGATAAAAAAAAAAAAAATTAAAGCAATAATTCAACATAATAAATGAAAGCAATAATTCAACATGATAAATTAAAGCAATAATCCAACACAATAAATTAAAGCAATAATTCAACACAATAAATTATAGCAATAATTCAACATGATAAATTAAAACAATAATTCAACACAATAAATTAAAGCAATAATTCAACATAATAATTTTAAAAAAAATTTTTAATTGATATATTTCCGGATGAGTACCAAAATGCAGATATTACACCATTACTCAATATGATTTTCCTATAAGAAATAGATGAAGGTACCATTTTAAAATTACATATCTTTTACAAATTTATTTCTGAAAGATAAGAAAATGACTTGAATGGCAAGGAAAAAATCATGGGATCAAGAGATCCAATGATTTCAGACAAGCACTAATCACTGACTATCATGTGATCAAGAGATCCGATGATTTCAGACAAGCACTTACCACTGACTATCATGGGATCAAGAGATCCGATGATTTCAGACAAGCACTTACCACTGACTATCATGGGATCAAGAGATCCAATGATTTCAGACATGCACTTATCACTGACTATCATGGGATCAAGAGATCCAATGATTTCAGACATGCACTTATCACTGACTAAAAAAAAAAAACTAAGCTGACCTCAAATTTTTATAAACATTTATTAATTTCTCGCAAGGGAGTTCATAATATGAGTAGTCATGGGATTTTAAAAAAAAAAAATCTATGTGTGCCGTAGATAATGTCAAGAAATATAAATACCCCTAAGGCTTTGTCCGTCTCAGACTGAATCTCCTCTTGATACTGTTGCTCTGAAACCTGATCGCAAAATGTGGATTCCATGTTTATCGGGTCATCAAAATCATCAAAGATATCAACAAGAGAAGTGTGAGCATCTGAGTTTATCATGATACCTGGTCACAAAAATTACGCACAGGTAGTGTTCGAACAAATTAACCTCAGAAAATCTGAAAAAATAAAAGAAGGTATTTATGGCTGACTTACTTACACTTACTTAAATATTTGTGCATGTTGATGCCCTATTCATAAATTAATCATTAAATGCAAAACCAATTTTTCAAAGAACAGTTGTGGTCAGGGATACCAGCTAAAAGGATGAGGTGTCTTGTCTATAAACCATCACAGGTCCCTGAAAGGATGAGATGTCTATAAACCATCACCGGGAAAGTGTGTTTTTGCAGCGCCCTTCTTTCATTCTCACCATAGCTGAGACTGCAACAGCTTTTGGGGTACCTTGGAAGACACAGGTGACAGGGGCTCAAACCTGTGCAGCATACCAATCAGGCTGAGAATTGATTATTCTAATATAATAATAATAGTGGTCTGCGTTAAATCAAAAGCGGAAAACAAGAATTAAAAATGGCATCTTGCCAGCGTATTTATGCGATAAATGTTTTTTTTTTTTTAAATTTTAAGCTTTGAATAGTTTATGCGGTTTTTAAACATGAAACACAAAGGCCAAATTGTGAAATAATTCCATTTAGATATTTGTTTGTTTTTTTTGTATTTCTACAACATATTTCGTCTATAAATTGTAATAATATCATGAAAAAAATCGGATCTGTCCAAAACCAAAAATAACCCAGCCTGCTGATCAAACTTAAGGGAATATAACTCCATGCAAAGGTTTGCAGGGTACAGCTAGTATATTAATAATGGCATTTATCAATCAACCGTCAGGCAGGGATAAATTTTAGGAGAATATGTAAGTCTGCAGTAATGAAGTCAGGAGCGTATGTAAGTGCAGTAATGAAGTCAGGAGTGTATGTAAGTCTGCAGTAATGAAGGCAGGAGCGTATGTAAGTCTGCAGTAATGAAGGCAGGAGCGTATGTAAGTGCAGTAATGAAGTCAGGAGCGTATGTAAGTGCAGTAATGAAGTCAGGAGTGTATGTAAGTCTGCAGTAATGAAGTCAGGGGTGTATGTGAGTCTTGTTAAGTCAAAGATTTGTTAAGTCAAGTAAGATAACACACACTTTGCAATCTGTCAGATGAAGTGTTAACTCTAATTTAAACACAGGTCATAGCTTGCAAGTCAACATGAATTTTTTTTGTCTCTCATACATCAGTAATTGCCTTGTCAATCAACATGGCCAAAGAATATCAGACATTAGGCTTGTTGAGAAAAAATAACCAGATCATCAAGTCCTAAGGCCAATAACAATAACTTGCTTGGTTTCATATAAAATGTGCAAAACAAATTATGGTGTGGTCTATAAAATGCATTCCATGAAGGAAAGAGGGGAAATAGAGTTACAGTGGATTCCGCTTAATTGGGACAGCCGCTTATTTGGGACAAATCTCAAAGGAACCAAGCCAAGAAGCCAATAGTAAATTTGTATGTTTAATTGGGACACCCGCTTAATTGGGACAAAAAGCCTCGGTCCCGATGTGTCCCAATCGACTGTATTTCCAAATACTGTGCTGAAATTTGAATGACACAATACCAATTTTTTTAAGTGCTAGTGTCTTTAAAAGATATTACTAAATACTTGATCGTAAAAAAAAATTTCTTGCATAGTCCATTCTTTGAATTAACTGAATTGAAATAAAAAAAGGAATCTAATCCAAATCCATATCTAAGTTTATGTTATGGGTGAGTCAGTGTTGCTTTGGTTGTATGCTCTATCAGCGAGCTTCGAAGTTAAAAACACCTTTCTGTGTCTTCCTTGGTATCTCCTTAGCTGTCGTGCGCGCTGGGCTAAGGTGGGAATGTACAAAAACAGTTCAATCTGTGTTTATAGGATCCAAAGATAAACATCGTAACAAGGACGTTAATGTAATAAAAAAGAGCAAGTAAACAAAGTAAGATTGTTTCTTAACTTTTTTTTTACTGCACTTTTCTTTAAAATACCTCATTTGTTTTTGAAATGTATAAATTAAAGGCTTCCAACTATCCTGTCTATCCTAGTGGAGGGGTATGGTGGATGACCTGATAGGTCAGACCTTAGCTTCTGTCCTACTCATACCATTATTAACACCGGTTTTAAATGGAAAAAAAACTTTTTTTACTAATATTTTTTTTCTACAACTGATAAGCATGCTTCTTATTTACATTTCAAAAATGCAATATTAAGCAAGTTAAAGAATAAACTATACATATTTTATTTAAGAGACACAAACATCGACGATTAAGTACAGAAAACATAAAATAATATTGATAATATATGGCAAATTTATTTTTGTTTTTTTTTCATGTGAATTCTTCAATAATTATTGTTATATGTAGTAGTAAATTATTTTCTGATTGTATGGTCATAGTCACAGCCAATGAGTTTATGACATGAACTTATAAGAATACAAGCTCAAGAGCTTTGTTATTTTGATTATTGCTACTCAGCATACCTGCTGTTCATAAAAAATTATAACACAAGTTCAAAGTTTTGCAAAGATGTTCTCCTTCCTGTATTTATTTATGTTTGTCATTAAAAACAGCTAGATTTGCAAAAGTCAATTTAATAGTGATTCTGTATTTGTATAATATTATATCACACAGTGGTTGTCATTTCATACAAATATGTGAAAAAGCACCTCAAATGAGGCTCTGCTATTTATAAATATGGGGACGGGTGGTCGTGCGGTGTAGAAAGCTAGACAGTCAACCATAGAGTCCTGGGTTCAAACCTCAGAGAGGCCTCAGGATTTTTTCAGGTCCTGGCGCAAGTTCCTAAGTTCACCCAGCTTTAAAATGAGTACATGACTTTAAATTAGGGGAGTAAAGGCGACTGGGCGTTGTGCTAACCACACAATCCCTTTATATGCCGCGGTTACTGAAACAGATGAATTCTACACTTCATCTGCCCTGATGAGCCTGTAGGGGCTTAAGGAAACTTTACTATTTGCAAATAGTCATGCACAAGGCTAAGGTTTGTGGATCCTCTTTATGATGACCACCATTTTTTTTAATATATTGTCTTTTAATATTTTTTTTTCACATTTTTACTCTTGAATTTTTAAAAATAATCAATAATAAATAGCAAACAATTACAATAATATTATCCATATATATATATTTGTAAATATTTTCATAAAAAGATAAGATCATCTTAAGTTATTTTCTAATCTAATTATTATATGTATTTTCATAATAAACAATGAGCAGCCATCTCATACTTATGTACAAATAATGGAGATATGCTTTGTGCTGCTTAGCAAAAGTGAAAGGTAAAATCGCATTTTAGTGGCAGAAATTTTAATATTTTACCAGTCCAGAGTAACCAGATAATGGTATGGTCGATGCCATGGTAAAATCCAGATACTTTTTTTCAAGGCACTGGCTCCACGTACGTCATATGATGTACGATGTATTTTTTTTTTACCTCGTACGTCAACAGAATGAACTCTTATGATGTAAAGTTATAAATGCAGTTTATACTATGATATTATTACTTACACAATGATGGTGCTCAAAATCGGCAATCGTTTTAACATATTTAAAGAGTAAACAGAACGAATGAGAACTCTTATTTACTGCAGACGTTGATGATGTCATTTACTGTTAAAAATCGGAGATATTTTTTTTTTCGGGGACCATAAATAGATATTGCTCCACACCCTAACCCTATCCCTAACCCTAATCCTATCCCTAACCCTAATCCTGAAAAAAAAATCTGGAAAAAAAAAATTATGATTTTTAAAAAAAATAACCATCAATAGATATTGCTCCACACCCTAACCCTATCCCTAACCCTGATCCTGAAACGGACAGGCTACGCTTACGTCAAGACGTAATTCGTATTTTTTTTTTCCGGCTTACGTCAATAGATATTTCTCCACACCCTAACACTGTCCCTAACCCTAACCTTATCCCTAACCCTAACCCTATCCCTAACCCTTTTTGTTTACGCAGTGGCAGCGGTAACATCAAGACGTAATTCGTATTTTTTTTTCCGGCTTACGTCAATAGATATAATAATAGAAGGCGCTTGACGTAAGCGTAGCCACTTCGATCCTGAAAAATAAAATCTGAACAAAAAAATGTATGTCTCTATTAGAAATCGAACCCACACATAGCTAGCCAAACTGGGTCTCAGCCAAGCGAACAACCTACATCACTAGCGCGCCACACAAACTAACCTCTCATTTTAATGTATAATTAGAAAAAATTGCGAAAAGAAAATAACTTCAAATCATAAGAGTTCATTCTGTTGACGTACGAGGTAAAAAAAAAATACATCGTACGTCACATGACGTACGTGGAGCTAGTGCGTTTTTTCAATTTCTAACCAAACAGTGCCTACCATCTTCAACAAATAGATCGATATCAGATCTTGTTGGCATTTTTATAGTGTAATAGAATGAAATATAACCTACATTTATTGTCGAAATTCCAAGAGAAAGATCGAGTTTAGGCAACACAAAGCAATAACTATCCTTCTCAAATCAACAGTGGGACCACAGTCCAGGACAACATTACTTGAATTTTTGATTCAAAGACCCCGCTTTACATTTCCGGTTAGAGATTTTAAGCTTTTTTACTTTGAGCTCCTTATTTCTCCGAATCTGAAGACCAAAATATTCGAACATCTTGAAATCCGAACAGAAAAATGTATTAAATAAACGTCTTGAATCAACCGAGAGAACCAAACAACATGGTATTTTTTCATAAATGAGGACCCACCTTCTTATTTATTTCGATCATGCGTTCTCAGTGGCGTGGTGGGGGAGCAAGGGGGCATTATGCCCCGGGCGCTACTCACAAAGGGGCGCCAAATGGTATATTTTACTTTAAATTATAGTATTATATGGTTTTCGAATTGGGGGGGGGGCGCTAAAAAGGTATTCTGCCCCCGGGCGCGAGTTAAGCTCGCTACGCCACTGTGCTTTCTTCCAGAATATCCATGGCTTTGGCAGTTAACATTTATTTGTTCTTTACCCTTGCCGAGTCAAGTAATTAGTATGCCAGATTTTTAAACAACAGTAACACTGGTGCATTATTATTATTTAGATTTTAAAACAAAGTTTGCATGTAGTTAGCAAATGAATGCAGGTTTGAGATTTACGTTTTGAGGCTAGATATGGATTTTTGTCTTTAGTGTTTATTTAGTAAGGCCCAGCTTAACGGAAACAGGTGTGCAGTTATAATTAGTTTTTACTTGCCTTGATTTGGTTTGGTTTGTGAGTTTATGGTACAACACCTGCTAATTAGCCAATCAATCGTATTGCGGTATTGCACTGTTAGATTACATTTAAAAAAGTCTAAAAAACAAATATGTTAAAACCAGTGGCGTAGCTAAGGGGGGCGAGGGGCGGACCGCCCCGGGTGACAGCACATGGAGGGTGACACTATGTCACCCCCAACAATTTTTTTCAGCCAGGCTAAGGTGCGAAAATAGTCTGAAAATAGAATTGTTATAAAAACCTAACCAACACAGGAAATGTGACAGGACGTTTCGCATACAGATCACATGTCAACCATAATTAGATATGTACACATCAGCGGTGGTACAGTTGAAGTGCGGGAGTCCTTCCTTGGATTTTTTCATCTGAAAGGTAAAACATCTACTGCATTGACTGACGATATCCTCGAGAAACTAGAAAACGAAGGACTGGATATTCAGTTATGTCGAAGTCAAGGGTACGATAATGCAGCAAGCATGGCTGGAGTCCACGGTGGTGTGCAACAAAAGATCAAAGACACTAATCCGAAGCCATTTTTTTTTACCTTGTTCGAATCATTCTTTGAACCTTTGTGGCAAACATTCGTTTGCTAGCAATCCGTCTTATGTAACGTTTTTTGGAAGTCTTGAGGCGCTGTACACATTTTTTGCTCTGTCGACCGATCGTTGGGATGTACTAGAGAAATACACAGGTCTAACAGTGAAGAGACTGTCTACAACTCGCTGGGGTGCACATGCTGATGCAGTGAAGCAAGTGATACAGAAGTTTAACCAGTTTGTGGAAGCCATTGAAGCTTATATGCGACTTTTCTTTCATTTCGTTCTTGTTTTTCTGAGATGTTTTACAAGAAGTCGACTTAGCACAGAAGTACATGAAAACACCAGGTATTACTGTGGACATGGTTGTAACCAAACTAAGGGCTCTCCATGTCTTTGTGGAAGAGCATCGTACGAAGGTTGTTGACAATGCCGTCCAGCAGGCACTTGCGAAATGTGAAAAACTTGATATCCCTACAGAGAAGAGCATCATAAGAAAGAGAAGATTACCAGGCGAGTAGGCAAGAGATGCTGGATTGTCATTGCAGCAGGAGACCAAGAGAGCAGTGTTAGATTGTCTGGACCGTTTTCATATGGATGAAAGGCAGTGAATGACATTTTGCTGACTTTTTCTGCCGTTCAGCCAGACCATGTTATTTGTGCCAACAACGAAGAAATACAGTTGTCTGTTACCAAGCTCACAACCGTGTACGATGAGCTGAAGAAGACCGTTGTCTAGAAATTCCACGATTCTGTCCATTGAACGCGAGCTTACAAGACAAATAGATTTTGACGATGTCATGGACCTGTTTGCCACAATAAAAACAAGAAGACATTCCTTCTAGGACTATAGTGTCGGAGGACATTCTTTTGGGCTGTGCATTGTCGTGTTTTGCATTTAGATGTTCTGAAAGTGAACAGTTGCATTTTAAAGATCTTTGGATTTGAACTATTTGTTTTGTGGTATTGGATTCGGATTTTGTCTTGGATCATACATGTAAGCAGTAACCTACCGGTCAGTAGAGTAAAGTAGAGCCTATGAAAATTTAGCTACACCTAACCATTCAACAAAGGGTCGTGTTGGGTCATGGGGTGACATTTGAATGGACCGCCCCGGGTGGGGTGTACTCTGGCTACGCCACTGGTTAAAGCACATATGTTGTGCTGTGCTGTGCTATGCACATGTTGTGCTGCCATAACATGCTGCTATAGACTTTATTTACTTTGTTAAAGTTCTCTTTGGCAGACAAAAAAGTTACTGCTCAGACTCAGAGCTTCAGAAAACGCATATTGCTTCAGAGACACGTACCGCTTTAGACACACACACACACACACACACACACACACACACAATGCTTTAAGCATATACATTGCTTCGATCAAACACACACACACACATTGCTTCACATACACACTGTGTTGACCTTTACCTCTACTCAGGCCCGTAGCCAGGTCAAAGTAAGCAGGGAGGCACCAATACCCAGCAAGGGGGCACCTTTACTTTTTCTTTATTTTGTCCTCTTTTTCTTCTTTTTAACCGGGGGGGGGGCACTCCACACCCCCCAGTGCCCCCCCGCCCGGCTACGGGGCTGCCTCTACTACAGACGATATGTCACCATAACCTACATTTTAAAAAATGTAGAGAAAAAGTTTTTTTTTTTTTTTTTAAGAAATCGATTACACCGAAATGAAATAGAGTGTTTGTCAGACTTAAACCCCATTAGCTGCTGACAACATAACACCTACTCAAAGAATCGATATCAGTTTACTTAGATGAAATACATGGATTCGGAGCCAACTTCTTTTGTTTGATTTCCCTAGATAAAGAATTTTCGTGTAAGTTACAGATCATAAGCAATGTCTAGTGGGTCGTTCCCATCTATGGCCCCTGCTCGCCTACTGCTCACTCTTTCCCTGCTGGTTATATTTGGCTTCACACAGGTAACACTTTTATGTCATTTTTTTTTCGTTAAGGTCTTGCCAAACAGGTGGTGGAATGTGATCACGAATCAAATAGTCTATTTCACATACTAACTAATTAGATAACTAACTAACTAACTAACTAGCTAACTAACTAGCGAACTAACTAACTAACTAGCTAGCTAGCTAACTAACTACCTAGCTAATTAACTAACTAGCGAACTAACTAAATAACTAGCTAGCTAACTAGCTAACTAACTAGCGAACTAACTAACTAACTAGCTAGCTAACTAACTAACTAGCGAACTAACTAACTAGCGAACTAACTAACTAACTAGCTAGCTAACTAGCTAACTAACTAGCGAACTAACTAACTAACTAGCTAGCTAACTAACTTACTAACTAGCGAACTAACTAACTAGCTGCCATGACGCACTCTTGCTCTGTGGCTGCCCTGTGCGGGTTCTGTGGGGCTCTGAGGCTGCTCTGCTCCCAGATTACTGGGAGGTTTTTTTTTGGTGACGTAATTAACTAACATTTGTCTCCAGGGATAGGTCAAAGGTCACTTGATGCCCCCAGGCGCGGAGATAAACATTGGGCGCCACTGTATTAAAAAGAAATACAGAAAAAAATACAAATTTATGATTTAAAAAAAAAAAAAGGGCATGTGCGACGCCCTTTCAGAGGGAGGGTCACGTGACGTGCGTGGCTCGTGAATGATAAAGGTCATGACCCCCTTATTATTAACACACCGATTACCAAGTTACGTTAGCAGCACGCTGTAAATAACCGGGCCCCTCAATTAAATGGGCCCCTGAGATATGTTTGGTTGGAGTGGGGGGGAGGAGCTGCTCTTGCGTCGTGAACTCAGTGGTAATATGGTTGAAGGGCTGGCCGGCGCGGGTGCGGGGGGGGGGTAGGGGGTTAATTCCCAGTGAGTCCCCCTTTCAGTATGGGGGAGAGGGGAGGAGCACATGACATGACTTCCGGTGTTATCACAATGGACACCGGTCAAACACAGGCCGGAGATACCGAGCCCAAGAAATAGTTTCAAGAGATGATGACAACCTTTTCTTTGCGGGCGACTGGAACGATACTTTGACCATCAATTCTATTGTAAATTGATAAATGTAAAAAAAAAATGAAAAAGTACGAAACTAAAATATTTTTTCAACAATTTTGTCATTTCTATTATTAGTTCCGGGAGACGAAGGGTTTGGGGCGTGCTAAGAGGACACAAAGAGGCGGCAATAGGCGCCCGTCATATACAGCAATATGCTATAAAATGATTCAGTAATTTATGTGTGTGTGTGTGGAGGGAATATGTATAACCAGAAGAGCCCTGGTTCATGAAGATTCCGCATCTGGGGCAGGCCCGTAGCGTGCGGAAGGGGGCAGGAGGGCCGCCGCCCCCCTGCGTTTTATCTGGCCCCCCTGCTTATTTGTTCTACTTAGTAAAATGTATTACCTGGCCCCTGCTGTAGGATGCCTGCCCCCCCCCCCTGTATAATTTTCACGGAACGGGGCTGACCTGGGGCCACAAGTAACCTTTAACCTATCTCTGGAGACAAATGTAATTAAACGACGTCACAAAAAAAAACATACTCCCAGTAATCTGGGAGCAGAGCAGCCTCAGAGCCCCACAGAACCCCCGTAGGGCAGCCACAGAGCCCACAGAGTCCGCACAGGGCAGCCACATAGCCCCCTGCAGGGCAGCCGGCAGCCCTAAAGAGTTCAGTTAAGACAAAATTTGTCAAAACTCAACAAGCCGCTTTGCTCAAAATGTCTCCCACTTAAAAAAAAAGCTAATAATAAACAAACTAGAATGGGGGAATTTTTTTTTCCTTCGTAAATCATTTACATTGAATGAGATAAATTAAGCTATCAGCTGAGAATATATTATCCACTGCACTGGTAACCGCGACACATAAATAATCGAATCCGGCCAAAAGCAGTATTATTGTATTGGAATACAATACTTTTGATGGATGGGAAGATTTTCGTGAAAGTTGCACCCACAGATAAGATATTCTAATATCTAATCAGTGGTTCCACCTGCATCTCCCTGATTGGTGGATGCAGGCAGCCCCGTAGTGTGAAAATTTTACAGCAGGGGCCAGGCATTCTACAGCAGGGGCCAGGCAATATCAGGGGGGGGCAGGTAATACATTTTACTTAGTAGAACAAATTAGCAGGGGGGACAGACAAATCGCAGGGGGGCCTGGAGGCAGGCCTTTATGTAACATTACACAACTTACAAAAGAGCGCATCACTAGTTTAGTATACATATACGCAGGCAGTGTTGAACAAAGAAATAATATATATAAAAGCGATTTGGGCTCTGCGTTAAATAGAAAATAAAGAATTAATACAACAGTATTCCAGTTTAAAATACAATCATGAAAAAAAAAAATCGCATCTGCCCGAAACCAAAAATAACCTAGCCCAAGAGGGATATAACTCTATATGCAAATGTTTTGCAGGGTGCAACTATCTGTAAATAATTTCCTTTCCAAATTTGCACAGCCAACATTTTTCGCATCATGTATTGTACCCAGAGCCGTGTCCATAGCTGTGAGGGCTCTGTGCAGAGACTTCGGTATTTTGTGGGCCCCCTGCAATATTATATTTTATAGTAATTCTTACTGGAAGATGGGGCCCTCTGGCGATGGGGCCCCCTAGCCGGTTCAATACAGTTGGGCGAAAGCATGGCATCAAAACGTTTGGTAAAGTTCTTGGGTACGTAGGGGCCCGAGGCAGATATTTTCAACGATTTTGAATGCACTGTGCAAAATTACATGTCGAGGCCTTTTTAGCATAAAATTTAGTAGGAGTCAGCCCCGTATCATGAAAATTCTACAGCAGGGGCCAGGCATTCTACAGCAGGGGCCAGGCATTCTACAGCAGGGGCCAGGCATTCTACAGCAGGGGCCAGGCAATAGCAGGGGGGGGCGAAGTAATACATTTTACTAAAGAGAACTAATAAGCAGGGGGGCAGACAAAACGCAGGGGGGGCGGCCCCCTGCACGCTACGGGCCTGGTAGGAGTAACGACTTGGGCCTTTAAGACCATAAAAAAATAACTGGCTATGCTTTATAACACCTGTCCTACGCAATCCTCTGGAATGCTCAAATGCCATTTGTATTTTTGTACTATATATTATGATATCTTGCCTTACCTAACTCGTACTTCACACTAGAATCATGTAAAAAGGACAAAAAAAAAACGTATTGTTACTTTTAACATGTAGCCTAAATATTTTCGAATGCAGCATGTTTAAAGAAAACAGTATTAATATCAGTTTTTTTTTTCTATTTACAGTTCACCCTTGGGGTTGAGCATCACGGTAAGTTGGGGTGAAGATGGGGGGGGGGGGGGGCAAGGTGTATAAAAAAAGGGAAGGGTTTATAAAACAAATGTGGGTACATGTCTAGTAAACTTGATCATTTTTCGCACAAGAGCTCCAGTATCTTTCATTCAGAGTTGTTCCTAGTGGATTGGCAAACTAGAAATCAGCCACAGCCTAATGGCCCGCTTCCCCTTCCAGTAAAAAAAAACTCCTAGTACAGGGCTCATGTAATAGGGCTCCGACAGGCGCTGTTGGCTAGGTAGCCCCCGAATACCTTTCAGAGGCTATGCCTGAGTTCCCTAAGACGTTTATTGGTTCAAGAAGGAAAGGGGAGGTAGGTGTCTTTTGTATGAAATAATACGGTAATTGGAGGGGGGGCGTGGTGTCTTTTGTATGAGAAAATACGGTAATTGGAGGGGGGCGTGGTGTCTTTTGTATGAGAAAATACGGTAATTGGAGGGGGGCGTGGTGTCTTTTGTATGAGAAAATACGGTAATTGGAGGGGGGCGTGGTGTCTTTTGTATGAGAAAATACGGTAATTGGAGGGGGGCGTGGTGTCTTTTGTATGAGAAAATACGGTAATTAGAGGGGCGGGGTCAACAAATGTCTGAACATGAGATAGGCAACCACGGCATTGAATGCGGCACGCGCATCATGCATCGTACATAATTGTTGGGGCCCTTTATAGGAGAAGCGAAAACAATGCTGTGCTGCCTCTTAAACCATCTGACATCATTCAGATTAAAGTAGATTTTTTTCAAAGAAGAAAAAGAAAACTGAACCGATAAACACATAAAGTGAGGGAGGGGGGGGAGAGGGTGAGGGTGAGGGGGGGGAGGGGGAGGAGATTTACTGTTACTTACTTACTTACGTCACCCACAGCCGAGTTCGAGACTCGATTCTCTTTGTCTGCCGTCACCAACGACAAAGCTTGTTTGTCATTGGGGGGGAGGGGTGGGGAAGGAGGTGGGGGGGGGGGCTATTGAAATGAATAAGGCGCATGTACAGTTGGAAGACAGCCCTAGGTAGCCGGCGAAATCGCAGCCAAAGCCTGTGGCTTGTAAATCTTGGGGGGGGGGGGGGAATCTTGGGCAGAGGCGTGGCGAGCTTAATTAACTCGCGCCGGGGGCAAAATACCTTATTACCGCCCCCCCCTCCTCCCTTTCGAAAACCATATGATAGTATGTGTTTTGCGGACCATTTGCGGACCACCACCCTTTCCCCACCCGCGCTACGCCACTGATCTTAGGAATATTTCAAACTTTGACTGTTTTAAGTCGTTTAAGCTCAGGGAGCATGATAAAAGGTCAGCTTGACCTTGTCTGTGATGATTGTACTAGTAAATATAAATCCGTACAGGTGGACTTCCCCCCTCCACACACACACAACAACAACCAGTGGCGCAACTGGGGGGGGGGCATTGGGGGGCATTTGCCCCCTCCGAAATAAAAAAAAATAAAAGATTAGACCAAAATTTGTTTAAAATAAAATACAAATATTTAAATAATGTGATTTTTTAATACAAGTGATTTTTTGCCCCCCCCCCCCCTTGAAAGTTTGGTCTAGTTGCGCCTCTGACAACAACAACACATCCCTCCGTCCCATCCACAAACTATATTGTGCGAATAGTCAGTCCCCCCCTCCCCCCCCACACACACACGATATAACGTGTAAATAGTCTGAACTGAATCGACCACCAACGAATAGCCGAAAACCTCTCGTCGTCAACAGTATGCAAGGAAGCTGAGATCGAGCTCGCCATTGTGCTGGATGCTTCCTCTTCTATCCGGCCCAAAGACTTCAAGTCTAGTCTCAGGTTCCTGCAGGACTACCTCCGACAGTTTGACGTCGGCGCGGAGAGACACATGAGGGTCGCCCTGGTCACCTTCGCCAAGGAGGCCCATCCCGAGGTAATTGAGGTCAACGGTGCTCGACTGATTTATATAATACTGAGATTCTCTCCCTTTAGAACTAAATGCATTTCTCTTCATTCAAACACACTTGCATATAACACTTAGATTCTCTCCCTTTAGAACTAAATGCATTTCTCTTCATTCAAACACACTTGCATATAACACTTAGATTCTCTCCCTTTAGAACTAAATGCATTTCTCTTCATTCAAACACACTTGCATATAATACTTAGATTCTCTCTCTTTAGAACTATTTACATTTCTCTTCATTGAAACTAACTTGCAGACTTTTGTTTTTCGTACACAACCATGCAGTGCAAGATTTACGTAAAAGATACACAAGCTATAGCTTAGGGCCCCCATTTTCGGGGGAGGGCCCCAAAAAAATTGTCCAAGTGAGCAATTGTCATATATACTTAAATATTTGGCACTGACCTTTAATATCTGGGCTTTAAAAAAAAAGGGCCCCATATCTCAAATAGCTTAGGGTCTTATCAAGTCTAAATCCGGCTTTGCAACCATGCACACAGCCATGGGCGTTGCTAGGAATTTTTCCGGGAGGGGGGCAAAAATTTTCCAGGGGGGGGGGCAAATAACAACTTTATGACATTTTTTTTAAATGTAAGGGGGGGGGAGCAAATGCCCCCCTCATATATGACATTTTTTCAAAATGTAGGGGGGGGCATATGCCCCCCCCCCATGAATACGCCCATGCTGACACAGCCTATAATACTAAACAATGAAAACCGGAAATGGCAAAAAAAAATTTGAAAAAAAAAAAGGGTCTGCTATTAAGAAAAATATTCTTCACACCCCCAATTCTATTTTTGTTACCCCCCCCTCTCCCACCCTCTTTTTAAGAATGGTTTCAACCTGACAACGTATGAAAATGAAGAGGAAATGATCGCCGCCATTGGGAGAATCCGGTACCTGAAGGAGAGGTACACAAACACCGGCCACGCTCTGCAGTACATGCGGCAGGTCATACTGCCCAGAGACAGCACCAGGCCGACAGCCAACAGGGTCGCTCTGGTCATAACGGACGGGAACTCACAAAAGTTTGTAGCCGCTGCGTCCGTCCCGTCTATCATCTATCTATCTATCTATCTATCTATCTATCTATCTATCTATCTATCTATCTATCTATCTATCTATCTATCTATCTATCTATCTATCTATCTATCTATCTATCTATCTATCTATCTATCTATCTATCTATCTATCTATCTATCTATCTCTAATCTACTATCTATTTATCTATCTATCTATCTATCTATCTATCTATCTATCTATCTATCTATCTATCTATCTATCTATCTATCTATCTATCTATCTATCTATCTATCTATCTATCTATCTTTCTGTCTGTCTGTCTGTCTGCCTCCCTCTCTCTCTATCTATATCTATATCTATATCTATATCTATATCTATATCTATATCTATATCTATATCTATATCTATATCTATATCTAATCTATATCTATATCTATATCTATATCTAATCTATATCTATATCTATATCTATATCTATATCTATATCTATATCTATCTATCTATCTATATATATATATTGACCTATTTTGGTTATATTTTGAGTTAATTTGTTAATTTTTTCCCTATTTAATCCCCCCCCCCTCGGGGACAGGCCCAAGAGAACAGCGGCGGAGGCCAAAGCGGCCAGGGATGACGGGATCGCGCTGTTCGTCATCGGCATCGGGAAAAAAATCCGAGAGAGGGAGCTGCTGGACATCGGCGGCGACCCGACCAGGGTGGCCAGGCTGGAGACCTTCCACCAGCTGCACGCCTTCATCAAGACTCTGGCCGTCATGACGTGCATCAGTGAGTAGTGTCAACAAAACAACGCCCCCCACCACACACACGTATAGATAGAGGGGGTGGGGTGGGGGTGGAGGCGCCATCGAGGCATTTTTTTTCCCTCGCCTCAAAACAGGACCGTCTTGTGACTTCACGTGTGTGTGCATTCTTTGATCGTATATGGGCGTTACTGATGGGCGTAACTGTAGAGGGGGTGGGGTTGGGGGAGGAAAGAAACCAGGGTCGGGCTTACGAATTGCGGGGCCCAAATTTAACGGGATGCTTGCGGGGCCCCTCTTCTAATTTTTTTTTACAATAGCAACTATTACTATCAATGCTAAATGTAAAATACGGGGCCCCCTGCCAGGCGCGGGACCCCAATTTTCGGAGCAATCGGTTTTCTCACTCCATCCTCCCCCCACACCCTCCATAATCAAAAACATTGACTAAGAGCAATAAACTATTGATTTAATTTTGATCCAAGGACCGTCTCCCCCCCACACACACACCATCAATCAATCATCATCCAGTGAGGTGCCCGCCGATTGGGTTGGGGGACAACCCTGTCACTTGTTCGAATGTATCAAATATTTTATTGATATGCAAAATGGGAAGGGGAGGAAGGGGAACAGAGGATCGTCACAGTCTCCCCCCCCCCAATATCTTCCCGGCCCCGCCGACCTCATCCGGTACACACAGTGGCTCCTCAATCCCAATGGCTCCTCAATCCCAGTGGCTCCTCAATCCCAATGGCTCCTTAATCCCAGTGGCTCTTTAATCCCAGTGGCTCATCAATCCTAGTGGCTCATCAATCCTAGTGGCTCCTCAATCCCAGTGGCTCCTTAATCCCAGCTGCTCCTTAATCCCAATGGCTCCTTAATCCCAGCTGCTCCTCAATCCCAGTGGCTCCTCAATCCCAGTGGCTCCCCAATCCCAGTGGCTCCTTAATCCCAATGACTCCTTAATCCCAGTGGCTCCTTAATCCCAAGTGGCTCCTCAATCCCAATGGCTCCTCAATCCCAGTGGCTCCTTATGCCCAATGGCTCCTTAATTCCAATGGCTCCTTAATCTCAGCTGCTCCTCAATCCCAGTGACTCCTCAATCCCAGTGGCTCCTCAATCCCAGTGGCTCCTTAATCCCAGTGGCTCCTCAAATTTAGCGGCTCTTCGATTTCAGTGGCTCCTCACCGACATATGTATCGGCCATGCGAGGCTTCACACCCATATACCCCCCACCCCAGTAGCACCCAAGTAGCTGAACATCTCAACAAGTTGATGGCTTAATATCTTTACATCACAATGTAAACTAGAAACTGGACTTAAATAATTTCACGTCAGGCTAAAAGTTTATGTTGATGATATACATGTATATATACTAGCTGTACCCTGCAAAACTTTGCATAGTTATATCCCCTTAGGCTTGATCGGCAGGCTAGGTTATTTTTTGGTTTCGGGCAGATCCGATTTTTTTACATTATTTTATTTTAAACTGGGATACTATTATTTATATTATATTTGATTAGATATAACTTAAGTCTTTATTAAATGTATCAATGTATATATATATATATATATATATATATATATATATATTTCTTTTTTTCTTTTTTTAGAAGCCCATAAACTTCCAAGTCATATCTGTAAGTAATTCGTTTATTCAAATGATCATGGCTAGTTAGCAGTGGTATCCATCATTTTTTGTGGTCACGGTGCATTGGCTATATGTCCCGCGTTTCCTGTGCTGTATTTACTACAAATAATGTTTATTTGAATGATTGACAAAGAGTTCGACGTATTTTAGCATAGTTTTTTTAAAATACACACAGCCACACACAGACACAGCCACACAACAGCCACAAACACACACACATAGCCACACACAGACACAGCCACACACACACACACACACACAGCCTCAAACAACCACACATACACAGCCTCGCCATCCACATTCCAAACACACAACGACACACAAACACACACACAGAACCGCACACACACAACACACACGGCAGCACACACATCCGCACACCTACACACACACACATTTATATGTGACCTACATACATTTTCTCGCATATTTACCCGTCACACAAAGGCATACACTGTATAAGTGTATTGATAAAGTGTATAAGTGTATTGATAAAGCACTGCTGCAGATCAGAGGTGTGCGGATCTTGAAATTTAGCGTCCGCGTCCGTCCATGGATTTCTATCAATGATCAGCGTCCGCAGAATCTTACAACATTGGTTTGCTAAAGGGTTGTTGGGGGTAGGGGTTGTTGGGGGTAGGGGTTTTATTGGGGTAGGGTTTGTTGGGGGGTAGGGGATGTTAGGGGGGGGAGATTGTTAGTGGGGTTGTGGGGGTAGGGGTTGTTAGGGGTAGGGGATGTTATGAGTCAGTCCTAGGGAATGTTAGGGGGATGGGGTGGTAAGGTCAGTAGGGATGTTGGGGTGGGAGTGGTAGAGGTGAGTGAGTGAGTTGAAAAAAGAAAAATAAATGTTTTTAATTTGTTGTTTTTTTTCAAAAAGAAATATTCAAATGTCGGTTGTCTAACACATATCGTTAACAAGGTCGATAACTCTCTTTTGATAATATCAGGTAACACAGTTGTATTCCTCGTTCACCTGCACATTTCAATTCAAAAATATGTTCAATATATTTTAAAAGTATTAATAAAACGAACGTAAACGAATTTATCTTTCCTATATTGGACTTTATTATGTAATTTTCAGAAGTCCCATGAAAATTTTGGGATAGAACTTAATTGAAACAATCCCCATACTTTAGTAATATAGACATGAAGATAAAACCACAATGCTTTGGTAATAAAGACATGAAGACAAAACCACCATACTTTAGTAATATAGATATAAAGATAAAGTCACACATACTTTATTAATAAAGACGTGACGATAAACCCGCCATCACTAGTAATATAGACATGAAGATAAAACCATATAACATTAATATAGACATAAAGATAAATCCATAATGCTTTAGTAATATGAACGTAAAGATAAATCCTATGCTTTAGTAATATGACATGAAGATAAAGCCACTGTTACGATGTAGGTTATTTTTAGCACAATAGTTTACGGTTTCAGGAACAAACGAGTGCTTGGGGAGGTTGTATCATTGTGACGAATAGATGAATCACTTAAGCAACAGCACGCCCCATCTCCCAATTAATGATTTGTTAGTCGCGGGTGGTACTGAGGGCTCACGGAGACAATTTACCTGGTGAAGAATAATCGTGGCCGTGACACGTAGGATAAGTTGGGGACCGGGCTACTGATTGCAGGTGATACTACATATAATTGGAAAAGCCGTGCGGTAGAATTTATCAGGGGATGCTGAGTTAGAAAGTTTCATAGGTCCCTTGTTTAGATGTCAAATCTCTTACACGTCCCAGACCCGAGTTGGTGGGTTAAGGATTAATTAGGGGTAATAAATCACTGATGCAAATGGTGTGTACTGTAAACCTGGACGATTCTGTATATAAGGAGACAGTAGAGACAGAGAGCAGAGCAGGAGCGGAAGGTGTAACGTAAAACTGAAGTACTGTATGTGAGAAGGTGGCGTCAACACATATATATATATATATATATATATATATATATATATATATATATATATATATCATATATAATAAAATGTGTTATCAGCAAAGAAACCGGTATTTGTTGACTTATTAGCGGAGACTGAAGTGAACTTTGAAAATAGAAATATTGTCACCAAACCATCTACATCTACTCTCTCATACTTCTAGACAGCCATCTGTTCGTGGCAATGATTAGCATTAGGACTATCCACGTGTTTTATTTAGTAATTAAAACATACAGTTAAAACTATAAGAATATAATGACAGAACCGTGGTTAAAGAGTGGTTTTCCTCACAACAATTGTACATTTCCATAATAATGGTTGTCGTTCAAACTCTCGACCTCCTCCATCATGCGGTATCCCTGTCCACCTTCATTATTGTAGTATTACTTTATAACTGTGGTCACCATTCGATATAGTGGTATTCCATTTTTGTATTGATCTTCATTCGGTGTTTTATATATGTAAACAAACACTCAAAGCTTATAGAATTAGAAATAAAACACATATTAAAATTTCAGTTATTTTTATTTATCGTTAAAGGGATGATAACACTGGGCTGCGTTTGAAAAAAAAAACACTTCATAGGTCTGACTTTTAAAAAAATGTTTCTGATCATTTTTTTGCCGATTTCAAATATGTAACTGCTTTTAATCAGGTCAAGTTTTTATGGATCATCTATCTTGAGGCACCATCAGTAGTCAGCAAGCATATTTACATCCCAGCGTCCCAGGTACCGCTGTTCCATCACACAGATGTTTTGATGGAAACACTTTCCCTGTTCTTCACTCATATTGCCGCAGTTGTCAGGAAATAGTCTAAATGTGAGCTGAGCAAATGCATTTTCCCAAACATGATCCTAGAGCTTTGAAGCCATGAAGTAGCTGCTCAACCATAAGTTCGTAGTCTGAATAGTCGTTACCAAGAAAATTCTGGACAATAGACTTGAATGCACTCAATGCATTGAGTTGATTTTTATTCAAACATTCCTAAAACTTGGCATATTTTACCACCTCCCTAATTTGTGGGCCATCAAAATTCCTGCTTCAATTTGGACTCACTTAGCGTGGACATTTTTCCTTGAGGAATGCAAAAGCTTGGCCTTTTTGTCTAATGCTTTGACAGCGTTTTTAATTAGGCCAAGTTTGATGTGTTCATGGTGGAAGCAAAATTGTCTGAGGGTTGACAAGAGCATTCGAAAGAACATTATAGGAACCTGGTTTCAGATGAGGTCTTGCTGGCCAATTGCGTTTGTCTGCCTGCTGCTCATAAACAGTGGAAACATGGGTACTTTTTGTAGCCATCTTGTAGAAGCACTAGGGTTATAACTTTAAGATCTCCCACAAATCATCCAGTTTTGATCTTTATATTTTAGATTATTCAATAAAATGTCCATGTTACTATAGTTTTCGGACAAGTGCACTGAGCGACTACTGGAACAGAAGCAATCTTATTTGCAATTGTGCAGAAGCATCGCTTTCAAGTTTCTACAGGAAGAATCGATGAATAACCTCCATTGTGCAGGGTCGTATGATAAACCCATAGTTTCAACAAGACTGTTGATGTTGTTGAAGTAAATTAAAGAAGCATTATCCTCGGTGAACTCTTTTCCCGGTTTGATACCAAATGTTATTGCTGGAGCAAACAAATGATTTTCTTTGAGCCGTGATCCCAATAGCTGAGCAGATTTTTTCGATAAGCACAAATCTCTTCTCAAATCATTTAGTTCAGCTTTTTGAGGTTTTGGTTTGAGTTGATTTAGCAACAGGTTCATATATTGTAGATTCACCCAAGATATCCATATCTTCACTTTATATATCTTCAGTTGATGAAACGAAATTGTCAGATGATGTTTAGATTGGAATTTCTGGTCCATGAGGTACTGGCCTTATAGATGGCACAATGGGATACTTTATAATGTTTTTTTCTGTTTATACCACTAGATTTGTCATGCAAAAACAGCAATCAGTAGTGTGATCCTTTCATCCAAACCATCGGCATATCAAAGGAAGAGACGGTTGCTCCCTCTTCGCTCCAACGTCGTAGACATTTACACATGTTCACTCCATGTGGTGTGCAAGAGGTTTGTCCTGATCATGATTTCACACCAAAAAAGCATGATGTGGTACATGTAGCTTTTCTTAACAAAACTTGTGATCGGCGGCGACTGACTATTAACAGTGACTGAACCACATATGTAGCAGAATCTGTTTTTACGCTTCTTCTCATTATGATCACCAAACTATTGAGCAAACAGTTTTTATGAATCACTTGTTGCTGCTTGTAAATAAAATAAAAGTAAAGTAAATCCCTTCTTAACCCTAACGGGCCTTCGGGACAGATGAAGTGTAGAATTCATCTGTTTCTATAACCTCGGCATATGAAGGGATTGTGTGGTTAGCACAAAGCCCAGTGCCTTTACTTCTACAACTTAAAGTCAGGTACCCATTGGCTAGTTGGACTGGGGGACGGCTTTTCACCAAATTCTTGGAAAAATTGTGGGTCTCACCGAGGATCGATCCCAGGACTCTCAGGTCGACAGTCGAGTATCTACACCACTCGGCCACCGGTACAAATAAAATGTACAAGATGCTTATAAATAAAGTAGATGGCAAAATTTTACATTCAAATTAATATAAATTAGCAACAAACTAGATTAAAAACGTATTTTTATATTAGTTAATAACCTGATGTTTCACGTTCAATGAATGCTCCAAATAAATTGAAACTTCTCGCTATGTGTGAAAACAAATAAGACCAAGATAAACAAAAGTATTTGTTTTATTTTTGCCTGTTTTATAAATTGCTAAATTATAAAAACGGGAATTCTATCGGTTGTTTCTCACTTATTGCCAGGTAATGTAGAATGCAGAGTTATTGTATTCTAGAAATTCAAGTAGAATAAAAACTTGACAATGAAAAAAAAAACAGTTACATATTTGAAATCAGCGGAAAAAATAGAACTAGAAAAATTGTAAAAAACTCAGACCTCAAAAATCACGCAGACCAGTGTAATCAGAGGGTTGAATTTAAAACAAAGGGATATTCAATGTGTTTTGGAAATATCAGATAACAGGACATGTCAAAATGTTTTAGATTATAATTGAAAGGGGTAGAGCGAATTATATGTCTATGTCTGGGCTGAGGTAGGGCGTGACATATGTCTGTCTTAAGACAGGTATACCGAGATATATGTCTGTCTCTTTGGTAGGTGCACAGACAACCAGTGTGTTAAATGGCCATTAAGATTTTATACAATAAATGTCCTTTTATATTTCTTTATTTATCAAAATACATTGTTGTATTTTATGTCGTAGATAGGACGTAGCTAGATGTCAATGTTGGTTTAGTACTTACAATATTTGCTTAGGTATTAATATATGTTTACTTTTTTTGCTAACACTATAATGCTAGGTATTCATGTTAATTACTACAATATGATTATAATGTAAAGTGTAGCTTTGATGTTAATCTCTATACTTATAAGACGCATTTTTTGTCTGTCTGTCTGTCTGTTCCCTTATAACTCAAGATCAGAAAAACAGATAATGTGAAATTTGTTACATACACCATTACATGGGGAAGGTTATAGGACAGGTTTCGTTTCATCTCGATGGGTAGTTTAATTGTAATTAATTTTTTTTTTTTATTTTACTATATTAAAGTAATCTCGACGGCGCCATAAATAAAATTCCTCTGTGACGTCATTTCCTTATGATCGAATAGAAGTTGCGCGCTGGTGTGTATTGTGCTTTTGTGATGCAAAGAATTGTTGATGTTTTTTCATGCTCTCTGATGTGTACAGTTTGAGGAAGGTAAAGGAATGAAGAAGGATTTTAGAAGAAGTGTGAAGCCATAATAATAAGTATTTATATATATATATATATATATATATATATATATATATATAGAGAGAGAGAGGGAGGGGGAGGGAGGGAGAGATAAAGAGAGAGAGAGGGGGAGGAGAGAGGGAAAGGAGAGGTTAAGAGGGAGGGGAGGGAGGGAGGGAGGAGAGAAGGAGGAGGGGGATGGGAGAGGGAGAGAAAGGAAGGGAGGGAGAGCGGGGTAGGGAGGGAGAGCGGGGGTAGGGAGGGAGAGAGAGGGTGGAGAGGGAGAGAGAGATGGAGAGTGAGGGGGCAGGGAGGGAGGGAGTGGAGAGGGGAGGGAGGGAGAAAGAAGGGAGAGAGAGGGGTTAGGGAGGGAGAGAGAGGGGGAAGGAGGGAGGGAGGGAGGGAGGGAAGGAGGGAGAGGGAGGAGGGAGAAAATGGGAGGAAAAGATAAAGAGAGAGAGGGGCGAGGAGGAGGGGAAGGAAGGGAAGGGGGAGAGAAGGAGAGGGGGGATGGACAGGGGGAAAGAAGGAGGGGAGAGGGGAGATGGCAGAGGGAGGGTGGGAGGGAGAGAATGGGAGAGAGAGGGAGGGAGAGGAGGGAGAAGGAAGGGGAGGGAAAAGGGAGGGAGGGAGAGGAGGGAGGGAGTGAGAGGAAGGGAGAGAGAGGGTAGGGGAGAAACAGAAGGTAAACCTTATTTTAAACCCGGGCAAAGCCGGGTACTTGCAACAGTTATATAGAAACTACTTCTCTTGCTGATGTGTATTATTTTACTTGTTCTTTATCCACTATTTATTTTAATGCTCTAGTTTTGTTCTTGAAAAATTAAACAAACATAAACATGAAATCAATTCACTTTACAAATATGTTTTCTGGCCAGTTTGTCACGTTTCTCAGTGTGTTTATAAAATACCAAACTTTATAGTCTCAAATCAATTAAAAAATCATTTGCTGTTAAATTGTTTTAAATATGTCAAGGAATGCAGATGTACAAATATTGATTTAATGAATACGTCAAAGAAGAAGTTGCAAACAAATGATTCATCATTCATTCATATTCTCCATCAACTAGGGGCTGTACCGAATCCGATTCCGGTTCCTGTTAAGCCGGATTCGGCAGTTTTAACAAATCCGGTTCCGATTCCGGTTCCAGTTAAAATATGCCGGATTTAAGGTTTCTGCTTTATTGTTTGAAATTTGTAAGAATTTTTTTGCGCAAACATAATTTTGAAATATTTAACGCTTTACAATTAAATTAAAACAATTACTTCCTTTGCTTTTTAAACACTACAATAACGTCGATCGCTTTTAGTTCTGTATGTAAGTAAAAATATATTAAAGGAAGATTTGAATCGTATTTAGTCTAGTAGTGACAATACGACACCTTATCTTCCGCTACTTTTAATTCAGTGTTTTCTTTAAACTATATTAAGCTACAAAAGTTAACTTCTTTAAAGAGCAGACAACGATCTATTTTTGTTGGTTAATAATTTATTTTTCTGCAATTTTTTAATTTAGTGGATTTAGTCACGATTTGGATAAAATTCTTGCATATTTAGATAAATAATTTGAAGATATATTTTTAACTGAACATTAAAGTAATATTGATGTAGATTTGAAATGCATTTTAATATGTTTATGGGAAATAGTCAGATAATGATTTAAAGGCAAGTATGAATGAAATAACACGGTTTGGTGACGTCACTATGGAAAACTAAAGAAAAATAAGCTTTCGGGTAGTGCCACAGTATATATATATATATATATATATATATATATATATAGATTCATTTATTAATAAACATGTTTATTATACTTTCTAGATCATGTTATCCATTTCTTTGTTTGATTGTAATAGAAATCAGGTTAAATTAGGTACAGCTTTATTAAAATATTTTTTTTTAAAACAAAGAATGTTATTTTGACAGAGTTATCTTTCTTAACTCAAGATTGGGGAAGGGGTTTTAGTCACAGTCTTCAAGATCTAAATGGTTAATACTGTTTTTTTGCTATCGAGAACTAAAACTAAATTTTTATTCTATTTTTCATTCTTATATCTTTTTGTTTGCGAGAAATTACTAATTCGTTCGGAAGAGTTGCTATTTAATTTGGTAAATCCGGTTCCTGTTCCGATTCCGGCAGGATTCAAATATTAAATCCGATTCCGGTTCCGATTCCTGCAGGATCTAAAAATTACAATCCGGTACAGCCTACTATCAACACAATGGAGACAAATACAAGTCGGGTTGCTACAGATGTTGTTTTATTTTTGGCATTCCATGCTTTGTATTATTAACTGAAAGCTTAGATTCAAAGCTGTTTGCTTTTTTTTTAAAAAGTACTATTAGATGCAGAAAACATTTGGTTGTTCAGTACTTAATTTTTTCTTCTAATTACAATGTCTTCACACAAATGTCTGCACTTGACTAACTTTAGCAGCTGTAGTTAGCACCAGCAATTAATAGAGCTCATGTGTCCAAACTATTTTATGGCATCTCTCACTAGCACTACACTCAACCATATATCATTATGCTAATGCTGACAATCAAAATAGCTCAAGTAATCTGCATGAATGATAACAAACCTGATAAAGAAATATACTTCTGAAAAGATTTTTATTATAAATATTAAAAATATGCTTATAAAAAAAGGATTGTCGTCAATTGATAATATTTTATTCGTCAATCGTTCACATCTACTAAAAAATATAACAATCCAACATCTATGATATGAAAGAGAAACCAAAAATATGTAATATTTTTGCATTTTAGTATTTTCTACTTTGATCTTAGAATGTAAAGACGACTTAAAAAATTAATTTTCTTATTTATTAATTAACATGTCTTGAGCTTTAATAGGCAGACATGGAATAGTAAATAAAACAAATTAAAAAATTACTAAGTACAATCATACCCCACCTAATACTGTTCCATGATAACTCTGTTTTTTCAGAGATATAATTTTTTGTAAATTCACAGAAATAAAAAAAAAATCCTTCAGACACTAAGACTTAATTTCCTGACTTAAGCATCCCCTTGATGTCATTAACACTAACAGTCAGTCTAATAGCAATCAACCATATATCATTATGCTAATGCTGACAATCAAAACAGCTCAAGTAACCTGCATGAATGATAAGAAACCAGATAAAGAAATATACCTCTGAAAAGATTTTTATTATAAATATTAAAAAGTTTGTATCAGCCTGTAAGACTACGTACCCACTGTAAAGTATGTTAAAAAAAAATGTTTATTATCCTAGAGTGATTTCTCAGTCACTTAAGCCAGTTTTTCTTCCAATTTGCCGAGACCACAGAAAATTAATTTTTTTTTATAAAACCAATACATGTATTCACCAAAGTAACAGATCATAAATGCTTTTTGAAAAATTGCTATAAAAAAGTAAATTTTAAATATACATTTGTATCTGTTTAAGGTAAAAATTTAAGTCTTCATTGTCTTCTAGATATTAAGCTTGTACACTTACGCCTGAGGCAGGTCAACATAAAATTGACAAAAAAAAAAAAAATTTTGCAACATTTGTTGACACAGTAACAATAATAAGTAAAACAAAGAAATAAATTGATCTGCAAATAAATACTATACTATAATAAGGTAACATATAAAAAGAAGATTGAATACAAATGTGTTTATTTAGTGGTAAATAACTCCATTCATCAATTCATACAATCTTTTATTTTACAATCTATACAGCAATCTGTAGGACCCTTTAATTTAGCACACAAATCAAAATGAAAGTGATGTAAACCCCCCCCCTCCCAACTAACCCACAAGAACAATTCTGTTATTCATTGGTTTATATAAAGACAGATATTGAGAACTAGTGTAAATTTAAAGAAACCGTTTTCATATTTAAAAAGTAAATTTAGCGTGGTTTGTCAATTTTGAGCAACATGAAAAATTACACAAGATAACAGTGAAAATCACATCCATCATACATATCACATGAATTTATAAATAGTATATCTTAATCTCAGCCTGTTATACTAATGACTATGATAAAACAGATCTTGTTGGGGGTGTATTACACGATAGCGACTGAAACAATACCACTGACGAGGAATGCATTATGCAACTAATTATGCAACTGATATGGTGACTTTCTATATTTTATATAATGTTGTTGGCCAGGTAAAATATTGTGTAATGTAAGCAAAAAAAAAACAACCCATAATATTGCCACATTTTTAAAAACATATTTTACAAAAGAATAAAGCTTTCACCTTTGAAATGAAATTTTTACTATACAAAACAATAACCTGTAAAAGTTTTCATGTACAAATATTAAAACCAGGAGATAAACTGCATGTATTGAAAAAATATAAAAATACATCCAAGCATTTTATTTTTAAAATCTGACCAGAGGAATATGTTCACTTTACCAAACAGCTGAAACAAAACAAAACATAAAACTTTTAGACATTCAGTTGTCTAGATGTGAGCTTATCTCTGGGGGAAAAAAAGGTGAAAAATGGTATAAAAATAACAAACAGGACGAGTTAGAAAATTATGGGGATGTAAAAACCGAGCCAAAACTCGTATTTACAGAACTATTTTCACTTTTTGGGCTTGGAGTGGACACATTTCTAAACTTTGCTTTCATTGCACTGTGAAGAGCTCTGTGTAAAGGTTCTGAAGGTAGGATGTTGGACTTGGATCTCAGAGGAGTTAATCCCGGGGATCTGTTAAAAAAAAAACAACAAATCTGGTAATCATTTAACTTTATTTTTTTTCATTCAAGAATGAGAAATACGATTGTGGCTTTGCTTTAATAATCATTACGCAGAAAAAGGTACTTTTATGTTATTTTTTTATATTTCATGGGGAACTTCTGCCTGTGTGTTGACAGGGCACAAGAACAAAGTCCTGCACTATGATCCTGTGATGTCCCTGTATAGATGAGAGGTTTTTCTCTTGAGGAACTTATTGGGACAGTATCTTTTACAGCCCCTCCCCCTCCATCACCACAGTAGATGGAGTACATAGAGGCACCACAGTAGATGGAGTACATAGTACATAGGCCATGGAGGCACCACAGTAGATGAGGCTACATAGGCACCACAGTAGATGAGGCTACATAGGCACCACAGTAGATGAGGCTACATAGGCACCACAGTAGATGAGGCTACATAGGCACCACAGTAGATGAGGCTACATAGGCACTACAGTAGATGAGGCTACATAGGCACCACAGTAGATGAGGCTACATAGGCACCACAGAATGGAGTTTGGCTATGGTGGCCATGATAGAGCCAATTGCACGATTTAATGTTCTTTTAAAATTATAAGCTACACTGCTGTGGTGTGGCAGGTAGCCCAGCAGGAGTATTTCAGGTCAGTGGGTTCAAATCCCAGCAACGGAAAGTTGTCCCCCAGTCAATAGTGGTCAGTTGTTCAATATAGGATTCAGAGAGACACATATTATTACAGGGACTGTCATTGATCTTTTCCTTAGCATTTTGAATTGTATTTTATACTGAAATGTAAAATTTTTGTGTCATTTCAAGTTTTAATCATTTATTAATATCCAAACGCTATATACAACCTGTGACACAGGTCTTGACATAATACAACAGTTTACTTTGTGCTAGAGGCCTCAATTGAACTGACAGAAAAGAAAAATTACCTGTTCACCGGCGTAACTTTTAACCTCTTTATAGGATTAGAGGTTATTTCAGACTTAAAACTGGGCAAGGCTGACTTTGGGGTGGATGAAGATGATGAGCCAGACCTGAGAAGAAAAAAATGGGAATAAAATAACTTAACAAGAACAGGACATCGTCAATTTATAATTATTAAATTACAAAACCTCATTACTCGGAACAGGGGGGGGGGTATGCAAAGAACAGAACTTTACAACCGAATTTTTTTTTTTTAGCTCTTTTATTTTGGCATAAAACAATCCCGTCGATAATAATCCGTTGGTAATGCATGTAGCAACTGTGCCTATCATGCCAGCCCTGACTTAGAGGATTATTAGATATCCACAACAGACATGCTAAAAAATACTAGCCTTTGTACAAGTAGAACAGGAATGAAAATAACAGTCATACGCTAAGTAAATCTAGAATGAAGTTTACATGAACACAATGATCAATTGTCTCCTGTTACTTTTTTTTTAACAACTTCTTAAATTCATCTACGTAATTTTTTTCCTTCATTCAATTTATTTCCATCTCTGTTTTTTGCTGCAATAATATTCTGATGGGAACGTGCACACCAGTCAGGAGCAGAATTCTTTCCAGAGAATTATATTTTACGGCAAGGTTGAAAAACCAGAAAGACTAGCTTAATTTTTACTCATGCGCTATTTATGAAAAGAATATGAATATGTAAAGTTTTAGTACCTGAGTCTTTTTTTCGATCTCGGAGCCGACATATTCTCTGACGGTGTTACAAACTAAAAATAAAAAACAAGAAAAACTATAATATATTCATTTTGTTTTTCTTCAAACATTTAGAGAGGTAAGAAACACTACTACCATGTGGCACAGGGAGCACCAAACTTTTTTCAAATCACGCCAGAAAACTGAAAGAATGACAAGCCCAGACTTTTTTATTCATCACAGCTTCTGGTTTTCCATATTAAAAAAAAATAATCCCAAGTTTGATTACAATCGATGAGCCAGATGAACTGTCAACAGGGGTGAGAGCTATAGTTTGATGATCCCTGACATTGTAGATAAATGATTGAATTAATTTTACTATACTTACTGGGCTATTGAGAGATTCTACAGAACCAGAGCAAACTGTTGATAAATTCTCTACGCTGCCATAATTGGTATTTTTGGCCCAAAATCTTGGCACAGAGCTTGACCTTGGGGAAATGAAGAAGTTTTTTGGTTTGTGTAACGTAAGATCATCATTGGAACTGAATTGCCTTGTCTGTTTGTCTGTGTCAGTTTCTGATAGTGTTTCACCAGAATAGTTATCGCACGAAATAAAACCGTCCAAGAGATGCACTGGAATGGGAGGGGGCACCGGTGGGGGAATGTGACCAGCACCGGACTGAGTGTCAACCAAGTCATTTCCATTTTCAGCAATTGTGGACTGAACTGGACGGTCATTTTTTTCATCATTGGACAAGACTGTATTGCCAAAGTTCGAACTATTATCCACTTCCTTAATTCTCGGACTTTCACTTTCAGCTTTGTCATTGCTCAAATCCTTATTCTTTTTTTCCTGGCCCACCGGTCTACGCTTGAATAATGAACTTGTATTTTTGGCGCTTGCCTCCAAGATGGATGACTGCAATTTCCTTTTAGCTGCCAGCCTATCAGAATGTCTGGTAGCGGTCACTTTTAATTCTAAGATTATAAGCAAATCGTATGAATTAAAAAAAAAATTGTAAAATCTTTTCTAAAAGTAAATTTTTTTTCTAAGTAAACATTATAGAAGGTTAAGATGCATATTTGAAACGACACATTCTGATCGTACCTTGCGAGTACTGAAACGTCTTGCACATCCCTGCCTTAAGAGCCCCAACCTGCTGATGACAGTCAACGGTGCTCACCAGTCTCTCTTGATACTGCTCACCTTGCACAAAACTCATCATTTTACTCTGGAAATCAGTTGCGATTTGAAAAATTGTTTACATTTGTTTCGCAATTAGATCATACATACAGGCTCATGCAAAACTTTGTTTTTTTATGAGTCAAAGAAAGTCAAACCTTAAAATAAGAAAACACTCCAGAATTTTCAATCTCTTCTTGTTTTCTCTTACGCAGCACTCTGGCATAGACCTCAGGATTATTGTCTAGATAAAAGCAAAGTTCCTAGATAAAAAAAAAATAAATTAAAGCAATAATTCAACATGATAAATTAAAGCAATAATTCAACATGATAAATTAAAGCAATAATGCAACATGATAAATTAAAGCGATAATTCAACACGATAAATTAAAGCAATAATTCAACACAATAAATTAAAGCAATAATTCTACACAATAAATTAAAGCAATAATTCAACACGGTAAATTAAAGCAATAATTCAACATAGTAATTTTTAAAAAAAAATTTAATTGATATATTTCCGGATGAGTACCAAAATGCAGATATTACACCATTACTCAATATGCTTTTCCTATAAGAAATAGATGAAGGTACCATTTTAAAATTACATAGCTTTTACAAATTTATTTCTGAAAGATAAAAAAATTACTTGAATGGCAAGAAAAAAATCATGGGATCAAGAGATCCAATGATTTCAGACAAGCACTTACCACTGACTATCATGGGATCAAGAGATCCAATGATTTCAGACATGCACTTACCACTGACTATCATGGGATCAAGAGATCCAATGATTTCAGACATGCACTTACCACTGACTATCATGGGATCAAGAGATCCAATGATTTCAGACATGCACTTACCACTGACTATCATGGGATCAAGAGATCCAATGATTTCAGACATGCACTTATCACTGACTAAAAAAAAAAAACTAAGCTGACCACAAATTTTTATAAACATTTATTAATTTCTTGCAAGGGAGTTCATAATATGAGTAGTCATGGGATTTGAAAAAAAAAAAAATCTATGTGTGCTGTAGATAATGTCAAGAAATATAAATACCCCTAAGGCTTTGTCCGTCTCAGACTGAATCTCCTCTTGATACTGTTGCTCTGAAACCTGATCGCAAAATGTGGATTCCATGTTTATCGGGTCATCAAAATCATCAAAGATATCAACAAGAGAAGTGTGAACATCTGAGTTTATCATGATACCTGGTCACAAAAATTACGCACAGGTAGTGTTTGAACAAATTAACCTCAGAAAATCTGAAAAAATAAAAGAAGGTATTTATGGCTGACTTACTTACACTTACTTAAATATTTGTGCATGTTGATGCCCTAATAATAAATTAATCATTAAATGCAAAACCAATTGTGGTCAGGGATACCAACTAAAAAAATGTTAGGTCCCTGAAAGGATGAGGTGTCTTGTCTATAAACCATTACAGGTCTCTGAAAGGATGAGGTGTCTATAATCCATTACAGGTCCCTGAAAGGATGAGATGTCTATAAACCATCACAGGGAAAGTGTGTTTTTGCAGCATTCTTTCATTCTCACCATAGCTGAGACTGCAACAGCTTTTGGGGTACCTCGGAAGACACAGGTGACAGGGGCTCAAACCTGTGCAGCATACCAATCAGGCTGAGAATTGATTAATCTAATATAATAATAATAGCAATCTGCATTAAATCAAAAGCGGAAAACAAGAATTAAAAATGGCATCTTGCCAGCGTCTCGATGCGATAAATGTTTTTTTTTTTTTAAATTTTAAGCTTTGAATAGTTTATGCGGTTTTTAAACATGAAACCCAAAGGCCAAATTGTGAAATAATTCCATTTAGATATTTGTTTGTTTGTTTTTTTGTATTTCTACAACATATTTCGTCTATAAATTGTAATAATATCATGAAAAAAATCGGATCTGTCCAAAACCAAAAATAACCCAGCCTGCTGATCAAACATAAGGGAATGTAACTCTATGCAAAGGTTTGCAGGGTACAGCTAGTATATTAATAATGGCATTTATCAATCAACTGTCATGCAGGGATAAATTTTAGGAGAATATGTAAGTCTGCAGTAATGAAGTCAGGAGTGTATGTAAGTCTGCAGTAATGTAGTCAGGAGCGTGTGTAAGTGCAGTAATGAAGTCAGTAGCGTATGTAAGTCTGCAGTAATGAAGTCAGGAGTGTATGTAAGGAAGTCAGTAGCGTATGTAAGTCTGCAGTAATGAAGTCAGGAGTGTATGTAAGTGCAGTAATGAAATCAGGAGCATATGTAAGTGCAGTAATGAAGTCAGGAGCGTATGTAAGTGCAGTAATGAAGTCAGGAGTGTATGTAAGTCTGCAGTAATGAAGTCAGGAGTGTATGTGAGTCTTGTTAAGTCAAAGATTTGTTAAGTCAAGAAAGATAACACACACTTTGCAATCTGTCAGATGAAGTGTTAACTCTTTAATTTAAACAACAGGTCATAGCTTGCAAGTCAACATGATTTTTTTTTGTCTCTCATGCATCAGTAATTGCCTTGTCAATCAACACGGCCAAAGAATATCAGACATTAGGCTTGTTGAGAAAAAAATAACCAGATCATCAAGTCCTAAGGCCAATAACAATAACTTGCTTGGTTTCATATAAAATGTGCAAAAAAAATTATAACGTGGTCTATAAAATGGATTCCATGAAGGAAAGAGGGGAAATAGAGTTATTTCCAAATACTGCGCTGAAATTTGAATGACACAATACCAATTTTTTTAAGTGCTAGTGTCCTTAAAAGATATTACCAAATGCTTGATCGTAAAAAAAAAATTTTCTTGCATAGTCCATTCTTTGAATAAACTGAATTGAAAAATAAAAAGGAATCTAATCCAAATCCATATCTAAGTTTATGTTATGGGTGAGTCAGTGTTGCTTTGGTTGTATGCTCAATCAGCAAGCTTCGAAGTTAAAAACACCTTTCTGTGTCTTCCTTGGTATCTCCTTAGCTGTTGCGCGCTGGGCTAAGGTGGGAATGTACAAAAACAGTTCAATCTGTGTTTATAGGATCCAAAGATAAACATCGTAAAAAGGATGTTAATGTAATAAAAAAGAGCAAGTAAACAAAGTAAGATTGTTTCTTAACTTTTTTTTACTGCACTTTTCATTAAAATACCTCATTTGTTTTTGAAATGTATAAATTAAAGGCTTCCAACTATCCTGTCTATCCTAGTGGAGGGGTATGGTGGATGACCTGATAGGTCAGACTTAGCTTCTGTCCCACTCATACCACTATTAACACCGGTTTTAAATGGAAAAAAAAACTTTTTTTTTTACTAATATTTTTTTTCTACAACTGATAAGCATGCTTCTTATTTCCATTTCAAAAATGCAATATTAAGCAAGTTAAAGAATAAACTATACATATTTTATTTAAGAGACACAAATATTGAAGATTAAATACAGAAAACATAAAATAATATTGATAATATATGGCAAATTTATTTTTGTTTTTTTTATGTGAATTCTTCAATAATTATTGTTATATGTAATAGTAAATTATTTTCTGATAGTATGGTCATAGTCACAGCCAATGAGTTCATGACATGAAGTTATAAGAATACAAGCTCAGGAGCTTTGTTATTTTGATTATTGCTACTCAGTATAACTGCTGTTCATAAAAAATTATAACACAAGTTCAAAGTTTTGCAGGGCAAAGATGTTCTCCTTCCTGTATTTATTCATGTTTGTCATTAAAAACAGCTAGATTTGCAAAAGTCAATTTAATAGTGATTCTGTATTTGTATAATATTATATCACACAGTGGTTGTCATTTCATACAAATATGTGAAAAGCACCTCAAATGAGGCTCTGCTATTTATAAATATGGAGACGGGTGGTCGTGCGGTGTAGAAAGCTAAACAGTCAACCGTAGAGACCTGGGTTCAAACCTCAGAGAGGCCTCAGGATTTTTTCAGGTCCTGGCGCAAGTCCCTAAGTTCACCCAGCTTTAAAATGAGTACATGACTTTAAATTGGGGGAGTAAAAGCGGCTGGGCGTTGTGCTAACCACACAATCCCTTTATATGCCACGGTTACTGAAACAGATGAATTCAACACTTCATCTGCCCTGATGAGCCTGTAGGGGCTTAAGGGAACTTTACTATTTGCAAATAGTCATGCTCAAGGCTAAGGTTTGTGGATCCTCTTTATGATGACCACCATTTTTTTTAATATATTGTCTTTTAATATTTTTTTTTCACATTTTTACTCTTGAATTTTTAAAAACAATCAATAATAAATAGCAAACAATTACAATAATATTATCCATATATATATATATGTAAATATTTTAATAGTGTCATTACTAATGTGAATTTTTTTTTAAATCCTCTTGTATCTAAGTCACTCATAAAAAGATAACATCATCTTAAGTTATATTCTAATCTAATTATTATATGTATTTTCATAATCGCACTTGCTACGGCACCAGCAAGTCAGAACTTGTATTACTTTTGTCCAAGTACCAGCCATAGATATTGCTCCACACCCTAACCCTAATCCTATATTTAAATATTTTAAAAAATAATTTTTTAAAATTGCAACTTTTGATGATTATAGGTCAGTGACTTTCATACGCTAACTTGCTGGTGCCGTAGCCAGTGCGTTTCATAATAAACAATGAGCCGCCATCTCCTACTTATGTACAAATAATGGAGATATGCTTTGTCGCAGCTTTGTGCTGCTTAGCAAAAGTAAAAGGTAAAATCGCATTTTAGTGGCAGAAATTTTAATATTTTACCAGTCCAGAGTAACCAGATAATGGTATGGTCGATGCCATGGTAAAATCCAGATACTTTTTTTCAATTTCTAACCAAACAATGCCGACCATCTTCAACAAATAGATCGATATCAGATCTTGTTGACATTTTTATAGTGTAATAGAATGAAATATAACCTACATTTATTGTCGAAATTCCAAGAGAAAGATCGAGTTTAGGCAACACAAAGCAATATCTATTCCTCTCAAATCCACAGTGGGACCACAGTCCAGGACAATATTACTTGAATTTTTGATTCAAAGTCCCCGCTTTACATTTCCGGTTAGAGATTTTAAGCTTTTTTTACTTTGAGCTCCTTATTTCTCCGAATCTGAAGACCAAAATATTCGAACATCTTGAAATCCGAACAGAAAAATGTATTTAATAAACGTCTTGAACCAACCGAGAGAACCAAACAACATGGTATTTTCTCATAAATGAGGACCCACCTTCTTATTTATTTCGATCATGCGTTCTCAGTGGCGTGGTAAGGGGGGGGGATCAAGGGGGCATTATGCCCCGGGCGCAACTCACAAAGGGGCGCCAAATGGTATATTGTACTTATAATATTATATGGTTTTCGAATGGGGGGGGGCGCTAAAAAGGTATTTTGCCACTGTGCGTTCTTCCAGAATATCCATGGCTTTGGCAGTTAACATTTATTTGTTCTTTACCCTTGCTGAGTCAAGTAATTAGTATGCCAGATTTTTAAACAACAGTAACACTGGTGCATTATTATTATTTAGATTTTGAAACAAAGTTTGCGTGTAGTTAGCAAATGAATGCAGGTTTGAAATTTACGTTTTGAGGCTAGGTATCGATTTTTGTCTTTAGTGTTTATTTAGTAGGCCCAGCTTAACAGAAACAGGTGTGCAGTTATAATTAGTTTTTACTTGCCTTGATTTGGTTTGGTTTGTGAGTTTATGGTATAACACCTGCTAATTAGCCAATCAATCGTATTGCGGTATTGCACTGTTAGATTACATTTAAAAAAGTGTACTAAACACATATGTTAAAGCCAGTGGCGTAGCTAAGGGGGGCGAGGGGGCGGACCGCCCCGGGTGACAGCATATGGAAGGTGACACTATGTCACCTCCAACACATTTTTTCAGCCAGGCTAAGGTGCGAAAATAGTCTGAAAATAGAATTGTTATAAAAACCTAACCAACACAGGAAATGTGACAGGACGTTTCGCATACAGATCACATGTCAACCATAATTAGATATGTACACATCAGCGGTGGTACAGTTGAAGTGCGGGAGTCCTTCCTTGGATTTTTTCATCTGAAAGGTAAAACAGCTACTGCATTGACTGGCGGTATCCTAGAGAAACTAGAAAACAAAGGAGTGGATATTCAGTTATGTCGCGGTCAATGGTGCGATAATGCAGCAAGCATGACTGGAGTCCACGGTGGTGTGCAACTAAAGATCAAAGACACTAATCCGACGGCAATTTTTTTACCTTGTTCGAATCATTCTTTTAATCTTTGTGGCAAACATTCGTTTGCTAGCAATCCGTCTTGTGTAACGTTTTTTGGAAGTCTTGAGGCGCTGTACACATTTTTTGTTCTGTCGACCGATCATTGGGATGTACTAGAGAAATACACAGGTCTAACAGTGAAGAGACTGTCCACAACTCGCTGGATAAATAGGTCTAACAGTGAAGAGACTGTCCACAACTCGCTGGATAAATAGGTCTAACAGTGAAGAGACTGTCTACAACTCGCAGGAGTGCACATGCTGATGCAGTGAAGCAAGTGATACACAAGTTTAACCAGTTTGTGAAAGCCATTGAAGCTCTGTGTGATGTCGAAGAAAAGTCGAGACAAGAGGCGCTGCGCACAATCTGTTGCCAGCTTATATGCGACTTTTCTTTCATTTCGTTCTTGTTTTTCTGGGGTGATGTTTTACAAGAAGTCGACTTAGCACAGAAGTCCATGAAAACACCAGGTATTACTGTGGACATGGTTACAACCAAACTAAGGGCTCTCAAGGTCTTTGTGGAAGAGTATTGTACGAAGGTTGTTGACAATGCCGTCCAGCAGGCACTTGCGAAATGTGAAAAACTTGATATCCCTACAGAGAAGAGAATCATAAGAAAGAGAAGATTACCAGGCGAGTAGACAAGAGATGCTGGATTGTTATTGCAGCAGGAGACCAAGGGCGCAATGTTAGTTTGTCTGGGCCGTTTTCATATGGAGTTAGAGGAAAGGCAGTGAATGACATTTTGCTGACTTTTTCTGCCGTTCAGCCAGACCATGTTATTTGTGTCAACGACGAAGAAATATAGTTGTCTGTTACCAAGCTCACAACCGTGTACGATGAGCTGAAGAAGACCTTTGTCTAGAAATTCCACGATTCTGTCCATTGAACGCGAGCTTTAAAGACAAATAGATTTTGACGATGTAATGGACCTGTTTGCCACAATGAAAACAAGAAGACATTCCTTCTAGGACTATAGTGTCGGAGGACATTCTTTTGGGCTGTGCATTGTCGTGTTTTGCATTTAGATGTTCTGAAAGTGAACAGTTGCATTTTAAAGATCTTTGGATTTGAACTATTTGTTTTGTGGTATTGGATTCGGATTTTTTCTTGGATCATACATGTAAGCAGTAACGTACCGGTCAGTAGAGTAAAGTAGAGCCTAGAAGTAGAGTATTTATGAAAATTTAGCTACACCTAACCATTCAGCAAAGGGTCGTGTGGGGTCATGGGGTGACATTTGAATGGACCGCCCCGGGTGAGGTGTACTCTAGCTACGCCACTGGTTGAAGCACATATGTTGTGCTGTGCTATGCACATGTTGTGCTGCCATAACATGCTGGTGTAGACTTTAATTAATTTGCTAAAGTTCTCTTTGGCAGATAGAAAAGTTACTGCTCAGACTCTGAGCTTCAGAAAACGCATATTGCTTCAGAGACACGTACCGCTTTAGACACAAAAACACACACACACACACACACACAATGCTTTAAGCATATACATTGCTTCAATCAAACACACACACACACACATTGCTTCACATACACACTGTTTTGACCTTTACCTCTACTCAGGCCCGTAGCCAGGTCAAAGTAGGCAGGGAGGCACCAATACCCAGCAAGGGGGCACCTTTACTTTTTCTTTATTTTTTCCTCTTTTTCTTCTTTTTAAGCGGGGGGGGGCACTCCACACCCCCAGTGCTCCCCTCCCCCCGGCTACGGGGCTGCCTCTACTACAGACGATATGTCACCATAACCTACATTTAAAAAAAAAATCCTCATAAAACAATGACTAGAGAAAAAGTTTTTTTTTTTTTTTTAAGAAATCGATTACACCGAAATGAAATAGAGTGTTTGTCAGACTTAAACCCCATTAGCTGCTGACAACATAACACCTACTCAAAGAATCGATATCAGTTTACTTAGATGAAATACATGGATTCGGAGCCAACTTCTTTTGTTTGATTTCCCTAGATAAAGAATTTTCGTGTAAGTTACAGATCATAAGCAATGTCCAGCGGGTCGTGCCCATCTATGGCCCCTGCTCACCTACTGCTCACTCTTTCCCTGCTGGTTATATTTGGCTTCACACAGGTAACACTTTTATGCCATTTTTTTTTCGTTAAGATCTTGCCAAACAGGTGGTGGAACGTGATCACGAATCGAATAGTCTCTTTCACATACTAACTAATTGGATAACTAACTAACTAGCTAGCTAGCTAACTAACTAGCGAACGAACTAACTAACTAGCTAGCTAACTAACTAGCGAACTAACTAACTAACTAGCTGCCAGGACGCACCCATGCTATGTGGCTGCCCTGTGCGGGTTCTGTGGGGCTCTGAGGCTGCTCTCTCCCAGATTACAGGGAGGTTTTTTGGTGACGTAATTAAATAACATTTGTCTCCAGGGATAGGTTAAAGGCCACTTGAGGCCCCCAGGCGCTGAGATAACATTGGGCGCCACTATATTAAAAAGAAATACAGAAAAAAATGCAAATTTATGATTTTAAAAAAAAAGGGCATGTGCGACGCCCTTTCAGAGGGAGGGTCACGTGACGTGCGTGGCTCGTGAATGATAAAGGTCATGACCCCTTATTATCAACACACCGATTACCAAGTTACGTTAGCAGCACACTGTAAATAACCGGGCCCCTCACTTAAATGGGCCCCTGAGATATGTTTGGTTGGAGTGGGGGGGAGGAGCTGCTCTTGCGTCGTGAACTCAGTGGTAATATGGTTGAAGGGCTGGCCGGCGCGGGTGCGGGGGGGGGTAGGGGGTTAATTCCCAGTGAGTCCCCCTTTCAGTATGGGGGAGGGGGGAGGAGCACATGACATGACTTCCGGTGTTATCACAATGGACACCGGTCAGACACAGGCCGGAGATACCGAGCCCAAGAAATAGTTTCAAGAGATGATGACAACCTTTTCTTTGCGGGCGACTGGAACGATACTTTGATCATCAATTCTATTGTAAATTGATAAATGTAAAAAAAAAATGAAAAAGTACGAAACTAAAATATTTTTTCAACAATTTTTGTCATTTCTATTATAAGTCATGCTTGAATTTTAAAATGACTGTTCCGGGAGACGAAGGGTTTGGGGCGTGCTAAGAGGACACAAAGAGGTGGCAATAGGCGCCCGTCATATACAGCAATATGCTATAAAATGATTCAGTAATTTATGTGTGTGTGTGTGGAGGGGGTATTATAACCAGAAGAGCCCTGGTTCATGAAGATTCCGCACCTGGGGCAGGCCCGCAGCGTGTGGGGGGCAGGAGGGCCGCCCCCCTGCGTTTTATCTGGCCCCCTGCTTATTTGTTCTACTTAGTAAAATGTATTACCTGGCCCCTGCTGTAGGATGCCTGCCCCCCCCCCTGTATAATTTTCACGGAACGGGGCTGACCTGGGGCCACAAGTGACCTTTAACCTATCTCTGGAGACAAATGTAATTAAACGACGTCACCAAAAAAAAACCTCCCAGTAATCTGGGAGCAGAGCAGCCTCAGAGCCCCACAGAACCCCCGAAGGGCAGCCACAGAGTCCGCACAGGGCAGCCACATAGCCCCTGCAGGGCAGCCGGCAGCCCTAAAGAGTTCAATTAAGACAAAATTTGTCAAAACTCAACAAGCCACTTTGCTCAAAATGTCTCCCACTTAAAAAAAGCTAATAATAAACAAACGAGGTCGAGGGATTTTTTTTCCTTCGTAAATCATTTACATTGAATGAAATAAATTAAGCTGTCAGCTGAGAATATATTATCCACTGCACTGGTAACCACGACACATAAATAATCGAATCCGGCCAAAAGCAGTATTATTGTATTGGAATACAATACTTTTGATGGATGAGAAAGTTGCACCCACATATAAGATATTCTAATATCTAATCAGCGGTTCCACCTGCATCTCCCTGATTGGTGGGTGGATGCAGCCCCGTAGCATGAAAATTCTACAGCAGGGGCCAGGTATAGCAGGGGGCAGGTAATACATTTTACTTAGTAGAACAAATTAGCAGGGGGGCAGACTAATCGCAGGGGGGCCCGGCCCCCCTGGCCCCCCGCACGCTACGGGCCTGGAGGCAGGCCTTCATGTAACATTACACAACTTACAAAAGAGCGCATCACTAGTTTAGTATACATATACGCAGGCAGTGTTGAACAAAGAAATAATATATATAAAAGCGATTTGGGTTCTGCGTTAAATAGAAAATAAAGAATTAATACAACAGTATTCCAGTTTAAAATACAATCATGAAAAAAAAATCGCATCTGCCCGAAACCAAAAATAACCTAGCCTAAAAGGGATATAACTCTATATGCAAAGGTTTTGCAGGGTGCAACTAGCTGTAAATAATTTCCTTTCCTAATTTGCACAGCCAACATCTTTCGCATCATGTTATTGTACACAGAGCCGTGTCCATAGCTGTGAGGGCTCGGTGCAGAGACTTACGGTATGTTGTGGGCCCCCTGCAATATTATATTTTATAGTATTTCTTACTGGAAGATGGGGCCCTCTGGCGATGGGGCCCTCTATCCGGCTCAGTACAGTTGGGCGAGAGCAGGGCATCAAAACGTTTAGTAAAGTTCTTGGGTACGTAGGGGCCCGAGGCAGAGATTTTCAACGATTTTGAATGCACTGTGCAAAATTACATGTCGAGGCCTTTTTAGCATAAAATTTAGTAGGAGTCAGCCCCGTAGCATGAAAATTCTACAGCAGGGGCCAGGCATTCTACAGCAGGGCGCAGGCAATAGCGGGGGGGGGGGCGAAGTAATACATTTTACTAAAGAGAACTAATAAGCGGGGGGGGGAGACAAAACGCAGGGGGGGCGGCCCCCTGCCCCCCGCACGCTACGGGCCTGGTAGGAGTAAAGACTTGGGCCTTTAAGACCATAAAAAAAATAACTGGCTATGCTTTATAACAGCTGTCCTACGCAATCCTCTGGAATGCTCAAATGCCATTTGTATTTTTGTACTATATATTATGATATCTTGCCTTACCTAACTCGTACTTCGCACTAGAATCATGTAAAAAGGAAAAAAAAAACGTATTGTTACTTATAACATGTAGCATGAATATTTTCGAATGCAGCATGTTTAAAGAAAACATTATTAACATCAGTTGTTGTTGTTTTTTTCTATTTGCAGTTCACCCTAGGGGTTGAGCATCACGGTAAGTTTGGGTGAAGATGGAGGGGGGGGCAAGGTGTTTGAAAAAAAGGGAAGGGTTTATAAAACAAATGTGGGTACATGACTAGTAAACTTGGTCATTTTTCGCACAAGAGCTCCAGTATCTTTCATCCAGAGTTGTTCCTAGTGGATTGGCACACTAGAAATCAGCTACAGCCTAATGGCCCGCTTACCCTTCCAGTGAAAAAACTCCTAGTACAGGACTCATGTAATAGGGCTCCGACAGGCGCTGTTGGCTAGGTAAGCCCCGAGTACCTTTCAGAGGCTATGCCTGAGTTCCCTAAGACGTTTATTGGTTCAAGAAGGAAAGGGGAGGGGGGTGTCTTTTGTATGAGAAATTACGGTAATTGGGGGGACGGGGTCGACCAATGTCTGAACATGAGATAGGCAACCACGGCATTGAATGCGGTACGCGCATCAAACATCGTACATAATTGTTGGGCCCTCTATAGGAGAAGCGAAAACAGTGTTGTGCTGCCTCTTAAACCATCTGACATCATTCAGACTAAAGAACTGAACCGATAAACACATAAAGTGAACGGGGGTAGGGGGAGGAGATTTACTGTTACTTACTTGCTTACGTCACCCACAGCCGAGTTCGAGACTCGATTCTCTTTGTCCGCCGTCACCAAAGACAAAGCTTGTTTGTTATTGGGGGAGGGGTGGGGAGGGAGGTGGGGCTATTGAAATGAATCAGGCACATGTACAGTTGAACGACAGCCCTAGGTAGCCGGCGAAGGCGAAATCGCAGCCAAAGCCTGTCGCTGGTAAATCTTAAGGGGGGGGGGAATCTTGGGCAGAGGCGTGGCGAGCTTAATTAACTCGCGCCGGGGGGCAAAATACCTTATTACCCCCCCCTCCTCCTCCCTTTCGAAAACCATATAATATTATGTGTTTTGCGGACCATTTCCGGACCACCACCCCTTTCCCCACCCGCGCTACGCCACCGATCTTAAGAATCTTTCAAACTTTGACTGTTTTAAGTCGTTTAAGCTCAGGGAGCATGATAAAAGGTCAGCTTGACCTTGTCTGTGATGGCTGTACTAGTAAATATAAATCCGTACAGGTGGACCTCCCCCCCCCTCCCCACACACAACAACAACAAAACTTCCCTCCGTCCCACCCACAGACTATATTGTGCGATGACTCAGCCCCCCCCCCCCAACGATATATGGTATAAATAGTCTGAATCGACCACCAACGTATAGCCGAAAACCTCTCGTCGTCAACAGTATGCAAGGAAGCTGAAATCGAGCTCGCCATTGTGCTGGATGCTTCCTCTTCTATCCGGCCCAAAGACTTCAAGTCTAGTCTCAGGTTCCTGCAGGACTACCTCCGACAGTTTGACGTCGGCGCGGAGAGACACATGAGGGTCGCCCTGGTCACCTTCGCCAAGGAGGCCCACCCCGAGGTAATTGAGGTCAACGGTTCTCTCCCTTTAGAACTATTTACATTTCTCTTCATTGAAACACACTTGCATATAATACTTAGATTCTCTCCCTTTAGAACTATATAATTTCTCTTCATTGAAACACACTTGCATATAATTCCTAGATTCTCTCCCTTTAGAACTATATGCATTTCTCTTCATTGAAACACACTTGCATATAATACTTAGATTCTCTCCTTTTAGAACTATATACATTTCTCTTCATTGAAACACACTTGCATATAATACTGAGATTCTCTCCCTTTAGAACTATATACATTTCTCTTAATTGAAACACACTTGCATATAATACTGAGATTCTCTCCCTTTAGAACTATATACATTTCTCTTAATTGAAACACACTTGCATATTACTGAGATTCTCCCCCTTTAGAACTATATACATTTCTCTTCATTGAAACACACTTGCATATAATACTGAGATTCTCTCCCTTTAGAACTATTTACATTTCTCTTAATTGAAACTATCTTGCAGACTTTTTTTTTCGTACACAACCATGCAGTGCAAGATTTACGTATAAGATACACAAGCTATAGCTTAGGGCCCCCATTTTCGGGTGAGGGCCCCAAAAAAATTGTCCAAGTGAGCGATTGTCATATATACTTAAATATTTGGCACTGACCTTTAATATCTGGGCTTTAAAAAAAAGGGCCCCATATCTCAAATAGCTTAGGGTCTTATCAAGTCTAAATCCGGCTTTGCAACCATGCACACAGCCTATAATACTAAACAGTGAAAACCGGAAATGGCAAAAAAAAAAATAGAAAAAAAAAGGTCTGCTATTAAGAAAACTATTCTTCACACTCTAAACCCCCCCCCCCCAATTCTATTTTTGTTACCCCCCTCCCCCTGTTTTTAAGAATGGTTTCAACCTGACGACGTATGAAAATGAAGAAGAAATGATCGCCGCCATTGGGAAAATCCGGTACTTGAAGGAGAGGTACACAAACACCGGCCACGCGCTGCAGTACATGCGGCAGGTCATACTGCCCAGAGACAGCACCAGGCCGACTGCCAACAGGGTCGCTCTGGTCATAACGGACGGGAATTCACAAAAGTTTGTAGACGCTGAGTCCTTCTATCTATCTATCTATCTATCTATCTATCTATCTATCTATCTATCTATCTATCTATCTATCTATCTATCTATCTATCTATCTATCTATCTATCTATCTATCTATCTATCTATCTATCTATCTATCTATCTATCTATCTATCTATCTATCTATCTATCTATCTCTAATCTACTATCTATCTATCTATCTATCTATCTATCTATCTATCTGTCAAAATATCTATCTATCTGTCTTTCTGTCTGTCTGTCTGTCTCTCTCTCTCTCTCTCTCTCTCTCTCTATATATATATATATATATATATATATATATATATATATATATTGACCTATTTTGGTTATATTTTGAGTTATTTTGTTAATTTTTTCCCAATTTAACGGGACAGGCCCAAGAGAACAGCGGCGGAGGCCAAAGCGGCCAGGGATGACGGGATCGCGCTGTTCGTCATCGGCATCGGGAAAAAAATCCGAGAGAGGGAGCTGCTGGACATCGGCGGCGACCCGACCAGGGTGGCCAGGCTGGAGACCTTCCACCAGCTGCACGCCTTCATCAAGACCCTGGCCGTCATGACGTGCATCAGTGAGTAGTGTCAACAAAACAACGCCCCCCCCCCCACACACACGTATAGATAGAGGGGGTGGGGGCGGAGGCGCCATCGGGGGCGTTTTTTTATTGCATCGACTCAAAACAGGACCGTCTTGTGACTTCACGTGTGTGCATTCTTTGATCGTATATGGGCGTTACTGATGGGCGGAACTGTAGAGGGGGGGTTGGGGTAGGAAAGAAACCAGGGTCGGGCTTACGAATTGCGAGGCCCAAATTTAACGGGATGCTTGCGGGGGCCCCTCTTCTAATTTTTTTTTACAATAGCAACTATTACTATCAATGCTAAATGTAAAATACAGGGCCCCTGCCAGGCGCGGGACCCCAATTTTCGGAGCAATCGGCTTCCCCACTCCCTCCCCCCCCCCTCCATAATCAAAAACATTGACTAAGAGCAATAAGCTATTGATTTAAATTTGATCCAAGGACCGTCTCTCTCCCCCCCCCCACACACACACCATCAATCAATCAATCAATCAATCAATCATCCAGTGAGGTGCCCGCCGATTGGGTTGGGGGACAACCCTATCACTTGTTCGAATGTATCAAATACTTTATTGATATGCAAAATGGGAAAGGGAGGAAGGGGAACAGAGGATCGTCACAGTCCCCTCCCCCCCCCCAATATCTTCCCGGCCCCGCCGACCTCATCCGGTACACACAGTAGCTCCTCAGTCCCAGTGGCTCCTCAATCCCAATGGCTCCTCAATCCCAGCTGCTCCTTAATCCCAGTGGCTCCTCAATCCCAACTGCTCCTCAATCCCAGCGGCTCCTCAATCCCAATGACTCATCAATCCCAGTGGCTCCTCAATCCCAATTACTCCTCAATCCCAGTGGCTCCTCAATCCCAATGACTCCTCAATCCCAGTAGCTCCTCAATCCCAATGGTTCCTAAATCCCAGCTGCTCCTAAATCCCAGTGGCTCCTCAATCCCAGTGGCTCCTCAATCCCAGTGGCTCCTCAATCCCATTGGCTCCTCAATCACAGCTGCTCCTCAATCCCAGTAGCTCCTCAATCCCAATGACTCCTCAATCCCAATGACTCCTCAATCCCAGTGGCTTCTCAATCCCAGTGGTTCCTTGATCCCAGCTCTCCACAATCCCAGCTGCTCCTCAATCCCAATGACTCCTCAATCCCAGTGGCTCCTCAATCCCAGTGGCTCCTCAATCCCAATGGCTCCTCAATCCCAATGGCTCCTCAATCCCAATGGCTCCTCAATCCCAGTGGCTCCTCAACCCCAATGGCTTCTCAATCCCAGTGGCTCCTCAATCCCAGCTGCTCCTCAATCCCAGCGGCTCCTCAATCACAGCTCTCCACAATCCCAGCTGCTCCTCAATCCCAATGGCTCTTCAATCCCAATGGCTCCTCAATCCCAATGGCTCCTCAATCCCAGCTCCTCCTCAATCCCAATGGCTCCTCAATCCCAGCTGCTCCTCAATCCCAATGGCTTCTCAATCCCAGTGGCTCCTCAATCCCAGCTGCTCCTCAATCCCAGCGGCTCCTCAATCACAGCTCTCCACAATCCCAGCTGCTCCTCAATCCCAATGGCTCTTCAATCCCAATGGCTCCTCAATCCCAATGGCTCCTCAATCCCAGCTCCTCCTCAATCCCAATGGCTCCTCAATCCCAGCTGCTCCTCAATCCCAGTGGCTCTTCAATCCCAGTGGCCCCTCAAATTTAGCGGCTCCTCGATTTCAGCAGCTCCCCACCGACATATGTATCAGCCATGCGAGGCTTCACACCCATATAGCTCCCCCCCCCCAGTAGCAACCAAGTAGCTGAACATCTCATCAAGTTGATGGCTTAATATATTTACATCACAATGTAAACTAGAAACTGGACTTTAAAAAAAATAATTTCACGTCAGGCTTGTGAAGACAATTGCTAAAAGTTTATGTTGATGATATATATATATATATATATATATATATATATATATATATATATATATATATATACTAGCTACCCTGCAAAACTTTGCATAGAGTTATATTCCCTTAGGTTTGATCGGTAGGCTAGGTTATTTTTTTGGTTTCGGGCAGATCCGATTTTTTCACATGATTGTATTTTAAACTGGGATACTATTATATATGTTATATTTGATTAGATATAACTCAAGTCTTTATTAAATGTATCAATGTGAATATATATATATATATATATGTGTGTGTGTATCTTTTTTTTCTTTTTTTAGAAGCGCATAAACTTCCAAGTCATATCTGTAAGTAATTCGTTTATTCAAATGAACATGGCTATAGTATCGGTGGTATCCATCTTTTTTTGTGGTCAAGGTGCATTGGCTATATGTCCCGCGTTTCCTGTGCTGTATTTACTACAAATAATGTTTATTTGAATGATTGACAAAGAGTTCGACGTATTTTAGCATAGTTTTTTTGAAATACACACAGCCACACAACAGCCACAAACACACACACATAGCCACACACAGACACAGCCACACACACACAGCCTCAAACAACCACACATACACAGCCTCGCCATCCACATTCCACACACAACGACACACAAACACACACACACAGAACCGCACACACACACACAACACACACTGCAACACACACATCCGCACACCTACACACACACACACACATTTATATGTGGCCTACAAACATTTCCCCGCATATTTACCCGTCACACAAAGGCACACACTGTATAAGTGTATTGACAACGCACTGCCGCAGATACATACACCAATCAGCGACCGCGAGGCAGACTACCCGTACTCAATACTTACGCAATTGACAGCATACTCCACAGACGCAATATGCATGCAAACATAACATGCGCACATGCTGGACACAATTCTTAAACGCTACATTAAAAACTACAGACAATCTACATAAAAAAAAACTACATACAATATACATAAATACCACATACAATATACATAAATACCACATACAATATACATAAATACCACATACAATATACGTACATTCACTCACACAAACAACACTTAGACACAGAGGGTGGGGGGAGGGGGGTCCAAATTCGAAAGTTCCCCCCGGGCCCCACCTTGAGGGGGGCACCCAATATTTTTTTTACATTAAATATCACGTACATTATTTCATGTCATGGTGTCAAATGTCGAAATACAGGGGCCCCCAAAGAGGTCAAGCCCCACGGGCCCCAAAATCCATAGGTTCGGCACTGCTTAGACATTCCGTTACATCCAATTACGCAAAAAAAAAACGGACAATTTGAAATCACCTCCATCTACTGCCGAATGCGTTGACGCCCATGTATTTTAATGTTGCCCACCTTGTCTACGGTTAAAGTGTGCGGAAATACGCCGCTGGAAATGGTCATCCTGCTGGACGCTTCCTCCTTGGTGAGCTCGTCAGACTTCGAGGGGAGCATCAAGTTTGTGCAGGACTACCTCCAGACTCTGGACATCGGGTACAGCAGCAACAGCGTGAGGGTGTCGGTCGTGCCGTACTCCAGTACCGTTCACACCAAGGTATATGTGTCTGTGTGTGTGTGTGTGTCGGTCGTACCGTACTCCACTACCGTTCACACCAAGGTAAGTGTGTCTGTGTGTGTGTGTGTGTGTCGGTCGTACCGTACTCCAGTACCGTTCACACCAAGGTAAGTGTGTCCCTGTGTGTGTGTGTCGGTCGTACCGTACTCCAGTACCGTTCACACCAAGGTAAGTGTGTCTCTGTGTGTGTGTGTCGGTCGTACCGTACTCCAGTACCGTTCACACCAAGGTAAGTGTGTCTCTGTGTATGTGTGTGTGTGTCGGTCGTACCGTACTCCAGTACCGTTCACACCAAGGTAAGTGTGTCTCTGTGTGTGTGTCGGTCGTACCGTACTCCAGTACCGTTCACACCAAGGTAAGTGTGTCTCTGTGTGTGTGTGTGTCGGTCGTACTGTACTCCAGTACCGTTCACACCAAGGTAAGTGTGTCTCTCTGTGTGTGTGTGTCGGTCGTACCGTACTCCAGTACCGTTCACACCAAGGTAAGTGTGTCTGTGTGTGTGTCGGTCGTGCCGTACTCCAGTACCGTTCACACCAAGGTAAGTGTGTCTGTGTGTGTGTGTGTCGGTCGTACCGTACTCCAGAACCGTTCACACTAAGGTAAGTGTGTCTGTGTGTGTGTTGGTCGTACCGTACTCCAGTACCGTTCACACCAAGGTAAATGTGTCTCTGTGTGTGTGTGTGTCGGTCGTGCCGTACTCCAGTACTGTTCACACCAAGGTAAGTGTGTCTCTGTGTGTGTGTGTCTATCTGTCACTCAGTACCGCTCATACCAAGACGTATCTGGGTAGGGGGTCTGTGCCATAGCTATTTCCAGTACTGTTCAAACCAATGTACTTTGTTGTGTATCTAGGAGGGTGTACGGTTGCAGCAGTACTGTTGTGTTATCTAGGAGGGTGTACTGCTCGCAGCAGTACTGTTGTGTATCTAGGAGGGTGTACTGATCGCAGCTGTACTATTGTTTATCTAGGAGGGTGTACTGGTCGCAGCTGTACATTTGTGTATCTAGGAGGGTGTACTGGTTGCAGCTGTACTGTTGTGTATCTAGGAGGGTGTACTGGTCGCAGCTGTACTGCTGTGTATCTAGGAGGGTGTACTGATCGCTGCTGTACTGTTGTGTATCTAGGAGGGTGTACTGGTCGCAGCTGTACTGTTGTGTATCTAGGAGGGTGTACTGATCGCAGCTGTACTGTTGTGTATCTAGGAGGGTGTACTGGTCGCAGCTGTACTGTTGTGTATCTAGGAGGGTGTACTGATCGCAGCAGTACTGTTGTGTATCTAGGAGGGTGTACTGGTCGCAGCAGTACTGTTGTGTATCTAGGAGGGTGTACTGGTCGCAGCTGTACTTTTGTGTATCTAGGAGGGTGTACTGATCGCAGCTGTACTGTTGTGTATCTAGGAGGGTGTACTGATCGCAGCTGTACTGTTGTGTATCTAGGAGGGTGTACTGGTCGCAGCTGTACTGTTGTGTATCTAGGAGGGTGTACTGGTCGCAGCTGTACTGTTGTGTATCTAGGAGGGTGTACTGGTCGCAGCTGTACTGTTGTGTATCTAGGAGGGTGTACTGGTCGCAGCTGTACTGTTGTGTATCTAGGAGGGTGTACTGGTCGCAGCAGTATTGTTGTGTCAAGGCTGGATGGGGGGGGGGGATATTAAAAGAATCAGCTCACACATGGAAAGAGAGCACAGAAGATTAACAGAGTGCAGCGTTATAACAAATCAGGGTTTCTCAGCGTTTTCACACCTGACCTTTATTGTAGAGCCGAAACATGGGTTGGTCTATCTGACAGAGGATATGTCTATCTGACAGAGGATATGTCTATCTGACTCGAGAATATGTCTAACTTACACCCATAGTTCAATCATTACCTTTGCTTACCCAGTACACCCATAGTCCAATCATTCCGTTTGTTTACCTAGCCATTACCTCCATGGTCCAATCATTCCGTTTGTTTACCTAGCCATTACCTCCATGGTCCAATCATTCCGTTTGTTTACCCCCTCATCTCCATAGTCCAATCATTCCGTTTGTTTACCTACCCATTACCTCCATGGTCCAATCATTCCGTTTGTTTACCTACCCATTACCTCCATGGTCCAATCATTCCGTTTGTTTACCCCCTCATCTCCATAGTCCAATCATTCCGTTTGTTTACCTACCCATTACCTCCATGGTCCAATCATTCCGTTTGTTTACCTACCCATAACCTCCATGGTCCAATCATTCCATTTGTTTACCCATCATCTCCATGGTCCAATCATTCCGTTTGTTTACCCATTACCCCCATAATCCGATCATTCCGTTTGTTTACCTCTCGATCATTCCATTTGTTTACCTCCCAATCATTCCGTTTGTTTCCTATCACCCCCATAATCCAATCATTCCGTTTGTTTACCTCCCGATCATTCCGTTTGTTTACCTCCAGATCATTCCATTTGTTTACATCCCAATCATTCCGTTTGTTTCCTATCACCCCCATAATCCGATCATTCCGTTTGTTTACCTCCCGATCATTCCGTTTGTTTACCTCCAGATCATTCCATTTGTTTACCTCCCAATCATTCCGTTTGTTTCCTATCACCCCCATAATCCGATCATTCCGTTTGTTTACCTCCTGTGTTCTATAGGAAGCCTTACAGTTGTCGTCGTACGACACAGTGGAGGAAATATCAGACGCTGTTGGTAGAATTGAGCAGAAGGAGGCGGCTGAAAAGTACATATGGAACGCCCTAGAGTACACGCGCACTGTGGTGCTGAATTCCTATGTGGTCAGGCCTGGTGTCTCCAAGATTCTCCTGGTCATAACGGACGGCAAGGCTAGCGAGTAAGTCCAACTCTTCTTCTCTCGGCACTCGATGCGCGTGCGCGACATGGAGGATGTACCCGCCCCCAAGATGCGGGCTAGAAGGGTGCGTTCACGGAATGCGCGTCGTCAACTGAAATATTATTTTACTTCAGAAAGCCGCCATGTGTGTGTATTATCCTCACGAGAATCGGTAACTAGGTGATACACTATTAGAAAATAAAAGAAATATATATATATATATATATATAATTGGCGGGCCTTTTTTTTTGTCATTGGCAGACGACTTTCTAAAATGCGTTTATAGTTTGTCAATTGGAAAAAAAAAATAATTGCGCTAAAAATGGAAGTATTGATTGTTTCGTACCTAGAAATTATTATAATTGGCTGAAATATTATTAAAGAGTATTGATTTTTAAAAATGTATTACTCGTGGTTTTCAAATGAATTAAGTTGATACTATCGCAAGCAAACATATGACCCCTCCCCCCCCCACACACTTTTTTTTAAAATATTCATATAAAAATTATATTATCCTATCACGCCGGCCATGTTCAATGTGTCTGTGTGTGTCTGTGTGTGTGTCTCTGTGTGTCTTTGTGTGTCTTTCGTTCTATAGTCCAGTACCGTTCACACCTATATCCCTGTGATATTAAATTCTGTGGGTGCGAACTAGTAGGGGGGGGGGGGTCAGAAGCGGTATGAACACAATCCGCGTGGCCTAGAGCGAGTTTCATTTGTTTGGGGATGGGGGTGTGGGGGGGGGAACGCATCATAGCTCTAGTCTAGTCACAGTCTAGTGCATGATGTACACATTTGTAATCGCGGGGGCCCCCTCATGTACTGGTCTTAGGCGGTTATCCCAGTGACCAATCTTAAGGGCGCCACTGATTGGGTCTATATGGTCGATATGTCACTTGTCCCTCCCCCCCTCCAAGCAGGACCGTTTTAAGGTCATCGTAGGCCCTAGGCACTTTCAAAGTCGTAGGCCCTCCCCCGACTTTCATTTTTAATATTTTTTTTAAGAATACACCCGCACTTCTTTGCGATTTGAAATCTAAATAAACTTTTGAGGACGTCATATTTGACTTTGCTAAGACAAAGAGCGGAAACGCTATCATACTGTAATTTACAGATCTGCAGCTTGACGTGCTCACCTCACACGGTTATATATAGTTACTTTAATACAAACATTATTAAACTGTATTGGCATTCTGAACTTGCTTTCACTTTATGTTCTGGCTTTCGAGGGCCCTTGAAATGTCCGTAGGCCCTAGGCACAGTGCCTAATGTGCCTAGTTGATAAAGAAGCCCAGCCTCTAAGCCATGGCAAAGCTACATTTAAGGGGTGGGGAGGGGGGGCGCTTTCAAAATCGCCGCTTGCAGATCCTGCAGCCCCACCCCCTTCTCTCCCCCGCCCCCTGATAATTTTGAACAACAAAGGGCCCTTTTAAAAAAAAAACAAATTGCAACTGTTTAATTCACGCCAGACATTTTAGGTAAAGGCCAAAAAACAAAACAAAAGGGAAGCCCCAAAAGGGAAATGACTCTTAGCAGTGTGGAAACCCTAAGCACCTGCCTAATTGGCCTAACCCTGACAACTACTCTGCTTCATCCTTCATTCCCCTTATCTTTTTTCCGCCAAAGATATTTCCTAACCTAATTTGTTTTCATCAGTCCGGAGAAGACAGCGGCAGAAGCCAAACTGGCCTTGGAACACGGAATCCTGGTGCACGTGGTGGGAGTTGGCAAGAAAATCAACGACAACCAACTCGCCGGTATCGCCGGCGATAAAAGCCGAGTTACCAGGGTAGATGATTATGACGAGTTGCATGATAATATAAGAAATCTGGCATTTGAATACTGCCTCGGTGAGTAATTGTATCGTTTGGTAAGAGATTTTTAGTAAAAAATAAAATGTTAAATAAAGGTCTATATCTATATATTTAAATTATTATAATTCGGACAGCAATACAGTCGATTCCGCTTAATTGGGACACATCGGGACCGAGGCTTTTTGTCCCAATTAAGCGGCTGTCCCAATTAAACATACAAATTTACCATTGGCTTCTTGGTTTGGTTTCTTTGAGATTTGTCCCAAATAAGCGGCTGTCCCAACTAAGCGGTGTCCCAATTAAGCGGAATCCACTGTATATCGAATGCTAAAAAATGTATTTTAAATATTTTATATATATATATATATATATATATATATATATATATATATATATATATTAGGGTGGCCCAAAATAACATTTTGTCAATTTTTTTTGGAGCATTTTGTTTTTTGTGTTTCCTTTGACTTCAAAACAGCACAGAAAAAATTTCATGAATATATTGACTTTATTTAGTACTGCCTCATCGACACTGAAATTTTAAATCATTTTGAATGAATTTTGAATGTGAGTATATATGTATATATATATATATATATATATATATATATATATGTATATATATATATAAAGCACACAGAAAATGCTAGAAGGTTCTGGAAGGTTCTATGAAATCTCTAGAAGGTTTTAGAGGCCTCTAGAAAAACGTGAAAAACTTGAGAAGGTTCCGAGGAAATTTTAGAAATCTTTAGTTAAGTTTTGATTTTCATATAAATAGCCGACTTCACACGTGCATTTTAATTTAGTTATAAAAATAAGATCAAATGTTGCGGCTATATAAATATCATTCATTTAGTTATGACTACTAGGTCGAAAAGTGTTGTTCATTTAACTGGCATAGAAGTTGACACAACTCCTGTTTATTGAGCTAGGTACTTCCCTTAATTGAGCCTACTGGCCAATGGTATGTTTACAAACACAGTCGTCTGGCAGTTAGTTGGTACAATTTCTGCATGACCTATTTCTTTGCTTGTATACTGTCCAGTGGACATGCCAATGTTTATTGAGCTAGGTACTTCCCCTAATTGAGGCTACTGGCCAATGGTATATTTACAAACACAGCCGTCTTCAATAAGACATTTGGGGGTAGTACAACTGGACCGGATGTGCTGCTATTTAAGCGCTTTAAGACGTTTTGGCCAAAAATAAGACAGACAGAATTTAGTATATGCCATGATGTTCGACTGGAGCAAAATCTCAAGCTATTAAAACAAGAAGTCATCACATTTTGTTTAAAGATCCTCCAAATGAAAGACAACTCAAGATATTTGCCACGTTAAGATTACAAAGAACTTCTGACTCTGAATCTGATCTTCCTGGGAGGAATTCCCCCCCCCCTCTCCTTGGGGTGCGTTTTCGTGTTCCAGGAGCTTATCATCATGCAAGGTGGATGTCTAAAATAATCTACATCATGAAGATTTATCTCTTCCGTCATCAATTCAAGCTGACTATGAATGAAGACAGATCAGATGCAGAATTTGGTATCTTTGCATCCTTAGTTTACATTAAAGCTTGGATTCAGTGTCCCATTCTAGCAGACACACATCTGAATGATCTGGATTTCATCAAGCACGCTACGGGCCTGATAGGAGCCCAAATGATGTGAAATTTGGTATATACATGTGTTAAATCACAGTGAACCAGAAAACTAAAATGCTCATGGATTAAAAAAAATCAACTTTTCCATTATAAAGTGAGCCACCCTAATATATATATATCTATATCTGTATCTATCTCTCTCTCTCTCTCTCTCTATATATATATATATATATATATATATATATATATATATATATATATTTAAATATATTACAGATAAAAAAAAGATTGACTCCATTTACAACAATGGTAAGTGCATTTAATGTGAAATACTATTACATTAGTTTTTATATCTGTGCACTATTAACCTAATAGATTTACATCAAGAGGAGACCATTGCATAGCATTTAGCATAGATCTTGGCAATTTAAAAAAAACTGGAATAAACTCATTTTAAACAAATAACCTGCATTTAATAAGATAACAATGTCCTCTATGGGCATAAAAAATCTAAATTTTTCATTCTTTGCAGAACAAAAACTAACCACTTGGATTTACATCAGCGGTAAGTCCTAAAAGTATTAACAAGCAAACATATTAGACCAGTAATATTACTGATATACATCTTTCTCTTATCTCTATCTATCTATCTATCTATCTATCTATCTATCTATCTATCTATCTATCTATCTATCTATCTATCTATCTATCTATCTATCTATCTATCTATCTATCTATCTATCTATCTATCTATCTCTATTCTATCTATGTATCTCTCTGATCTGTCTATCTATCTCTAATCTATCTATCAATCTATCTATATATATATATATCTGATCTATCTATCTATCTATAATCTATATATATATATATATATATATATATATATATATCTGATCTATCTATCCATTTATATATTCATATATTTTTAAATATCTTTCCAATCATCCGCTCGCCAATTATCTATGTATCTGTCATTGAATCTATCTAGCTAGCTGTCTGCCTATTCGTCCATCTGTCTATCTTCCCGTCCATCCTCCCACCTACATATCTATATAAACATATGAAATCTGTACCTGGAATCTCTATCTCTTTCAAGACTCATCTCTTTGTGAATTTTTTTTTACCATACTATATGTACAGATGAGCTCAAACAGACCGGACCGTAAATACACACAGACAGTCACATTGCCACACCTACAGACAGACAAAGACATGGCCGGATAAAACTGAAGACAGGCAGAGGCTGGGACGCCCCTAAATACAGACAGACAACCATATGGCCGGCTATAACTGCAGACTGACAGCCACTGGGATGGACCTAAATAGAGACAACCAATAAAGCCGGCTATAACTGCAGACATACAGCCACTGGGATGGACCTAAATAGAGACAACCAATATGGCCGGCTATAACTGCAGACAGACAGCCACTGGGATGGACCTAAATAGAGACAACCAATATGGCCGGCTATAACTGCAGACAGACAGCCACTGGGATGGACCTAAATAGAGACAACCAATATGGCCGGCTATAACTGCAGACAGGCAGCCACTGGGATGGACCTAAATAGAGACAACCATATGGCCGGCTATAACTGCAGACTGCAGCCATTGGGGACGGCCCTAAATACAGATCAAATGGCCAACCTTGACCTGACTGCAGACAAACAGACAGACACTTAGTACGGACCAAAATACATACAGCCATATGGCCGGGCCGACTCTAACTGCAGACAGACAGACAGACACTTAGTACGGACCTAAATACATACAGCCATATGGCCGGGCCGACTCTAACTGCAGACAGACAGACAGACACTTAGTACGGACCTAAATACATACAGCCATATGGCCGGGCCGACTCTAACTGCAGACAGACAGACAGACACTTAGTACGGACCTAAATACATACAGCCATATGGCCGGGCCGACTCTAACTGCAGACAGACAGACAGACACTTAGTACGGACCTAAATACATACAGCCATATGGCCGGGCCGACTCTAACTGCAGACAGACAGACACTTAGTACGGACCTAAATACATACAGCCATATGGCCGGGCCGACTCTAACTGCAGACAGACAGACACTTAGTACGGACCTAAATACATACAGCCATATGGCCGGGCTGACTCTAACTGCAGACAGACAGACAGACACTTAGTACGGACCTAAATACATACAGCCATATGGCCGGACCGACTCTAACTGCAGACAGACAGACAGACACTTAGTACGGACCTAAATACATACAGCCATATGGCCGGGCCGACTCTAACTGCAGACAGACAGACAGACACTTAGTACGGACCTAAATACATACAGCCATATGGCCGGACCGACTCTAACTGCAGACAGACAGACAGACACTTAGTACGGACCTAAATACATACAGCCATATGGCCGGGCCGACTCTAACTGCAGACAGACAGACACTTAGTACGGACCTAAATACATACAGCCATATGGCCGGGCCGACTCTAACTGCAGACAGACAGACACTTAGTACGGACCTAAATACATACAGCCATATGGCCGGGCCGACTCTAACTGCAGACAGACAGACAGACACTTAGTACGGACCTAAATACATACAGCCATATGGCCGGGCCGACTCTAACTGCAGACAGACAGACAGACACTTAGTACGGACCTAAATACATACAGCCATATGGCCGGACCGACTCTAACTGCAGACAGACAGACAGACAGACACTTAGTACGGACCTAAATACATACAGCCATATGGCCGGGCCGACTCTAACTGCAGACAGACAGACACTTAGTACGGACCTAAATACATACAGCCATATGGCCGGGCCGACTCTAACTGCAGACAGACAGACACTTAGTACGGACCTAAATACATACAGCCATATGGCCGGGCCGACTCTAACTGCAGACAGACAGACAGACACTTAGTACGGACCTAAATACATACAGCCATATGGCCGGGCCGACTCTAACTGCAGACAGACAGACAGACACTTAGTACGGACCTAAATACATACAACCATATGGCCGGGCCGACTCTAACTGCAGACAGACAGACACTTAGTACGGACCTAAATACATACAGCCATATGGCCGGGCCGACTCTAACTGCAGACAGACAGACACTTAGTACGGACCTAAATACATACAGCCATATGGCCGGGCCGACTCTAACTGCAGACAGACAGACACTTAGTACGGACCTAAATACATACAGCCATATGGCCGGGCCGACTCTAACTGCAGACAGACAGACAGACACTTAGTACGGACCTAAATACATACAGCCATATGGCCGGGCCGACTCTAACTGCAGACAGACAGACAGACACTTAGTACGGACCTAAATACATACAGCCATATGGCCGGACCGACTCTAACTGCAGACAGACAGACAGACACTTAGTACGGACCTAAATACATACAGCCATATGGCCGGGCCGACTCTAACTGCAGACAGACAGACACTTAGTACGGACCTAAATACATACAGCCATATGGCCGGGCCGACTCTAACTGCAGACAGACAGACACTTAGTACGGACCTAAATACATACAGCCATATGGCCGGGCCGACTCTAACTGCAGACAGACAGACAGACACTTAGTACGGACCTAAATACATACAGCCATATGGCCGGGCCGACTCTAACTGCAGACAGACAGACAGACACTTAGTACGGACCTAAATACATACAGCCATATGGCCGGGCCGACTCTAACTGCAGACAGACAGACACTTAGTACGGACCTAAATACATACAACCATATGGCCGGGCCAGCTCTTACTGCAGACAGACAGACACTTAGTACGACACTATTGAGTGGCATGCAGATATAATGAACTAGCCCCGTGTCTTTGCCCCCGCCCCCCCCCACAGACTGCGTGCAGCCGACGCCCCTAGATGTTTACTTCGTGTACAGCCAGAGCGCCCTGGGGCCGAAGCTGTCAGCCTGGGTCACAGAGTTCATCTTGGCGACTCTCTCTGTTAGGAAACTGAGCTTCGAACACAGGGTTCGTCTTTTTGCTTTTATTTTAAATTAATTAATTCTTTATTTGAAAGAAAAAAACCCACTTAACTGAACAATGCACGTCTCCCTCTTCATCTATGGCGGTGGGTTCCAGAGGTGCCCGGGGCTCCGTCCTGTTAAAGTTCCCACCGAGCCGAACAATTAACCCTTCTATGTGTCTCTCTTTTCTTTAAGCCCCCCCCCCCAACAAAAAAATGTCGTGGGGCAATTCTGCTCTTTTCCCGCGCAATAATAATTCAGCTCTTTTCCCGCGTAATAATTCAACTCTTTTCCCGCGTAATAATAATTCAGCTCTTTTCCCGCGTAATAATAATTCAGCTCTTTTCCCGCGTAATAATAATTCAACTCTTTTCCCGTGTAGTAATAATTCAGCTCTTTTCCCGCGTAATAATACTTCAACTCTTTTCCCGTGTAATAATAATTCAGCTCTTTTACAGTGTAATATAGAGATGTTTGGGGCCCGAGGTAGCAGTGTGAGTGTGGGGGGAAGCGCACTTTATCTTCTGCCCGGGGGGGGGGAGGTCACCTAATTTGACAATCCATGGTAAAGGCTCTTTACACAGTTCATGAAACTTTTTTACATGATTGACTCACGTCGAACTGCCCCCCCCCCCGGGGCCAAGTGATCTGGGAGGGGGGACCCTTAGCCACAGCAGATTTTTATAGATGCATAGAACCCTATGTATTTCTCGGGTTTTTATAAGGCAGCGATCAGCACTGAGGCCCTTTGGAAGTGGGGGGCCCAAAGCAGTCGCCTAAAGTTGACTATTTATAAGAGCAGATCTGGTTCAGGGCCCCATGCTAGTGTTCGTGCAGCCTTCAAAGCCTCGGCAACAGGCCCTTAAACGCATGTCTGCATTTCTCACGTAACGTCTTCTGCTTCTCCTACTTCCAGTATGGCGTCATATCTGATTCCTGTGAGAGCTTTGACCTTGACGATTTCAGAAACGCTGACGACATCCGGCAGATGTTGACCAATCAAAATAACATCGACAGAATGGAGTCAGCACTCAATGTAAGCCGTTGGAATCGATTTCTTTTTTTTTGCAGAACGGAAAGTTTTGTCAGGGGGCACGCAGAGACAAATAAATACCGTCGTTTTAAAACTACCAAGAATTTGAAGAACTTACATGTTGAGGGAATACATACCGGCTGACATAATTTTTCGCGCCCTTTTGGGGTACAGACGTGCAAAAATGTTGAGGACCGCGGCCACAGAGGTCAACAGACCAGGATCTGTAAAAAATATTCCCTTTGGCAGTGGCGTACCTAGAGGGAGGGGGGCGGTGGGTGCGGTCCGCACCGGGCGGCACTTTTTTTAATACTTTTTAGGGGGCGGCAAAAATGTATAGATTAAATTGAAATACCTAAATGAGAGGGCGGCAAAATCGTCTTCCGCCCTGGGCGGCCGATACCCACGCTACGCCTTTGGTTTTCGTCAGCATTTTGATACTAGTAAGTTAGTGAACATCCTGCAGAGGCGTCGTCTCAGGGGGCGTTGGGAATTGAAAAGAAAAAGTTCTCTTAGCCCCTAACGGGCCATCGGGGGCAGATGAAGTGTAGAATTCATCTGTTTCTATAACCTCGGCATATGAAGGGATTGTGTGTGGTTAGCCCAGCCGCCTTTACTTTCCCAACATAAAGTCAGGAACCCATTTAAAGCTGGGTGGACTTGTGGGACGACATTGCACCGAATTCACCTGGAAAAACTCCATGGGCCTCACCGAGGATCGAACCCAAGACTCTCAGGTCGATAGTCGAGTATCTACACCACACGGCCATCCGTCCCACTGTTGGGAATTGAGGACTGCCTAATGAGGACGAGAGGGGGGGGGGGATTTCTTTGTTTAAGAATGCTTCCCTCCCCCCCTCTAACAGACTTGTTAGTGACGTCACTTTCCGCAACAGCGGGGTGGTGGTGGGGGTGGTGCAACGGGCCCTAACCCCTAAGTGCCCAGTAAAACACAAACTTTATTCTTTGCACTTTTTTAAGTTCCACGTCTCTACATTTTAAGGGAAAGAGAAAGCGGGGGTGGGGGGAGGGTTCGAAATTGTCTTCTGGGTCAAAGGGCTTCAGTTTGGTGGCCCTTTAGTTCAACTCTGGCAACAAGTACATGTACATCTTCATTCATTGGATTGTAACGTTTTCGGTCAATGTGGCAAGTCATTGTTTTTTTTTTGTTTTTGTTTAAATCCTCAACTTTCCCCGGATCCAGAGGCTAACTGAAGGATTCAAGAGAGACAGAGGTTCCAGGAGCGATGCCTTGAAGGTGGCCGTGGTAGTTGTAGATGGCAAAAAGTCAAAAAAATCCATTGAAGTCCATGTCGCGGAATTGATACAGACGAAGGTTCAGGTAAGTTTCACTGATATTGTTCATATACTGGTACTTTATAGTGTTTATATACTGGTACTTTATAGTGTTTATATACTGGTACTTTATAGGCCCCCCCCTGCGTTTTGTTTGGCCCCCTCTGCTTATTAGCTCTACTTAGTAAAATGTATTACCTGCCCCTCCCCTGCTATTGCCTGGCCCGTGCTGTAGAATGTCTGGCCCCTGCTGGTGCCATTTTAACTAAAACCACTAAAAGTTGAGTCATTCAAACAAAACAAACAAACATGATTCAGGTTTGAAAAGGTGGTCGGGAACATGCTCAACGGAACGGCATTGGCCCGCGACTAAAAAAAAAAGTTTGCCCGACCATGGTTTAAGCAATGCTGGGGCAATGGGGGGGGTGGAAGAAGGGCCCTAGTTCCGCATAGACCAACCAGGCGCCCAAAAGGCGGCTCCCCTATCGAGACTGAACACGTTTGGTCTACCACACGGAAGAACAATGTATGAACAAGTATGGGCTTAAAATTGGGCGGTCCCGGTTTTTCAAAGATTAAGGGGGCCAATGTTACCAAGTGGCCATCTTTACAGCTTTTTTTTTTCCTGGAGCCCGTAAATGTACCTGTCTAAGGACCCCCCCCCCAAATGCTACTTCCTCTAGGGCCCCCCCAAATACATTAACTAGGGCCCCTGAAAAGATCTTTCTGTATGGGATGAGACTCGTTGATTTTGTCATATTAGTCAATTATTACAATTATGAGTTTGGTATTTAATTTGGGGGGGGGGGATTTTTTCGGTTTATAAACTTTCTTTTCGTTTTTTAATTTTACTGTTAGCATTGTTGTCGTTCCTCAGGTATTCATCACCGACCCGTCCAACTCCGGCGTCGAGTTTTCAGGGGCAACCACTCTGAAGGGCAACGCTCAGTACCAGTCAGCTTACCTAGTTAAAGCCCTTTGTTCAAATTGACTCATTGGAAATCGGACACACATCGATCGAAACCTACCATTGACTACCGTTAAAATGACCTTGACAGGCTCTGCAATCTTAAAAATATTCATTTCTTTTAAATTATAAACTTCTGTCTGAATAAACGATAAAACATTACTCACTGTGGTGACATTGAACTATTTGACTTAACTGAACATGGGCTAAGTCTGATTGACACGGGTGTTTGAATTTAGGACAGGCCTGAAGTGGCACAGGCTAAATTGACTTAAGACGAGTGATCAAGATTATTAGGGGATGGAGGGGGGGCGCTAGATTTGCAAGCAGAGGCCTTAACACCATCATGGGGTCCCTTGCCTAATATTTACAATAATATTCTTAAGATTTCTGTGTGTAATTTAAAAACAAAATGTATGCATTGAAATTCATGAAAAAAAAATAACCTTAATTACAAACAAGACATGATCTCCTAAAGCAGGAGGACCGCTTTACAAAAAAAGCATTTGGTGCCACTTTTTAATGTTTAAATTTTGTATCCAAAAAGTAATCAAGGTAGATTAAAAGCATCATAGTAAAAGCTGGTGATGAGTTCATCCAGCGGCTCACTACATAAAAAATGTAGACACACACATAAACACACTAAATAAAAATAAAAAAACAAAACTGAAAATTTTACCCATATTTTTTTTAATAGGTCATTAAAGTTTCAAACTCTTGATATCAACAAATGTTATGTGAACTAATTTCCACATTACACAAGGTAAACTGTAAATAAATACTGGTACAAACACCTTTTATTTGGTCTGACACATCCACATAATCAAGAAAATATGATGGTATAAAATAATACAACTGTACAATTGAATGCTCTGGTATTAGTATCTAAAACAATAACAAACCTAAACACACTCACCGAGACTTAAAACAAACAAAACAAACTGAGTAAAAATATTTATTAGTTCTACTTCCTCCTGTATGGTGTGGATTCTCCAAGTTGATGCTATGAATACCAGGGGGCAACAATTCGCCCACAGTAGAAACCCTGCGTGACATAAATATTCTTCTATCACTAGGATTTGACTACTGTAAACCTGTTAAATAATAAGTCATCATCATTAGGCAGGTTGAATAGTCATATTTTGTGTGTATGCAAATGATAATTGACCGAAATGATATTATTTTCTAATTAGTGTTATTAATATTATGTCAACACTCTGGAAATGATATTCTGTGTGTGTAGAACTAATTAAAAATATGTTTTCTGTTTTGATTTTTATAAATAGTACATCAATATGAAAGAAAAAAAGAAAATATACTAAATATACTAAGTGTTGTTCAGTTAATACAAACAATTAAAAGGACATTGTAAAAAAAAATGTTTATATAAAAAAAATACAATACATAATTTACGAACCAAATCTAAGCTTGCATTCCTTCAGTGCTTCGTTGAATCCAGCACAAAGGCTGATGTCTGACTGAGTCTGTGTGCACTCCAAGAACTGTTGTAGCTGGTACTGGCAAGGGTTTGAGTTCGGGTCATAGTTGTATGTGGGATGTGCAGTTGGGGCTGCAGGTGCAGCTGGTGCCGGGGAAGCTTCTTGCTGGCTACGTCCACCCATTCCTCCTGTGATAGCAGAGCCAACAACGTGGCCCTGTAATAACGTAAAAGTAGTTTTTTTATATCATGAACAGTTATAATGCAGTACAATAAAATAGGAAACAGTAAGGGAAAATTAAATTAAATGAGGTCTCAGACATTGCTAGAAGTTAAACGTCTGTTAAAACAAAAACAAAATCCTGGCCATCATCTGCCTAAATGATTTTGAACAACATCTTGTCCAGACTGACATGGGCAGACCTGACCAGCCCATTGCTTTTGAGTGAAGCAATAGCTTTAGTCTTTTATGTTATGGCATTCACCTTTTATTTTACCTAGCTGTGTCTCAAAAAGTTTTCCTACCCCTGATCTAAGAGCTAAACTTCATACACAGGTCTATGATTTGTGCAAAACTATATGGGAGTTTCAGAATATTTAAAATGTTCAAGTGGCATAATCTACAGCTGAGTAGCACTATAATGAATGTTATGGATTTTACTTTAAGTTAAACAATAAAGGAGATTACAAGTGTCTATAAGACCAACAGTACTCACCACTGCAGAACCTACAGCTACACCACCAGCTGTTGCAGCCATTTGTGCAAATAAACCTGGCTGTTTAGGCTGGGCCATCATTGGAGCTGGAGCAGCAGGTGGAGGGTGGGCAGGCACAGGAGCATGTCGCACAGGGGCAGATACCCTAAAGAGAGAAAAATTCTATGTATTTCAATATGCTGTTTGTATTTCAGAGAGATGGGGACCATGCATCAAAAAATAAAAAAAATGTACATCAGTATTGGTAAATTCTAATCAGATTTCTGAAACAAACTCATTTTTGTAAAAGTTTGTTTCAGTAAAGATCTGAGAAATGTCTCCCCCCCCATGTTTTTTTAAAAGATATAATGCAGTACAATAAAAATCTGATTCAGCTCAATGAGTGAATCAGTATGGTCTAAAGAACCAGAAATGAAAAGCTTTAACGCATGAGGGCCACTTAAATAAGAGTAGACTGATTTATTAATTTTTCAAACAGGTTTATATAGATGTGGTAGCAGGGCTCGATTTACCGCCGGATATGCCGGGGATAACCCCTGCACTGAGACCTGTCATCCCCGGCTCTGCTTTAGCTGATATTTCCCAGCCCAGGATGAAATCACGGACATTTATCCCCGGCTCTGCAGAATTTTATTTTCATTCCCAGCACTGGGTTTTTTTTTTTAAAATCAAGCACTGTGTGGTAGAAATGTCTAAAAGCCAACAACAGCTAAAAAAATTGACAGGTTCATTAGTCACGTGAAATTTATGATTATCAATATAAATGACTTTAAAAAAATGTGTGTTGACAACTTCCCAACAATTTGTATGAGTTAAAATAAAGTAATAAATCATAAAAACTCAACATTTTTATCTACTAACAATAAATATAATTTTTGTCCTCAGTCTGATATGAGGGTGTGTTATTTTTGTAGACACGAAGTCCAAAGTGGAAAATTCACGTCTCAAATAATCAGAATAAAACATGACGAAATAATAGATCTATTACTATTAGTCACAAGACGACCGAGATTATTCTTACACTTAATCATACATTATAATAAATTAAAGCTGTTAAACAAGACTTATTTAAAATTAAATGAATTTTCACCTTGACGGTGCTGATGTTCTCCCTCTTCTAGGCATTATTTAATGAGTATCTCGCGTTTCTGTTAGTGACCTTCGTCAACTGTTAGGTTTATGAAACTTGATGACCAACTTGGATTTCCGTTTCCTGTTCTAGAATATCGCTTATGTAAATATTTCGCATTTTATTATATACATTATAGAAAAAAAAGTTACATAACATAGAAACAATGAATAGTATGTCACATGTACTCTTTTTACTACGTCATTTATAAAAATAATAATAAAAATAATAGTACATATTTAATAATTTCAACACTAATTTCTTTTTTTTAAAAAGTTTATTAATAGAGTAGGCCTGTTAGTAATGTCTAATGATAACCTTATTTTTAGTTGATATTAAATACACTTACAAATGAAGATGTAATGGTTATTTTTAGCATGAATGTCGAATATTTTTTAACATTACACTTAGATTACAAAAAAACTTGATATGTTTACTTTTATTTTGGATTACAAAAAACTTGATATATTTACCTTATGTTGTTGTTTTAATCATTTTTTATTATCACCTGTATCACCACCCCCTCCCCCCCCCCCACTCGACCACTTCCATTTTATAATGCTAATACTATGAAACAATAAATTTTGCTAAAAAATTGAATGTAGTTTAGTTTAAAGGTTGGAACCCTCAAGGCCAGAGAGGTTACCTGCACAAAGACCACTTATAGAAGGTCTTGCGAACAAGATGTGAAAAGTTGCAACCAAACATGGGGGGAATTGAAAAAAAAGCTAATGCTGCCATTTTAGTTTTTAATTACCCAAAAGGGCACTTTTATTTTTGTAGCTTTTTTTTAAACTAATGTAATGTTTAAAAAAAACAGCAATACAAAAGTGTAAAGCGAAAATTAACGGAACAAATAAAAAAAGCCGAATCTGAGCTGCACAATCCCTCTTGTCTGAATGAATGTTCGCTTAATTAAGACACTATAGGCGATGTATTTTCACCACGGGAATCTAGCTACTCTGTCCCACAGCCCATTACCTAACGTTACGCCACTACCAAAGTCTGTAATATAAAATCTTCGAAAAATGGGCTATACAAAGTATTACCTTATATACCTCCTATGTATGCATTGGACCCTAATGTAACATTAGGCAAACAAAATAAAATTAATTTCTTGTTTAAATATGTTTATACATACTCAGAATTATCAATTTTTGCGCTTATAATTGGGTTTTATTCTCACATACTTAATATTCTGGGCTTGTCTTATTATAAACCAATTTAAAAAAAAGGCGCCTTGATCATGCAGAGAAAACAACGTAAAAAAATGACAACAGACTTAACTATCGATTGTAAACTTGTAAGTAATTAATATCAACAGTTTTTGAATCACGTTTTATTATTAAACATTCTTTTTTAAAAGTCTATTAAATAGATAGTCGATAGCTTAATATTTAATTTACCTTTTTAATTTAAAATAAAAAAAGGTACATTTTCCTTTAAAAAATTCTAATTTATAAAGGCCTAGTTTCGCCGCACTTAAAACAAACTTTAAAGTTTGCGTGCAAACTGATAGCCTAATTATTATTATTAATGAATGTATTTCTAAAACGCATTGGCTACGGTAACATCAAGACGGAGTTCGTATTTTTTTTTCCGGGTTACATCAATAGATATTGCTTCACACCCTATCCCTAGCCCTACCCCATCCTTAACCCTAACCCTAACCCTAATCCTAACCCTTTTCCTAACCCTAATATAATTGCCTGTACCCTAATATGATGGCACTTGATGTTACCGTAGCCACTTCGTTTCTAAAAATATCTTAACCTCGGTCGATTCCATTGGGAAGCGATTCCATTAATACACAGGTCACAAGCTATTCACAATAGTCCTTGAGAAAAAAAACGTTGTCTTATTTTTGTATTGTTGTAAATTAGTAAAAAAAATATATAAAAAAATCTAGTAATATTTATACGTTTGGTCATTATTCGATGAGATCGATACGACATCTTTGTTTCACACATAAATAAAACGATGAATTATAAAAAGGTTAAATATCAAGTTCAAGGATAGATTTACATTGCTTTCGGGACATTAAAAGTACAATATAAAAACAGGGAAAAAAAAAGGGGGGGGGGGAGAGAAAAATGGGATGACCTCCACCTCTATGCTAAGCGAATATCCTTTTCTTCACTCTGGAGATGATGTAACCAATGCCTGAAGGCAGTGATGTAGCCGAGCTCTCTCTCTCTCTCTCTCTCTCTCTTCTCTCTCTCTCTCTCTCTTCTCTCTCTCTCTCTCTCTCTCTCTCCCTCTCTCTATACCCCCCACCCGTTTTTTAGCTACATTTGGACATAATTTCATATGGTATTTGACTCAGTGAAAGAAAGTGAAGTTATCATTTAGTACCCACACACAGTCATATTTAACTGTTTTAGGTGGGTCTTGAACCTTTTATCTTTACTTCATAGATGAGGCCTAAAAGCCCCCCCCCCCATGCGAGGGAGAGACCTTCGAGCACTTGTCCCAGGCAGGGCCGCTTTATCAACTAGGCACAGTAGGCACCGTAGCCAGGTCAAAGTAAACAGGGGGCACCAATACCCAGCAAGGGGGCAGTTTTTCTCATTTTAGTTACTTTTTCTTTATTTTTTCCTCTTTTTCTTTTTTTAAGCGGGGGGAGGGCACTCCACACCTAGCGGGGGGGGGGCACGGCCTCCCAGTGTCCCCCCCCCCTTGGCTACGGGGCTGCGCCTAGGGCCTACGGACATTTCAAGGGCCTACGAAAGCCAGAACATAAAGTGAAAACAAGTTCAGATTGCCAATAAAATTTAATAATGTTTGTATTAAAGTAACTATATATAACCGTGTGCAGTGGCGCAACCAGCGAAAAATGCTGGGGGGGGGGGCTCAAATTTTGAAAAAAGACAGTTTGACAGTCTTTTTAGTAACTTTATATAGTAAAATATGTATTGATGATTTGGTCGGGGGGGGGGCTCAACCACCCCCCCCTGCCTCGCCCTGGTTGCGCCACCGACCGTGTGAGATGAGCACGTCAAGCTGCAGATCTGTGAATTACAATGTGTTAATTTTTTGGCTCTTTGTCTTAGCAAAGTCACATACGACGTCCTCAAAGTTTATTTAGATTTCAAATAACAAAGAAGCGCGGGTGTATTCTTGAAACATATTAAAAGTGCAGATGAGGAGTTCCTACGACTTTGAAAGTGCCTAGGGCCTACGATGACCTTAAAACGGCTCTGGTCCCAGGCCTTGTGCCTTTTTGGTACCATCTCTTTCGATATTTATCGATTTCCCTGCTAAATCGGGGTAGGTGGGACCAGGCCCGTAGCCAGAGGGGGGCTGGGGGGCTGAGCCCCCCCGTGCATGACCTGAGCCCCCCGTGCATGATTTGAGTTTTTTGACAAAATTTTAATAATGACAGCTATAAAACATCTATCATTTTGTTTAATAAATCAATAATAATAAAAACTTTAAAGTTTATATTTTGGCAATCATTCAGGCTATTTTACTTACATATAGAGCTTATCTAATTTTTGGGCATAAAAGATTGAATCTTATTGAAGTTCACTTCTGGGTATTTTGGGCAGCATTGGCATTTGGTGCTTCAACAGCCGTGTGTGAGAGCAGTTTCTCAACCCTCACACGAATGCTCACCCCATATCGCAGATCAATGTTACAAAAGCGTCTAAGCAGTCTTTTCATGCTTGCATTTGAAAAATATTTAACAGACAATTTGAATGCCGAAGCATTTTTGGGTAAATTCAGTGCTAAACCCAAGCCCGTAGCCAGGTCAAAGTAAGCAGGGAGGCACCAATACCCAGCAAGGGGGCACCTTTACTTTTTCTTTATTTTTTCCTCTTTTTCTTCTTTTTTAAGTGGGGGCACTCCACACCTAGCGGGGGGGCACAGCCCCCCAGTGGTCCCCTTGGCTACGGGGTTGGCTAAACCACGAAGTTTGCAAATTTGAAACGTATAATAATATAAGTTCGCAACAAGTGCCGACGAGTGAGAAGGGGGGCAGGGGAGCCAATGCCCAGGGGCCCGGCGAGTTTTAGGGACCCGGACTGCTGGCCAATCAACTTTTTAAAATATTAATATCAGCCCAGGGGCCCGAAATTTCTGTCGATGGGCCTGTTCGCAACCTTGTAATAGTTTTATATATTGATATCTTCGGAGGACAACTAGTAACTTAAATAAGTTAATAAAATAACATTAGCTTCTGACTTCATTTTTATACATATGTATAATAAAATAATAAAGTACAAACTCCGTAATTTCTGAGTGATGTTATTTAATTTGCAAATTTACTTTTTAGCAGAATTAAATTTATTTTAAATTGAATAATTGCTACTGTTTTTGATGATAGATCTGTTCTTTGTTTTCAATATTTTATAAGAAATATCACACAAATAGCTAAGTTTTATTCATGCATCTTTGTCGTTCTTCCCGGGTTGTACGTTAAACAAACAGTATAATAATATAAATCAGGTATCTATTATGTAACAATTGTGTAGCAGAACTATTGGTCAATATATTTATAACAGGAATCAGAAATTGCTCAGCCTCAATAAATTTGTATCATTAAAACTCTTTACTATTTAAATTTTGTTTAACAAAACTGCAGCATGCCATGCATTATTGAAACGTAGTTAAAATTATATATTTCTAATTAATAGCTAAACAATCGGTACTAAAATGCACCATTCCAGATATGGAACTGCAAAACATTTCTTGGGGAGGGGACTCACTGAGATCCCTTCCCCAAACCCCTCCTCTCCGTTCGCAAACTTTCGGCGCTTGGCGCCTACATTTTCGTCCCCCACCTCCCCGAACATTTCTTCTTCCCCACCAGGGGCGGATTTAGGGGGGGGGGCATGCCCCCCCCCGTTATCGCAAGTTTAGGTAATACATCATTAAATTATCGAAATATTTTTTGTTCTAAGACCAATTTTCAACAATGAAAACAGTTTTGCCCCCTCCCCTCGGGGTAAATGTTTCGCCCCCCCCCCCGTCATAGTTGTCTAGATCCGCCCCGATCATTTCTTCGGCACCCCCACCCCCCGAAAAAAAATGTTTCGCCCCCCCCCGAAAATGTCTTCGGCCCCTCCAATCCAATATTCCTGGCTACGGGCCTGGGTGGGACCGATCCCCCCCCCCTTTTTTTATCATATTTTTTAAAATGTCAAAGCTGGGCTTATATATCAGGTACTCCAAGCCTTGTGGGGAAGGGGCTAGGGGACAGCGGCGTATCGATGGGGGTCTAATTGCGTCATGCCTCGGGCGCTACTCACAAAAGGGCGCCAAATTGTCCGCAAAAACATAATATTATGTATTATATTTTCGAATCGGATGGAGTCGCTATTGTGTCCTGGGTGCGAGTTAAGCCCGCTACGCCACTGCGGTGAGGGGGGGGGGAATCGCCTATCAAAATTATTATTTTTTAATTTGCTGCAATATTTTTTTTAAGAAAAGAAGGCATTAGGATTCCTGGCTGCGGCCCTGGTCCCAGAATTCTCGGATGCGGCAATGGAGCCCTCAATCTAGAGGTCACTGTCAGGAGGAAAATAAAGAATAGTGAGCAGTGAGGAGACGGGAAAGAATTGGGAGTATAGCATACTAAAAATAGCACTTTTTTTTCCCCTTTCAATATTACAAGCGGTGGGAGGAGCTATTAATTTATCTTGCTTATTAATACTCATAAATGAAATAAAGACTTATAATTCGACTTTTAAAGTTTATTGTATCTTTTTCATTTTTTATTGTGAGTTTGGTGATATTTTTAAATAAAAAAATACAAGACATTTAATAAAAATTTTTTTTTTACGGTATTCTTTTTAGCACTATTTGTCGAGACGGAGTTAGATAACTTAATGGAAAGGAAGCAGGAAATCGCCATTTTGTTGAATAATATAAACAAATCTGTGTTCTTTTAATTATTCCTTATATACTGCAGGGTGGATAAATGCTTTGACTATATATGCTTATTAAACTAGGTAAGTGATATATTTAGAGAAATATTTATTTTGGTTTAATTTACAACTTATAAACACTATTAGTTTATGCAGGGTTTCGACCATACGATTTTCCACTTTTGACACAGGCCTGTTACGTACAGTTTTGCAAAGGAAAACTATCACTACTATCAGTATTGGGACTGAATTCATTAAATGAAAAAAAAACACAATTCACTTAGAAATTCTTCTAAATACTTAACTATAACTACATTTAATATGTTTTGTATTATAGAAGTTATCTGTGTTTAGTTGTTCAGTATTCTCCCCGGCCCGCCCCCCATTCATAAAGTAAATTGAAGGACTCTAGTCACTAGTAGTGACATTATTTTAAACTCTTTAGTATAATAATTAATATAATGGCCTTGCAACATATTAGTAGTAAATTTGGACTAGAATGGAAACTGTATAATACCTAACTATTTTTTTCTAAGAACTAGTTTGTAAAGGTGGGGGGGGGGGCTGAATAATAATAATAAGTCCTGTAAGTTTTTTATGTTCCATGAAATGTTGGAGCCATTTAAAAATTACAATAAAAAATACATTTACACCATGTTAAAGAAATAATTTTTTAGTTTTCTTAAAATTTAAATATGCGTTAATCTTATAGTTACTTCAACTTGTATTGAATTTTATATTCTAGCAACCTTCTTAAAAATTGTCCAGCATCACTGATGCCCAGCTGCACTATAATATCATAATAAAATGAATGGAAACTGAGCCTGCTTAATTTTTATTTCACTGATTGAACAGAAAAAAAATTAACATTATCATCATGTATTATGAAATCTAAATTGAAGATATCTTTCAGAAGACTTCTTAGTCAATGTGTGTGATTCTAATAGATTGAATATACACAAACTCCTTTGCTATGATTACGGTAATAAAGCAATACAATCAGTAGAGAAAAAAAAGATTTATAATAATGCTCTTAGGTTGTCTTAAGCAATTATTAAGAAAAAAAAAAAGTAAAGTTCCCCTTAGCCCTAAAGGGCCATCTGTTTCTGTAACCTTGGCATATTGTGGTTGGCACAACACTCAGCTGCTTTTACTTCCACAACTTAAGTCAGTTACTCATTTAAAGCTGAGTGGACTTGTAGGACTTAAACCAACTTTCATCAGGACCTGGAAAAATATTCACATGGTTCTCACATCATGGACTCTCTGGTTGACAGTGGAGCATCTAGACCACTCAGCTGAATTAATAAAAAATGTGTACCTTCGGATGCAGAAGTTTTGTTTTTCACAAACGTAGATAGTGACTTATAGAAATTTGCAGAATTTCTTTTTTTTAATATTATAAACTTGATTTATGAATGCGCTCGCTAGTGACCTTGACCTACGTTTGACTAACTTTGACGATGTTAAAATGCTGTATGTTGTAATTGATGATGTTAAAATGCTATCCGTTGTAATAAAAATGAAAATAATTTGAATGATATTATATATTGTTATTTAATATTTAGGACTTTCACAAACCACAGAAACTATTTAAAACTGTAGATTTTTTTAAAAAGAGATATCGAATCGACAACGCAAGACGCCATTTTGAATTAATATGTTTTCGTGACCTCGCTGGTCACGTGATTACTTTATCAAATACTATTGTTTTATTTATTTCTGGAGGTTGTTGATTTATAGAATGGATTCCCCACACACAGCGACCCTGACAAGCTTAGCGCTTTATAAGTAGGATAGTTTTAAATGATTTAAATAAATATGTATGTCATTTTTGTCAGCAGTCTTAGTGGCCATCATGTACTCATCCTGTAATGATCCATGAGTGTAGATGCCATGATATTTGATATACTCTACCTGAACAGGCACTGTGAAAAATGAATGGTGGATATCCTCTGACTGTCATTTCAATGGTCTGGCATTTATGCATCGCAGTAATTAAATCATAACTCAACATAAACTCAAGACGTTTCCCGAGAGGCTCTGATAGCTCTTTAAGCTTCATTAGGTGAGTTATTAATTCTTAATTATTTCTCTTAAAGTTTACCTCACCGTGCATTGTATCAGTCCTTTTCGTTTTTTTTTTTTTTTTTTTTACTTTTGAGTTGTTTCGAAAAATAAATAATGATGCCCTACCCTTGTTTTGTTGTTTGGTGTGACAAGTATCTCTACACTTAATGATAGCTCACTTTTTAGGTTTGATAGTGAGTTGAGCCCTATTACTTTAGTCCATAGACTATGATTGCCCCCCCCCCCCCCCTTTTTTTTTTTAAAATGTGTCAGTTTAATACCTTCTTAATTTAAAAATATTATAATAAATAAGACTTTAATAAAAAAAAATGAAAGCATTAATTAATGTAGCATTTCTTGGGGTAAAATAAAATGAATTCTTTTAGTGTCTTCTGACAAAATGTAAGTTAAGTTGATTTTTGTTTGCGATTGGATGGGGTAACATTTTTTTTTCACAGTCCATGATACATAGTTTCATTGATACATATTGACCGATACAGACTTTGATACAGTTTCATTGGTACATATTGACTGATACACACTTTGATACAGTTTCATTGATACATATTGACTGATACACACTTTGATACAGTTTCATTGATACTTATTGACTGATACACACTTTGATACAGTTTCATTGATACATATTGACTGATACACACTTTGATACAGTTTCTTTGATGCATATTGACTGATACACACTTTGATACAGTTTCATTAAGACTTTCTTCTTTGTTTGACCAGTTGTATTCTATGTGCTCTCACTAGCTGGTTGAGGTCTGTGCAGAATCTATCGGTTCACCTATCAGTTCACCTATTAGTTCATCTATCAGTTCACCTATCAGTTCACCTATTAGTTCACCTATCAGTTCATCTATCCATCTAATCTATCTAACTAGCGGTCTGTGTTGTCTATATGTGATTTATCTTTCTGTCTGTTTATACATCGATCCGCCTGTCTATACATTTGTATCCTACATACACAAATCAATCTATCTATGCATCTATCTATACCTTAATCTATCGTCCGCCCAATGTACTTTAAAACTGAGCACACCTAGAGCTATTTACTTAAGGAATCACAGACACATACACACACAGACGTAATACACACTCGCGCATACACAATTCACACACTCGCAAAGACGCAATACACATGCTCATGCGGACACACATAGGCAGGTATGTGGGGGTAAAGAGAGCGAGTGTAGGACGAAACCCCCAAAATATTAAGTTCGAATTCAAGTTGATATTATTGATAATTCTATATATACAATCTTGACCATTGGCTAAAGGAAATGTTTTTTCAATATAGGAGATCATGTCTGTCAACACAGTATATAGGCATGTTCCTATGTTGTTTTATCTAAATAAAGGATTGGCTTTCGACCACTGTGGCTCAACGGGCTAATGCAGCTTAATGGGGTACTTTGAAATAAATAATCCACTTAAAAATACGTATTTATATATATATATGTTTACATTCAGACATTACATATTACATTTTATAATGAGGGCCGAATGGTATATCTTATAATAAAAGTAGGGGTCCAGTTGGGGTTTTGTCCGGATACCAAAGAGAGCACTGGAACTGAGAAAGCTGGAAGGAAATTGGTGTATTTCCGGGCATTGTTCAATGGTGCGCCGCGAAGGAATACCTGACGACAGTGCCGGCCTGCCTGAGGTGGCGATGTACAGCTGTGGTGCGCATGTTTGTGTACCGGAGAGACTTGATGTCGTAAATTTAGTGGTTGGCAGAATATCTGTTTTCAGAATCACTACATTACAGTTGTGACGTGTCATGAAACGTACAGTTGTGCCGTCTTATAGTTGTGACGCTGTGTCCTGAAAACTTACAGTTGTGCCGTCTTATAGTTGTGACACGGTGTCGTGAAACAGTTGTCCTGTCATGGTCATATGGACCCAGAATCTACCACACGCCGGTGTTCCATAATGATGTAATGACAAAGAAGGAAAGAAACAACGCGTGTCAGCCTGTTGTCCATTGATTGCGATCTTAGACCCAGTAATGATTTCTGTAGTTCACCACCGCAAAGTCTGAAAACATGCGGCGCGGATATTTTTTATTCCTATAAAACTGGTTTCTATGTTTCTTCCTTCCATTACCCGCAGTCAAATGTGTGGCTGACGGCAGCACTACGACCGTATGACCGTACCGTATTGCTTAACGGGGAACTATGTGTTTTCTTTGTTCTATTTATAAATCATCTTTTACTGTATACATGTATTTGTTTAACACCCCCCACCCCTCAAATCCTCCACGATGGAAAAAAAAATCGATATTTTTTTTACTTCCATGCGCGTGCGCACACACACACGGGCACACACACACACACACACACACGGGCACACACACACACACACGGGCACACACACAACACGGGCACTCACACACACACACACGGGCACTCACACACACACGCACTCACACACTCACACACACACACGGGCACTCACTCACACACACACTCACTCACACACACACTCACACACACACACTGAATTGCAGTGGCCGCCATTTGAGACACACCTGTGTAAAAATTGATTTACTTCATGCTCTGGTAAACACACCGACACATGTTCGGGTGGGGGGGCCTTATTCAAAGAAGATTTTGGGGCATTATCCAATGTATTGAGCGGGGGGGGGTCATAGGAAAAGGAAGATTTAAGGGAGTCCTAGGAAAAGACAGATTTAGGGGCACTAGGAAAAGGAATAATTAGGGCTAATAGGAAAAGGAAGATTTAGTGGGTCCTAGGAAAAGGAAGATTTAAGGGCACTAGGAAAAGGAAGAATTAAGGCTAATAGGAAAAGGAAGATTTAGGTGGTCATAGCAAAAAGAAGATTTAGGGGTCCTAGGAAAAGGAAGAATTGGGGCTAATAGGAAAAGGGAGATTTATGAGGGAGGGTCTTAGGAAAATGTTACCTTTTGGGAGAGGGATCCTAACGAAAAAATCTGTAATGGTTACCTCATACATATATTGAGGCCTAAAAGGCCTAATGTTTGACAACATGGTTCCTTCTGAACTCATGTTAAACATTGTAGGTCACGGCAGAAAATACTATCTCAACTAGGGGCCCTCTCCCTAGCAGTGAGGGGCCGGGGAGTCCATACTTTGCCTGCCTATAAGAACGGCCCTGCTCACACAGGCCTTCATTCGTCATTGTATAAGATTCTCAGAATGGCCTTTACCACTTTAGACATGCTCATGTAAAACAAGGTGTGATACCCGGCGTCGCCCCGGGGGGGGGATTGATGTGCCATGGATACTCCCCACCCCCTCTGCACCGCAATAAATAATATCAAGTTTTTTTTTAAGGTGGTATCTCACGAAATACTACACTTGTCACACATTTTTACCGGTGCAGATCATTAGGTATCATTGAACTGTGACCCCCCTCCCGCACCCTCGCATTCACTCGTGCATGTGTGCTCACATCGTTGGGGGGGGGGAATCAGCAGAGTTGCCTTGGGACCACTTTAGACATGCTTGTGTACGAACTTCCAAATTATGTTTACATCGTTGACTTGATGAGCACCCACACACGCAGGCTGGCACACACGCACACTAGTAATGACAAGCAGGCGGTGTGTGTGTGTGTGTGTGTGTGTGTGTTTGCCATGCTAGACACGTCTGACCGAACTGAATGTACACCGCGGCCAGGCTCACAGGCCAGGGGTGATCTTGTCACCTTTAAAACATTTTTTTGTTTGTGTGTGTGGTTCGAAATTTTTTTTTATCGTTTCGTTTCGTTTTGTTTAGCTCGGTTGAACTTTTAATCAGCCCGCAGCGTCCTTTTGCGTGCTAATTGCGTCACTTTAAGTAGTTTTGGGGGTGGGGGGGGCGCTTGGAGTGGAGGGCTGGTCTAGTCGATGGCTCCCTGCAGGAGGAGGGGTGGGTGGGTGTCAGGATGGATGCGTTGCATACATAATTGCTCTTACAGCTTTGTGCTCAACAACAGGTCATATACAGTCTCTCTCTCTCCCTCTCCCCCCCCCCTTTTTTTCCATTCTCCTGTTGTAGCCAAGTCGTACATTTTACTTTCGTTTTATGAAAGGTCTCGTCTTTACCCCCCCCCCCCCCAACCCCATTGCCCATAAGGAGAGTTTATGTAAACATTTTTGGGCTGATATATAAACGTTAAATTTGAGATGTTTAAAAACACCCGCTCACTCCCCGCTAATATTTGAAGAAAATTAAGACATGAAAGTAAGTTCTGAAAGCGGCCCGTCCCCGTGTCGGGGGGGGGCCCTCCTCTGGCAAGTTTACCGTGTTGCCTCTCCCATGCGGTGGCCCTGTAGCTGTACATTTATTCTCGATTTTACTTTTCGCATCCTTCGGGGGTACGCTGTCTAAAAAAAATGTTAAGAACCGCTGCTATTTGGAGAAGAAAAAAAAATATCGTTCACCTACTTATGTAAATCCCTTGATTCGCGCCCCCCCCCCCCCGCGTGTAGCGTGTCCGCGATTCGTCAAGACTTGAGACCGTGTCGAATCAGAAAGGACTTTGATGTCAGCGCCGACAGGGGATGTATCTTCCCCCCCCCCCTCCGACTCCCCTCCTTTTTCTGAAAGTATGTGAATTTCAAAAAAACAAAAGAAATGAGCACGTTCTTATTAGCTGTTTGTTCACCTCACTGTACCCAAGTTGTAACCACTGTACCCAAGTGGTAACCACTGTACCCAAGTTGTAATCAATGTTCCCTCTAAGGTGTGATATGAAGTGAGCAAACAATATTGTCTCTGAGCGACATTTTCTTTTGAGGCCAAAATTTGTGAGCGATTTAAGCGATGTCGTCCGTCGGAGTGAGCGATCGTACGTATAGTATGAGCGACGCTCTGAATTCGTGTGAGCGATCGCTCACGCGCTCAGCTTAGAGGGAACATTAGTTGTAACCACTGTACCCAAGTTGTAATCAGTGTACCCAAGTTGTAATCAGTGTACGTTATGTTTCTGTCTCACTGTACCCAATCAGGTAATCAATGTTACCTGATGTTTTTAATAAAAACCTCCGAAACCCATTAACCTCCCCCCCCCCCACCGCTAGATTTGTAAAGGTGAAAAGTAGTCATATTTTACATCTTAATTTTTATTTTTTGTTGTATTTGTGTAATGTCAAATATTACAAAACCGTTGATCTTGTTTTTTTTTTTGAGGGCCTTCTCTGGGTTTTACTTTAAAAATTTTAGAAAATCTTGGGTTTTAATACTGCGGCAGTGGTCTCCAACTTTTTTTTCTAGCCTCGGACCGGTCGACGTTTGATAATTTCACCGCGACCCGTTGGGGGGGGGGGGGGTGACGACGTTGATTATTTCTATTTTAAGTTGTTTTGATTCACAATGCCACTGCCGCTCACAACCGCTCAGCTCCGGGTTAACCTCTCGTCGTCCATGGAAAGTCGCAAAATCCCGCAGGCAATACCCCACAGTAATTAAAATTGAACTAATTTAATGTTTCATGGGCGGCCCATTATCATTTGATCCACGAACCCGGTACCTGTCCGGGGGTTGGGAGGGGGGGACACCACTTCTCTACAGTACTTACTTATTCTATTCTAATCATATGTAAAATGGATTCATTCGTTTCTAGATCTTCCGCGGAGTTGATTTTTAAAAAAAAATGTTTAAGCCAAGCTTCTCTGTTTTGAAAAAAAAAATGCACGTATATATTATTGGTATTATTCTTATTATAGAGCGGTAGAGAAATTACGCGTGGGCTTTCGACTCTCCTCGCTCGTTCGGTTGAAGGGCGCGAAATTCTGTCAAAATGTTTAGTTCGGATTGCAAGTAGCAGTGGCGTCATTAGGGTTGGTGTCACCCGATGCGGTAATTCACGGTGTCACCACTCTCATGACACCCCTATAGACATACAGCATTCTTAGCAAAATTTATAAATAAATTTACAAAGACAATAGAAGAATAAATAATTGATATCTATAGGTCAGTGCAAGTATACCAATACTTTCATTAAAATAATTAATAATAAAAAGTACGCAGTGTCTGTTAATAATCGGAGATATTTTTATATTTGGGATTAATTTTTTTCGAAGCCTTATAATTCATTTGCTGTTAATAATCGGAGATATTTTTATTTATTTAAAAATTAAATACGGCTTTGAATTATTTTAAATTACAAAATAAGACTTTAGACCTAAAACTAGATATTTTGCATTTTGGTGTCACCCCTTGTGAGGGTGTCACCCGGTGCGGTCCGCACCCCCTAGTGACGCCACTGGCAAGTAGTTCGAGTTTTAGGGCTTTCGGATTGAGATTTTAAAATACGGACTCAAGCACGCGACGTGTACACACACACACACACAGACACACACGCACGCACACACACACAACCCGCTCTGAAACTACCCGGCAGCCCGAACCTCCAGGCGTCAAGCGGGGCCAGATCCTCGACGAGGATGGAAGCGAAGTGCCACGGGTCTCGCCGAGTTGTGTGGATGGGGCAACACGACACGGTTGTGTGTTTTGAAAACTTGGCATGGGGGGGGGTCAAGCTTGGGCGTTATCGTTTGTTGTGTCGGGCATGAATGGCTCCTCCACCACCACTTTGGCTGTGGCTGATGCTGTCCAGCCATGGAGTACCACATCAAACGAGGTAGACTTTTTGCTCATCCTTGTAGGGAAAACACCACCACCCACCACCTTTTGTTATAAGTGAGATGCTGTGTTGTAGTACATTGTTTAAAGTTAGTTTGTTGTTTTTTTTTTTGAATATTTCGTTTCCCCACCAAAACGCGCAACGTAACTTAATTAATACATACTGACGCGTTGTGTAAGCTGTAGTGTAGTGTTTAGATACTTGTGGCTTGAATATTTTAAGTGTGTAGATTCCCCCCCCCCCTCCACCACTGCATAAATTATACCTATACTCTCTAAAGCGTTTAATGCACACGGTAATCTAACCGCTGTACAGCCAATATATACACACACAGCGCGAGATAATCTGTATGCAGGGCCGGATTTACTATTTTAGGGGGGGGGCTGAGCCCAACACAAATTTGAGTCCCCATTTAAAAAAAAAAACAACCAAAAAATATTAGTAAGTTTTTTTTCATACTATTCAACATTTTTAGGTTTTCAATTCGCGGGGATCCGGCCCTGCCTACATGCCATGACAACTTATTGAAGTGGATACACACACGACATAACTAGCTAATGTATCCTATACTCTGTCAGACATGGGCAAATTACGGGCCGTCAGACTGATTGATCCGGACCGCGATTAGCTCCCCTCAGCCGGGTCATATATCATTAACGTTTGCCGAACCTAGGAATTAGGGGGTCTGGGGGGCTTGGCCTCTTTGGGGGCCCCTGCATTTTGACGTTCGACACCATGACATGAGATAATGTCAGACCCCGGGGGACTTACGAATTTGGACCCTCCCCCCCACCCTAGGTACGCCTCTGAATTTAAATTTATAATATTACTTCAACAATGCACCGCATCTCTCTCCGCTCGTGGTCCGTTCTACCAATTTTAACAACCCGCTGTGGTCCACGGTTCAAAATAGTCTCCCCCCCCTGCTTCAGGTGACATTATCATGCTCTTTATGTTGTGTTTACGTACCACCCACACAACCTATATATGTATTGACCTGACATAGTTCTGATAGCAAATGGAGTGTTGATAAGTCCTATATAAACTTCCTAATGTATTTCATCGACCCGGTTATATTTTTTGTAAAACTTGGTTTCGGACTAAATGATTCACAATTACAAACCCTTTGATTGTCAGTGGGTCTGAAGTGTGTCAGTGGGTCTGAAGTGTGTCAGTGGGTCTGAAGTGTGTCATTGATTGTCAGTGGGTCTGAAGTGTGTCAGTGGGTCTGAAGTGTGTCAGTGGGTCTGAAGTGTGTCATTGATTGTCAGTGGGTCTGAAGTGTGTCAGTGGGTCTGAAGTGTGTCAGTGGGTCTGAAGTGTGTCAGTGGATCTGATGTGTGTCAGTGGGTCTGAAGTGTGTCAGTGGGTCTGAAGTGTGTCAGTGGATCTGAAGTGTGTCAGTGGTTCTGAAGTGTGTCAGTGGTTCTGAAGTGTGTCAGTGGGTCTGAAGTGTGTCAGTGGGTCTGAAGTGTGTCAGTGGGTCTGAAGTGTGTCAGTGGTTCTGAATTGTCAGTGGGTCTGAATTTTGTCAGTGGGTCTGAAGTGTGTCAATGGGTCAGAATTGCGTCAATGGGTCTGAAGTGTGTGTCAATGGGTCTGAAGTGTGTCAGTGGGTCTGAAGTGTGTCAATGGGTCTGAATTGTGTCAGTGGGTCTGAAGTGTGTCATTGATTGTCAGTGGGTCTGAAATGTGTCAGTGGGTCTGAATTGTGTCAGTGGGTCTGAAGTGTGTCAGTGGGTCTGAATTGTGTCAGTGGGTCTGAAGTGCGTCATTGATTGTCAGTGGGTCTGAATGAAATGTATCACTGGGTCTGAAGTGTGTCAGTGGTTCTGAAGTGTGTCAGTGGGTCTGAATTGTGTCAGTGGGTCTGAAGTGTGTCATTGATTGTCAGTGGGTCTGAAATGTATCACTGGGTCTGAAGTGTGTCAATGGGTCTGAATTGTGTCAGTGGATCTGAAGTGTGTCAGTGGGTCTGAATTGTGTCAGTGGTTCTGAATTGTGTCAGTGGGTCTGAAGTGTGTCAATGGGTCTGAATTGTGTCAGTGGGTCTGAAGTGTGTCAGTGTGTCTGAAGTGTGTCAGTGGGTCTGAAGTGTGTCAATGGGTCTGAAGTGTGTCAATGGTTCTGAATTGTGTCAGTGGGTCTGAAGTGTGTCAATGGGTCTGAATTGTGTCAGTGGGTCTGAAGTGTGTCAGTGGGTCTGAATTGTGTCAGTGGGTCTGAAGTGTGTCAGTGGTTCTGAATTGTGTCAGTGGGTCTGAAGTGTGTCAGTGGGTCTGAAGTGTGTCATTGATTGTCAGTGGGTCTGAAGTGTGTCAGTGGGTCTGAATTGTGTCAGTGGGTCTGAAGTGTGTCAATGGGTCTGAAGTGTGTCAGTGGGTCTGAAGTGTGTCACTGGGTCTGAAGTGTGTCACTGGGTCTGAAGTGTGTCAATGGGTCTGAAGACTCCACAAACAAAAAAAAAACTGCTCGTGAAAGGGGTAGGGAGGATTTTTTTAATCATATGGGGATAACCGAGAGTGTCAGCACCCCCGGGGTGGGGTGTGTGTCCTGATCACGATGCGACCCACGTCATCGGCTCTGCTATTCGTTGTTGGTATAACTGTACCGCACAGATGACGTTGGCGATGTCATGGGCACGGCGTTGACCCTCCATCATGGGCACAGCGTTGACCCTCCATCATGGGCACGGCGTTGACCCTCCATCATGGGCACGGCGTTGACCCTCATTCGTGGGCACGACGTTGACCCTCCATCATGGGCACTGTTTTGCTATATACTAGCAGTAATACACGGAGTTGCCATTTTACTGTTCTTTCACACTTTTAATAAATGATTTATTTAAAAAAAAATCTGATATACAAATTCTGACTCGCTGGCACATTTCCAAGTGGCCCTCTTCAAATAAACGGGGCAGGCCTGCAGTGTCACGTGTGTTACTACTTGACGCGCAGTGAGTAATTCTTTTATTAAACCCGTTACTCCTGTGGGTCAAAACCGTCAAACTAAAATGTGATGATCGCCCGAGTCTAAATTATTTTTTTTTTAGCCTGGATCAGCCCATCTCCCTCGATGACCTGTCTATTTTGAAACATATCCACAATCTGCACTCCATTTTTTTTGTCTGCACCATGTTAGACAGTTTAATAGACAAGTGCTATTTTTGACCAAAATGTAGTACGCATGTAAGCTAACCCACCGTTGTCTGGTTCACGCCATTGAAACGTTTGGATCAGGGTGTAAAGTTATGTTGTCTTTGTCAGGTCTGAGAACGTTGTTAGATGTCAGAGCATGGTTAGGTCAGTTCTGAGAACGTTGTCAGGTCTTAGAACGTTGTTAGATGTCACAGCATGGTTAGGTCAGGTCTTAGAACGTTGTCAGGTCTTAGAACGTTGTTAGATGTCAGAGCATGGTTAGGTCATGTCTTAGAACGTTGTCAGGTCTTAGAACGTTGTTACATCTCAGACCATGGTTAGGTCTCAAGTTTAAAAAAAAAATTGTCATTACCGAATTTACAAACATTGTCATCTCACAACAGCGTCAAGTTTGAAAGTATTTGTCCAGTGCTGGTTTCTCGTAAGAGTTCTGTAATATGTCTGTGACATCTCAACCTCTTATTTTAAGACCCAGTAACAAACCCTTGCAACTGATTGCATTTGTCCACCCCCCCTCTCTCCCCCTTTTCACCCGCCGTCACGCGCTGCATGTCTCGATCCTGCCACTTTATACCGAAACCATCTGGTGAGTGGGTCATTTGAGGGTTGGACTAGTGTTCACCAGATGCTCAGGCGGCCCCGACCGGTGTTGGGATGGGGGGGGGTGACTGTGGGTTCAAGCCGAAACGACACCGGTAACCTTTGCAATCCCCCCCCCCCCACCTTCCCCCTGTATAGTTTACTGTATAGTATGTAGACAGGCGCTCCAGAAACTTTCCCCATTATGATATGGTTAGAATATCAAAACATCTGCTCATTCCAGGGGCATCATGGGATAATCGGGAAAGTTAAAAAAAAAACTGTGGAGGTTTGAAATGAACCTTGTGCACTGTACTGTGTGTGTGTCTGACTGTACTTTATTTAAAAAAAAAAAACACTTTTGATCTACATACGAACTCTGTACGACTGACTTTTGATCTAAATACCTCGGGCATTGATCCTGTCCAGAGCATTATTCTTTTCTTTTCATTGATTTTGTTTTTTTTTCTGTACGCAATATCTATCTAAAACCTCCTCTGTATAATGATGTAAGATAATCTATAGTCTCTTCGTAGTTGTGGTCCTCGCCCAGCCACGGCCGGAACCTCATTCTTTTAAAACTCTGTTTTCCTTCATGACCATTCTCTCTCTCTCTCTCTCTCTCTCTCTCTCTCTCTCTCTCTCTCTTTTTTAAATAGGCCAGTTGGGTAATAAAACAATCCCAAGGGCGCAGCTACCAACAATAGCCTCCACCCATTCCCCCCCCCAGCACAACCTTTTCCCCAGACAAAGAACACCCCTCCCTTTCCCCCAACACTTCTTGCAATAATCTCAGACATGTATATACTTTCTCCATTTGAGCACCGCTGTACTTGTATTTAGAAGTTCCACAGCTGTGTCCCACCAACTGATTTGGTGGTTGGGGGGGGGGTGAGGGAGAGAAAGTATGTGGCTAATAATGTGGGGGAGTTAAAGGTCAGAGGCTAAACCTCGACAGAGATTTTTTCTCACCCCAGAAAGTATTGAAAGTGATCAAAATTTGTTTGTACTGTGGTGGGAGACAATTCAAGGGCAGGCAATCTGGGAGGGGGGGCTAATAAACCCGAACTGGGACCCCGCCCCCCCTCAATATAAATTAACATTAAATAAAAATATACGTTTTGAAAACGTTGGGTGGGCCCCCCCCCCGCCCGCTTCATGTTCCGACCGAAACCCTTTACAAACGCTTGTGCAGGTTCATTTGGTTCAAACACTGGTATTGTAAGAATGTGTCGACACGCCCATACAGCCAGCTGGTTTAAACAACAACAACAACAATCACAAAACAAACAAACAAACAAGCAAACAACAGTGAACGGACTAATTGTTTGGAAAAAAGGCAAACAGAAGGGTAACTAAAATAAAAATTCGCTCGAGGGCTCGCAATCCAGGCTGGTTGAGCCGGCACTGACCTTTTGTTTAACGCATACCACGTATGCTAAGGCACCCTATCCGTACTAATGGCTATATCGGAACCCCCCTAAAGGAGATATGTACTTTTTTTTTTGTGATATTGGGGGGGGGGGCATAAGAAATCATAAAAACGAATTGTGCTGGTTTTGGAGGCGGGGGGGTCGTCTTAAAAACAAACAAACAAACAACAATAACAACGCCTAACGCCGTGGACTGAAGGCACCTACAATTATAAAGATGACAGAGAGAAAAGTGTTACAGCTGTCAGTCTGTCACCATAATATAGGGTCGCGAGATGAATGTCGTCAAGAGGTTTTTGTTTGTTTTTTTAATATCTGGTAGACATTTTTTTTAAAAGTTATGCTTTAAAAACCTAACTTTACCCGCGTTAAAAAAGTACGGGGGTGTGGGGTGGGTGGGTTACTATTTTTTAGTTTAATTTATATTTTAAAAAAAAAACAATAACTGCCTCTTGAAAACCTAGATTATAATAATAGGTGAACTAGCAATTATGCAAAGTTTGGTGAAATTCTACAGAACGGTTTATTCCAGAAAATACACACGCCCACCCGGGGGGGGGGGGGGGGGCGAAGAATCAGCACAATGTTAATTTTTAGAAAAGTCTAAAAAAAACCGAACTTAAAATAAGATACATTTTTATATATATATAAAGATATTACAATAATTCTTTCAGTTGTTATTGTCATTCCAAATGCTATTATAATATGTACACACAATTATAGTATCTTATTAAACACATCTATAATACAAATCTTACATCATGTGTTCCGGTGTCTGTCATCGCGACTTCCGTCTGTCGTCCAACATGGCGGCATAAACAATTCAAAGATGGCAGAAACATTTACTTTTTTCTTCTTAACATGCATGATCCGGCTACCAACTGGCCAGCCGAGTAGGAATTGTCTCCTACATGGCTGCCAGAAATGACATTGGACCAGCCATATGTTTAGTTCCGAGGTGACAAAACACCGTACACTAACATACGGCAGGTAAGATCATGAATGCCAAATGGCAATCACAATGTGATACTGTTTTCGACCGCCTCAATCATTACCAAAGGGCAATAAAGCGATCTTAGGAGAGGTAACACAAAATCATGCCAAAATATTCTGTGATATTCTCCGATACAAATTTGAAAACGAAATGTTGTTTCATAGGCCAATGTATATCTCACAATATCGTAATAAATCTATGGTGTTCAATTTGTTATTAAATGAGAAGCTATCATAAAAGAAATATTTACAGAAATCGTCAAATTAATATTCTCTGTTATGTTTCACAATTTAAATTTTAAACCAAAATTATGGATACCTCAATATAATGTAATATTTATATTGTTTAAATTGTTTTTATTTCTAAAATATGTCTATTTCTAATGTACAATTATTTCCCTTGATTACTAACCTAAAATACGTCACATTTTTATTTTCATTTTTTGACTATTACGTCACATGAATGAATTGAATAAGGGTTGAGATTGAGTAGCGCCGTGCACAACGTTTACAATAAAAACTAACCCATTTATGATGGGGGCTTCACACAGAGGGTGTATGGAGGGGGGCCAGTTTGAGGAGGGCCCCCAAAATATTCTTAAACTAAATATTAAGTACGTTATCTCATGTCAAAATGTAGTGGCTCCCGATGATGCTTAAAATCCCTTGGTTCGGCATTGGCTTCACAGAACTATAATGTTGAAAGCTTTGATATGTCTTTCTTTTTTAAGAGGCCTAATGTTTTCTGCGTCTGCGGCCTCAACTGCATTGATGGAATACTAAGTTTTTAATTGAAGGTCAGCTAAAAGCTACACAACGATTCTTTCTTCTCGGGACCAAGCTTGAGAAGCGTCAAAAAATTATCTCATGTCAAAATGCAGGGGCAGCCCCCAAAGAGGCCAAGCCCACCGGGCCCCTAAATCCCTAGGTTCTGCACTGCCGGGTCGGCAAATTTTTCTTAGTTAATTGTACTATGCTACAATGTGTATAACAGTAAATAAACCACCTGTTAAACATGTAGCGTTTTGCTTAACACAAGCACTCACTTACGTCTCTCTTTTTTTTAAATACGCCATGTTGAACATCATAAAACATTAAATGAATAACTGTTTGGAAAGGAGTCCATTAAAATATTATGAAGGAATATGATTTTAACAGTTGTTGTTTTGTCTTGCCTATGTTTACCCTTTGGAAGACAGCTGCCTGAACTTTATTTGATGCTGTTGTTGGGTATTCCTATTCTCCAATGTATTTTGGCTACAATAATCTGTTTGAAAGTATATAGACTGGTGTTAACGCTAAAAATATATATAACCATTTCAACTCCAGCTATTGTACTACTGTGATTGAATTTTGAACACTTTGATAACTAGTTGAAAAAAAAACACACTAAACAGCATATATTATTTGGCGCAATAGTAAAATAATAAAAGCTAATATGATCAATTTCAAATTTTTTAAATATTTCTCTATATTAACTGTAATTACTTGCCAGTAATTTTTTCCCCTCTTGTGGCATTCTGAGATCTTGAATCAGACCTTAATATTTTCCTATTCTTTTCTGACTCATATCGTAGCATATCATCATTACTTGTTGATGACGAGACTCTTTGAGCTGCCATTTTTAAGGATTATTATACTATCCCAAAGGCCGTATGTGTGGCAGTGGAAACCTTCAAACTGCGACCCGTGAGCGTAATGCACCCCTCACGACCACCGAGTCAAAAAAATTTAACGTATCAGGTCGCGTTACACATTCGTTATCGTTCGTTCTTTCGTGACTTTCGTCCGCGGCGTTTCAGCGATGAACCGGTCATGTTGGGTAAATGGTTCTGCATTATTAGTAATGCTGATGATATCATTCTTGCATGCTGTTGTTTTACGCCTTCCTATAACTCAATATACAATACGCTCTCCCCAGGAATGCCAAAACATGCTGGCATCAAACAGTTCAGCTCGCACCGATCATTTCATTTTGTCGGTTTATTGATTATCATATGTGAAGATTTCTTGTTCATCTTTTTTCGTGACGTTTCACATTAATATATTCTCCCCTTTTTCTCCCTCACTACATTACCGTTCCTCATTTGGTGCATATTCGGTGATGTTCCTTCCCCAATGATAAGTTTGGGTCGGTTCATCATTTCATCACACAGGAAGCGCTGTTATATTCTATACTTGATCTTACTTTGTATAACCGGTTTCTGGGTGAGATTTTCTGTTCAACTGGTGCATTAAAAATTTCTAATATAATAAGCCTGAACGACAGCGTTTTGCCCCCAAATAGCGCCTCAGTCAGGGACCATCTTCCTTTCTGAACCCCAAATGTATCTTTCTGAGTTACTTCCCTATTATTCCACAAGATTTGTCACAAAGACCGGTCACTTTGTCACATGAGTTCTCAAAACAACTGCTGCTACAGTGACTTAAACAATGTTTACCAAAATATCTCTCAGCACATGCTAGACAACAAATAACATATAAAGATGAATATATAAGTAGAAGTTGACAAAGTTATCAGGGACTATCAGTATTGTACCAATAAATATACGCTTGTTTTAAAATTACAACCTACCTACAGTACAAACAGGTGGATCGCTGTATCCCAAACATCCTTTGTCACACACACCAGTCAGTCTGTCACACGTACTGTTATAACAATGGCTGCTGCATTTGTTTTGGCAGTTGAATCCATAGTAACCTTCAAGACACACTGAAATCAATCAGTTATTTTTTTTTTATCATTAGAAGAATATTTCAAAACCTTTGCAACAAAAAAAAAAATAACAGCGGAAGACAACAAATACAGAAATATAAAAGGTTAAAAGATATTGTGCTTCAATAATTGAGATAAAGAAATCATCATGTAAACCAAAAAGAAAAAAAAAATATAAACTACATTGCACTGCTAGTTACTGTTAGGGGAGTTTCTTTTTTTTTCTATTACATATATAATTCTCCCATGTTGATTTCTGTCTCCACTACTCTTTTATTCTGCCGACAATTTCACTTTACACCCGCTTATTGTAATAGTTTTTCTAAGTATTATTTTCCAATGTATTATGATGACGAATGTTTATACTTTTTGTTTTATAAAATCTGAATGGGTAATAATTAGATGTTGGATATTATATTCTATCTAGATTATAAATGTTAGGTATTACTCAAGAAGTATGAATAGGATATACAGAGTGGGCCAGACAAATGAGAACATTGCTTATACGGTAATGTAATTATATCAATGTTTGTTTAGCTGTACGCCTAGAAAAAAAAATTGATGATATGCAGGGATGACACATTGAACAGGATTTGTGATTGGCTAAATACTTTGCAAAAAGAATTGCATGAAACAATACAATTAATTAAATTATATTTCAAAATAATGCTTATGTTATATGATGTTCTCACTTTTTTGGCCCACCATGTTATGTATATAATATCAATTCAGTTTAATTATGGGCTTAGGTGTAGGATAATTGCCAATATAAAAATTGGCGAAAATGTTTGCAATTTTTATGTTAAGTTAATGGCTGCTGATTTTGATGAGATGATGCTCTGATATTGCGAGTTTCGGTTTTAAGAGTTTGTGCCATTAAAATATGATTGTGAAACACAAAGCATCATATTGATTCTATTAATTCCTTACATTAGTTATGCGTTATTTTTTAGTTCATTCTTTAAAGGTCACTAATGTTATGTACAAGGATCTTTCGGGGCGTTGACTTGACGTCGTCACTCATCAAATGTGTCAATACTCTGACACATTAGAATAACACACCTGCTAATACACACAGTAGCACAATACTGAAATAGTCAATCAGGAAACAAACACAGTATTCCTCAAAGTGGAAAAAAATAATAAGTAAGTTTAATCCAACTATATATATGAAAATAACATCATTACAAGAATACAATAGTCCCATGAATACATCCACAGCCTAACTTCTACAAAAACGTCTACCTCTAGCTGTGCCACTTCAACGACTGACCACCACGGGCTGTTTCCTCTTAACTACCGACCCGAGACTACTGGCTAGTCCGTGTGCACTAGTTCCGGTCTCCTACCGTGAACTCCTCTTTACGATTAGCACGCCGTGCCCTTTAACCCCAACCCAGCTCTCATAGCCAGCACCCGACAGTCCCCCACCCAATATCCCAACCAATGCACAACACTCCCCCATGGCCCCTTTAGTGTCAAGCATATTAGAGTTTGGCACTCAATACCACCAATATCTCCAAAGTCAATAATTCAAACCCTTTGAACTACTGTCACTTATTAACTCCTATACAACTCGATAATTATTCTTCAGCCCCATCTCATACTTAGTTGGTAACAACATATACCAATCAATATACATGTGGGAACATTATTACCAAATCGCATATGAAACATAAATCATAATCAATTATATGAAAATAACAACTGGTTTACATGAAGATGTCAAATCAATTACATGAAATATCAATTCAATTACATGAAAAAAACATAGCCGCAGTGTCATTGTTGACGTAACCTCTGGGGTCTGGCTCTATAAAGTTCACTCAGCTGCTCGTCATAGGTATTCTTCCAGCGTCACGCAAGTATAAGTGTAGACCACCAATGTCTGTCTATGTGCTGCATCTTGAGAGGATGTCAGCAATGACATTGTCCTGTCCCGGTATGGGCTGTATGACGAACCTATAGTTCTGAAGCATTAGCGACCACCGAGCCACTCTGTTATTGATTTGTTTCTTCTGGTTGATAAACGTTAACGGGGCGTGGTCGGTGTATAATGTAAAAGTACACCCCAAGAGATATTTCTCTAATTTAGTGATACACCAGATTAAAGCTAGACCCTCCCTCTCCACCGTTGCGTAACGAGTCTCAGCCGGCAGTCGTTTCCTGCTGACATACATCACTGGATGGCAGATGCCCTCGGGGTCCTTGTTCATTAGGCACCCCCCTATTGCATATTTAGAGGCATCTACCGCTAGGAAAAAAGGCTTTGAAATATCCGGTATTCGGAGAACTGGCTCCCTGGAAAATATGTCTTTTATTCGCTGCAATGCATGCTGACACTCATTTGTCCACTTTATTTTATTCGGCTGTCCCTTACATACTAAGGCGACAAGCGGCTCTGTCAACTCAGAAAAGTGGTCAATAAACTTCCTATAGTAGTTGCACAGCCCCAAAATACTTCTGACTTGTTTCTTTGTACTGGGCGGTTGAATGTCCAGAATTCTAGTGACGTTGTCGGACAAAGGCGTGATCGTGTTATTTCCAACCTTGAACCCCAGGAACGATATCACCTGAAGGCCTATCTCCACTTTACCCGGTTTCACCGTCAAATTATTCTCTAAGAGAACATGTAAAATGTCATCTATTCCCCGCAGGTGGTCCTCCCACGTGTTGTGGAATATACACATATCGTCAATGTAACATATCACATCCTGTCTGTGAGAAAACAATTTCGCCATCATTCTGTTGAATGTTGCGGGCGCGTTAACAAGGCCAAAGCTCATATAGTTCCACTGGAAAAGCCCAAATGGTGTGACGAACGCTGTTATTGGCTTTGAACTGTCCGTCAATGGTATTTGCCAATATCCGCGTGATAGGTCCAGCTTTGTAAAATACTTGGCATTGGCCAACTTCCCTATGATATCGTCAGCATTTGGCATTGGGTACGAATCAAACACAGTTATGTTGTTAACCTTCCGATAATCCACACATAACCGTACACTGCCGTCTTTCTTCCTCACGAGGACTATCGGGGACGCATATGGGGATACAGATTGCTCAATAATTCCCATAGCAAGAAGTTCGTCCAATTCGTTTTTCAGTTTATCACGGAGGTGTAAGGGGACTGAATAAGGCTGGAGTCTGACTGGTGTGTTATCCGTGAGGCTGATGTTGTGAGTGATCGCCCTTGTTTTCCCAGGCCGATCCGTCAATATATCTCTATACTTCTGTAATATCTTAATAATCTCCCTTGCTTTGCTATCCTCTAGATTATGCAAGTTTACATTTAGGTATGTGCTATCATTATGTATCTCCGGGGTCCTAACATCATCTATGTCATTTCCAGATGGCTCGTTCTCGTGTAGGAGAGTACAGCAGGCCCCAGCATCGGTTTCCAGACCCGTTGGTCGGCGGTTGTATTTTTTCAGCATGTTTATGTGGAACGATTTCAGTTTATTATTGATTTCTATCTCATAGTCCACCTCGGACAACCTCCTTTTCACTGTAAATGGGCCTTGCCATTGTATGAATAACTTGTTTCTTGGATCTGGTAGGAACAGAAGCACTTCATCATTTTCATGAAGGCATCGCAAAGTTTTATTTTTGTTGTGTCTCTTACGGTATTTGGCTGATTTTTGGGATATATTACGTGTCGCAACCCGACATGCTTGTATGATTCTCTCCCTTGTGTCTATGACAATTTGGTATGCATTTTTCACTTCACTTTTCAGGCTTGGTTCGCATAATATGTCTTTATATAACTCTAATGGACCTCTTACATTTATCCCGTAAACCATCTGAAAAGGGGAGAACCCTGTGGACTCGTGTATGTTCTCTCTGTGAGCAAATAAAACTGACGGTAGGTACTTGTCCCACTCTTGAGGACTTTGGCTGACTATTTTATTCAGTGCTTGTTTTAACTTCCCGTTGTATCTTTCACATATTCCGTTGCTCTGTGGGTGGTACGGTGTGTGTCTGTGTGTGTCTGTATGTGTCTGTGTGTGTCTGTATGTGTCTGTGTGTGTCTGTGTGTGTCTTGTGCGTCTGTGTATGTCTGTGTGTGTCTTTGTGTGTCTGTCGTTCTATAGTCCAGTACCGTTCACACCAATATCCCTGTGATATTAAATTCTGTGGGTGAGAACTAGTAGGAGTCAAAATGGGCAGAAGCGGTATTAACACAATCCGCGTGGCCTAGAGCGAGTTTCATTAGTTTGGGGATGGGGGTGGGGGGTGGGGGGAACGCAGCATAGCTCTAGTCTAGTCACAGTCTAGTGCATGATGTACGAATTTGTAATCGCGGGGCCCCCTCATGTACTGGTCTTAGGCGGTTATCCCAGTGACCAGCTGTAAGGCCGCCACTGATTAGGCCTATATGGTCGATATGTCACTTGTCCCTCCCCCCCCCCAAGCAGGGCCGTTTTAAGGTCATCGTAGGCCCTAGGCACTTTCAAAGTCGTAGGAGCTCCCCATCTGCATTTTTAATATTTTTCAAGAATGCACCCGCGCTTCTTTGTTATTTGAAATCTAAATAAACTTTGAGGACGTCATATGTGACTTTGCTAAGACAAAAAGACGAAAAGTTAACATACTGTAATTTACAGATCTGCAGCTTGACGTGCTCATCTCACACGGTTATATATAGTTACTTTAACACAAACATTATTAAATTTTACTGGCATTCTGAACTTGTTTTCACTTTATGTTCTGGCTTTCGAGGGCCCTTGAAATGTCCGTAGGCCCTAGGCACAGTGCCTAATGTGCCTAGTTGATAAAGAGGCCCTGCCCCTAAGCCATTCTTACGTTTCTAAGGACCCATGGCAAAGCTACATTTAAGGGGTGGGGGAGGTGGGCGCTTTCAAAATCGCCGCTTGCAGATCCTGAGGCCCCACCCCCTTCTCTTCCCGCCCCTGATAATTTTGAACAACAAAGGGCCCTTCTTAAAAAAACAAACAACTGCAACTGTTTATTCATGCCAGACATTTTAGGTAAAGGCCAAAAAGTAAAACAAAAAGGAAGCCCCAAAAGAGAATTGACTCTTAGCAGTGTGGAAACCCTAAGCACCTGCCTAATTGGCCTAACCCTACCAACTGCTCTGCTTCATCCTTCCTTCCCCTTATCTTTTTTTCCCGCCAAAGATATTTCCTAACCTATTTTGTTTTTTTTCATCAGTCCGGAGAAGACAGCGGCAGAAGCCAAACTGGCCTTGGAATACGGAATCCTGGTGCACGTGGTGGGAGTTGGCAAGAAAATCAACGAAAACCAACTCGCCGATATCGCCGGCGATAAAAACCGAGTTACCAGGGTAGATGATTATGACGAGTTGCATGATAATATAAGAAATCTGGCATTTGAATACTGCCTCGGTGAGTAATTGTACCGTTTGGTAAGAGATTTTTAGTAAAAAAATAAAATGTTAATATAGGTCTATATCTATATATTTAAATTATTATAATTAGGACAGCAATATATCGAATGCTCAATAAGTTTATTTTAAATATTATATATATATATATATATATATATATATATATATATATATATATATATATTAGGGTGGCCCAAAATAACTTTTTGTCAAATTTTGTTGGAGCATTTTGTTTTTTGTGTTTCCTTTGACTTCAAAACAGCACAGAAAAATTTTTCATGAATATATAACTTTATTTAGTACTGCCTCATCGACACTGAAATTTGTAATTATTTTTAATGAATTTTGAATGTGAGTATGTATATATATAAAGCACACAGAAAATGCTAGAAGGTTTTGGAAGGTTCTCTGAAATCTCTAGAAGGTTTTAGAGGCCTCTAGAAAAACGTGAAAAACTTGAGAAGGTTCCGAGGAAATTTTAGAAATCTTTAGTTAAGTTTTGATTTTCATATAAATAGCCAGCTTCACAGGTGCATTTCAATTTAGTTATAAAAATAAGATCAAATGTTATGGCTATATAAATATCATTCATTTAGATATGACTACTAGGTCGAAAAGTGTTGTTTATTTAACTTGCATAGAAGTTGACACAACTCCTGTTTATTGAGCTAGGTACTTCCCCTAATTGAGTCTACTGGCCAATGGTATGTTTACAAACACAGTCGTCTGGCAGTTAGTTGGTACAATTTTTTCATGACCTATTTCTTTGCTTGTATACTGTCCAGGGGACATGCCAATGTTTATTGAGCTAGGTACTTCCCCTAATTGAGCCTACTGGCCAATGGTATGTTTACAAACACAGCCGTCTTCAATAAGACATTTGGGGGTAGTACAACTGGACCGGATGTGCTGCTATTCAAGCGCTTTAAGACGTTTTGGCCAAAAACAAGACAGACAGAATTTAGTATATGCCATGATGTTCGACTGGAGGAAAATCTCAAGCTATTAAAACAAGAAGTCATCACATTTTGTTCAAATATCCTCCAAATGAAAGACAACTCAAGATATTTGCCACGTTAAGATTACAAAGAACTTCTGACTCTGAATCTTATCTTCCTGGGAGGAATTCCCTCCCCCCCCCCACCTTGGGGTGCGTTTTCGTGTTCTAGGAGCTTATCACCATGCAAGGTGGATGTCTAAAATAATCTACATCATGAAGATTTATCTATTCCATCATCAATTCAAGCCGACTATGCATGAAGACAGATCAGATGCAGAATTTGGCATCTTTGCATCCTTAGTTTAAATTAAAGCTTGGATTCAGTGTCCCATTCTAGCAGACACACCTCTGAATGATCTGGATTTCATCAAGCACGCTACGGGCCTGATAGGAGCGCAGATGATGTGAAATTTGGTATATACATGTGAACCAGAAAACTAAAATGCTCATGATAAAAAAAAAAATCAACTTTTTCCATTATAAAGTGAGCCACCCTAATATATATATATATATACATATACATATATTACAGATAAAAAAAAGATTGACTCCACTTACAACAATGGTAAGTGCATTTAATGTGAAATACCATTACATTAGTTTTTATATCTGTGCGCTATTAACCTAAGTAACACTAATAGATTTACATCAAGAGGAGACCATTGCATAGCATTTAGCATAGATCTTGGCAATTTAAAAAAAAAAACCTAGAATAAACTCATTTTAAACAAATAACCCGCATTTGATAAGATAACAATGTCCTCTATGGGCATAAAAAATCTAAATTTTTCATTCTTTACAGAACAAAAACTAACCACTTGGATTTACATCAGCGGTAAGTCCTAAAAGTATTAACAAGCAAACATATTAGACCAGTAATATTACTGATATACATCTTTCTCTTATCTCTATCTATCTATCTATCTATCTATCTATCTATCTATCTATCTATCTATCTATCTATCTATCTATCTATCTATCTATCTATCTATCTATCTATCTATCTATCTATCTATCTATCTATCTATCTATCTATCTATCTATCTATCTATCTATCTATCTATATATATATATCTCTGATCTATCTATCTATCTATCTATCTATCTATCTATCTATCTATCTATCTATCTATCTATCTATCTATCTATCTATCTATCTATCTATCTATCTATCTATCTATCTATCTATCTATCTATCTATCTCTCTGATCTATCTATCTATCTATCTATCTATCTATCTATCTATCTATCTATAATCTATCTATCTAAATATATATCTCTGCTCTATCTATCCATCTATCTATCTATAATATATATATATCCATCCATTTATATATTCATATATTTATAAATATCTTTCCAATCATCCGCTCGCCAATTATCTATGTATCTGCCATTGAATCTATCTAGCTAGCTGTCTGCCTATTCGTCCATCTGTCTATCTTCCTGTCCATCCTTCCACCTACATATATATATAAACATGTGGAATCTGTACCTGGAATCTCTATCTCTTTCAAGACTCATCTCTTTGTGAATTTTTTTTTACCATACTATATGTACAGATGAGCTCAAACAGACCGGACCGTAAATTCACACAGACAGTCACATTGCCACACCTACAGACAGACAAAGAAGACAGACAGAGGCTGGGACGCCCCTAAATACAGACAGACAACCATATGGCCGGCTATAACTGCAGACTGACAGCCACTGGGATGTACCTAAATAGAGACAACCCTTATACCCGTCCTTGACAGAAGACAATCTCTGGGGACGGCCCTAAATACAGATCAAATGGCCAACCTTGACCTGACTGCAGACAAACAGACAGACACTTAGTGCGGACCTAAATACACACAGCCATATGGCCGGGCCAGCTCTGACTGCAGACAGACAGACAGACAGACACTTAGTACGGACCTAAATACATACAGCCATATGGCCGGGCCGACTCTAAGTGCAGACAGATAGACAGACAGACACTTAGTACGGACCTAAATACATACAGCCATATGGCCGGGCCGACTCTAAGTGCAGACAGATAGACAGACAGACACTTAGTACGGACCTAAATACATACAGCCATATGGCCGGGCCAGCTCTGACTGCAGACAGACAGACACTTAGTACGGACCTAAATACATACAGCCATATGGCCGGGCCAGCTCTGACTGCAGACAGACAGACAGACACTTAGTACGGACCTAAATACATACAACCATATGGCCGGGCCAGCTCTGACTGCAGACAGACAGACACTTAGTACGACACTATTGAGTGGCATGCAGATATAATGAACGAGCCCCGTGTCTTTGCCCCCCCCCCACAGACTGCGTGCAGCCGACGCCCCTAGATGTTTACTTCGTGTACAGCCAGAGCGCCCTGGGGCCGAAGCTGTCAGCCTGGGTCACAGAGTTCATCTTGGCGACTCTCTCTGTTAGGAAACTGAGCTTCGAACACAGGGTTCGTCTTTTTGCTTTTATTTTAAATTAATTAATTCTGAATTTGAAAGAAAAAAACCCACTTAACTGAACAATGCACGTTTCCCTCTTTATCTATGGCCAGTGGCGCAACCAGCAAAAAATGCTGGGGGGGGGGGGGCTCACATATAGAAAAAAGACTGTTTGACAGACTTTTTAGTAACTTTATATAGTAAAATATGTATTGATGTCTATGGCGGTGGGTTCCAGAGGTGCCCGGGGCTCCGTCCTGTTAAGGTTCCTACCGAGCCGAACAATTAACCCTTCTATGTGTCTCTCTTTTCTTTAAGCCCCCCCCCCCCCAAAGTCGTGGGGCAATTCTGCTCTTTTCCCGCGTAATAATAATTCAGCTCTTTTCCCGTGTAATAATAATTCAGCTCTTTTCCCGCGCAATAATAATTCAACTCTTTTCCCGTGTAATAGTAATTCAACTCTTTTCCCGTGTAATAATAATTCAGCTATTTTCTCGAGTAATAATAATTCAGCTATTTTCCCGTGTAATAATAACCCAGCTCTTTTCCCGTGCAATAATAATTCAGCTCTTTTCCCGTGTAATAATAATTCAGCTATTTTCCCGTGTAATAATAATTTAGCTCTTTTCCCGTGTAATAATAATTCAACTCTTTTCCCGTGTAATAATAATTCAACTCTTTACCCGTGTAATAATAATTCAGCTCTCTTCCACTGTAATATAGAGATGTTTGGGGCCCGAGGTAGCACTTTATCTTCTACCCGGGCACTTTATCTTCTACCCGGGGGGGGGCGGTCACCTAGTTTGACAATCCATGGTAAAGGCTCTTTACACATTTCATGAAACTTATTTACTTGATTGACTCATGTCGAACTGCTCCCCTCCCCACCACGTGATCTAGGGCCCTTAGCCACAGAAGATTTTTATAGATACATAGAACCCTAGGTAAAAAAGTACTTCTTGGGTTTTTATAATGCAGCGATTAGCACCGAGGCCCTTTGGAAGTGGGGGGGGGGGAGGCAAAGCAGTCGCCTAAAGGTGCCTATTCATAAGAGCAGATCTGGTTCGGGGCCCCATGCTAGTGTTCGTGCAGCCTTCAAAGCCTCGGCAACAGGCCCCTTAAACGCATGTCTGCATTTCTCACGTAACATCTTCTGCTTCTTCTAATTCCAGTATGGCGTCATCTCTGATTCCTGTGAGAGCTTTGACCTTGACGATTTCAGAAACGCTGACGACATCCGGCAGACGTTGATCAATCAAAATAACATCGACAGAATGGAGTCATCACTCAATGTAAGCCGTTGGAATCGATTTCTTCTTTTTTTTTATTTGCATTACAGCGTGCACTTTAGCGAATGTTTGTGCGTGTGTGATTACATATATATATATATATATATATATATATATATATATATATATATATATATATATATATCTAATAATATAATAGCGATGTGGGTTCTGCGTTAAATTGAAAGTAAAGAATTAATACAACAGTATTCCAGTTTAAAATACAATCATGGAAAAAAATCGGATCTGCCCGCAACCAAAAAAAATAACCTAGCCTACCCCGTTCAAGCATAAGGGGATATAACTCTATGCAAAGGTTTTGCAGGGTACAGCTAGTATATATTTATATATATATATATATATATGTGTGTGTGTGTGTTCCCTTTAGCCCTACAGCCGCGGTACGCGTACCCCAAGGGTTGCAGGAGGGAAAGTTTTTGCAGGGGGTACGCAGAGACCAATAAATGCCGTCGTTTAAAACTTACCAAGAATTTGAAGAACTTACATGTTGAGGGAATACATACCGGCTGACATAATTTTTCGCGCCCTTTCGGGGTACCGCGGCCACAAAGGTCCCCCTTTGGTTCTCGTCAGCATTTTGATACTAGTAAGTTAGTGAACATCCTGCAGAGGCGTTGGGGAATAGAAAAGAAAAAGTTCTCTTAGCCCTAACGGGCCATCGGGACAGATGAAGTGTAGAATTCATCTGTTTCTATAACCTCGGCATATGGAGCCGCCTTTACTTCCCCAACTTAAAGCCAGGAAGCCAGGTACCCATTTAAAGCTGGGGTGAACTTGTGGGAAGACTTTGCAGCAAATTCACCTGGGAAAAACTCCATGGGCCTCACCGAGGATCGAACCCAGGACTCTCAGGTCGACAGTCGAGTATCTACACCACACGGCCATCCGTCCCACTGTTGGGAATTGAGGACTTCCTAATAAAAACGAGAGGGAGGGGGGATTACTTTGTTTAAGAATGCTTCCCTCCCCCCTCAAGCATTTTTGTGGAAGCTCTTTTACCCCCCCCCCCTCCACCCCTCTAACAGACTTGTTAGCGACGTCACTTTCCCCAACAGCGGGGTGGTGGTGGTGGTGGGGGGGGGGGCGCAACAGGGCCCTATCTCCTAAGTGGCCAGTAAAACACAAACTTTATTCTTTGCATTTTTTTAAGTTCCACGTCTCTACATTTTAAGGGAAAGAGAAAGCGGGGATGGGGGGTGGGGGGAGTGGGGGTGGGGTTCGAAATTGTCTTCTGAGTCAAAGGGCTTCAGTTGATGGCCCTTAAGTTCAACTCTGGCAACAAGTACATGTACATCTTCATTCATTTGATTGTAACGTTTTTCGGTCAATGTGGCAAGTCATTGTTTTTTTTTTGTTGGTTTTTTTTGTTTCAATCCTCAACTTCACCGGATCCAGAGGCTAACTGAAGGATTCAAGAGAGACAGAGGTTCCAGGAGCGATGCGTTGAAGGTGGCCGTGTTAGCTGTAGATGGCAAAAAGTCAAAAAAATCCATTGAAGTCCATGTCGCGAAATTGGTACAGACGAAGGTTCAGGTAAGTTTCACTGATGTTGTTTATATACTGGTAGCCTACTTTATAGTGTTTATATACTTGTACTTTATAGTGTTTATATTCTGGTACTTTATAGTGTTTATATACTAGTACTTTATATTGTTTATATACTTGCACTTAATAGTGTTTATATACTTGTACTTAATGGTGCTTATATTCTGGTAATTTATAGTGTTTATATACTTGTACTTAATAGTGTTTATATACTGATACTTTATATTGTTTTATACTGGTACTTTTTAGTCTTTATATACTGATACATTATAGTGTTTATATACAGGTACTTTATAGTGTTTATATGCTGGTACTTTATAGTGTTTATATACTGGTACTTTATAGTGTTTATATGCTGGTGCTTTATAGTGTTTATATACTGATACTTGATATTGTTTATATACTTGTACTTTATATTGTTTATAAAATTGTATTTTATACTGTTTATAAAATTGTACTTTATACTGTTTATATAACGTGTTACTTGCCATAGTGTTTGGCTGGATGCATCTGCTCTACATTCTGTCTGACTTCGGACTTTGTCTGCTATTCTATGCGAAGTCATTTCTAACATTTAGTCTGTCATCATACTTTCTATTCAGCGCAAAGTCATATCTTAATCATTTTTTTTGGAGGTATTTCTTTAGATGAACTTTCAACGTGTTACTTTACATGTTTATGAGGTGTTACTTAAGATATAGTCTTCCTACGTTTGATTTTGTTTATAGTTTAACCCACCGTATGTGAATTGTTTGATCATACAGCAATACTTAAAGGGGGGATGGTGTGGCTCCGGGGGGGGGGGGGGGGTGGAGGGGACAACAGGCCTGTAGCGTGCGGGGGGGGGCAGGCCCCCCTGCGTTTTTTCTGGCCCCCTCTGCTTATTAGCTCTACTTAGTAAAATGTATTCCCTGCCCCCCCCCCCCCGCTATTGCCTGGCCCCTGCTGTAGAATTTTCAGAGCAGGACTTAGGGTTGGGGGGAAAGGGGGCTCCTAGATAGATACTTCAAAGATATTCTGTGGCCCCTGTCTGTAACATCATTTGTGATAGGAATCATCAGGGCCTACTCTTTTTTTTTAAAAGAGGGGCAGCAAAGCCATTTTTTTGTTTGTTTCTACCTTTCCTAAAGAAAGGCCGTGGTACCATTTTAACTAAAACACTAAAAGTTGAGTCATTCAAACAAAACAAAACAAACAAACATGATTCAGGTTTGAAAAGGGCCGGCAACTTGCTCAACGGAACGGCATTGGCCCGCGACTCAAAAAAAAAAAAGTTTGCCCGACCATGGTTTAAGCAATGATGGGGCAAAGGGGGGGGGTGGAAGAAGAGCCCTAGTTATGCATAGACCAACCAGGCGCCTAAAGGGCGGCTACCCTATCAAGACTGAACACGTTTGGTCTACCACACGGAAGAACAATGTATGAACACTTTTCAGGTATCCCCCCCTGGGCTTAAAGTTGGGGTCCCGGTTTTCAAAGATTATTATGGGGCCTATGTTAGCAAGTGGCCATCTTTTTTTTTCCTGGGGCCCGTAAATGTACCTGTCTAAGGACCCCCCCCCCCGAATGCAACTTCATCTAGGCCCCCCCCATATGTACATTAACTAGGGGCCCCTGAAAAATCTTTCTGTAGGGGATGAGACTCGTTGATTTTGTCATATTAGTCAATTATTACAATTAGGATTTTGGTATTTAATTTGGGGGGGGGGGGGATTTTTTTTCGGTTTATAAACTTTCTTTTCGTTTCTTAAAAGGTTTGTAATTTTACTGTTAGCATTGTTGTCGTTCCTCAGGTATTCATCGCCGACCCGTCGAACTCCGGCGTCGAGTTTCCAGGGGCAACAACTCTGAAGGGCAACGCTCAGTACCAGTCAGCTTACCTAGTTAAAGCCCTTTGTTCAAATTGATTGAAAACGCCGACTCATTGGAAATCGGACACACATCGATCGAAACCTACCGTTGGTTACCGTTAAAATGACCTTGACCGGCTCTGCAATCTTAAAAATTTGTCATTCCTTTTTAAATTATAAACTTCTGTCTGAATAAACGATAAAACATTACTCACTGTGGTGGCATTAAAATATTTGACTTAACTGAACATGGGCTAAGTCTGATTGACACGGGTGTTTGAATTTAGGACAGGCCTGAAATGGCACAGGCTAAATTGACTTAAGACAGTTGATCAAGATTATTAGGGGATGGGGGGGGGGCTAGATTTGCAAGCGGAGACCTTAACACCATCAGGAGACCCTTGCCTAATATTAGCAATAATATTCTTAAGATTTCTGTGTGTAATTTAAAAACAAAATTTTATGCATTGAAATGCATGAAAAAACAACAACCTTAATTACAAACAACTTTACAAAAAAAAAAGCATTTGGTGCCACTTTTTAATTTTAAATCTTTTTTTTATCCAAAAAGTAATCAAGGTAGATTAAAAGCATCATAGTAAAGCTGGTGATGTGTTCATCCAGCGGTTTCACTACATAACAAATGTAGACACACACATAAACACACTACATAAAAAATGTAGACACACACATAAACACACTAAATAAAAAATGTAGACACACACATAAACACACTAAATAAAAAATGTAGACACACACATAAACACACTAAATAAAAATAAAAAAACAAAACTGAAAATTTTACCCATATTTTTTTTTTATTTTGCAACATTTTTTTTAATAGGTCATTAAAGTTTCAAACTCTTGATATCAACAATGTTATGTGAACTAATTTCCACAATACACAAGGTAAACTGTAAATAAATACTGGTACACACACCTTTTATTTGGTCTGACACATCCACATAATCAAGAAAAATATGATGGTATAAAATAATACAACTGTACAATTGAATGCTCTGGTATTAGTATCTAAAACAAACATTAACAAACCTAAACACACTCACCGAGACTTAAAACAAACAAAACAAACTGAGTAAAAATATTATTAGTTCTACGTTCTGTATGGTGTGGATTCTCCAAGTTGATGCTACGAATACCAGGGGGCAACAATTCGCCCACAGTAGAAACCCTGCGTGACATAAATATTCTTCTATCACTAGGATTTGACTACTGTAAACCTGTTAAATAATAAGTCATCATCATTAGGCAGGTTGAATTGTCATATTTTGTGTGTATGCAAATGATAATTGACAGAAATGATATTATTTTCTAATTAGTGTTATTAATATTATGTCAACACTCTGGAAATGATATTCTGTGCGTGTAAAACTAATTAAAAATATGTTTATAAATAGTACATCAATATGAAAGAAAAAAAGAAAATATACTATGTGTTGCTTAGTTAATACAAACAATTAAAAGGACATTGTAAAAAAAAAAATGTTTAAATAAAAAAAAAAATACAATAAATAATTTACGAACCAAATCGAAGCTTGCATTCCTTCAGTGCTTCGTTGAATCCAGCACAAAGGCTGATGTCTGACTGAGTCTGTGTGCACTCCAAGAACTGTTGTAGCTGGTACTGGCAAGGGTTTGAGTTCGGGTCATAGTTGTATGTGGGATGTGCAGCTGGGGCTGCAGGTGCAGCTGGTGCCGGGGCAGCTTCTTGCTGGCTACGTCCACCCATTCCTCCTGTGATAGCAGAGCCAACAACGTGGCCCTGTAACGGCATCAAAGTAGTTTTTTTTATACATCATGAACAGTTATAATGCAGCACAATAAAACAGGAAACAGTAAGGGGCAAATTAAATTGTATGAGGTCTCAGACATTGCTAGATGTTAAACGTCTGTTAAAACAAAAGCAAAAATCCTGGCCATCATCTGCCTAAATGATTTTGAACAATATCTTGTCCAGACTGACATGAGCAGACCTGACCAGCCCATTGTTTTTGAGTGAAGCAATAGCTTTAGTCTTTTACGTTATGGCATTCACCTTTTATTTTAACTAGTTGTGTCTCAAAAAGTTTTCCAAGACCTGATCTAAGAGCTAAACTTCATACACAGGTCTATGATTTGTGCAAAACTATATGGGAGTTTCAGAATATTTAAAATGTTCAAGTGGCATAATCTACAGCTGAGTAGCACTCTAATGAATGTTATGCATTTTACTTTAATTCAAGTTAATCAATAAAGGAGATTACAAGTGTCTATAAGACCAACAGTACTCACCACTGCAGAACCAACAGCTACACCACCAGCTGTTGCAGCCATTTGTGCAAATAAGCCTGGCTGTTTAGGCTGGGCCATCATTGGAGCTGGAGCAGCAGGTGGAGGGTGTGCAGGCACAGGAGCAGGTGCATGTCGCACAGGGGCAGATACCCTAAAGAGAGAAAAGTTCTATGTATTTCAATATGCTGTTTGTATTTCAGAGAGATGGGGGACCATGCATCAAAAAATTAAAAAAATGTACATCAGTATTGGTAAATTCTGATCAGATTTCTGAAACAAACTCATTTTTGTAAAAGTTTGTTTCAGTAAAGATCTGAGAAATGTCTTCCCCCCCCCATGTTTTTTTAAAAGATATAATGCAGTACAATAAAGATATAATGCAGTACAATAAAAATCTGATTCAGCTCAATGAGTGAATCAGTATGGTCTAAAGAACCAGAAATGAAAAACTTTAACACATGAGGGCCACTTGAATATGAGTAGACTGATTTATTAACTTTTCAAATAGGTTTATATAGATGTGGTAACAGGGCTCGATTTACCGCCGGAGATGCCGGGGATAACCCCATGCACTGAGACCTGTCATCCCCAGCTCTGCTTAAGCTAATATTTCCCAGCCCGGGATGAAATCATGGACATTTAACTCCGGCTCTGCAGAATTTTATTTTCATCCCCGGCACTGGGTTTTTATTAAATCAAGCAATGTGTGGTAGAAATGTCTAAAAGCCAATAACAGCCAAAAAAATTTAAATGGTTCATTAGTCACGTGAAATTTATGATTATCAATATAAATGACTTTAAAAAACGAAGTGGCTACGCTAACGTCAAGCACCTTCTATTATTATATCTATTGACGTAAGCCGAAAAAAAAAAATACGAATTACGTCTTGATGTTACCGCTGCCACTGCGTAAACAAAAAGGGTTAGGGATAAGGTTAGGGTAGGGGTGTGGAGAAATATCTATTGACGTAAGCCGGAAAAAAAATACGAATTACATCTTGACGTAAGCGTAGCCTGTCCGTTTAAAAAATGTGTGTTGACAACTTCCCAACAATTTGTATGAGTTAAAATAAAGTAATAAATCATAAAAACTCAACATTTTTTATCTACTAACAATAAATATAATTTTTGTCCTTAGTCTGATATGAGGGTGTGTTATTTTTGTAGACACGAAGTCCAAAGTGGAAAATTCAAGACTCAAGTAATCAGAATAAAACATGACGAAATAATAGATCTATTAGTCACAAGACGACCGAGATTATTCTTACACTTAATCATACATTATTATAAATTAAAGCTGTTAAACAAGACTTATTTAAAATTAAATGAATTTTTACCTTGACGGTGCTGATGTTCTCCCTCTTCTAGGCATTATTTAATGAGTATCTCGCGTTTCTGTTAGTGACCTTCGTCAACTGTTATAGGTTTATGAAACTTGATGACCAACTTGGATTTCCGTTTCCTGTTCTAGAATATCGCTTATGTAAATATTTCGCATTTTATTATATACATTATAGAAAAAAAAAGTTACATAACATAGAAACAATGAATAGTATTCACATATACTCTTTTTACTACGTCATTTATAGAAATAATAATAAAAATAATAGTACATATTTAATAATTTCAACACTAAAGTTATGTTTCTTTTTAAAAAAAAGTTTATTAATAGAGTAGGCCTGTGACTGTTAGTAATGTCTAATGATCACCTTATTTTTAGTTGATATTAAATACACTTACAAATGAAGATGTAATGGTTATTTTTAGCATGAATGTCGAATATTTTTTAACGTTACACTGAGATTACAAAAAACTTGATATATTTACTTTATGTTGTTGTTTTAATCATTTTTATTATCACCTGTATCAACCCCCCCCCACTCGACCACTTCCATTTTAGAATGCTAATACTATGAAACAATAAATTTTGCTTAAAAAATTGAATGTAGTTTAGTTTAAAGGTTGAGATGTTACCTGCACAAAGACCACTTATAGAAGGTTTTGCGAACAAGAGATGAAAAGTTGCAACCAAACATGGAGGGGGGGAATTGAAAAAAAAGCTAATGCTGCCATTTTAGTTTTTAATTACCCAAAAGGGCACTTTTATTATTGTAGCTTTTTTTTTAAACTGATGTAATGTTTAAAAAAAATAGCAATACAAAAGTGTAAAGCGAAAATTAACGGAACAAATAAAAAAAGCCGAATACCGAGCTGCACAATCCCTCTTGTCTGAATGAATGTTTTAAGACACTATAGGCGATGTATTTTCGCCACGGGAATCTAGCTGCTCTGTCCCACAGCCCATTACCTAACGTTAAGCCACTACCAAAGTCTGTAATATAAATTCTTCGAAAAATGGGCTATACAAGCAGAGGCGTAGCCGGGGGGGGGCGACGGACATTTCAAGGGCCTACGAAAGCCAGAACATAAAGTGAAAACAAGTTTAGATTGCCAATAAAATTTAATGTTTGTATTAAAGTAACTATATATAACCGTGTGCAGTGGCGCAACCAGCAAAAAAATGCCTGGGGGGGGGGGGGCTCACATATTGAAAAAAGACAGTTTGACAGTCTTTTTAGTAACTTTATATAGTAAAATATGTATTGATGATTTGGTCCGGGGGGGGGGGGCTCAAGCACCACCCATGCCTCCCCCTGATTGCGCCACTGACCGTGTGAGATGAGCACGTCAAGCTGCAGATCTGTGAATTACAGTGTGTTAATTTTTTGGCTCTTTGTCTTAGCAAAGTCACATATGACGTCCTCAAAGTTTATTTAGATTTCAAATAACAAAGAAGCGCGGGTGCATTCTTGAAAAATATTAAAAATGCAGATGGGGAGTTCCTACGACTTTGAAAGTGCCTAGGGCCTACGATGACCTTAAACGGCTCTGGTCAGAGGCGCAACTAGACCAAACTTTCAGGGGGGGGGCAAAAAAATCACTTGTATTAAAAAATCACATTGTTTATATATTTGTATTTTATTTTAAACAAATTGTTGTCTAATCTTTTATTTTTTTTTTATTTCGGAGGGGGCAAATGCCCCCAATGCGCGCGCCCCCCCCCCTAGTTGCGCCACTGGCTCTGGTCCAGGCCTTGTGCCTTTTGGTACCATCTCTTTCGATATTTATCGATTTTCCTGCTAAATTGGGGTAGGTGGGACTGATGCCCCCCCCCCCACTTTATCATATTTTTTAAAATGTCAAAGCTGGGCTTATCAGGTACTCCAAGCCTTGTGGGGAAGGGGCGAGGGGACAGCGGCTTATCGATGGTGGCCTAATTGCGTCATGCCTCGGGCGCCACTCACAAAGGGGTGCCAAATTGTCCGCAAAACATATAATATTATGTATTATATTTTCAAATCGGAGAGAGTCGCTATTGTGTCCTGCGTGCGAGTTAAGCTCGCTACGCCACTGCGGTGGGGGGGGAATCGCCTATCAAAATTATTATTTTTTAATTTGCTGCAATATTTTTTTTTAAGAAAAGAAGGCTTTAGGATTCCTGGCTGCGGCCCTGGTCCCAGAATTCTCGGATGCGGCAATGAAGCCTTCAATCTAGAGGTCACTGTCAGGAGGAAAATAAAGATTAGTGAGCAGTGAGGAGACGGGAAAGAGAATTGGGAGTATAGCATACTAAAAATAGCACTTTTTTTCCCCTTTCAATATTACAAGCGGTGGGAGGAGCTATTAATTTATCTTGCTTATTAATACTCATAAATGGAATAAAGACTTATAATTGTACTTTTAAACTTTATTGTATCTTGTTCATTTTTTATTATGAGTTTGGTGATATTTTTAAACAAAAAAAATACAAGACATTTAATACAAATTTTTTTTTTTACGGTATTCTTTTTAGCACTATTTGTCGAGACGGAGTTAGATAACTTAATGGAAAGGAAGCAGAAAATCGCCATTTTGTTGAATAATATAAACAAATCTGTGTTCTTTTAATTATTCTTTATATATTGCAAGGTGGATAAATGCTTTGACTATATATGCTTATTAACCTAGGTAAGTGATATATTTAGAAAAATATTTATTTTGGTTTAATTTACAACTTATAAACACTATTAGTTTATGCAGGGTTTCGACCATACGATTTTCCACTTTTGACATAGGCCTTTTACGTACAGTTTTGCAAAGGAAAACTATCACTACTATCAGTATTGGGACTGAATTCATTAAATGAAAAAAACACAATTCACTTAGAAATTCTTCTAAATACTTAACTATAACTTCATTTGATATGTTTTGTATTATAGAAGTTATCTGTGTTTAGTTGTTCAGTATTCTCCCCCCCCCCCATTCATAAAGAAAATTGAAGGACTCTAGTCACTAGTAGTGTTAGTGACACTATTTTAAACTCTTTAGTATAATAATTAATATAATGGCCTTGCAACATATTAGTAGTAAATTTAGACTAGAATGGAAACTGTATAATACCTAACTATTTTTTTCTATTAATGTTCAATTCGTCGGCATCCGTCCGTCTCGGGAGACGATGGTGTAGCTAAGTTGAGTCTACTAAACACCGCCGGGAATGGCTGTGCAGTCCGACTCGGGAGTGGCAATCCCTGCCGCACTTGTCACACTTGAAAATAGTTGGTTGTTTTAGTTGATGTTGTAGCTGCTCTTTTTTCCGCTTCCGTCTTGTTCTTTTCAGGGCAGCATTATCCTGTCGCTCAGCCTCTGCGCGCAATGAACCCTGCCGGACAGCGAGCCTCCAGGACTGGCGGTCGGCTGCTTGGCTCTCCCAGGAGTTGGGGTTAATGGAGCACTCTTTCATATTCTTTTTGCAGGTGTCTTTGTAGCGCATTTTAGGTCGCCCTGTTTTCCTCTGGCCGGTAACTAGCTCGCCATAGAGTAGGTCCTTCGGGATGCGGCCTGCGTCCATTCTTTTGACATGACCGAGCCATCTGAGGCGTCTCTCGCTGAGAGCTGCAAACAAGCTGCTCATGTTGGCCCTCTCCAGCACCCCAGTGTTGGGGATCTTGTCTTGCCACTTTATCTGCAGTATACGTCGCAGGCACTTCATGTGGAAATTGTTTAGCTTCCTTTCGTGCCTCGCGTAAGTGGTCCACGTCTCGCATCCATAGAGGAGGGTACTAAGTATGCAGGCCTGGTAGACGCGCAATCTGGTATTTTCGGTGAGGCTGGGGTTTTCCCACACACGTTGCTTTAGTCTCGCCATGACTGTGGCTGCCCTAGCGATTCTGCAATCGATCTCCGGGTCTATGGATAGCGAGCTGGAGATGGTGGACCCGAGGTAAGTGAAGTTCTCGATGACCTCTAGGGTGCGCCCAGCCAGTTGGGTGCTGTCTCGCCATGGCTCACCTGCCCTACTGGGTGCGTGGGGATTAGAGATGCACTTCTCAAAAAGTGGGCCAAAAAACACACGCACCAGGCAAAGTCAAGATAAGAACTAGCAAGAAGCCTCCAGCTCTTCGATTCGCAAGCTTGAACATCAGGACCATGTGTACCGGACTCACATCTGACCTTCAGCAGATTGATGACGCAAGGAAGACCGCTGTCATCGACAGGGAACTCTCACGACTAAACATCGACATCGCCGCTCTACAGGAGACTAATGTTCAATTAGTTTTAGTGTAAAACCTAGAATAGCAAGTTAAGAACTAGTTTGTAAAGGTTGGGGGGGGGCTGAATATTAATAATAATAATAAGTCCTGTAAGTTTTTTATGTTCCATGAAATGTTGGAGCCATTTAAAAATTACAATAAAAAATACATTTACACCACGTTAAAGAAATAATTTTTTAGTTTTCTTAAAATTTAAATATGCGTTAATCTTATAGTTACTTCAAGTTGTATTGAATTTTATATTTTAGCAACCTCCTTAAAAATTGTCCAGCATCACTGATGCCCAGCTGCACTACAATTATAATGTCATAATAAAATGAATGGAAACTGAGCCTGCTTAATTATTATTTCACTGATTGAACAGAAAAAAAATTAAGATTATCATCATATATTATGAAATCTAAATTGAAGATATCTTTCAGAAGACTTCTTAGTCAATGTGTGTGATTCTAATAGATTGAATATACACAAGCTCCTTTGCTATGATTATGGTAATAAAGCAATACAATCAGTAGAGAAAAAAAAGATTTATAATAATGCTCTTAGGTTGTCTTAAGCAATTGTTAAGAAAAAAAAAAGTAAAGTTCCCCTTAGCCCTAAAGGGCCATCTGTTTCTGTAACCTTGGCATATTGTGGTTGGCACAACACTCAGCTGCCTTTACTTCCACAACTTAGGTAATTAAGTCAGTTACTCATTTAAAGCTGAGTGGACTTGTAGGACTTGAACCAACTTTCATCAGGACCTGGAAAAATATTCACATGGTTCTCACATCATGGACTCTCAGGTTGACAGTGGAGCGTCTAGACCACTCAGCCTTCTGTCCCACTTATAATAAATTGTCATTACACATACCCCTCACTAGGATTACGGCAATAAAGCAGTAGGATTAGTAGAGAAAAAAAATGTAGTCTCGATTATGCAATTATTAAGTACAGTTTTAAATGATTTAAATAAATATGTATGTCATTTTAAAAAAGATCAATTTTTGTCAGCAGTCTTAGTGGCCATCATGTACTCATCCTGTAATGATCCATGAGTGTAGATGCCATGATATTTGATATACTCTACCTGAACAGGCACTGTGAAAAATGAATGGTGGATATCCTCTGACTGTCATTTTAATGGTCTGGCATTTATGCATCGCAGTAATTAAATCATAACTCAACACATAAACTTAAGACGTTTCCCGACAGGCTCTGATAGCTCTTTAAGCTTCATTAGAGGTGAGTTGTTGATTCTTAATTATTTCTCTGTAAGTTTACCTCACCGTGCAATGTATCAGTCCTTTTCGTTTTTTTTTTTTTTTTTTTTTACTTTGAGTTGTTTCGAAAAAAAAATAATGTTGCCCTACCCTTGTTTCGTTGTTTGGTGTGACAAGTATCTCTACACTTAATGATAGCTCACTTTTTTAGGTTTGATAATGAGTTGAGCCCTATTACTTTAGTTCAGGGCTTCTTAACTATGGGTCGCGACTCCCATTTGGGAGTCGCGTAGCAAAATTCTGGGGTCACGAGAAATTAAAAATACAATTTAACAGAAAATGTTTTTAACTTGTAAAATATTAATTTATTTTTCTTTTACATTTGTATGGGTCATCAAGAAACTCGCAATCATAAATGGGGTCGTGAATTACAAAAGTTTAAGAAGCCCTGCTTTAGTTCATAGACTATGATTGCCCCCCCCCCTTTTTTTTTTAAATGTGTCAGTATAAAACCTTCTTAATTTAAAAATATTATAATAAATAAGACTTTAATAAAAAAACAAGCAATTAAGCCTGTTCCATTCTGGACACAGGACGTGTTAGCGCATTTTCATGTTATGTATCAGTACGTATGCTATCTTTCAGTAAATATTTGTAAATTTTGGAAATGTTTATAAATTCAATTGTATAATGCATATATCTGTAAAAAATAAATTATAAAGACGTTTCTTTATATTTGAAAAAAAATTATTTTCTCTTAAATCTAACTACAAGTGGTTTGTGGTTACTGAAATAGGACTCATAATTGAAAACATTCGAAATTATAGTCATTTAATTGTCCGAAAACTCCGTCAATTGTTGCATAGCTCTGATACTTTCAATTAAACTCAGAACACAAGCTTACTATTTCATTTGATGAGTTTCTTAATAAATCTTGGTGAAACTACGTGCTGCAGTATTTCGCACCAAATGAACGGGTTATTGAACGTACAAGGTGTATATATAATATATAAGCCCCTTAGGAGCCCTGAAGCCCGGCCCTCAGAGGTCCTATCGCGAAATGAACTTTTGATGTACACATGGCAGGCCAAGACCTACAAAATGATATATACATCATGGGTCTAGGACTTATGGTTATTGAGATCTAGGGTGATGACGGACAGACAAAACGGGGACAATAGAGCATTTTTTTTTAGAAAGTGCTCTAATGAAAGCATTAATTAATATAGCATTTTCTGGGGGTAAAATAAAATGAATTCTTTTAGTGTCTACTGACAAAATGTAAGTTAAGTTGATTTTTGTTTGCGATTGGATGGGGTAAAAATTTTTTTCACAGCCCATGATACATAGTTTCATTGATACATATTGACCGATACAGACTTTGATACAGTTTCATTGATACATATTGACTGATACACTTTTGATACAGTTTCATTGATACATATTGACTGATACACACTTTGATAGTTTCATTGATACATATTGACTGATACACACTTTGATACAGTTTCATTGATACATATTGACTGATACAAACTTTGATACAGTTTCATTGATACATATTGACTGATACACTTTTGATACAGTTTCATTAATACATATTGACTGATACACACTTTGATACAGTTTCTTTGATACATATTGACTAATACACACTTTGATACAGTTTCATTTAGACTTTCTTCTTTGTTTGACCAGTTGTATTCTATGTGCTCTCACTAGCTGGTTGAGGTCTGTGCAGAATCTATTAGTTCATCTATCAGTACACCTATCAGTTCATCTATCCATCTAATCTATCTAACTAGCGGTCTATCTGTTGTCTATATGTGATTTATCTTTCTGTCTGTTTATACATCGATCCGCCCGTCTATACATTTACAGGCACGCCGAGAGGGGGGGTCATTGTCAGGGGCCCGCATCTGTAAGGGCGCCCCGACCATGTCAATATTTTCACTACTCATTGTTTATTAAGGGGCCCGCCCCTGTACATTTATATCCTACATACACAAATCAATCTATCTATACCTTAATCTATCGTCCGCCCAAAGTACTTTAAAACTGAGCACACTTAGAGCTATTTACTTAAGGAATCACAGACACATACACACACAGACGCAATACACACTCGCACATACACAATTCACACACTCTCACAGACGCAATACACACGCTCATGCGGACACACATAGGCAGGTGTGTGTGGGGGTAAAGAGAGCGAGTGTAGGACGAAACCCCCCAAAATATTAAGTTCGATTTCAAGTTGATATTATTGATAATTCTCTATATACAATCTTGACCATTGGCTAAAGGAAATGTTTTTTCAATATAAGAGATCATGTCTGTCAACACAGTATATAGGCATGTTCCTATGTTGTTTTATCTAAATAAAGGATTGGCTTTCGACCACTGTGGCTCAACGGGCTAATGCAGCTTAATGGGGTACTTTGAAAAAAGTAATCCACTTAAAAATACGTATTTATATATATGTTTACATTAAGACATTACATATTACATTTTATAATGAGGGCCGAATGGTATATCTTATAATAAAAGTAGGGGTCCAGTTGGGGTTTTGTCCGGATACCAAAGAGAGCACTGGAACTGAGAAAGCTGGAAGGAAATTGGTGTATTTCCGGGCATTGTACAATGGTGCGCCGCGAAGGAATACCTGACGACAGTGCCGGCCTGCCTAAGGTGGCGATGTACAGCTGTGGTGCGCATGTTTGTGTACCGGGGAGACTTGGTGTCGTAAATTTAGTGGTTGGCAGAATATCAGTTTTCAGAATCACCACATTACAGTTGTGACGTTGTGTCATGAAACTCACAGTTGTGCCGTCTTACAGTTGTGACGCTGTGTCACGAAACTTACAGTTGTGCTGTCTTATGGTTGTGACGCAGTGTCACGAAACTCACAGTTGTGACGCAGTGTCACGAAACTTACAGTTGTGCCGTCTTACAGTTGTGACGCAGTGTCACGAAACTCACAGTTGTGCCGTCTTACAGTTGTGACGCAGTGTCACGAAACTTACAGTTGTGCCGTCTTACAGTTGTGACGCAGTGTCACGAAACTCACAGTTGTGCCGTCTTACAGTTGTGACGCAGTGTCACGAAACTCACAGTTGTGCCGTCTTACAGTTGTGACGCAGTGTCACGAAACTTACAGTTGTGCTGTCTTATGGTTGTGACGCTGTGTCGTGAAACTTATAGTTGTGACGCTGTGTCGTGAAACTTACAGTTGTGACGCGGTGTCGTGAAACTTACAGTTGTCCTGTCATGGTCATTTGGACTCAGAATCTACCACACGCCGGTGTTCCATAATGATGTCATGACAAAGAAGGAAAAGGAAACAACGCGTGTCAGCCTGTTGTCCATTGATTGCGATCTTAGACCCAGCGTAATGATTTCTGTAGTTCACCACCACAAAGTCTGAAAACATGCGCCGCGGATATTTTATCTTCCTTTATAACTGGTTTCTGTGTTTCTTCCTTCCTTTACCGGTAGTCAATGGTGTGGCTGACGGCAGCACTACGACCGTATCGCTTAACGGGGAATTGTGTGTTTTCTTTGTTCTATTTATAAATAATCTTTTAATGTATATTTGTTTAACACCCCCACCCCACCCCTCAAATCCTCCACGATGGAAAAAAATCGATATTTATCTTACTTCTATTTGCGCGCGCGCGCACACACACACGGGCACTCATGCACTGAATTGCAGTGGCCGCCATTTGAGACACACCTGTGTACAAAATTGATTTACTTCATGCTTTGGTAAACACACCGACACACGTTATCAGGTTTTGGGGGGGGGGGGCTTATTCAAAGAAGATTTTGGGGCATTAGCCAACGTATTGAGGGGGGGGGGTCCCTAGGAAAATGAAGATTTAAGGGGGTCCTAGGAAAAGGAAGATTTAAGGGGGTCCTGGGAAAAGGAAGATTTAAGGGGGTCCTAGGAAAAGGAAGATTTAAGGGGGTCCTAGGAAAAGGAAGATTTAAGGAGGGGGTGGTGGTCCTAGGAAAAGGAAGATTTAGGGACACTAGGAAAATGATGAATTAGGGCTACTAGGAAAAAGAAGATTTAGGGGGGGGTGTCTTAGGAAAATGTTACCTTTTGTGAGAGGGATCCTATGGAAATAAATCTGTAATTGTTACCTCATACAGATATTGAGGCCTAAAAGGCCTAATGTTTGACAACATGTTCCCTTCTGAACTCATGTTAAACATTGTAGGTCACGGCAGAAAATACTGTCTCAACAAGGGGCCTCTCCCGAGCAGTGGAGGGCTAGGGCCCTACTTTGCCTGCCTATAAGAACGGCCCTGCTCACACATGCCTTCATTCGTCATTGTGTAAGATTCTCAGAATGGCCGTTACCCCTTTAGACATGCTCATGTAAAACAAGGTGTGATACCCGGCGTCGTCCCGGGGGGGGGGAATTGAGGTGCCATGGATACTCCTCACCCCCTCTGCACCGCAATAAATAATTTTAAGTTGTTTTTTTTTAAGGTGGTATCTCATGAAATATTAAACTTGTCACACATTTTTTTACCGGTGCAGATCATTGGGCATCATTGAACTGTGGACCCCCCCCCCCCCACACACACACCCTAGCATTCACTCGTGCATATGTGCTCACATCGTTGGGGGACCAGCAGAGTTGCCTTGGGACCACTTTAGACATGCTTGTGTACGAACTTCCAAATTATGTTTACATCGTTGACTTGATGCACAATCACACACGCAGGCTGGCACACACACACACACTAGTAATGACAAGAAGGAAGAAGGCTATGTGTGTGTGTGTGTGTAGTTGCCATGCTAGACACGTCTGACCGAACTGAATGTACACCGCGGCCAGACTCACAGGCCTGGCTGATCTTGTCACCTTTAAAACATTTTTTTGTGTGTGTGTGGTTCGAATTTTTTTTTCGTTTCGTTTCGTTTTGTTTAGCTCGGTTGAACTTTTAATCAGCCCGCAGCGTCCTTTTGCGTGCTAATTGCGTCACTTGAAGTAGTTTTGGGGGGAAGGGGCTTGGAGTGGCGGACTGGTCTAGTCGATGGCTCCCTGCAGGAGGAGGGGTGGGTGGGTGTCATGATGGATGCGTTGCATACATAATTGCTCTTGCCGCTTTGTGCCCAACAACAGGTCATATACAGTCTCTCTCTCTCTCTCTCTCTCTCTCTCTCTCTGCAGTCTCCCCGCCCCTGCCCTCCTTTTCCACTCTCCTGTTGTAGCCAAGTCGTACATTTTACTTTCGTTTTATGAAAGGTCTCGTCTTTACACCCCCACCCCACCCACCCCATTGCCCATAAGGAGAGTTTATGTAAACATTTTTGGTCTGATAAATAAACGCTAAATTTGAGATGTTTTAAAAAAAAAACACCCGCTCACTCCCCGCCCAATATTGGAAGAAAATTAAGACATGAAAGTAATTTCTGAAAGCGGCCCATCCCCGTGTCGGAAGGGGGGGGGGCGGGTCCCTCTGGCCAAGTTGACCCCGTGTTGTCTCTCCCTTGCGGTGGCCCCTGTAGCTGTTCATTTATTCGCGATTTTTTTACTTTTCGCATCCTTCAGGGTAACGGTTTCTAAAAATAAATGTTGAGAACTGCTGCTAGTTGTAGAAGAAAAAAAAATCGTTCACCTACTTATGTAAATCCCTTGATTCGCGCCCCCCCCCCGACCCCGCCCCCTCCGCGTGTGGCGTGTCCGCGATTCGTCAAGACTTGAGACCGTGTCTACTAATCAGAAAGGACTTTGATGTCAGCGCCGACAGGGGGATGTATCTCCCCCTCCCTCCTCTCCCACTCCCCTCCTTTTTCTGAAAGTATGTGAATTTTTCAAAAACAAAATAAATGAGCACGTTCTTATTAGCTGTTTGTTCACCTCACTGTACCCAAGTTGTAACCACTGTACCCAAGTTGTAACCACTGTACCCAAGTTGTAACCACTGTACCCAAGTGGTAACCACTGTACCCAAGTTGTAACCAATGTTCCCTCTAAGGTGTGGTATGAAGTGAGCAAACAATTTTGTCACTGAGAGACATTTTGTTTTGAGGCCAAAATTTGTGAGCGATTTAAGCGATGTCGTCTGTCGGAGTGAGCTATCGTACGTGTAGTATGAGCGACGCTCTGAATTCGCGCGCTCAGCTTAGAGGGAACATTGGTTGTAACCACTGTACCCAAGTTGTAATCAGTGTACCCAAGTTGTAATCAGTGTGCGTTATGTTTCTGTCTCACTGTACCCAATCAGGTAATCAATGTTACCTGATGTTTTTAATAAAAACCTTCGAAACCCATTAACCTCCCCCCCCCCATCACCGCTAGATTTGTAAAGGTGAAAAGTGTTGTCATATTTTACATCTTAATTTTTATTTTTTGTTGTATTTGTGAAATGTCAAATATTACAAAACCGTTGATCTTGGTTTTTTTTTGAGGGCCTTCTCGGGGTTTTACTTTGAAAATTTTAGAAAATCTTGGGTTTTAATACTGCGGCAGTGGTCTCCAACTTTTTTTCTAGCCTCGGACCGGTCGACGTTTGATAATTTCACCGCGACCCGCTGTGGGGGGGGGGGAGGGGGGTGACGACGTTGATTATTTCTATTTTAAGTTGTTTTGATTCACAATGCCACTGTCGCTCACAGTTGCTCAGCTCCGGGTTAACCTCTCGTCGTCCATGGAAAGTCGCAAAATCCCGCAGGCAATACCCCACAGTAATTAAAATTGATCTAATTTAATGTTTCATGGGCGGCCCAGTACAATTTGATCCACGAACCCGGTACCTGTACGGGGGTCGGGAGGGGGGGACCACTGCTCTACAGTACTTACTTATTCTATTCTAATCATATGTAAAATGGATTCATTCGTTTCTAGATCTCTCACGGAGTTGATTTTAAAAAAAAATGTTTAAGCCAAGCTTCTCTGTTTTGAACAAAAAAATGCACGTATATATTATTGGTATTATTCTTATAGAGCGGTAGAGAAATCACGCGTGGGCTTTCGACTCTCCTCGCTCGTTCGGCTGAAGGGCGCGAAATTCTGTCAAAATGTCTAGTTCGGATTGCAAGTAGTTCGAGTTTTAGGGCTTTCGGATCTTGAGATTTTAAAATACGGACTCGAGCATGCGACGTGTACACACACATACGCACACACCCACACACAACCCGCTCTGAAACTACCCGGCAGCCCGAACCGCCAGGCGTGAAGCGGGGCCAGATCAGTGCCTCCTACAGTACAAGGCCGAATTCAGGTGAATCGTGACGCGCCGGTAGGCGACCATTGAATATATCAGCGGGCACTGGCCAGACCCTCGACGAGGATGGAAGCGAAGTGCCACGGGTCTCGCCGAGTTGTGTGGAGGGGCAACACGTCACGGGTTGTGTGTTTTGAAAACTTGGCATAGAAGGGGTCAAGCTTTGGGCGTTATCGTTTGTTGTGTTGGGCATGAATGGCTCCTTCACCACCACCACCATCTGCCTGCTTTCACTTTGGCCGTGGCTGATGGCTGATGCCATGGAGTACCACATCAAACAAGGTAGACTTTTTGCTTGTTCTTGTAGGGAAAACAACAACACCCACCACCTTTGTTATAAGTAAGATGCAGTGTTGTAGTACAGTGCTTCTCAAAGTGGTGGGCCGCGGCCCCCTAGGGGGGCCGTGGACTGTCCGGAGGGGGGCCGTGGAATTTCGAAAAATGTGACACATAAAATATAATTAACCTAATGTATTGTATGTAAATAGTATTAATATATGTTTAAAATAAAATCTAGTTTATTTTATATGTTGCATCCTTTCCCTCCTTCATTGTTAACATTAGAAAAAGCATGTATTGACTAGTAAAAGTTTGCATATATAAGTTTAAAATTATAAATTTAAGCAATCTAAACAAAAAAAAAATAGGGGGGCGGGGCCGCGACATATTGATTGGCGTTCCAAGGGGGGCCGTGACTTCAAAAAGTTTGATAAGCACTGTTGTAGTACATTGTTTTAAGTTAGTTTTTTGAATATTTCGTTTCCCCAACAAAACGCGCCACATAACTTAATTAACATACTGACGCGTTGTGTAAGCTGTAGTGTAGTGTAGTGTTTAGATACTTGTTGGCTTGAATATTTTGTCAAGTGTGTAGATTTCCCCCCACCACTGCATACATTATATCTATACTCTCTGAAGCGTTTAATGCACACGGTAATCTAACCGCTGTACGACCAATATATACACACAGCGCGAGATAATCTATTTGCAGGGCCGGATTTACTATTTTAGGAGGCCTGAGGCCAACACAAATTTGAGGCCCCATTAAAAAAAGCAACCAAAAATATTACTAAGTTTTTTTGTTGCATACTAAACATTTTGGGGCCCCTTAATTCGCTGGGCCACTTAAGCCACAGCCTATCTGTTGATCCGGCACTGCCTATATGCCATGACAACTTATTGAAGTGGATACACACACGACATAGCTAGCTAATGTGGCCTATACTCGGTCAGACATGGGCCAATTACGGACCGCGATTGGCTCCCCTCAGCTCGGTCATATCATTAACGTTTGCACTTAATTTAAACAGTGCCGAACCTAGGGATTTGGGGGTTCGGGGGGATCGGCCGCTTTGGGGGCCCCTTCATTTTGACGTTCAACACCATGACATGATATAATGTCAGATCCCGGGGGACTTTCCAATTTGGACCCCCCTCCCCACCCTAGGTACGCCTCTGAATTTAAATTATAATGTTATTTCAACTATGCATCGCATCTCTCTTCGCCCGCGGTCCGTTCTACCAATTTTAACAACCCGCTGTGGTCCACGGTTCAAAACAGTCTGCCCCCCCCCCTCCCTGCTTCAGTTGACATTACGATGCTCTTTATGTTGTGTTTACGTACCACCCACTCAACCTATATATGTATTGACCTGACATAGTTCTGATAGCAAATGGAGTGTTGATAAGTCCTATATAAACTTCCTAATGTATTTCATCGACCCGGTTATATTTTTTGTAAAACTTGGTTTCGGACTAAATGATTCACAATTACAAACCCTATGATTGTCACTGGGTCTGAAGCGTGTCACTGGATCTGAAGTGTGTCACTGGGACTGAAGTGTGTCAGTGGGTCTCAAGTGTGTCAGTGTGTCACTGGGTCTGAAGTGTGTCAGTAGGTCTGAAGTGTGTCAGTGGGTCTGAAGTGTGTCACTGGGTCTGAAGTGTGTCACTGGGTCTGAAGTGTGTCACTGGGTCTGAAGTGTGTCACTGGGTCTGAAGTCTCCACAAACAAAAAAACTGCTCGTGAAAGGGGTAGGGAGGATTTTTTATGTGTTAATCATATGGGGTTAACCGAGCGTGTCAGTACCCCCCGGGGGTGGGGATAAGTCCTATATAAACTTCCTAATGTATTTCATCGACCCGGTTATATTTTTTGTAAAACTTGGTTTCGGACTAAATGATTCACAATTACAAACCCTATGATTGTCACTGGGTCTGAAGCGTGTCACTGGATCTGAAGTGTGTCACTGGGACTGAAGTGTGTCAGTGGGTCTGAAGTGTGTCAGTGGGTCTGAAGTGTGTCACTGGGTCTGAAGTGTGTCAGTAGGTCTGAAGTGTGTCAGTGGGTCTGAAGTGTGTCACTGGGTCTGAAGTGTGTCACTGGGACTGAAGTGTGTCACTGGGTCTGAATTGTGTCACTGGGTCTGAAGTGTGTCACTGGGACTGAAGTGTGTCACTGGGTCTGAAGTGTGTCACTGGGTCTGAAGTCTCCACAAACAAAAAAACTGCTCGTGAAAGGGGTAGGGAGGATTTTTTATGTGTTAATCATATGGGGTTAACCGAGCGTGTCAGTACCCCCGGGGGTGGGGGTGAGTCCTGATCACGATGCGACCCACGTCATCGGCTCTACTATTCTTTGTTGTTATAACTGTACCGCACAGATCGCGTTGGCGATGTCATGGGCACAGCGTTGACCCTCCATCATGGGCACAGCGTTGACCCTCCATCATGGGCACAGCGTTGACCCTCCATCATGGGCACGGCGTTGACCCTCCATCATGGGCACGGTGTTGACCCTCCATCATGGGCACGGCGTTGACCCTCCATCATGGGCACGGCGTTGACCCTCCATCATGGGCACAGCGTTGACCCTCCATCATGGGCACGGCGTTGCTGTATACTAGCAGTAATACACGGAGTTGCCATTTTACTGTTCTTCCACACTTCTAATAATTTTTTTTTTAAATAAAAATCTGATATACAAATTCTGACCATCGCTGGCACATTTCCAAGTGGCCCTCTTCAAATAAACGGTTCAGGCCTTCAGTGTCACGTGTGTTACTACTTGACGTGCAGTGAGTAATTCTTTAATTAAACCCGTTACTCCTGTGGGTCAAAACCGTCAAACTAAAATGTGATGACCGCCCGAGTCTAAATTATTTTATTTTTTTTAGCCTGGATCAGCCCATCTCCCTCGGTGATCTATTTTGAAACATATCCACAATCTGGACTCCAATATTGACCACTTACATTTTTTTATGTGTGTGCACCCTGTTGGACAGTTTAATAGACAAGTGCTATTTTTGACCAAAATGTAGTACGCATGTAAGCTAACCCGCCGTTGTCTGGTTCACGCCATTGAAACGTTTGGATCAGGGTGTAAAGTTATTGTTGTCATTGTCAGTTCTGAGAACGTTGTCAGGTCTTAGAACGTGGTTAGATCTCAGAGCATGGTTAGGTCAGTTCTGAGAACGTTGTCAGGTCTTAGAACGTGGTTAGATCTCAGAGCATGGTTAGGTCAGTTCTGAGAACGTTGTCAGGTCTTAGAACGTTGTTAGATCTCAGAGCATGGTTAGGTCAGTTCTGAGAACGTTGTCAGGTCTTAGAACGTTGTCAGGTCTTAGAACGTTGTTAGATCTCAGAGCATGGTTAGGTCAGTTCTGAGAACGTTGTTAGATGTCAGAGCATGGTTAGGTCAGGTCTGAGAACGTTGTCAGGTCTTAGAACGTGGTTAGACGTCAGAGCATGGTTAGGTCTCAAGTTTAAAAAAAAAATGTCATTACCGAATGTACAAACATTGTCATCTCACATCATCGTCAAGTTTGAAAGTATTTGTCCAGTGCTGGCTTCTCGTAATAATTCTGCAAGATGTCTGTGACATCTCAACCTCTTATTTAAAGACCCAGTAACAAACCCCTGCAACTGATTGCATTTGTCCCCCACTCCCTCTCCTCCTTTTCATCCACCGTCACGCGCTGCATGTCTCCATTCCTGCCACGTTATACCGAAACCATCTGGTGAGTGGGTTATTTGAGGGCTGGACTAGTGTCCACCAGATGCTCAGGCTGCCCCGACCGGTGTTGGGGTGGGGGGTGGGTGGCTGTGGGTTCAAGCCGAATCGACACCGGTAACCTTTGCAACCCCCCCCCCCAACCTTCCCCCGTTGGCCGTTACAGCGTTTACTGTATAGTATGTAGACAGGCGCTCCAGAAACTTTCCCCATTATGACATTGTTAGAATATCAAAACATCTGGTCATTCCAGGGGCATCATGGGATAGTCGGGAAAGTTTAAAACAAGCAATTAAGCCTGTTCCATTCTGGACACAGGACGTGTTAGCGCATTTTCATGTTATGTATCAGTACGTTTGTTATCTTTCAGTAAATATTTGTAAATTTTGGAAATGTTTATAAATTCAATTGTGTAATGCATATATCTGAAAAAAGATATTAAAAGGACAAGTAAGTCATGTTGAATAACTGTTACAAAAATAAATAATGATTACGCCCCTTTGATTAGCTTTTATTATTTATATTTAAAATATAAGCAAAACGGTACATAACAAACTCTTATATTTTGGTCCTGAGAGGTCGAATCGCGAAATGGACTTTTGATGTACACTTGGCAGGCCAAGACCTACACAATGATATATACATCATGGGTCTAGGACTTATGGTTGCTGAGATATAGGGCGGTCCATTATTAATATATCTTATATAGTAAAAAACAGCACTTTATAAGGCCCCTTTTACGGCCCTGAGAGGTCAGATCGCGAAATGGAAAAAAGCTATTTCTTGGCAGGCCAAGACCTACAAAATGATATATACATCTAGGACTTAAGGTTATTGAGATCTAGGGTGATGACAGACAGACAGTTATAATGCCCCTTTTACGGCCCTGAGAGGTCAGATCGCGAAATGGAAAAAAAAGTCATTTCTTGGTAGGCCAAGACCTACAAAATGATATATACATCATGGGTCTAGGACTTATAGTTGCTGAGATATAGCGTTCCTTTATTAATATAGCTTATATAGTAAAAAACGGTACTAAGGCCCCTTTTACGGCCCTGAGAGGTCAGATCGCGAAATGGAAAAAGCTATTTCTTGGCAGGCCAAGACCTACAAAATGATATATACATCATGGGTCTAGGACTTATGGTTATTGAGATCTAGGGTGATGACAGACAGACAGACAGACAAAACGGGGACAATAGAGCATTTTTTTTCGAAAATGCTCTAAAAAAAAATAACAATAACTGCCTCTTGAAAACCTAGATTATAATAATAGGTGAACTAGCAATTATGCTAAGTTTGGTGTAATTCTACAGAACGGTTTATTCCAGAAAATACACACGCCCACCCGGGGGAGGGGGGGGGGCGAAGAATCAGCACAATGTTCATTTTTAGAAAAGTCGAAAAAAAACCGAACTTAAAATAAGATACATTTTTCTATATAAAAAAAAAGATATTACAATAATTCTTTCAGTTGAGTTATTGTTATTCAAAATGCTATTATAATATGTACACACAATTGTAGTATCTTATTAAACACATTTGAACAAAAAGAAACTCACTAAACAGCACTGTAATTTCAATATTTGACGTAATAGTAAAAGAACAAAAAAAGCTAATATGATCAAAATTCTAAAATTTCGCACACAAATTATTTACAGCAATATTTCCTATAATAACTGGCCAGCACTTGTAATGAAGGTGGCACCTCTTCCGTGGCGTGCTGGAGTCTTGAATCGGGCCAAACTACGAGCCTCCCTCATCTCTTTCTGAGCACTCTCCTCAGCGACACCAGCAACATCAGCATCTTTCATCCCTTCTTTCTTGTTTGAATGACCGGGGGGGGGGGGCTCCTTTGAGCTGCATGGGCCCCGGGGACATGTACCTGCTGCACACCTTATCCACAAAGACAATGGCCATGATAAGGGCTCCTTCAAGCTGCACGGGCCCCGGAGCAATGCACCCCCTCACGCGCAATACTACGGAGATAAAAAAAAGCCAAGTCCGCGCGTTACACACACACACACACACACACAAACACACGCGTATTAGTTGCTGCTCGTTCAATTGTTTCGTGATTTTCGTCCGCGACGTTTTCGCGTGAACGGGTCATGTTGGGGTAAAAATAGATTTCCTTTATGGCGAACGCTTCGGCATATTCCTTGCATTACTGTTTGTTTTTATTTTTTTTATTCTTCCATATTTTTAAAGCTCCAACCATCTGTACATATACGAGAATGTAGGCCGTGTGTTGGCACATCTAAAACCAGTTCGGCCCTTAATTCAATCTATGGGCGGTACGTTTTATCTGGGTTTAACCTATATATTTTGACGTCTTCTGTTTATTGGTGGTGTCTTTTTTATTTTCTGTGACGTTTCTTTGTGTTAATACTCTAGCCCTTCTCTCCCCCCCCCCCTTTTTTTTCCTCCCTCACCCCCCCTTCACCCGATTCACTCAAGCGCGATGTATGTCAGTCGACCCCCTTCCCCCCGCGTAAGTAAAAAGTTTTGGGGTCGGTTCAATGACTGGCACAGAAGGCATGTGTGTTTATGTGTGTCCTGTACTTGGTGTCTTACTTTGTATGCGTTCAGTTTTCACCAGGTGCGAAGGTTGTTTTCTTTGTGCTTCGATTAAATTAAAAAAAATAAATAAATAAGAAGGGCCCTATTGTCAAGCATTATTAGGGGGCCCAAGAAATCAGCGGCCTTGACAGCGTTCCCCCCCCAAATGTACTCAGTCTAGGGACCACCACAAATCTTCCTTTTTTCCTGGAGCCCCAAATGTTATCCTGCCTGGGGCCCTCCTATTGTTCCTTTGCACATGCCCCCCCCCAAACATACTTGAGCCCATTGCCTTTTATTGCAACTTAATGTCCTCTAAATCTTGTTCTCGAATGGAGCCCCAAAATGTTACTTTGCTTAGGGCTCATTTCATATGAGGCCCTCCCCCCTCCTCCCCCACCAATGTACATTGATGTAGCCCCTCCCACCACTGAACCGTAAAAAAACGGCTCTGACTGTACACACATTTTAGAAACACGGGAATAGTGGGGGGGGGGAGGGGGGTAGAAAAACAACAAAAACAACACATGTCCGGTGGGGGTGTGTGTGTCCCCACCCCGTAGCCCAGTCTTCTGAGTGGTATGTAGGAGACGGCGCCAACCACTACGCACGCCCGTGTGAGAGCCAACTTACATACGTGTTCTGTTGGGCCGCTTGTGCCTTTACACACGTCACATTTAACGTCTTATTGAACACGGTGACCGCGTTGATAGACGTTTGATATTTTTTTTTGTAATTGTTGATCTACTAAAGCGAGTATTTTCTGTACGTGGATGGTGGTGGTGGTGGTGTTGGTGTTGCGGGGGGGGGGGGTCACGGGCACGGCCGGTACAGAATCCCTACCCTCGTGAGTTTTGTTCCACTCCCGAGACAAAGGTTGACACAACACGTGACATCACGGGCCTGTGGAGGTGGGGTGGGGGGAGGGGTTTAGGTGTGAGTGCGCGCACTCCGGTATGAATGTAGTCACGTGGTATAAAACACGACAAAGAGAGACCCCCGTAGACGACACTCAGTCCGTGGATACACACAAAGACACACACACACACACCACACTATGCACGTCAGGAAACGTTGATTTCTTACATTCAGTTGTTTTTTTGTCGGTAGGTGATTTTTTTTTGTTACGAAATAATTTTGTTACATCAACGTGTTCTATGCTCGGATACTTTTTTTCTTCATTTACCTGAACGCCTCTCACACTCGTGACTGTCTCGTCAGATACGTCTCTCACACTCGAGACTGTCTCGTCAGATACGTCTCTCACACTCGAGACTGTCTCGTCAGATACGTCTCTCACACTCGTGACTGTCTCGTCAGATACGTCTCTCACACTCGAGACTGTCTCGTCTGATACGTCTCTCACACTCGAGACTGTCTCGTCAGATACGTCTCTTACACTCGACACTGTCTCTTCAGATCTTATTTTCCTTTATCCTTGCGTTCACCTTTTTAGTTCTGTTTTACTTTTTTTTTCTTCTCTCTTTCACTGGGATACCCAGTCCTTAATTCTCTCTCTCCCTCCCTCCCTCCCTTCCTCCCCCCTTCCCCAAATTAATAGTCAACAGTTATTTTCACTTAAAAGGTCGTGATTGTATTTGTGTATTTTCACGCATGCGTTCAAACATTTATTGAGGGTCACGAAATGATGTGCACTGCCCACCAGCAATATTTACCCCGCAGACCATGTCATTATTGTGTGTGTGTGTGTGTTTGTGTGTGTTTAGTGGATTGGTTGAAAAACCCAGGAGCGCGCGTGTATATGATTACGGCCGTTATACCGGAGGTTGATTCGCCCCGATTAATCATTACACCTATAGTGGTGGGGTGGGGAGGGGGGATAGAGACACTGGCAATAGGGCCTAGTTATTTATAGACATCAGGTCATGTTTTGCTGTCGGAAGTTGTTCAAACTAAACCGCCACTGGCGTATATAATAAGATTTCAATGTGTTCTGCCTTACTTGTTGTTGTTGTTGCCATATTCCTCTGCCATATTTTTGTTTGTTTGTTTACATTCAACAATAGGATGTTGTTTGTTTGTTTGTTTCAATGGTCGTTTTATTTATCTTCCAACCAGAGAGAGAGAGAGAGAGAGAGAGAGAGAGAGAGAGAGAAGAGAGAGAGAGAGAGGGAGAGGGAGAGACTGTAGAATAGGTCTGTGTATGTATGTTGTTAGCGCTTTGTTTTTGTAGGTCAGTGAGGAACAACTGGAGTATTCATGTTCCTGTTTGTATTTCTTAACGGATATATTGCTGCTACACGTCTTGTACATGTATTGTTGTTTATAGCACGTCACAGTACTGGACTTGGTTACTTTAGGTATCGTTTCTATGCGCGCAGAGCCGTTCTTTTGGAGGGTCGGGAGGGGGGGGGGGCTAGGCAGAGACGCTGTCTGGTTTTAGGGGTTGGGGGGAGATGGGGGCTATGGCTAAAGCTCCTGTCGGTGGCCTTGGTCTCTCTCTCTCTCTCTCTCTCTCTCTCTCTCTGTCTCTCTCTCTCTCTCTCTCTCTGTCTCTCTCACTCTGTCTCTCTCTCTCTCTGTCTCTCTCTCTCTCTCTGTCTCTCTCTCTCTCTCTGTCTCTCTCTGTCTCTCTCTCTCTCTCTCTGACTCAGAATCATTATTTATGTAATTTTGAATGTTTATACGCATGGCTGCGTAATGATCAATGAAGTTTAGGTCATTGTGATTTTACGTCATCAAATTTGACACTAATTTTGTACCCGTGGCGGGGGAAGGGCAGTGTGGGGTGCTGTTGTTGTTGTTGTTGCTGCGCCCACCTTGCTTGCACCCTTGCATAAGATCAACTCTGAATGCGTGTCCACATCAATACGGTATGTTTGCGTATTATTATTTTTTTTTTTTACATCTTTACCCAATGAAAAGTGCCCCGTGTTGCAGTCGTAATCCTACTGTCACCATATCTTGATCGTCTGCTGTAATGATTTTTTTTCCCTCTTTGTGTTTTGTATTTCAATTGAAGGCTGTCCGCAGACCAGATTTTTTCACCCCCCTTTGTTGTTAAACTTTGGATTTAAAAAACATATTTCTTAATTTCTTCTTGTGTTGTGTACTTGAACGTACTCTAGCGTACGATTTACTTTTAAAAAAAAAAACAACAAACAAATAAAAACGGTTGGTTGGAGAGTACTGTTAGTCAGTCTTGTCTGTACGTTGAATGTGTTTCACTCCAAACCTGGACAGGGCCTACAGTTTTATAAGGGCTTTCACTTTCTCTACGGTATTATTAAAATAGGTTGATTGTTTCACTCACTCGTTATGGACATTTGGACAGGTAGATATATATAAATATATGCGTGTGTGTGTGTGTACATTTGTATTGTAAAGTGGAGTGAAGAAATAATTTTACAAAACCGATCGATCAAATATTATTTTTTAAATATAATAGATGTGATGTCGATATATATATATATATATATATATATATATATATATATATATATATATATACATACATACATATACATACAGTCGATTCCGCTTAATTGGGACACATCGGGACCGAGGCTTTTTGTCCCAATTAAGCGGTTGTCCCAATTAAACATACACATTTACTATTGGCTTCTAGGTTTGGTTTCTTTGAGACCTGTCCCAAATAAGCGGCCGTCCCAATTAAGCGGAATCCACTGTATATATATAGGGGGGGGGGGGGGGGGGCGGGGGGGGGGGGGGGGGGGGCCCCCCCCCGTTTTTTTTTTGGGGGGGGGAGTCCCGCGCGGGGGGGGGTGTTCCGGGCCCCCCTGTATATATATATATATATATTCTGGAAATATTAAGAATGGAAACCCGTTGTTGTTGTTGTATATATAAACACGCCGGGTAATTTACTGACATTTTGTGTGTGTATATTTCAAGGCAATTGGTGAAGAACTTCCGGGGTTATAAGCTAAGGCGTGAATCCTATTTACATTTTTATTTATACAGATTATTTCTTGTTTGCTATTTTTCACCGTTTGTTGGAACGGACAGTTTCTGGAAATATGAAGAATGGAAACCCGTTGTTGTTGTTGTTTTCGGATTGTTGTTTAATATTGTGATAGCTGGATGACGCAAATAATGTTTTGTACCCCACGTGGTGGTTTCAGATTCCGGTATGTAGAGCTAATGGACTCTATTGTAAGAGAACGGTAAGAGTTATAGGTGCTCGTTTACTTCCGGTGCTGTGCCTCAATTTAGGGCAATTCTCTCCAGACAAGTCGCCGAATCAATCGTTCTCATTATTCACGGTTTATCAACGCGTTTTTTTTTAACTGTGAGGGAGGGGGGCACACATTAGGTAATCGCAGATACACGTGTAGTGGAATGGAGTGACGTAAGTAACACTGGTCCCAACCGGAGAGTTTTATTTGTTGTAGCAGCGATTCACGAATGCTCTTTCTCTCTCTCTCCTCTCCTCCCACCCCTGGTAGCAGCATTTCATTTAACGCCACCCCTCCCGGTCAAAGTGTTACACCGAGTGCGGTAGCGGTATGGCTGAACTTTAGCCCCGAGACAAATATCCCAATGCTTTCCCAATTCGCGATGTACTTTAACCCCGGTTCATTGGTCGGTCGTCTTCTCTCATGCATGTCATGTAGCAGACACCGCGTTCATCTCGTGTTGTGCTGCCAGCGAGCGGTTTGTTTTCATAGGGATTTACACAAAAAGGGCACTGGTAAGAAACAATTTTGTTGCAAGAGCGCACAGGTGCGCAGATCTTCAGCTCGGGCTGTGGCAACCTTATAAGACCGCAGAGGCGCGCAGATCTTCAGCTTGCGCTGACGTAACCTTATAATACCGCAGAGGTGCGCAGATCTTCATCTTGGGCTAACGCAACTCTAAAGCATTTTTTAAGGACCGTTTCTTATTTAATACTTTTATTTTAACTTGCCGTGCCCGTGTGTTCTGATCGTGGGGCACAACATGGACGCCAGAAAACAAACAACGACAACAACTTTTCAGGTTAGTGACCGTTGAAAAAAAAAAAATCTATTTATAAACATTCCAACGATTCCCGTCCAGGAGAGTGGTCGGCCCGACTGTGAACAACAGAATGTCTGCGAGTTGCGAGCGGCGTGTAAAAATAGCCGCCGGGTGGAATACAATAGACAGTTGGAGGGGGTGGGGGCGGGGGGGGGGTGCGGTGCGGTGCGGCGTCGGGTGAGACGACGATAAAATAACAGGCGGGAAAAGACATGCAAATGCTACGATGTACGCGGTATAGTTGAATCGGATTTTCCCAATTGAGAGAACAGGGAGGTGGGACAACCTGCGGAGGGTTAATGGCGGCGTGAAACAAAACAACAACAACAATAAACTATTGTGAAGGTTGGTGTGTGATGTGAAGGTTGTAATGTTATACTCTGAATGTTGATAAATAGCAGAGACTTGGAGGCGTACGGTAGCGTGGTGAAGTCTGCTATGTTGACACAAATGTTCACAAACACTTCATCAATAAGAGTCTCAAAACTGCATGGCTGATTCATTGGTACATTTATTGAACGAAGACATTAATGTAGCAAACATATTAAATGATCAAGGCACGTCTTATAAAGATCAGACAATAAATATATAACTTGCTATGTGAAAGCAAATATATTAACTTCTTCTAGAGTTAATAAAAATACATCCTCTATGTTCATGAACTAGAAAGCAACTTACTCAATTTACAAAGCTTGTCTCTAAAGCAAAATCTTAAATGACGTCAACTAGAAAAAACTACGTCACATAACAATATAAAAATTAATACTCTCTAGATTAACACACATGCACAAACTAAATCAATTAATGGATATTTAAATCAACCTTAACTCCTCGACAACTATACTTTCAGTAAATGTGTAGTTTAAAAAAATAAAAATCAGTCTGGCGTGAGTGCTAACTAGAATAGAATGGTCAGTGCGGTCCATCAGGGTTGAAAAAGTTGTGCACCCCCCCCCCGGGGGGTAAGAGCCAACCATCAGGCTTTACAGGAGAAGGATCGGATGAGACCAGCTATACCAGTCAATAGATCAAGTATAGTATCTAGACTGTACCTACAGGGCCGGATTTAGTCTTGACAAGGCCCTAAGCTAATTGAGATACGGGGCCCCCTTTTTTTAAAATTTCAAACCCAGATGTCAAAGGTCAGTGCCAATTACTCAAGTACACATGAAGTTGCTCACTTGGAGAATTTTATTTGAGGGGGGGCCCAGGGAGTTGGGCGCCCTAAGCTATAGATTTTGTAGCTTAAACGTAAATCCTGCACTGAATACATGTGTGTTTGGTTTTGTTGAGCTCATATTTTTTAACACTTCAAAGTAAAATAAAATACAATCATATATAATAATACTCATTTCCAGTGCGCATTAAATCGAAAGTAAAGAATTCATACAACAGTATTCCAGTTTAAAATACAATCATGAAAAAAAAATCGGATCTGCCCGAAACCAAAAATAATCTAGCCTACCGATCAAGCATAAGGGGATATAACTCCATGCAAAGGTTTTGCACGGTACAGCTAGTACAAGTATATTTATAGAAATCGTTTTGACTTTCATGAAAGTGTGGGTGACACGGTGTATCTCTTTGTATTCATGAAATGACACAAATTCATCGTCCAATATGTTTTCATAATGTTTTTCAAACTCTATTCGTTTACTAATATTACTTCATTCACACTGGCGCCCAGGCTTTTACTTAACCAATGTGGTTTCTATTAATATTTCTATGATCTAACCCTGAGTGATTAATTTTTTTTTTTTTTACTTTTTAGTACACCGAATAAAATTTAAAAAAAAAGTGTTTCTATGTTTTTACAAAATTAAATTTTGAAAAGATCTTATTAAATAAAAGAGCCGTCATTAGACATAGACTGCCAGAGAATTTAGGGGGAAATCCATCGCGTCACATTTAACAGGGACTTTATACCCCCGGAAGTAAGGTGGGGGTAGGGGGCTTTGGAAGTTCGCCCCCCCCAGGGGGTTTGCCCAGTTTATCTATCAGTAAGTAAGGGATCTGATCTAGAGAATTTTTTTTTTTTAAATCTAGGTCAACGGGTGTCTGGTGGGTTGACGATGGGGCAGAAGTCGATAAATACGTAACGAAGTTTGGTGAAATAAATGTATAGAGCAGTGGTCCCCAACCCAACCCCCGGGACAAGGACGAGAAATAAGCAACACCCCCCCGCCCCCCTTTCTTTCAGTGGGCCGCGATGAAATTACCAAACTCTGACCGGTGAGTGTCGAGAAAAAGGTTGGGGGACCACTGGACTATAGAGGGCTTACAAGTAGGGCTGGCGGTTCTTTTTTTTTGGTTTGTATGTTTAGTTTTTATGACGGGGGGGGGGGCAAACATTATGAGTCGCGGGCCGCATTGTGCTCGTAAATTTGACCATCGGGCCGGACCAAGACGTGACATGAACAGATAAACATGAAATGTAAACGCCGTAACATACAAGGCTGGTGTGCCGTGCTTCACTACGGTAGAAGGGGGAGAGAATCCGCCCGCCGCCTTTTGTCGGGAGCGAACTCTGGTTTAACTCCTTTTTCCACATGTATTATAAGTGTCACTCGGTATTGCAATGGAACACGACACTGACTTATATATACAAAAATCTTTGTCTCAATCAGTGTTGTCGTTAACATTATTGACCAAAGTAGCAAACAAAAAAAAAAACGCTGAACATTTTTTGTATTTTTTTTGTGGCCTCTTTAAACTTTGTAATTTTGCTCTGCTAAGGAGTTTTTTTTTTTAGGAATGAGCGAAAAGTAGCTCATTGTAGCAACAAACGCCCCTGTATAGCAGCGGGTAGCTGCGACCTTGTCATCTACCTTTCAACACTCATTGACCGATGGGAATATGTTATGATTGGGAGGGGGGGTCTTGAAAAATCACACCGGATTAACTGGGCTTACTTCTTCTCTTTCAACATTTTTTTTTTTTGCTCTACCGTTAAAATAAAAATCAACTGTGAATTTTATGTTTGCTGCACCAACTGTTACCGAAATGAAATAGCCACCAACGGGCGTGTTATTTTTAAATTATTGCTATTGATTCCGAGAATCGGATCTGTTTGAGTGAATCTTGACGTTTTATATAGAGTTTTGACTCACTAGAATCGGGTGAACTCAAGTTTTCATTTGTATAGGTCAGTGAGGGGTCACAGGTCGGCGACGCGGCAACATTTCCGTTTTTCTTTTATGTTTCAGCGGTTCTCACACGATGTGGGTTTTTTTTTTTTCGCGGCTGTATACAAAAAAAAAGGTGTGAAAGTATGTCCGCGGGTACACCGCCTTACCCGGGGGGGGGGGTTTCGCGAATAAGCGTACTTATTTTATAACGGAATGTGCTCACCTTTCTAATGTGATACGCGGGGCGCGTGGTGGTTTGGTTGATGAGTCACCACAGTAAAAACTGGCGGGCCTTCTTCAGAGAACTCTTCGGTTGTTTTTTTTTTAATGATAAGTCATATGTCGCTGCGTGACCCCCTGCATCAAATGTCCCGTAAACCCCCCAACCCCACCCCCCAACCCCCGGGGTTGAGAACCGCTCTTCTGGGATAAGTCGATGCCGGCTCAAATAGTACCGTAGGAGGCGTTGGATGAGCGCGGCACAGTATTGTTAGCGCATGAGTCGATGCCGGCTCAAATAGTACCGTAGGAGGCGTTGGATGAGCGCGGCACAGTATTGTTAGCGCATTTTCGAGAAGTCGAATAGCGCTATTGTTTCCGTTTTGTCCCGTCTGTCTAATCTGTCCGTCTGTCATCACCCTGGATCTCAGCAGCCATAAGTCCTAGACCCCATGATGTATGTATTCTTTTTTTGTGTGTAGGTCTTGGCCTGCCATTCCTGCACCAAAAGTCCTTTTCGCGATCTGACGTCTTGTAGTGGCAATTTGACCTCCTAGAAGTGCCACATGACCTCATTTTCCATGGGCAAAAAATTTTTATTTCACAAAAGTGTTCAGAATTTAAGCAGAAAATTCTAACTAGTGATCAAACTTATTGTTTCGAATAAAATTAATTAAATTTTTTAAATTTCAGATTAAAAAAAAAATTCTACACGAAAATAATTTTTTTTCAAATATAAAGAAACGTCTTTTTAATTTTTTTTTTGAGATATATGCATTACACAATTGAATTTATAAACATTTCCAAAACGTACAAATATTTACTGAAAGCTAACATACGTACTGATACATAACACGAAAATGCGCTAACACGTCCTGTGCGTCCAGAATGGAACAGGCTTAAGATGCTGGTTCCCTCATACAACCACTCCAGCGGCGGGAATTCAGATTTACACAAACATGGGGGGGGGATGAGGGGGGAGGGGCATACAACAAAATGCTAAAAAACAAAAATAAAATGAGCCCATTCGACTGTTTGGCAAAGCCTGTTAAAGAACTCACTTTTTTTTTTTAATGAGAAATTTGTGAACTTTAGCGAATCGCTGGTAAAGGCCCTTTTTTATCAAAATAAAATGTGATTTCATAGAAAACGTTGATCGGTCCGACGACACCCCCCCGGGGGGGGGGGAACCACTTGTAAGTGACGTCATGCTTCTGATACCGCAGCTATTCACAAGTAGTTGTTTTAGTGGTTTGTGTGTGTGTGTGTGTGTGTGTGTGTTTGGGAATATACAGGAAGAGAGAAAGAGGGGGAGGGGGGAGAGACAGGGACACAGAGAGATTCAGAAACAGAGAGAGAGTGTGTGTGTGTGTGTGTGTGTGTGCAGGTATAAAAAAAAACGTTCAGCAATGTGTGATGAATCCCGTGCACTGCCTCCAGGTGGAAAACAGAGCCCTCCCCAGGTCACGTGACACTCGCGATCTTCTGATACATAATCACAGGTGTCACACAGTCTGACGTTTAGCTATAAGTGGTTTTATTTTTTCCCTTTTGGTTATTTCTTTTCAAGGCTAACCCCCCCCCCCCTCTTTTTTTCTCTATGCCCCGCCAAAAACTGAACTCAACAAAAACATCCCGGAAGCCAGTGTTGATGGATCGCGCTACTTTTCGCAAGTTCACTACCATTGAAGACCATATCCACAAATAGCGCACGTTTTCTTTAGTTGACTCTCCAAAGATCAAAAGTCTAAAAAATGTGTGCGCTACTTTTGTGTTTCTTTTTTTTTTTAAATTATATGCTACTTAAATTTTCAGGCGCTACTGCTGGAGTCTGGGCGATAAATCTGATCCAAGTGTAGCTCGGTATTTCGCACTTGCTTTTGGTTGATTTTATCTTTGACGGCATTTAAAGTGACTTTAAACCTGCGTGTTTCCAGTTTGGAAGTAATTGGTATCGCCGCTTGTAAATGTAGAGGTATCGTCCTGACTGCTGCGGTTGGTGCCGTCATTTCGGCCGACGGAACGAAATCTCTTAAAACACAATACATCTGCGCGCATGCGCGTGTTATTAGAATTGACCAATGGGTGTCACGTATTTTTAGATTAGTCCTCGCGTGACCATGTTATTTTTAGAACAGGCGTACACACACACACACACACACGCGCGCGCATTTTAAATATATTATTTTTGTTATTGCTGTTTCCCCTGCAGCCTAGTATGTTATATGATAATTGCAGGGCCGTTTTAAGGTCATCGTAGGCCCTCCCCGATCTCATTTATTAATATTTTTCAAGAAGGCACCGGCACTTATTTGCCATTCTGGCTTTCGTGGGCCCTTGAAAAGTCCGTAGGCCCTAGGCACAGTGCCTACTGTGCCTATAAGATAAAGCGGCCCTGGGATAATTGTCAGAGTGGGAAAAAAAACAATGTCTGCGTGTTTTTTTTTTTTTGGGCCCATACCAACAACAAAAAAATATAAACCTCAACATTTGCTCGCCAATCACTTTATCAGTTCACGTACGTGTGTATATGTATGTGTATGTGTTGATACTCTGTTGTTATCAACCGGTAACATTACATTCCAGGTAGTCTTGCTATCGGCCCCCCCCCCCAAACCACACCGGACCTTTCCCCCCAAACGATAATCCCGACTTGAAGAAATAATAAAAGGAATCGCAATTTTAACACGTTTTTTGCATTCGGGCTGCGGGTTGGCCAAACTGGCAAACAATGGCACTCCCTCTCCCCCGTCGTATGCCACTGTAAATGAATTTATTCGTGCCGTTTAAATTATCCGTATTGGCTTTTTATATTTTTTTTAGCACCGGGCTTTATATACACAGATCTTGCCCGGCACACCTCACGATGACACTGAGTGGCCGGGGCGGGGGGGGGGCGGGGGGTGTTAAGTAACCAAATTGAAAGATCGATTTCGATCATATTGGGTATAACCAGTTGCCTACTTAGGGAGGAGGTGCGACTAGGCCTACGGCCACACGCCCGGCTCCTAAGGGCGCCCCCCCCGCTTCATCGCCCAGTGCCGCCCAGGTACATTAAACCTTAATGCTTCGACCGCGTCTGCTGGAGCCACCGTGTGTGTCTTTGTTCTCTGTGCGATAGATCAGCGGTCGGCTTTCATTTGGACATCACGGGCCACTGACTGCACACACGGTCTATTCCCGCGGATCTTATATATATATATATATATATATATATATATATATATATATATATGTGTGTGTGTGTGTGCATGCTGCCATGCCATTATGAATGATTCATCTTCGGCAGTCATTTTTTTTCCCTCTCCACCACCACAACAACAATTGATTGCTTTTCGTCATTATTGTTTTTTTTTCATTTCTGCATCGGGTAAAGGCCTTTTTATCAAAACAAAATGTGATTTTTTCAAAAAAAAAAAAAAAAAGAATGTGTGGAATACAAGACAACGAAAAAAATGCCAAATCTTTTTCTCGCGGTCAGTAAAACATTTCCTCGGAAAACGCCGTTACCCTGGCTCAGGCTGTTGGGAAATCTCGAAACACTAAAGCTTGGAGATTCTTTATATATATATATATATATTCATGTACTGACCCCGTACTCCCGCCCCGCCCCCACCACCACCACAACAAACAAACAAACAGACAACAAAACCAAAACAAAAGCAGAACCAAATCAAGGAAGGGCGCAATTAAAACCAGAGCCATTTCTAAAAGAAAAAAACAAAAAAACTCCCATTATTTTAAGATAGAAAAACAAAAGATGATGTACTACTTGTGCGCGATTTGCCGCATGTCGAAGTGGTCTTTACGGAACATTGTTCTGGAGCGACGTTGAAGGAATGCGGCGTTAGATAACCGATTACTTTTTGAAAAGGGTGATGCGTATCGATGCGTAATACTGTCGGGGCGTTGAGATTCCGGAAGAACTAAAAAAAAAAATAACCTGACCACCTGCAATTACCGGTATTATGTCAAGATCCAGACGGTCGCTGATAAGGATATTCCCGTTTCTCATGTGGGGAAGGATATTCCCGTTTCTCTTGTAGGGATTCCCTGAACTAATTATAGTCCTTACCTCTTTCTATTTTTTTTTTGTAATTTTTTTTCCTTTGTATTATTTATTGACATATTAGTTTGCCATATTCTACATTGGGAATTCCCGCACATTGGTTGATATTTATTGGCCGCTCGCTATTGATCTTTTGATAACCTTGCTGGCGGGACTGTTCCGACGGGCGACCTTTTGACCCCAAACATATACCGTTTTAATTTCACCGTGAGCAGATGTCTCATATTTTGATCACTCGTGGTTTGCTGTTCTTTTTTGTAAAGCGTCGCCCAATCAGAAGCGGGCTTCACTCTGCAACTGGCCGCCTTTCACTTATGCTCGCCAGACTGCTGGCCCTACATGGACTTTATCCACGCCCCCCTTTCGTGTTTTACCGTAAATAATGCCCCCCCCCCTCCTTTCCCAAATGTACGCCATTCTTCACAATTTGTATCTCTGGATGATCGGTAGAGATTGAATCCATTTATCGATCTCATAAAAAAAAAAAGAAACCAACAATAATGATGAAGTAAAAACAACAAAACATCCTTTGCCAGACTTGCGTCAATATTGTTGATGTTGTTTATTGACATCGGCGGGAGGAAAGGGGGGGGGGAAACACATCGATCGGGCCTGAGAAAAGTCCCGGCACACACCCGTCCTCGAACCGCGGGGCCCCCCCTCACGCCACACTGTCGCACGGGGTTTAGACATTTTGATTTTTTACGGTTTACATTTTTTCCCCCAAGCGAACATTTTGCGCATTCTGTTTACCACGTAGTAAATGTTTATTCAGTGTCCAATAAGTGTTGACTAAATTTAAAGTTTTGCCGTGAACGAAAATTACTAACTCAAAACACGTCAGTGTTTTCACTTGCACGTAAAAAAAAAAAAATTAATGTTTTTAAAAAAGTTGAACTTATTTGGTGAGCTGAGAAAGCGGTAATGTTTAGTGGCCGGCAACGGGTTTTTTTTTTTATTATTTTCTGTCAAAAATTTTTTGAATCGAAGCTAACGTTTGAAGCCACGAAACTTCACCGCGGACTGAAGGGGGAGGTAAATCTGAGAAGTTCTGGTCTAACTACAGAGTGATAACGAAACGTTACCAGCCGTTAAAATGATTTGTGTGGCGCCGAGTGAAATCGTTTTGTGTGTTGAATGGAGCGTGTCTGTTGTACCCGCCAGAGCCGTCAGCTGTTGGCCCACTGACCCGAGTGTAATGTGTCCATCTTCTGTATTCAGCAGGTTTGGATGGTGAGGCGATATTTGAAGAAATGCCAGACGAGCAGAACACAGAGACGGCCACCATATCGTGAGTTGACCGCTTGTTTTGTTGACCTGTGTTGGTGTGTTTGTTGACCTGTGTTGGTGTGTTTGTTGACCTGTGTTGGTGTGTTTGTCTACCTGTGTTGGTGTGCTTGTTGACCTGTGTTGGTGTGTTTGTTGACATGTGTTGGTGTGTTTGTTGACATGTGTTGGTGTGTTTGTTGACCTGTGTTGGTGTGTTTGTTGACCTGTGTTGGTGTGTTTGTTTACCCGTGTTGGTGTGTTTGTTGACCTGTGTTGGTGTGATTGTTGACCTGTGTTGGTGTGTTTGTTGACCTGTGTTGGTGTGTTTGTTTACCTGTGTTGGTGTGTTTGTTGACCTGTGTTGGTGTGCTTGTTGACCTGTGTTGGTGTGTTTGTCTACCTGTGTTGGTGTGCTTGTTGACCTGTGTTGGTGTGTTTGTTTACCTGTGTTGGTGTGTTTGTCTACCTGTGTTGGTGTGCTTGTTTACCTGTGTTGGTGTGCTTGTTTACCTGTGTTGGTGTGCTTGTTTACCTGTGTTGGTGTGTTTGTTTACCTGTGTTGGTGTGCTTGTTGACCTGTGTTGGTGTGCTTGTTGACCTGTGTTGGTGTGTTTGTCTACCTGTGTTGGTGTGCTTGTTAACCTGTGTTGGTGTGTTTGTTTACCTGTGTTGGTGTGCTTATTGACCTGTGTTGGTGTGCTTGTTGACCTGTGTTGGTGTGTTTGTCTACCTGTGTTGGTGTGCTTGTTAACCTGTGTGTGTCTGTGTTAGACTCAGCCGCGTGTATGTCGGTACCTGCTTAATTTATGCCGACCAACAGGATAACGTGTTTCAAGGATTATGCCGGGTTACACATGTTTTCACGGTCAACTGAGATCTCTTTGTCTAGTTCGCTGCTCCAACCCACAACAGCTCTATAATATATCTACTCAAATGAGACGGTACCATTTTTTTTAAACATTAAAATCCGATTCCGATACTGTAATCACTATTTCTCTGAATTTCCTTTTCCTACACTATTCTCGATTACGATACCGTACCCACTATTTCTCTGAACTTCCTTTTCCTATAATATTCCCGATTACGATACATGTGTGAAGTCCCTGTAAGGATGGGATGAAATCTCTTTTTCATTCTCTCAGATTTTATAAACCACCTTCTCTCATTTGCACCTTAGCCGATAGTGCAATGGCCACGGAGGCACCACGGGAGGCATAGCGGAAATTTTAACCATGACCTGAAAAATCCATTGGTCCTCACCGGAGATCGAACCAGGGATCCTCAGTTGACAGTTGAAAGCTTTACACACGACCATCCGTGTGGGCGATTACGATACGTCCAACAAACGGATTTTTTTAATAGAATGTCCGATAACTTGCCAGTAACTTGGAGAAGATCAGATTCAAAGTATCGGTTTGAGAAATCATAAATTAGGTTGAGAAATACGATTCCAATTTAATCTTTACGGAATAAATACATACCTGAACCAGGGCTCGATTTACCGCCGGGGATATCCCCGGCACTGAGAACTCATCCCCGACTCTGCTTTAGCTAATACATCCCTGTCGGGGATGAAACCATAGCCATTTATCCCCGGCTCTGCAGAATTTTTTTCACATCGGCACTGTTTTTTTTTTCTTAAATCGAACACTGTCCTGAACCACGTAGCATCCTCTGCGTGCACAGATGATCAAAGCTTAAAGGAGGGGGGTGGGGAGTCAGAGTGGTAAAATATCCCTTAACCTCTTCCCCCCCCCCCCCCGGTTAATTTCTTTCCCCCTCCCAGGGCTGCCACTTTTGAATTTTTTGTTTGTGAACGAGATATAATAAAATGCTATCTTAGTATAGTAGGTGGGTGGGTGGGTGGGAGTAGGGGATGTGCGTTTCTGGAGCGTCGTCTCACTGTAGGAACCGCACATTGGTCGCCGTGTGAACCCCAGAGACGGGCCGCACTTCGGCCGGCCAATCACGGTTGGACTGTTTCTTTTATGCCTAAGTTTGTTTCATTGTTTTGTCAGCCATAAGTCCGAAACCGTCGAGCGCACGCGCCTGTTACAAATCAAGAACGACACGTGAGAGATCATGTGCACTGTACACTATCCCATGACCCACTTTTAAAACGGTTCTCTTATAGGTTAGGTAAAGGTAGCAGTGCGGTAGAGCGCTCGACTGCTAAACCGGAAGGTCCCGAGTTCGACCTACGGGGAGAGCCTGGTCTTTTAGGGCAGAATAAAACAAAATAATTTAAAGTTTATTGGGCTGCCCAGTAACATTAGGCCCGGGGGTTGTGGGACTACTGTTTTAACAGGTCTGATGATAGTCTGATCGATTTCACCCCAATTCCTCTCTCTTCCTCTCCCCCCCCCCCCCCAAAGCTTGACAGAAAGGTGGCCGGACATCGTACTAGCCACACAACTCTCATAGAATAGCAGAATAGAAACAGGTGAAAACTCAAAACTTCTTCTGACCTCCCCCCAACCATCTGTATATAAACTTGGAACAGTTCTAGAGGTGTGTAACACTACACGACACACCGCTACAGTGTAAGACCGTGTACATGTTTTTAGAATTGACACAAAAATAAAAGATTACTGAACGCTACGTTGAACAGTGTCAGGCGTTCAAGCACACGCCCTTTTCTTTCCACACGACACGTTTATATATATATATATATATATACATGTGTATTGTATTATATCTCTCCAGCGGCCACGGCCCTTTTTGTTTTCTATGAAACACGCGCGTTGCGTTAAATGGCTTCTTTGTTTATCGTGTGAAGCTACCGGGGCTGGAGAGAAGGCTTCACCCTAACACACACACACACACACACACACACACACACACACACACATGCGCGCATCAAAATTAGGCCTCGCGCTTCCAAAGGCCGGCACTGTGCGTTTTGCGTGAAATACAAAAATAAATACATTATTTCCATATCAATACCTGGAAGGTCACGGCCTTACCAATTGCCCCCCCCCCCGGGTCCACACGCCTGAAACGAAAACATCAGTGAAGCATTGCCGACTGTTGACCTCGCCCAACCCACCGTCTGCCCTAGATACCCACCCACCCCCCTCTTCCCCAGCCATTCAGAATTTGTTTTTTCTCTCTCGAATTGACAGAACCATTTAAATTATTCTCCGTTTATCGATTACCCACGCCTCCCCCCCCAAATGACTGATGCCCGCGCCCTCCCCCTCCTCCTTCCACAACCGTTGCTCACCTCACTGTATTTCCTTCTTATACATCTCTCCTCCTCCCCTCCTCCTCAACACCCCCCACCCCTGTGGTTCACGGCGTATAAAAGCGAAGTGATTAGCATGCATGATATTGGTGGAAGTGGTGCGCAGTAATATCACTTCTGATCATTGATTCGCGCCACAAGTTTCGCGGTGGTTCGGGGAAAGGGGGGTTCAAAACCGACGTAGATCTCGAAGTAACGGCGCCTTTATACTCAAATCACATGATTTCCCCCCCCCCCCCCGGTTTTTTTTTTGCCATTCCAGGACAACACCAGACTGCCATGTCTATTTCAAACGGTTTTCAGATTTCTCTCTCCCCCCCCCCCCCCCCCGTTACGTGTACTTAGCACCAATGAAAGTTGTCTGTTGTAATTGAATGCCCATCGTAGCGCACCCGCCGTATGTAATGCTGCAAAGCGCGGGAGTAAAAAATCCGGTCCCCCCCCCCCCGGGGGTTTAGTCAAGGCTCGTGGCGGGACCCTTGTATGATTTTTTTCTAATAAGTATGTGAAAAATGAGCTGGTTGTCTTTTTCCTTGTGTGCGCGCGCGCGCAGTCTAAAGCCGAACAACTTTCCCTGCCAACCTTGTCACCTTCAGTCGTCACGTCATTCTTGTTGCGTTTAAAATTAGGACCTCTGCCTTCGTATTTGATGGGCCGAAACTTTTCGTGGATTCAAATCAGACGCCGCCAGAGTTGTCTGCGCTTGATGAGACGTCACACGAAATGACGCGCCTGCGCCATGTTCACGATCAGGGAGTCTCATTGGTTTTGTTATGGAGTCGCGCCGCATCTTTGATAACAGTCGGCTTTTTTTTTAAAACTGCAGTTAGGAAACGACAGCAGACTCCCCCTTCCCAGGCCCGTAGCCAGGTCAAAGTAAGCAGGGAGGCACCAATACCCAGCAAGGGGGCACCTTTACTTTTTCTTTATTTTTTCCTCTTTTTCTTCTTTTTTTAAGCGGGGGGGGGGGGCACTCCACACCTAGAAGGGAGGCACGGCCCCCCAGTGCCGCACCCCCTTTGGCTACGGGGCTGCCCCTTCCCCCTCCCACCACCACGACCCCGCTCCGATTAAAAAAAAATAAAACATATTTAGTACATTTTAAGAAGTGAGTTGCCGATACATAAGAATTGTAACCGATTACCAATTTCGATAACATTTTTATGATCGACCAATTACCAATTTTGATAAACTTTTTATGATCGATGTTTCTCCGCACTTCGATTCCGATACGGAATTTTTCTTCCGATTTATTCATAGCCGGTAGACTTATGGAAAGCTTGTAAATGGCATATTCGGCCCCCAACGAATTGGTTGGCGATGTTGGACATCGGGTAGATTCGATTTCCAACGAATCGGGCTGGAGGTGCCGGAAAAAAAATAGGTTATCTATTCCAACGCACAGTGGGCACGAAGGTCTATAAAGGAAAATTATATTCTAATTCCGAATGCACCCTAATAAATCAGCAATTAATTAGCACCAACCACCTTAAAGGGGGGGGGGAGGGGAGTTTGCTTTTGGGTACTGAATACTTGACCGTAAGAAAAATTACCCCCCCCCAACCCTCGGGTCCACCTCCTTACATACATACACACCGTCGTGACACGTCAAACTATATAGTACATTTTAAAAATCAAATTTAAAATAATCCCGAAATTATTTCCTCCTTCTTTTCAACTAGGTTTATTGTCGTCCAAGTGCGCACTAATATACATCGATCGATGACGTCATTTTTTGGCTTTCTATATGGGAATGAATTTTGGCATTCTGAAGTTGAAATAAACTTTCCGTTATCTGCTCTATAAAACCGTAAGCTATGGAGGGTGTTACGATTGTTTTTGCCGTTGTTAGGATGCACTTCACTAGCTAATTGTTTGATTAACAAGTGTTATCCCTTTAAGACTTTAATTGCCTTGATTACGTGAAAACACTGGCCTATACAATACTTCATGACATTATTTATATTGCCATCTCCTTTCTATTTTTAAGGCTGAGTCTTACAGCCTATATATATATATATATATATATATATATATATATATATATATATATATATATATCTCACAGTGACGTATGCTGGCCTGTATCAGCTCACTGCTAATATATATATATATATATATATATATTATGACTATTACTAAGCCTGTCCTCCTTAAAGCACCCTCCCCTTCCCCCCCCCCCCCGTCCGGCTGGCCACCATTTAGTCTCGCAGCAATAATTGATCTTTTGTGAGTTCCATAATTATTAGCTTGTAATCCTGTAAATTATATTTGGACTTATCTCAAGGGGGGACAAACTTAGGAAGAAGAGGGAGATAATTTTCCAGATAATTCCCCCCCCCCCTCCCACCCTTTTAACCTATTCTCCTCTCCTGAGATGTTTTGTTTACTTTAACTAACTTTACGGGGGGGGGGGGGTGAGGCAGTTTCCAGAAGAATTTCCCAGCAATAGGCTACTTTTCTAAAACTGTCTAAATCCGGATGGTTATGGTGTTGGGCAGCTGTAGTCTTTTGATGACAGTTTTTTTTATTATTGGTCATTGAAATCCCTTGGCTGAAGCTTTGCGATATTTGAGGCCCTTTGGCAAAAAGTACCCCCCTGGTGGCCTGTATGCCATCAGATTTGGGTTGAATTTTTTTTATGACATTGGGGCCCTAGGCAGTCCCCCTAGTCATCCTACTCATAAGAACAGCTCTGATTACATGGGTCCATTCGGGCACTTGTCAAACAAATATATAGGGGGATGAAGGGGGGGGGGAAGAGCTATGGGAAATAAATGACAATTTATATTTCATTCTCTTGATGGGTAACTTAAAAACAAATTTTTTTTTTTTGTCTTCGTGGCCTCAACATTTATTTCATTAAGCTAACACATGCATCTTTTTTTTAAAATTCTGAATTCAGGGCTTTGACCATTGTGGATTCGTCTAGAATTTCAACGTTTATAATTTCCATCCTCCTGATAGTCTACGGCAGTTTCAGGTAAGACAGACTTAATTAATTTTTCACATTACTGAATCGGAGCTGCTATGGGAAAAAGTAAATATTATTTTGAGGAGCTCAAGCTGGGAATAAAAAAAAAAAAATGAATGATCTTTGCCCAACACCTGAACGGTTTTAAAAATTTTTTTTTTTTTTTTTTTACTGCCCAGCTGTCAGTCAAACATCATTTTTATTTGACTAGATTTCTAATTATTTTCATAAGAAAAAAAAGGTTAAGGATTTCCCAGATTTAGAGAGTCAAATGTATCGGCTTTTCTGAAAAGCAGTTTCAAAATGTAAAAAAAAAATACAATTATAACAAAGTATTTTCTCAAAACTTCAATGAATTCAATTGGTAACGAGATACAATATTCTGCAGGGATGCAGCACGTCAACTAATGCGAACATTTCAATTTAATTTGCAATGTTATCAGATGCTATACTAAACTAAAACACATACCCTGTTAGAGGTGGCTTTTAAAAAAAATTAGTTTCAGGTATATATATGCCAGTGGCAGCCACATGTGTTTTGTGCACCAACTCCCATTGAATCAGTTGATCTCTATTATTTATTTCATTGCTAAATCTGGTTAGACTGACTTTAAATGTCTCTTATTGACTATTTTTTTTTGATTGACTTTAAATTAAAAAAAACTGGGCTCTCATCGACCACACGCTTATCCACCGCTGGTCTGTACGATTTGCCTTTTACCGGTGTTTAAAGCATTATTCGTTTTATTTAGGGACTGCAGATTATCTTCTTTCTCTTTACAGATGAACACATTTTTTAGTTTTCGTAGCTTAGAGAAATAGAGCTGTAATTATGCCCACACAGATTCTAAAATTTCTGATCAGTTTTTTTTTTTTTTTCATTTGTTCTTATGTAGATCTCTGAACATTGAAAAAGAGAAAGAGAAAGATGAAAAAGAGAAAGAAAAATTCGGTCTCAATCTGCCCAGCAGTGGCACAGGAGATGGTGAATCTCGTAAGTATAAGTGTTTTAATTGGATTAGAAGCTGTGGTATAGGGCGCTGTGATATAATTCCTGTATTGTAATCTAAGATTGTTGGGCAGAATTGATCTAAAAAGTAATATAATTGGTAGAGTGATATGTGGATAAAGAATACGGTAGCTTGAATGAAATAAAATAATATGCTAAACTGGCTGCTATATTTTGCTGAATAAATGGTCAAGTTTGTATGTGTGTGTGTGTTTTTTTGTTTATTTTAATAACATAATGTCACATACTTATTGGATTGAATTGCAAAAAATGAATCATTGGATGAAATCAGAAATAGATCTACTGCAAAAAAACTAAGTTTATTTTAGTCTCACTTTTTCCTAAATCTTAGCACGTTATTGCCTAATTATATGTTTTTTTGTTTGTTTTAATAACATAATGTCACACACTTACTGGATTGAATTGCAAAAAATGAATCATTGGATGAAATCAGAAATAGATCTACCAATCTTAGCACGTTATTGCCTACTTGTATGTTTTTTTTGCTTGTTTGTTGACTTCCAGAGCTTCAGACTCTGGATACATGCCAGGCCATGTTCCTTCCTGTGGGGGCGTCCATCTCTCTGCTCATCATGTTTCTATTATTCGACTCGCTGCAAGTAGTGTTTGCCATCTTCACAGCCAGTAAGTAGTAACCCCTCGTCTTTCACGCGCCCTCCCCTCCCCCCCTTTTCTTCTTCTTTAAATTGTTTTTTGTTGGCCCTGTTATTGAATTAAATCGCTGTGCGCACTGTGTTCTTGGTACACACACACCTGAGATATCCATCATAAATAGGTCATATTTTTTCCGGGTAATATGTCCCCCTCAGCGGTCATTGGGACCTCATCTCTGATTCCAAGGCCAGTAAGTTTCACACCGCAGATTTGTCCCAGTAGGGTTGGCCTGTTTTTTTAGGAGAGTCTGTTACTTGTTAACCCATTACTTAATCATAATGGAAATATGTCATCTGTGACCCTCCAAAAACATTTTTTTAAAGATGTCATCTTCCCCACTTAATTCACTTTTTATCCATTGTATCAATGTCTGCCAAGATTAATTTAACCCCCCAGTCTATTCAATTACCCCCCTTGGGAAACTTTACCCTGGTTTGCTGACTCCTTTGTTATAGCTTGATGAGGTACAATCTCATCTTCAATGGGATCTTTATGGCCATGACTAGGTATGATTTGAAAAAAAAACATCTTTTAAATGAACCGGTAGTCGAAGGTCAATTTCTTAAAAAAAACCAGCAAAAAACCGGTTTTTGAAGATTTACAAAAAATTAAAAAGTCACACAACTCCAGCCTATCATAAAAGTTCATATTTGAGCTCGACATGAGAACAATTCTCTTTCAATCTTTACGCTGTTGAAAATTCTGTTGTATTTACCCTATCTCGCAACTAATAAGTAATCGGGCTTATTATCTCGTGTTAAACTGCGGCATGCAGTGATCATTCCTATTTGATACTCAAGACAAGCTCAGTTGGGACTGTTCTTTTTATTGGGATTTACATTTCAGCTAACTTTAGATATGTAGAAGAGTTTCATCTGCCAGACGTCCATTAATCACCAATGAGATGAACAAACACAAACCATACCCCACCTCATTTATCATTAAAGAAAATGGTAAGCTAATTTAATTCAGGTTTTCCCTTTCCAAACAATAAGTTTATCATCAACTGAACATTCCTTGAATGGATTTAAGTGAAATTCTATTACACACTGTCCCACAGTTTTAAAAAAAAAAAAAAATCTTATTGAATATTTCAAAATCCTCAGAAAAACTTTTTTTTTGACATTTTTTGTGTTTGTGTATGCCTGTAACAAGGTGACAATTTAAATCATTCACTTTCTTACAAAAATGTTATTGTTCTGCATCCTTCCTCGTAAAATTGTAGCTTCGGGGTAGTCCCCATAACCACAAGATATTGCACGATTTCAAAACCATTAAGAACATATACATTTTTTTGCATCCTTGCTTGTAAAATTTTAGCTTCAAGGTAGCCCCCTTAGCCACAACATATTGTACGATTTCATTTGATACTCGTTTGAAAAATATATTTTTTTTAACCTCTCCCATTACATGTTATCTGTTTGAATTACAATCCCATCATTATTTTAGTGTGTCAAACAGCTCATCTCTTAGTCTACCTGACTATTGGGTAATAATTTTTAGAATGTTACACATTTTGTAAAGAATTTTCCCTTTCTTTTTTTCAACAGTTTGAATGATCATTTGACATACAAGTTTTGATTAAAAAAAGCTGCTTTCAATATCTTATTGAAATATTTCTGAGAAATTTGATTTTTGTGAGTCAGTGATTCAAAAAAGTTTTTGAACTAAAGACCAGGGCATAGCCGTAGTAAAGTAAAGTTCCCTTAGCCCTAAAGGGCCATCGGGGCAGATGAAGTGTAGAATTCATCTGTTTCTATAACCTCAGCAAATGAAGGGATTGTGTGGTTAACACAACGCCCAGCCGCCTTTACTTCCCCAACTTAAAAGTCAGGTACCCATTTAAAGCTGGGTGGACTTGTGGGACGACTTTGAAACACATTTCACCTGGAAAAATTCCCATGGTTCTCACAGAGAATTGAACCCCAGGACTCTCAGGTCGACAGTCGAGTATCTACACCACTCGGCCATCCGTCCGCATAGCTGTAGACATTTCTTTAATTGTTTCAGGTCCCCCCCCCCCACTTCAAGTCATCGTAATAAGAATGTTTTGAATGTTCTTTTTTCTTTTTCAGTCTTGGCAACTGTGGCGTTTGCATTTCTTCTTCTTCCAATGTGTCAGTATTTTGTTCAACCTTGTTCTAGTGGTCAAAAGTAAGTTTTTGTTGATATATTTCTTTTTGTTTCTTTTTTAACAACATTAGTGTTGATATGAGAAGTTCAATGAATCGTGTCAAAATGTGATTGAACTGCTTCAGCAACTAGAGTACACTTTAAAAATTGTACTTTATTTGTATTTTTTATTTCTTTTCTTTAAATTTTCCTGAACAGAATTTCTTTTGGTGTGTGTGGGCGGTTCACAGCTGCAGAAATTATTTCCTTCTGTCTGTCGTTCACCATAGTCTGTGTCTGGATTTTGACTGGACACTGGCTGTTGATGGATGGTGAGTATAAACATTTCATGCTCTGCTTTCATCCAGAGAAAGGCATTTTAATGATGATTTTTGTCTGTCTGTTTGAAAAAAATGAGTTTTGTCTGTCTGTTTGAAAAAAAAAAGATTTTGGTCTGTCTGTTTGAAAAAAAAAAGATTTTTGTCTGTCTGTTTGAAAAAGAAAAGATTTTTGTCTGTCTGTTTGAAAAAATGATTTTTGTCTGTTTGAAAAAATGCTTGTGAGGGGAACAGTTGTTTTAAAGTTTTTTTTATCTAAAGTTGAGACAATTTTCTTTCTTTCTTTCTTTCTTGAAAATCAAATTATTTTGTCAGCGTAACTGATTGGTTTAACTAGGTGTGTCAGAGAATTTTCATACTTAAAGACATTTTATTACAATGCAGTTATATCTTCAAAGGTCAGATATTCTCTAAAAAAATCAATGAAAAGTGTTTATAATCATATTCACCATAGTTGGTGGGTGTAAATGTTTCATAACCTAATTTCACAGGCCAATCGTTCTGAGTTGTTCAAACAGAAAATTTTTTTTAGTCATTAAAATATATTGTTATAACCTTGTGCTCTTCTGGGTGGCTGGAAAAAAAACCCATTATCATAAAAATAACAACTCATGACTGTTGGTCTAGTGATGTCTCTTGGCCGGTTGTTCCGGACTGGACAAAAACAGGGAACCGTGAGATTCGCGGGCATGGGCGGTTGGTGAGAAGAGACCGGAGGTGGTTGGGTCAGCTGTCTATAGTGTGTTGATAGAGTTGTTCCGTGTTTTCTTTTTATTGTTAACTGCACTAGTTGTGCTGTTATTAAACGATCTTGTTATTTCTTGAACCGACATCAGTGTTTTAAATGATTTTTTTTTTAAAGTTTGTTTCAATATCTGAATCCAAACCAACTCATTGATTAAAAACGAAACAAAATATATTTTCAGCACTGGGCATGGGTTTGTGTGTAGCTTTCATTGCACTTGTGCGTCTGCCAAGTTTAAAAGTGTCCACACTTCTGCTGGTGGGTCTGCTGGTTTATGATGTGTTCTGGGTAAGCCACTTTAATTTCGTCACATACGGTACCTAGTCTTAAGGTAGCAACATTTCATTCACTACGTGATGGATGTGTGTGTCATGCTGGAGATTGAAAGCCCACTTATCGCTAAAATTTAATGCTTTTGTCCTTGTCTTTAATTGTTTTGATGATTCTTTTATTTGCATCTGCCAGGTGTTTTTCTCATCCTATATCTTCAGTACAAATGTGATGGTCAAAGTGGCAACTAGGCCGGCTGATAATCCAGTGAGTACTTTGTGTGTGTGTATATAAATCTTTTTTTTTTTTTAGAGTTCTTAGAGATTGAATTCATTTCCATTTAATTGGCCGAGTTGAAAAGGGATGAAACTAGAAAAAGTATATGATCCGAAACATCAAGAAGATTTTTCACGAAATAAAAAAGGGGATTAAAAACTGAGAGTAACTTTCAAATGTTTTTTTTTTTTCTAAGCTATTCACACAGTAAAATGATTTTATATGCATGTTATAAATTGTTTATGATTCTGACACTCTATTATAAGTTATTGTTTCGTATTTCTTCTCCAGGTTGGTTTATTTGCTAAGAAACTTCACTTGACTGGGTTGGTACGGGATGCACCAAAGTTATCTTTACCAGCCAAATTAGTTTTTCCAAGGTGAGCAGTCCGGTGAATAAAGTCAATCTATTAGTAAAACTACTTGATACAGAAATTCTTAATCTGTCCAAGTGATAGATAATTGAACTTGACATCTGCTGTAATCTTAGTTGAATTACCATTGTGTGGGATAACTCCCTCGAAATGTTTACTTTGTGATTGATTCATTAGAAATGTTGCCTTTGTGGTTGATTCATTAGAAATGTTGCCTTTGTGACTGATTCATTAGAAATGTTGCCTTTGTGGTTGATTCATTAGAAATGTTGCCTTTGTGACTGATTCATTAGAAATGTTGCCTTTGTGACTGATTCATTAGAAATGTTGCCTTTGTGACTGATTCATTAGAAATGTTGCCTTTGTGACTGATTCATTAGAAATGTTGCCTTTGCGGTTGATTCATTAGAAATGATTACTTTGTGATTGATTCATTAGAAATGTTGCCTTTGTAGTTGATTCATTAGAAATGTTTACTTTGTGACTGATTCATTAGAAATGTTGCCTTTGTGGTTGATTCATTAGAAATGTTGCCTTTGTGGTTGATTCATTAGAAATGTTGCCTTTGTGGTTGATTCATTAGAAATGTTGCCTTTGTGGTTGATTCATTAGAAATGTTGCCTTTGTGATTGATTCATTAGAAATGTTTATTTTGTGATTGATTCATTAGAAATGTTTACTTTGTGTGCATTCTATTTATAAAACATGTACAGTTCATAGCTGATGGGCACAGGCTAATATACTAAGATACTTCTCTTGGAAAGTTGCATAGATTGTGTTTGTTTTTTTTGTTGGTAACCTATCAAAGTAATTCGTAAATAAGTTTCAGTGATTGTTGCTATAAATACGTCTACATTTTGTATTTTCAGTTCACAAAATTCCAGCCATTTCAATATGTTGGGTCTTGGCGACATAGTAAGTACCTATTTTTTTAAAAAAAGAATCTTGTTACATTTAACCTGATTATTTAGTGGGTCACTTATTGACTCTTCGGTGTTGTTGATAACGGTCTCGCGTCCAAATGACTCGATCACTTTTTATGACGTATAATATTCCATGGTGGTTGCGGCTTCAGCTATGGTGAGGAACGAGAAAGGGCGCTCATTGCATAAACTTTCCCAACAGTGGTTTTAGGATCGAGAGATAAACATCTCACCCTTATAGGGACATCATAGATTAGTTGAGTGTTTGGTTGGTAATTAGGTTGGTCAGCCTAGTGTAGATCTCAGCTTCAATTCAATTGGAGATTTTTTTTTTTCGGCTCATCTGATGGGTAGACTCGGTCTTTGACCTCCAGTTGCTACCTCACGCTCATTGTGTGGGCCGAGCTTGATCTTTGACCTCCAGTTGCTACCTCACGCTCATTGTGTGGGCCGAGCTTGATATGGGATCAAAGGATTTACGCTTTCATCCTGATCATAGGATTCAGAGCAAGTTGGAACTGCCTTATTGGAAGGCACAGCGGAAGAAGCACTGGCCATATATTTGAACCTCCGTCACCTGATTGGACATTGACAACTGGCTTTCAGCTACGGAGATGGTTCATTTCTTTTATTTGTTTCACTGGTGCTGTTTACTAAATGCATTAAACGTTGAAGGGATACAGTCTATACCATTACGTCTGCTGATCCATTCTATCTCCTTGATTTTGGTGAACGATGACTACTCTGCCTTAGTTGTTGGAAATCAGTCTCTTTTAGACTGTTTTTTTTCTAAACACGTGTATAACACAGTGTTGTTGAAAAACAAGAATGGTTCATGGGGGGTGACTGGGAGGATCTTCTGAAAATATCCGAACAAATAAATGTGTTAGTTTGTGAAACAGCTGACTGATTGCTCACTCCACTTGAGTGAAGAAGATGTAACAATAAACTACTTCTTCAGTCAATAAGTGACACTTTTAGGATTATGGAGGGGGGGGGGTTATACTTTGGCCCAGATAAACATAAATGAAACAAAATATTTTCAGGCTGTATTTTTAGACACCCCCACCCCCCTCTTTGTGTAATGGCCATTCCTATTTCAGATGTTGCACTGTTATGAATTTTTGATACTTCAATGGGTAGGGGGAAAAATGGAGAAAGTGAAATTGTTGTTTACCGGGAAATATTTCATCCTTTGAGGATGACTTATTGTTGTTGTTGTTCTTTTTATTTTGGTTATTTGAAGGGTCTTGGCTTAAAAAAAACAAACAACCTGAACAACATACAAACATATTTTCTATAATATATTGAAAATATTTCCAGGCCCGACGCACGTGTGAAGATCTAGGTCACGAAGTGTAGAAACAAAATCTAGCTGTTTAGTCAACCCAGAAGTACATCCTTCTCACATTGGTATTATTATTCAGTGCCATGCTAAAAAGTACTTGTACTAACACACAAAAGAAAATAGTGAAAAATATCTTGTCCATTATGAATTTATGTTTACTAAAAGTAAGGCGAGATTTCTGAAGGGATGAAATGGTTGAACACTTGTTGATGGATAGTGTTGAACCTGTTGAACACTTGTTGATGGATAGTGTTGAACCTGTTGAACACTTGTTGGTGGATAGTGTTGAACCTGTTGAACACTTGTTGGTGGATAGTGTTGAACCTGTTGAACACTTGTTGGTGGATAGTGTTGAACCTGTTGAACACTTGTTGGTGGATAGTGTTGAACCTGTTGAACACTTGTTGGTGGATAGTGTTGAACCTGTCGAACACTTTTCAAGGATAGTTTCTTGCGCCATTCTCCACATCCTCACCGTGACTTAGACTGTAATGGAAGCTTCAAGACCACAGAGATAACTTTCACTGATGGGATTTCAAGATTTAGCCTGTTACATGATGATTGAGCTCAAATACTCACTTACTGCTGAATCATCCCCAGTTTATTAATAAAACTTTGGGTTTTTTTTTTAAGTGTTAAAAAAATTGTATAACAGTTTTAATTGTGAAACATTTTAGTCATGTGATTTTTTTAAGTGTTAAAAAAATTGTATAACAGTTTAATTATGAAACATTTTAGTCATGCGATTTTTTTAAAAAAGGCATTTTTCTAGTGGTGTTGGAATGGTCAATTCTTTGATTGGTCTAATAGTTATTCTCGTTTCTCTGCTCTTTGTGTCACATGTAAAATATCACACGGGGTTTTCTCTGGACCAACTTCTCACAAACTTCTTATGTGACAATAATGAAATAGCCCAAACACAGTGGTGAAGAATAATACAAATAATCCTAAAATATTAACCCTCAAAACTGACTAGAGATATCAGTGATTATTATCATGTACACATTAACCCTCAAAACTGACTAGAGATATCAGTGATTATTATCATGTACACATTAACCCTCAAAACTGACTAGAGATATCACTGATTATTATCATGTACACATGAACACTCACATGCTCATCCTGCGAGGGTCCATCTCCACACATCCAATCACACTTAGCCATGCGATACGTGTTGCAGTCTCCACACATCCAATCACACTTAGCCATGCGATACATCTTGCAGTCTCCACACATCCAATCACACTTAGCCATGCGATACATCTTGCAGTCTCCACACATCCAATCACACTTAGCCATGCGATACATCTTGCAGTCTCCACACATCCAATCACACTTAGCCATGCGATACATCTTGCAGTCTCCACACATCCAATCACACTTAGCCATGCGATACATCTTGCAGTCTCCACACATCCAATCACACTTAGCCATGCGATACGTGTTGCAGTCTCCCAACTTAGCCACAGCTTTCACCCTGCCCCTCAACCTCTCTACTCTTGTGCAGCTTTGCATTCCAAATAAGCACCTACACACATGCACGCTCACACTGAGACACTCAACACCCCCCCCCCCCATTTTTAAAATATTTTCAAAACAAAAAAGTCTAATAATAATCCTATTCGGACTACTGTCTTTTGTGCAACATGACATTAAGTCAAGCTTTTTACTCTCATTACCAGGTGATGCCAGGCCTGTTGTTATGTTTTGTGCTACGCTACGACACATACAAGAAGTCTCAGACTTGCTCAGCAGAGACAGGTGTGCCCCCTCCACCAAACTACGTCCAGCGCCTGTCCTACTTCCACTGCTCCCTTATAGGGTATTTCCTCGGTAGGTACTGACGCAGTGCCACTATTTCTGTGTGTTCACTTTCCTCTCATCTCTTAAAAACTCTCTTTGATATGTTTTAAAGAACATCCTTTGATATTTGCTGGCTTGAGTATTTCAAAAATTCTTTTCTTCTGACATACGTGCTGTTGGGGTGGGCCATTGTGAAAGAAGATGGCCGGCTTACATTGCTGTAGGACAGCGGTCGGGGAACTTTTTTAATCATTGCCCCAAAATATTTTTGTGTAAGTTGATAATACCCCATGGTGAATTCAAATTATATGCTTTTTACTCACAAAAAGTTTCATTTTTACCCCCCGAAAATTTCATTTTTACCCAATTTGGGTTAATTTACCCCGGTTCCCCGACCACTGCTGTAGGGGGTAGAGATTATTTTCTCTATGTTCCAAAGAACCTTATTTTTTATTGTCTCGGGTCATATTTGTGTTTTTTTTTTTTTAATGTGTTGAAAATAAATAGGGGATTCCTCTGTTGCCTATATTTGTTTTAACACATCTGTTGCTTTGAGCTCATCATTTCTAATTCTAACTGTTCATAAAAAAACTTGTCACAAAATTTGCTTTGAAACAAAATAACTTTTTAAGTTATTGCAGAATTAACCCATCCCAATTTTAAAATAGAAACATGATTGGGATCAGCTTTCAAGCATCCAACAGCAGATTATTGCAAATAAAAAAAAATGATAAAATCTGTCGGAGTAAATTTTTTTTCTTAATGATAAGGTTGTTATTAAGGTAAGCCAATAAAGTCCACCCAGTTTTATAATGATAAAGGTTGTTATTAAGGTAAGCCAATAAAGTCCACCCAGTTTTATAATGATAAGGGTTGTTATTTAGGTAAGCCAATAAAGTCCACCCAGTTTTATAATGATAAGGTTGTTATTAAGGTAAGCCAATAAAGTCCACCCAGTTTTATAATGATAAAGGTTGTTATTTAGGTAAGCCAATAAAGTCCACCCAGTTTTATAATGATAAGGTTGTTATTTAGGTAAGCCAATAAAGTCCACCCAGTTTTATAATGATAAGGGTTGTTATTTAGGTAAGCCAATAAAGTCCACCCAGTTTTATAATGATAAGGTTGTTATTAAGGTAAGCCAATAAAGTCCACCCAGTTTTATAATGATAAAGGTTGTTATTAAGGTAAGCCAATAAAGTCCACCCAGTTTTATAATGATAAAGGTTGTTATTAAGGTAAGCCAATAAAGTCCACCCAGTTTTATAATGATAAAGGTTGTTATTTAGGTAAGCCAATAAAGTCCACCCAGTTTTATAATGATAAGGTTGTTATTTAGGTAAGCCAATAAAGTCCACCCAGTTTTATAATGATAAAGGTTGTTATTTAGGTAAGCCAATAAAGTCCACCCAGGTTTATAGAAAAAGGTATTTATGTGTTTCAGATTTTGAAAAAAAGATAAGCAGTAGCTTGATCATTACTTTAAAAGTGCAGCATCATATTTAATGGAAATTTTGGTATCTAATGATGGTTTTTGTTAAGTTTTACAGGTGGTTTTTTAATATAAAATTTTGCCTTACTTTGGAGCATGCAGATGCGGCTATTAACTAAAATCTTTAACACACTGTCTGGTAAGCTCTCGTAGTTCAAGATTTTAGGTCCAGAAACTTTGCAGAAACTGAAGTCTTTTAGGGTATTGATTTTTTTTTTCCCCATCACTTTGTCTAATGGTAGATGTACAGGCTCTCAAGGTGGTTCTTTTTGCAAATACAGTTTTTAACATTTCATGGCCTGTCCACACTGTCTTTCCTATTGTTTTGTTTTTTTTATGGTTTAAATGTTTAATATTAATCCATTGCTTGCTGTTCTTCACAGGTCTGTTGACAGCTACTGTCTCGTCTGAAGTCTTTAAAGCTGCTCAGCCAGCACTTCTCTACCTCGTTCCTTTTACGCTGCTGCCCTTGTTAACAATGGCATACCTTAAGGTAAGTGTCATTTTTCAGTTTTGACAACGATGCGAATGTGATTTCACCCCCTAATAATTATTTATTTTTTACTATCCTCTTTTTCTCTATTACTAAGTCTGAGAACATTTTTTACTTGGATAAATTTTTTTTTTTAGCTAAATAATTTTGGTTGAGTGAAAATAAATAATTCAGAAAAAGTGAAATATTTTAGGTAACAAATAATGTTAATAAAGAAATATTTTATTTGATTGTTAAAAAAAATCCGTTATTAAAATAATAATAAAAATTGTGCAGCAAATTTTTGTACAGCTAGCTATTTATAAATGAGCTTGTTACAAAGTTAGTAATTAGATTTTCTTTTGTCACTGTAGGTAACCGTTATAAATCATTACTTTTTTTTCATGTTCGTCTTAATTTATGCAAAAAAAAAAATTACGCTCATTGGCACATTTTTTTCTGTTTCATCAGGGAGATCTCCGTCGAATGTGGCATGAACCTTTCCTTGTCGTTCCGACCCCAAAGCACATGGAAGTCTAGTGTGGTATTCACATGCAGAATATCTATCAGGGGCAATAAACTTTCTGACATTAACTTCCACGGACTGTGATGTTGACTTGTGTGAATACGATGTGTATGTTGATGGACAGCACCACGAGAATAAACACTTCCAAATATTCTCACATAAGTTCTTACGAAACAAAGTTCTGGGCTTTTAATATATGATAGAGTTTTTAGGGAAAAAAAAAAGACAGACTTGCAGCTGATACTCCTAAGAACAAGTTATGCTATTGAAATTTTTTTTTTTTTTTTTTGCTCTTGGCTGTGTGATAATTTATTCTAACAGAAGTGCCGCTTTTTGTAACAGGAACTATTCAGGATTTATCGCCAGTGCTGATATTTCTTTTCATGATATTCGGGGGGAGGAGTGTTTGGGGGAAGGAGGAGGGGGGGGAGTCAACAGTTTTTTCATCATTGGTCACAACCGTCTGGACTTGAAGCAACACTGGGCCTCGGAGCAAGACTTATGATACCGAAGGACAGTGGGGGGCAAGTCCATTCCTTATCTCCAGTGGTGTAAGCCCAAGAGACACATCAGCTCCTTCTACCATTCATTTTACCACGCCATCTTGTTTTTTTATGATCATTATTATTATTCACATATGAAAAGTAGAGTGATGAATTATTTTCTTATGTTTTGGAAATATTTTATGTAGACTGATCATTTTTTATTTTTTTGTCCTCAAATTCTTGTAAAATGTTTATTGTGGTGGTTAAAAAAAAATATGAAGCCACCCCCCCATTTTTTTTTTTCCCTCTGTGTGTGGTAAAGACCCTATAAGTTTGAATGGTGTGGGTGTGGGTATGCCACTAGATGGCAGCAAATGTACTGATTCTGTAGTCTGCCATGCACCAATGAAATTATGTTCAGGGTTTCTCAATACATGTCCATTGATGTTCAGGAGTTTAAAAAGTTGTAATTATTTTTATTGTATTCACTGGTAAAATTTTGTCGTTGAGTCCACATTTCATATTAATGGACAAAGCAGCCATGAAGGAATATCTGGCATTGTTAAACTTGGCCATACTAATTTGAGTTGGTCAAAAACTTGTTAGTTAAGATCAGCAATTTTTTTTTGTTTGGGTCTTTTAAACCTCAAGATGTAGTTTTCCTCTGTTTATTTGTGCCAATATTTATTATTTTAAAGATTTTTTTTTTGTATTTTATGTACATTGAATTACACATGCATTTTTTTTTTTTGCGCAATTGCAAAGCTCATGAAAGACCACAGTTTTAATCAATGTGTAAACTGTCAAGACGTTATAAGAATATGTTGGATGATAACAAATGTTATACAAATGAGTAGCTGAGTACATTTTTTTTGCTGCTTGTTTGTTTACTAAATTTTTTTTTTCTGAAATTGATTGGGCTGATGCCAACTTAATTAAGTTTAACCTGCGGGCAACGACTTTATTGTAACAGCGATCAGCTGAGTTGTTGTACATGACTGATAACTCATTAGTAGAGCAAACATTTGGCAGTTTTAATTATTTTGTATCGCCGAGTGCTTCATTTAGCATAAAACGTTAAACCTTTATGGTGTGTCCCCTCCCTCTGGTAGTGCCATCAAGCTGCCCGATAAAAAATTTCTCGGGCATTCAGTCTTTGATTCAAATGGCTTAATGCCTTGAACTCTGATTCAAATGGCTTAATGCCTTGAACTCTTTGCGGAGCAAAGGGCCTCTGAAACCACTCTCCGGCGCACTCTGTTTTGGGAGGCCTTTTTCAATTCTCCCCATGTCTGTTCGAGGATTTTCATTTCCTGCTGGCTAGACCTTCTCCAAGTGGTCTTTGGGCAGCCGACCTTTCTCTGGCCTTGGGGGTTCCATTGCACAGCCATTTTTGTGATGCCTTCTGCAGGCTTCCTCAGCTTAAATACAATTCTATTTTGAAATGGTGCTAAAAAAAAATCTTTGATTTTAGGGCTTTCCAGATGTTGGAGCAAGTCACTAAATTACTTAGTCATATAAATCGAATGCGGCTGTTAATCTTTCTTCTCATTTTAACCCTTTTATTACTGTGAGATTAGATTTGAAAATATGAAAATTAAAGGCTTGATTCAAGCTTTGTTCTGTTTTTTTTTTTTTTTGTCCCAGAAAAAAAAAATATATCCCAGCACATTTACAAAATAGGGGACGGGTGGTCGTGCGGTGTAGAGTGCTCGACTGTCGACCGGAGGGTCCCGGGTTCGAATCTCAGTGAGAACCTTTGGGATTTTGTCAGGTCCTGGTGATAGTCCCCAAGTCCACCCAGCTTTCAATGGGTACCTGACTTTAAATTGGGGGAGTAAAGTCGGCTGGGCGTTGTGCTAACCACACAATCCCTTTCATATGCCGAGGTTATAGAAACAGATGAATTCTACACTTCATCTGCCCCGATGGCCCGTTAGGGTTAAGGGAACTTTACTTTACTTACTACATTTATAAAATGGACATCTCATACCATTTGGATAGAGTGGTAAGCACAGAGTAATGCCTCAAATTTTATATCTCGCTGTTCAGTAGATCTCATAAGAAACCACCACCTCTCACCAGGTTGTCAGTCATGTGCCACTCAGCCAATCAAAATAGATAATACATAATTCACAAGCTATTTTTTTGTTTTAAAAAAAAACCACATTTATTTCATTTTTCTTGCAAAGGAGTTGAGGTCACACGTACTTTTCTTCCCAGCATTTTGATAGAATATTTTTTTGTAATTATTTTCTGAAGTTCATGATGTCTTATTTTATGCTGTTCTGTTTGTCTGAAGAACAAACCGTTAACTGAGGAAAACACTTATTTACAGACTGTAACTAAATTGAAATATGAAAACTTTTTTTTTTTTTTTTGTAATTCGGTATATGTTTTTCTTTCTGTGATTTGAAACCTTTAAAAAAATTATCAATTAACTTCTTCCTAAGTGAAAATTTGTCTTTTCTTATTGACATGGTCACTTTAGTAAAAAACAATGTATCCCATGACCCCAATTCATCAATAAGGTCATCTATGGAAATAATTTAGTTACAAGGATTTACATCAGGGCTTCTTAAACTATGGGTCGCGACCTCAGTAGCAAAATTCTGGGGTCGCGAGAGTTAAAAATACAATTTAACAGAAAATGTTTCTAACTTGTAAAATATTAATTTATTTTTCTTTTGTATTTGTATGGGGTCGTCAAGAAACTCGCAATCATAAATGGGGTCGTGAATTACAAAAGTTTAAGAAGCCCTGATTTACCTGACAACCACACAATTGTACCCTGGGGGGGGGGGTGTCACTAACTCATGGGTTAGGAGCCACTACACATATTTAGTTGTTCTTAAAAATTATACCCTATAGGAATAAAGTTTGTTTTTTTTCCCAGCTTTAAGGAAACTTGAGTGGAAAAAATAAGATTTGCGAATGCTAAGAATAAGTGGAACGCACTTTATACTGAAAAAAATAAAACAACGAAACTGTAGCAGGTAATTTCAGCCAATCATCTAACATGTTGAACTGATGATAAGGGATTTATTGTTCTTTTTTTTTTTTAAATTGAGGACGAGAATGTTCTCATGTGACAGGATAAATATTTTTTTGTATTGAGTACACACTTGCTGGTGAGGGCGATTATTTTTTTTTTTCTCTTTGTGTGTTGTATATTTACCTGCTGATTCCCACTTGAAATCATCTTCACAGCTGGTTTTTGAGGTCTGCGTAGCCTTCATTATTTTAGTTCATTTACTTCAAAATTTAAATGTAGCTTTTACCTTTATACAAGACTTAAAAAGCCAGACTTAAAAGTTCCACAGAGTTCATGGGGTCAGTTTTTCCCCCAACTATAAACACGCCCCCCTTTAAATTAGTTGTTTTTTTTACTAACTCAGATCACACAAATGTTTCTGAAACTATCATTAGAGACTATCAAGTGTGTTGCTCCTGTGAAGTTAAATTTGTTGCCGATTTTGGTACCATTGTTACTGATGGTGTGGTGAGATTTTTATTTGTTGTTACATTTTGGATCAGGATGTTCATGTTGTGTGTTTTGCCTGCATGTAATTTTATCTTTTTTTTTTTTTGATATTTGTTTATATCTCATGTCAATTTTTGAAGAAAATAAAAAAAAAAATACAAAACATAGAATTTGAGTTTCATCCAAATTGTTTTCATTTTTACTTTGCTATTTACTGTAAATTGAATGAAGTTTTTTTAAACCAGACCAGATGTGGCTCTGAACCCTTTATCTGTTTTGTAGTAAAGTAAGTTAATCCCCTTGAGGGGGGGGCCATCACATTTAACCCATGATCTGGGTTAGACTTTAAGGCTTGGCTTGTTATAAGCGGAAATGAAAAACAGAATCCACATTTGGTCCCAGTATGACTGGGGTTATACTTGAACACAAAAAACAACAATGATAAAATGATATTTTAATAATATCACTACTGTACAATCAGAACATTTTCCACCTCAGTTATCAGTTTGAGATGGCCCCAATTATTGCTCCTAACAGTCATAGACATTGCACTGGACAGCCAGTCCTCAAGAAAGTCATATAATGTACAGATTCCATAATGTGGCTGCCAGTGACTATGGAGGTCTATGTACATCTACCTGGCTGGTTCAGAAAGGCATCAGGATTGAGAAGCTGATCACTTGTGTTTCCTTCTCAATATCCCAACCAACTTGAGCCTAACGTCACATCTGAACGTGTTCATGATGGCTTGCTTAGACTGGCTGGAGATTTTTTGAATCATTTGCCCATCAGATCCCAAGAAGATTGTCTGTGGGTGGAAGAAATGATACTCACAAGTTAAACCCGGCAGTTTTTTTAAAAAATACATCCCTTGAATGAATCCTTTTATTATTGCTAATTGTGCTGATATTTAAATAAACCAGAAGCAAAGGCAGGTTGCTTAATAAATTATCTAAGATAATCAAAGCAATCAATGCTGCGTTCAGCGGTAATAGACAAGAATCACTTTATATCGAGGGAAGGATGGTCTTTCAGTAAAGCGCTCAACTGTTGACCTGAGGGTTCGTGGTTTGATCTCAGGTGAGTACCAACAAATATTTTAGGTCATGGTTAAATTCCATGCTGTATCTCTTGTGGTACCTTCTGGCCACTGCACTATCAGCTATGGTGGGAATGAAAGAAGGGCTCCATAAAAACTATCCCATTAGGGGTTTATAGGATTTAAGACATTTGATCTCATCTTTGCAAGGGACTTCACACACACACAAACACCCACCCCCATCCAATAAATGCCCTCTGGTTTACCTCTGTTTTAAAAAAAACTGCACCATCTGAATAACGTAAATGAAACAATACTCACCAACTGTCTTTCAGTTTCACAGTAAACATTGATCACAATATTTAACAGGCTGTCCTCTTGGTCTATTTCCATCAACACAATGTCCTTTAGTAAGAGAAAAAAAAAAAGTAAAAAGAAACATGAGCTGAGACTAGCACACAAGAGCTTCAATCTCAAATATTTACAATTCTAAATGACCGTAATAACATATACGTAAATAGTCTTTAAAAAAAATTCAATGTCTTAGGTGCTGTACAAAAAATTTAAGTACTTAAATTTACTTTTCTCCAAAGTAAAATTTCAAAATAGAATACCATTCATTTTTTTTTTCAAGCCACTAATAAAAGGTTAAATTTTGTACTAAAATGAAAATATGTGATTTTGTTTATTGTAAAACTTGGCAAATCTCTTCCTTCAAATCTCCATCCCACACTTTTAAGTACTTGACAGAGATCTTCAAATTGTGCTCTCATCAAAATTCATTCCAGCTGCATCAATACTGATTAAATAATGAGTTGCATGGGTGTGGATTAATTACGATCAATTTTTTAAAGGAGTTAAACAGACCGACTTATTCCATGGGCAAGGGAAAAAAAAGTATCTAAGGGATGCACAAAGAAAGCAAATTCTGAAGGTTGATTAAAACAAGGAAACAAATATTCTTAGAGGCTAATTACAGAGAGGAAAGGGACACTTTTTTTTTTGGTTAGGCTCATGTGTACTTATGCTATTCTCAAGAAAACAGTGCAATTAGCCAAAGTATTAAAAAAAAAAAGTTTATTTTACAACACACTGAACAAATTTAATTGCACTTCTAGAATTATTATATTAATCAATGGGTGATTAGCCAGCCACTCTTTAATATGAAACTAACCATCAAACATTTCTGCACAACTGACCGGGTAAATTTTGAATGCGCTATATGAAAATATTTTGAGTCATGCTGTTAAAAAACCGAACCATTAAATGTGTTGGTTGTGATTCTTTTTGTCTGCCAGTCAGTCAGTAATAATTGGTTGTATGAAACACATTAATAAAAAAAAAAACCAACCAATGAAGGTCAGACTGAACAAAGGCCATGTTAGCTATTGAGCTTTTCAAACTGTTCACCTTTTTTTGGTAAAGCCCCTAAAAGAATGAGATGTTTATCTCTTAAAGCATATAAACTACTATTGGGGTGGTTTTGCAGTGCCCCGCCATGATCGATGGTGCAATAGCCATGGAGGCACCACAGGAGAGGAATTTTCATCACAACCTAAAAAAAATCCCTTGGTTCTCACAGGAGATTGAATCTGGGATCCTCTGGTTGACTGTCGCGCAATTTACCCACTTGACCATTTGTCCCTTCTGGTCAGTCCATTAGCCAGTGACACTTACCAGTCTCAACAAGTAGGGCACCTCGTTTTTCAGATAATCCAAAAGTTTTTCCTTCACACACATTAAAATCACATCCTGCGGTGACTGATCTGTGACCAAACTGCTGTGGTATTCCCATGGTCTGGGTCTGGCTAGATTCAGAAAGTATTCCTAACAAAAATGAAAACAAAATCAGAATAAAAAAAAAAATTCCTCACTTGTGAAATAATATACATCTACTAATTCCATTTACATCTACCAATTTCACGAACAACTAAAAATTTCATATACTTCTACCAATTCCATATACATCTATCAATGCCATATACATGTACATCTACCAAGTCCATATACATCTACACATTTAATTCCAGGTGCTTGATAACTTTATAATTTATACTCTAATTTATGTATTTATACTCTTATTAAGACAAACTTAACTACTGGTTCTATTTTTTTCTTTACAGGTTGATAGAATTATTACAATAGCCTGATATCAATGAAAGAATTACCAGTTCTTTAAAATAGAAATTTTATTTTTTTCATCTTTATTTAAAAAAATGTATATATATATATATATTTAAAAAAATATGATTCCATTGGGAAACAGATTTTTTTTTGATTCTCTTCTGGCAATAGCACAAACACAATATTTATTCAACCAACAGAAGATAGCTAATAAATTAAGTAATATATAGTGAGAGTCTGATGGTCCCTGACTAGGTCATATGTCATCAAATCTAACCTTTAAATCCACCACACCCTCTCCTTTCAGCGAAGATAAAACAAACACTTCTTTGAATAATGGCCACCCTCTTCTGGCCTGCACAGCTTTTTGGGCCTTCCGCAATTTGTCAAAGTACTCGTCCCACATCAACTCCCTGTTTTGAACGGTGTCATCGTCCGGTTGTAGAAGTTCTGCTGGTATCTCTGTAAATATGCAGGCAAAAAATGTATTGGACCAAAAAATATACACACATAGTTATCAGAATTTACAGTCCGACACCATTCCATATACATGTATTTCTCTTCAGTTATGTTTCAGACACAATTCCAGATCCTGGCAGAGAGAACGTAGAGTCATAATGAATAGTTTGAGAAATGGAAAATTCAACTCCAATAAATTGTTTTAAACACTGGAGATGTGATAAAATTCTCAGATTTTGAAACTCAATTTTTTTTCCTATTCTGATCCATCCCTGATTCAAATGCTTAATATTCTCAAGGGATATCGTAGATCAAATGAAGAATGGCTGGAAGTAATATAAAAAAAATTCAGTTTGCCAATAAAGTCAAAAATAGTACTTGTTATTGTTAAGATGTTCTAAGGTGAGCACTCAAGGACACATGGGTTAATGAATTTCATGAAAGAAGATTTAATCACAATTAATCCAATGAACAATTGAAATGTACAGGTTAATAATAACCCAGGCAAAACAAGAGACAAGTATGAAAGAGTTAAATGTATCATTACAGCATGTCGTAATGAACTCTGTGAGCCGAAAGACCTTGCGTTCTTCGGCGACCAACTCTAGACCGTTTGTGAGCTCATCGGTTCTCTAAGTACCATGTGCAGTGTCTCCTCTCTCGCACTTTATGCATGTATATCTATTGCTTTCCATCTTCTTTAGTGTGTTTGTGTGTTGCATTTTGCTTTCTAGCCATCTGAATCAAAGCATGGTCAATTTTATGGACAGACCATGCCATCATATGGCGTCAGCAGTTTTCCTGCCAAAGCTGATTGCATAGATTTGTGTAAGTGCAAAATATCACAATTTCATCACTCATATCATAAAAGGGGGGGAACACATAGAACCAAACAAATGTAGGCATTGTCTACGTGCCGAAAGTCATGATTCTATAATTCATCTCTATTGGAGAGAAAGTAGAGTTGTAGCATCATCATTAAAATATTGCAGAGACATTGAATCCAAATGAAAAAAAAAATTTCAATTTTCAAACACACTTTAGCCTTTTTTCCTCATCAGGATGTTTCACACCACATGATACTTATGTTTTTCTAAAATACCCCACCCCGCTTCACCACACGACCACCTGTCCCGCTATAATGTGCATGATGGCGTCCATTTATAACTAAGTAATTTTTATTTATTAGACAATAACCTAACGTCTGGTACATTTTAAATTCACCTCAATAATATCTGCTTCTAAATCAATGACCAATTCAGCTCTATAAAAATAAAATTTATTTATATGACAAATGTCCCTATTATTTTTTTATTCATGTTCCATGAGGAGGTGTCCATGTATGCTCTGCAAACTTTTTCATGACACACAGATCAGGCACACATTAAAAAAAAATTTGAAAAAAAAAAAGTCTTTAAAAGATTACACTGATGCTACTTGCCGGCAGTTTCTGATGTGCATTCTTGAGACTTTGATAAGGGACCTATGTGTTGATCACCTTCGATACTTGGGGCCTCCTTTTGAACACGACCCAATTTCTGGTCGGCAGCATCAAACAGAGCATTTTTATCAATTTTCTTCTTTTTGGTCTCTTTCAAAAGGTACTGACCATCAACTATACCATCTGTAAAGAGTCGAATAGTCTGCAACAGGCTTCTTCTTTGTTTGATTAAATCAACCTGTTAAATAAAAGTAAAGTGCCAAAGTCAAGTAAAGACAAGTATATCTGTCCCAAATGCTGAGGTGACTGTTACATATGAATTATTATTATTTATAATAACATGAAGCATTAAATGTAATTAATGTACCAGTTAAGAATGAAGCATTTAATTCACTGTTACAAGTGAATTGCTGTAGCGATAATTTCTGACAAAAATCATTGTTATACAGAAACTAATGATTCTATGATTCCAAAATCTTAAGTTTAGTATAAAAGATCTACAAAATATAAGCATGGGTGCCCTCCAGATACATAGATTTATTTATTTATTTCTAATTATCAACTAATGTAAAGATGTATTTAGTCAAGTGTACTTTACTCACCAACTCTTTTTAAATTAAATATTGATGATTTACATAGATATTATTTTTATAGATACTAGTGGAAAAGCCTGCTGAGGCTGGCTGAACGAAATCCGACAGAAGGGATAAAAAAAAGAAATATACAAAATACTGCAATAGAAAAGAATATGTGGCCTTTATTGCCATGAACAAAAATAACAAAGAAATGTATGACATACAAAGCATACACCGCATGATATGAAAACTACAAGGTTAGACGATTATGTATTTAAGGATTTGTATGAGACTAAGGAATTTTTTTTTACAATAAAAGCTTATTTAAAAAATTTTTTTTTTATTGAATACTTTTTAGTTTTTAGTATAAAACTTGCTATTGAATGTTGAGCAATTTAATATAATTTAAATTAATTTGGCTAGCTTATATTTTTGTCAACCAGTGGCTTGTTGATGATATTTTCTTTCCCTACAGTCATGGTTTCCCTTGCAGGCCATGCCACTCTTGTCCAATGATCTTGAACTTGCTCTGCTATCCCAAAGGCACATGAAGACTGAGTATTTTGTGTATCCTGACTGCTACCCAAGCAAGAAGTTTACCATTTTTAGATCAACACAAATTGACCACTGATGCTCATAATAACGGACTTTCTGCACGACTGTTTTGATATTCTCATACTCTTTTTTAAGTGTTGTTGAGTGAGCAATGGGAAGCGATGCATAACGGTTACCATTGTGTAACAGAACGCATTTCAAGCTTCTGATAGAACTGTCTATAAAAAGACGACAGTCTTCGGAATGGTATTCTTGTAGTCCCATTTGGAGCAGAAGTCCAGTGATGTCATTACAGTAAACAAGATCTTCCTCTTGGCTGAAATATGGAAGAAGAAACTCTTCTCTTTTCAGATAAAATGTTATTTTAACTTCTGGTTTGAGAAAATTTCTTCCATTGAGCCTGGGCACTAAAAGCTCAGATGCTTGCTTGGACAGATTTAGGTCTTGTATTAGGTCATTGAATTCTTCTTGGCTGAATGGTTGAGGTGTTGAAGAACTTCCTTCATAATCGCTTCCACTGTTTTCACCTGCCAAAAACTCCGGATCTTGCCCCTCGTCGGGGTCTGATGGTGAAAGCTCTAATAATCCAGTAAACACTGGTATAGGAACTTCACTGCTATGTGGAATTGGTCTCCTTGCAGATTCAAGATCAGGTTAATCCCACTTAGATTTCTTGTGGCGATTGAAGCATTTAACATTCAAATTACAAAATTAACAATCACCAAAATGGTCTTTCGGCTCTCGCCACACCATTGGTACACCGAAACTTAGACTTTTCTTCTCACCATTTGTCCACTGCCGTGGGCTCTCCACACAGTTTTTGCAGACCTTATGGGGAACCCAAGACATGTCTTGGTCTCCCAGCTTCACACCGAAATAAGCCAAATATGCCAATGCACAAAGTCGGTTATATTTCTTCTTTGCTTTTCAATCATGTATTGTCCAGAGATGTAATAGAATACATTCTGATTATTTTTGCAGCATCTTCGTGATGAACTCATGATGTCTTTAGAAAGCAGAGATAAAATAGAAAAAAAAACCAAGTTATAACTTAGTATAGTTTAATTAAACAACAGACACCAAACCTATTGCATTTGTTTTACACAAAGGGTACAATCATATTTTCAAGGGTGTTCAATATCTCAGAAACTAGAGCCAATTCAACAAAAGCAGTGGCAGTTTTGAAATCAGCACCCATGAATTGCTATAAATTCATTCAAACATTCTTGGCAATTCACAAAAAATTTTTTTTTGTTGGGCTGTGTAATCTACAGGTCCAAACATGTGTTCACAAGATTTATAGACAAAACAGCCACCCCCCACAGAAAGTGAAGTTTAATAACAGCTCAAATAAAAATGCTGCCAGTTCCATGCAGTTTTAGACCTTATATGATAAGACAGCAGACGTTGTTTTATCTTTAAAAAAATAAATCATAGAGAGGCCATTTTATTTAAGTATCTAATAAAACAATAGCCATTTGGGTTCTGCGTTAAATCGACAGTAAAGAATTAATACAACAGTATTCCAGTTTGAAATACAATCATAAAAAATCGGATCTGCCCGAAACCAAAACTAACCTAGCCTACCGATCAAGCCTAAGGGGATATAACTCTATGCAAAGGTTTTGCAGGGCACAGCTAGTTATAAAATAATGTTGTCCGGTAAGCGAGAATTTCCAGTCGTGAGTAGTTTTTATTAAGTGTAGATACAAAAAGACTCACCTTATTTAAAATTAAAATGGCTGGGATGTGCCTGTACATATACAGCAATTGCAGTAAGGTCGGATCCAAGGCCTGTGTCGTGTAGCTGTTTGAAACGTCCACCATGGCTGCCACTGTAGAGTGTTAAATGAACAGAGTGTGGTAAATAATATCACTGATATAGAGATAGATGGCTGTATTATGAATTACATAAAAGCAACGTTAAAAAAACACCCCTTTTTTATCATTTAATCTCTCAGTCCATAAATATGTATGACCACAAGCATGTCTGCCAGTCTTTCATTGTATGCTTTTAACTAGCAGCTTGTATTAAGCTTAAGAATTAAATAAAGCATAATTTACGAATCTGTTAACTCAGCAGGATTAAAACAATGCACTTGCCTACATCTGCTTTGGCCAGGCTCCGCACAGGATCAATTTCTAAAGATTTTTCTAAATTATGCCTGTAGAAAAAAAAAAAAGAAGAAAAAAACTGTATTCGATTTATTTGCCACCATGAGGAATGGTATCTTTGGGCCTTTAAGGTTAGACTTCGCCGGTCAGTACTTTCAGTATTTAGACCTCGCAAATTCTGTATATGTTCCACTGCAATGACATATTAATCAAAATTTTCAGATTTCTGATGCTGAGCAGAAAATTAGAATTTCTGCTGCTTGCAGATTTTTTTCTCTCCCATGTGTAGTTTTACAATGGTAAGCCAACCAAAATTGTTCCTAATAAACATCAATTCAAATAGAAAATTTTATAAGAATATCACTGCAACCAAACAGATGTGGAATTGGCGAAGTCCCTAGATATCTGAATTTGGGTCCTGTGGGGACTTACCATAATTTTATGCCATGGTAAACAAACAGAAATGGCTGCATAGAGACAATGACTCAAATTTTCAATAAGTCAAAATTAATGTATACATGTATTCATAAATAAACAATTCTTTAGACATATATTTTAAGAGGAAAACTTGAGCAGCATTGAACAGTGTATGAAAGCAAACAGTTAAAGAAATTTCCGCTTGACAAATAGCTTTTTTAAGGTCTGTTTATAAATCCCATTATAATAGTTGATTGAAACAGGAAGAAGTTGATGTATTGTTGTGAAAATTTTAATATGTAAGTAATTAAGAAACGAATAATGGTGTAGCATTATTAAGAACTGCTAATTAATAATAAAATATGATTAGTACTCTCTCTGGTTATAGTAGAGCTTAGTGATTGTATACTCTTGGTGTTGAATCAATTTAACAAAGACCTTATTTAAAGTAGTGTTGAAAGTCAATAACAACAAAAGGAGATTGAAACAAAACAAAATGCTACAAGAAGAGTTTTACACATAAACAGTTGAACTTACAAAACAGATGATATTATAAGTGCCATCTTCATTCATTATGAGCCATTCTATTGAATTTTGTGCAAATTTAGTCATTTTAGAGTGATTGGATTAGTAAGAAGTTTTACAGCATTTACTAACACAGATATATTAGCCCTTTACAGTGTGAACAGAATAATGCACTTGATTCTAAAGTCTAAATAAATAAATGTATATGACAATCTATAATTTAACAAAACAACAACAATAAAACTTTGTTAAATTTACTTTTTTCTACTTCCTGGATTTAAGATGCCTGGGGTATCCAGGAAAACTATTTGAGTTTCCTCTGAGGTGAAAACAGCCATGGTATTTCTACGTGTTGTGTGCACTTTGTCTGACACTGATGACACCTGAAACAAGTTTCATACATCTTAAGATAAATACTCAAAAATGTTTGGAAGTCTATAACGATTTATGCCTCCAACTAATGGTAATCTCCACACACTAAATAACTAATAACACATTGATTCAGATCACTTTACAGTGTCAAATCATACCATGCCTTCCAATAGCTGGGTTATATATAAACTAAATGAAAACAAAGATTGATTCAACTCACTCTCCACCCCAACAGAGAATTGGTCAGAGTGGACTTGCCACAATTAGGTTTTCCTATAATGGCCACACGCAATAACTTGGAGTTTGGAGGGGAGTCTGGTTCCAATTGCAGCCTCATTCTTTGGGAGTCTGTCAAAAGAAAAATAACTCATAATCATTATTAGTTCAATAGCTTTAAAGAATGCTATAGTGAAATTTGTCAAACAGAAGTAATAGATAAATTTAACTGGAATATCTTATATCTAACTGTGTATAAGATCCATGATAAGGATTTCTTCATACTACATAAGATCCTGAGCCACTGTTGAAACAGTCACAATTCTATAATATCCTTGGTACTTTCACATTTGGGTCAATGATTCATGAAGTCATATCTCTTATATCCAGACTAGTACAAGGTGGCAGAAGGACTAGTCTAGTGCCACTAGGATAAGAACCTGAACCTACACTAAGTCAGTCCAGTTCACAACTTGACTGCTACTAAATCATCGCAGACTAATCAAATCACTTTATGAAGTTTTTAATAGAGCACGATTAAGTAATTAAGGACTGAGATAAAAAAAAATATCCAAAGAGAAAACGAACCAAAACTTGAACTAAGCTGCACCAACCTGGTGTCCTCCCTACTGCTCTCTCTACATTTTCTGTGCAGTCAGCACCGATATCTGGTGTACTGTCTGAATTGAATTCATCCTCCTGGCTTCTGTGATAAGAAAAAGTCTGTGAAATGTTTGAGCTTGATCTGACACATACCTGTTGTACAATAGTGGTTATCACACTTGAAAAACAGTTCTTCTGAGTTTTATCCTTCAGGCAGACATGCCTGATGTTTTGATGCAAGGTAAGTTTATGAGAACCATGTCTAAAAAAAGTGTTGATCATTCTCAATCTCTACAGATTGTGGGCTGATTTTTTTTGGTGATTTTGTTTTGACATCAGAAGTACTTTTAACAACTTCAATATAAAAAAAAAAATCCAACCCACACTTGACTAAACCTGAAACAAAAATGAACAATCAAAACTTGAGCTAAAAAAAATTAAAATATTTTTTCATTTAAATCTTCAGATCAATGAACATTATTGTTAGTATTCGAATTCACTTAAATAAAGTCTTTATTTCCTAATTTTGAAAAAGAAATCAAGACTCAATGAATAGTGTTCATAATGGATACTGAAATTTGGGATTAACTTTTGCAGAGCTACAACTTTCTTTGGAAAATTTTTTTTAACTTATTATAAAAATGAACATTTTCTTTGTTTCAAAGACATTTGTTTATTTTTCTTTAAGGAAAAGTTAATTTTTCCACTGAAAACAATTTTTTTCTACTTTGCGATAAAAAGTATGCAATATCACTTAATGCCATTCTTCAATGGGTTTTGTGCAGCTCCAAATGTGACACTTTTTCTATTATTCACTAAATCTTCATAAATTGATTAAGGTTCTGCTCTTTAAAGTATTTTTTACTATATCAAAACTAGTTAAATGCCGCTCATTGACGTCATGCGTGGCCACCCCTAATCAATACTATAGCATGTTGGAAAAAAGATGGCACATAAAGTGGGTTACTTGGACCAAGGTACATTTCTTAGACATTAGTGCATTTAATATACTAAAAAAATTTAACTGCAGCAGAAATAAACAATTAAAAGTTTAATAAAAGCAAACAAAAATCTTTGCTTGTAAATTATGTATAATTGATGCAAACAAAATTATAAAAAGGCTTAAAAAGTTTATCTGCTCTGCAAAAGGTTTTCTGAAAGGCACTTGTTATTCGACCACTAGCATATGTACGGTCGACCCGTTAATTTTTTTTTCTGTTTCCGGGGATTTTCGCGCAAATTGATATTTATCTCTATCCCTAACCCTAATAAAAAAATAATTTATATATGTCATGTTCCTTATACCCTAATATAATGGTCACTAGTGGGTCTAGTAGCCACTGTGTTTCTGAAATTTATATTAAGAATGAATGAATGGACATGGTGCAAAGTTAATAACATACTTTAAAGCTAATGTGTTAATAATTGAAGAAACAAAGTGATATCACATAATGATTTAGCTTAGTGCTAGCCTTAACTTTAGGTTTTAAATTGCAATCTTTGCTTTTACTTTTACAATTCATTGTGATTTCAACTGATTGTTATGACTGAACTTCTGAAGCAAAGTCCTGAACTAAATTTCTAAATAAGTCTAAACATTTAATATATCTTCAATAACACCAAAAGGCCTGTTTAAATTATTAAAACTGAGCTTTAGGTAGGCCCTCTCAAAGTTAAAATTAAAGGCAAGAATTGTCAATTATTTTTAAAAGTATACTTTTTCAACCTGGTAATTAGGCAGTAAAGTCATGTGTCGATGTGTAGCACACACATTAATAATAAATAACCTTAAGATTCGGTTAACTTATAAGGGTCGGTGATTTTCACTGAAAAAATTTCGATTATTTACTTTAACAGTGTCGTCTGGTTTAGCATTACTGGTCATGTAGATATACTAATAAAAAAATATGCTGGCCGCATAGCATCTATGTGATGTTGGAAGTTATGACATAAAATTAAAATAATTTATTGCATATTTCCTTTACCCCATTTATTAACATAAAAGAAAAAACTCAATGTTTTTTTTTAATAATTAATAGTCTCAAAATTTACATAGGAAAAAGCTGAGAAAGGAAATTTATTTTGATGTGACTATTTTGGCGAGGTGTAGACTGTAGTTGGCTCTGTTAGCAATTTCGGATTATTACGTACGTATGACGTGCTAGTGTTTTTAAAAAAAGCCTTTCATAGAATGTTTCGTTTATAATGACAGCTAGATTCACTGCCAGAGAAAATAAGTAAGTAAACCTCGTAATATTTTTACTAAAATATTACTTACTATTATTATTAATTTTTTTTAAGGTATCGGCATTATCGCAGTTACTGAACTGTAACACTAACAGTTACCTTATTTTTATGGCTAGGGAAAGTTCAACACAATTCCGTAATTTTCTGAGTGTGTAATTAGTGTACATATAAGTAATATAACACTTTGATTTTTTGGATTCGTAGAAAAAAGTCAACAAATGACATTTAGGATTAAATCCATTTATCCAATTATTGAACTTTGAAGGTATTTAAAAATTCAGAGTAGTGTCTGTTTACTTTTACAGTATATTGTATTGTATACAGTTATACATATTTAGTAGATAAAAATTGAATTGATATATTATAAAGGGATTGGTGCTGGCTAGCACAACACACAGCCACCTTTACATCCCCCAACTAAAGTCATGTACCCATTAAAAGTTGGTTATACTGGGTGGACTTAACAGGACCTGGAAAATTTCACTTGGTTCTCACAAAGTATCACATGATCCTCAAGTACTGTACAAGCCACCACTTTTCAGATGATGATCAGACATAGTTGAAACAATTCAAACATTGATTAGAAAGGTTATAAAAAGAATTGTCAACAACAATTACTACATCAACTTCAAGAAATCATTATTTTTTTATAACTTTAGGTATTTTATCTACTTTGACATTTTGCTTTTACACTTACAGTTAGAGCTATTTACAAATAAAAAAAAAAAGTCAAGAAGTGGACATCAGCTGTACACAATGCAATGGTTTTTTTTGAGGCTTTAAATAAAACTGTCATGGGTTAATTTTCGATTGTTTTACTTTTCTGTTCATTTGATTGCCCCCCTTGTGCATGTTTAACATCATCAAAATCCCCCAATTGTTTCTAATAGTGCTATGCTACTGTTCAATTGGTACATAGTCATAGGTCATATTGCTAAGACTAAGTCATCTTGAAAAGTAAATGTTTTTTTTTCCCTTTCATCAGGTGTCACAATAAAAAAAAAAGGCAACTAAATTTCCTCTCTTAATGAAACCAATACATTCTGTTTTGCATGTACAATTTTCATCTGATTTTTTTTTATACATTTATTAATCTTAGAGTGTTGGCATATTTAATATTTTTATTAATATTTTTAACAAAGCTGACTACCCTTTTTTTAGTTGACATTTATTCATAATCGGTACAACTGTTGAGCAAATATTTACATTCACAGACTTTTTTCTTAGAAAATTAGAATTTATGGTTCTAGTTATTTCATTACCGTTTTATTTTTTTCGGCATTGATTCATCATAATGATTCCTTGCTTTGCAAGCTTACGATGTCATCTTTAATATATTTTCCATAGCTAAAATTTGTAATTATATTGTACATAATAAAACCTGTTTTTATTGGTGATGTCTGAAAAAATGATGCAGTATTAATTTTGATGAACTGTTAAAATACAACTAAAATTAAAAAGCTGGACTGGGATAAATGAAACTGAGATTCAGGTTTGAAAAAAATATAAACATCTAAAAAAATTAGCTATCACAAATTTTCATATATATATATATTTTTTTTTTATATATTTTCTAATGGCAGCTTTTTCTATACAGAAAATAACTTGTGACAGAATTTCTGTGTGGCTTTTCAAAAGCTTTACTACAGTAGCTCTAAACCTTTTTACATATCATATGAGTAAATTTAAAAATACTGATTTCCTGTGGTTCCAATTAACCACCAATGAGACAGTTTGGCGCAGTGCCCTTATTCATCCCTACCATAGCGGATAGTGCAATGGCCGTGGAGGCGCCATGGCAGACATGTAGATGACTGGGACTCACTGTGATTTCAACCCGTATCCCATGGCCATAATGCTGGACAAAGCTCTGTCTCGCTACCAAAGGCACCACCCAGCTGTGGTCTTTAACTGCATACATATTAATTATCACTGCATTTTGAACATTTATGCCTGTATTTTAAAAAAAAAACTTTAATAAAAATATTAATCTCAATTAAAATTGTTAGCTTTTACTACACACTTTAAGTTCATTTTCATTGGTTATTGGCTGTTATGCTTAGGTTAGGTGACCCCTGCCGGATGATTTATATTTAAACTTGAGAGTTTGCAGCTAACAAATGATCAAGAGCTTGTAGATTACTAATTATGTAGTGTTTGTAGCTAATCAACATGCTTATATTTAAAACTTTTGTTATAACTGTTGTGTTAAAAAACTGTTCCATAGAAGGGAAAAAAAGTGATCTTCTTTGTTTTAAATTAATAATAATAATAAATTAAAAATAATTTTTTTGGTAAACATTCATTTAATTAACTTAATGTTTTCAAAACACCAAAAATATTTCAGAATTATTATGTATTATCACATTTAAAAAAAATCTTATGTAAACATTCTAATTTTTCTCTATTGGTTCTGATCACTTCCGTCAACTTATTATTGCAGCAGGGTCTAATTTATATGTGGCAGGTAAATAGAATGCGATTAAAAAAATAAAAGATGTTTTTCTGTGAACTGTTTTCTATTCTTAAAGAAAGATTTTATTCGTTACGGCTCTAATTTTCATGTATACATTTGAAAATGTCTTTTCCTCCATCAAGATGCCAAGAAATGGAGGATGACAACTCACTCAGTAATCCGGAAGATGATGGGACAGATTCACCAACAGTTCAAGCCGTCCATTCACCTCGCTGGGGACTAAAGAAAAATCCATGTTTTGATGCATCAAGACTGATTGAGCGGTCCCAGTCAGATGCCCTACTTCTAAATTCGGACTGCGGTAAAATGTTAACTGAACGTACAGGTTCTGTCGATCAAATAGGACAAGAAAAACATCTGCTCGTGGCCAAACCAAAAATCTCAGAGACTACTAAAGTCTACTTTGATCTGTCCAATATTGATTGTTCGCCGGGGGATTCTGGTGATGATGATGTTGTTATGGCTTCAGCCAAAATTAAACATAAGAAGAAACCTTTGACCTCTCTCAATCGACTGTTGATGACATCCAGAGGCTTAGAAACCATTCCACAGGTTTTTGAAGTTGACGAACCTGACTTGGGCCTCAGCGTAGACCCATCCATAGACAAGGATGAAACCTTTGAGTCCACACCTGGAGATTTACCTTACATGCGAGCGATCACAGGAGAAGGTGATGACACCATGGGATCAGCCACACTCGGCATAACATCCGAGGATTTGGACAGCAGCGATGGGAGCACATGCTTTTACACAAAGTATCCCCTACGCTTCCCCCATGGGTACTCCTTAAGCAAGTACAGACATAACCTGAAGTTGAGTTACCAGACTCTCTCGCAGAAACTGGAACAGCACATTGTACAAATGAGAGGTGAGCTTGTGTTCTTGCAGCAGTTGCTAGGTGAGACATTTCAGGTGCTCAGGTGGTATCCGATGGCTTGTGTGTAGCTTTATTTAACCCTGCCAGCACAATCCTTAGCTGTTTTTTTTTATCTCCTGTAGCTTATAATAATTACATTTCATCAAAGTATTTAATTAGAATATATATATATATATTTATATATAGCCTTTATTTTTTAAAATTATAAATTGCTCCACTTATAGAATTAGTTTTTGTTCCACTTATAGAATTAATTAGTTTTGTATTTCATATAATATATAACCATCATTTATACATAGTTCTGACAACTTGTATAAACGTTTACTATACAGTGAGGTGCAAAAGTAGATAGTCATTTAGAGTCATACACTATTATAACTCAGTACTTTTGCACCTCCCATTCTTTTATATATCAGCAACAAGGGCTTATACCTACACACACATTTCTGTATCTATATGCCAGGGGTGGTCAAACTCGGCTCTAAGAGCTGCTTGCGGCTCTTCAATGTGTGGCTCTCAATCAGACTGTCTTTCTTATTTTTTAAAATAAATTTTCCTCACTAAATTTTATGAATTGACCACAGTGCGTCTCTTATAGATTATTATTTTTTTTATGACATGAGAAAGCTGAATGTGGCTTTCATCAACCTCATGTGTGGCCGCCCCTGGTAAATGCCTAAATCTTTTTTTTTTGTTATTATTTCTAATGTTCAATTTAAGTACCATTTACTCATCTGAGAGCAAACTTATGCTTGATAGACATTAGTTAAGCTTTTAAAATCACTTCATTAATAAGTGCTCTTTTTTTTTTTTTGTTATGGTTTAGAATAAGTGACATGTTTGACACCTGCGAAATCATTGTAGTCATATTTAGACTCATGACATTTATAATGTGGGCAGGGGAGCAGTAATGTAAAAAAAATATAAACAAAGCAACAACAAATACAATTAAAAAAAGCAGGACCACTGGCATCCCACAATTCTCTTTGTCTCAAACTGTAAGCCATTTTGATTGACGGTCTTTTTTTTTCCCAAGCCGGTCTCCTGATATGTTTAACAGTTAGTTATCTTTTTATTGACACCAAGAATCTTCTGTCTTTGACAGGCACTGGTCCATTACATGTATCCTGTTGTTATCTTCAAGCACTACTTTATATCTTGGGTTTTATTTCTGTCCCTTGTCTCCTTCAAGTGTCCTTCGATTGTTGTCTTGGCTGCTTAAGTTAAATATTGCAAGTCGGATATCCTGTTCATTAAAAAAAAAAATAAGAAGCAGTAATTTTGTAACATTATATTTTAGCTGAAAGCTATTCAATAAACTGCACATCAAAGTCTAAACCAAACATGCCAATTTTGCCAATGGTAGATAACTGTGTGACATTCTTGTAGTTTGGAGAGCACTTCTGCCATAAAAAATTTATACTTCAGTTCAAGGCTAATTGATAACCTTCACATAAAAGCCTTAATCGTATCAGATTGAGTTTTGACGTTGGTTCATCAGAACATCTGTTGTAGCATGGAAGGCTATTTTGAATGTCATCAGTACCATTTGCCTCCTTCTGCTTTAAAGGCTTCGCTTGGGAGACACATTCTGTGACCTTCTCTGTACTTCCACTACAGAACTGTCTCAAATATGCTCACATGTTTGATTCCAGAGAAATAGATTCAAATCTTATCATATTAAGCTCCTAGTAGGACTTTCATCATTCCTGCATGTTATGTTTTTCTGTTATCAATACTATTGTTTTACTGACTACTTTATCTCATAGAGGCAAAACAGCTTTTAGAATTGCTTGGCTTCAGGATCATTTGGATGTCTTAGTAAACATGTTTTATTCTCTTCACAAAGATAAGATGAAGTGTCGTTATATTTTCTGTTTGTACTCTTTCTCTTCTACCCTTTTTTTTGTTCTGATGTCATTGTCGGGTATCATGTGACCAGCAGTTTCCCAAAGTTGGGTCACTGATTGACAAGCTTATTTCTAGTATCGTTTCTCTGCTTGAAGGAAATATACGCCATGGTTTAATTATTGATCTGTTTGATCAAAACAGAACTGTTAGTTTGTTAGGAAATATCTGGTATTTAAAATTTGTCGATCCCTGTTCATTTTAGTAATAATACTCTTACTCTCTGTTAGCACATTAACATGTTCTCATTTGCAAGTCAGTGGTCCTTCTACCCTCCATTGCCCTATCTACCCTTAGTTTCTTGCTGACTGATAAGACCTTAGTAAATTTTTTTTTTGCGTTATGAACATTTTTAAAGAACACAGGACAGAAGAATAAAATATAAAAAAAAAGTAGGTCACAGTAGAGAAACATGAATGTCTAATTATAGCACCATTTAAAAAAAATGAAACATGTTGTACAAATGTTGTTTTCTCCTACATAGTTGGTATTTAATTTGTTTTCCAGCTCTTGCACCCTCACCTATATATATATATATATATATATATATATATATATATATATTTATATATATTTACATTTTCTACCTAAATGAAGGAATATGGCCATATTATTTTTAGCTGGCTTTGATGTAATTATCACTGATCATTTGCGTTTGAAGATTTTTCTCCCCCCTGTACGTACACCTTCACACAAAAGTAAAAACAAACAAATGTTTTGGCATTATAAAGTGTAGTGTTAATAATTGTGACTATTGGTAGTTTTTAGTAGTAATAAACAAAATGTTACTCTAGTATAGTTATCAAGATTTGCTGAGCAAATTAGTCAGTCAGTACCTAGTTGTTGTTAATGTTGCCTTTAATAGTTAGGTCTTACATTTTTTTCTCTAAATAAAAAAGATAGATAATAATTATATGGCAACTTCAGCTTTTGTTATTATTTTTATAAAACACACATTATCACAGATATGTTTAATGTTGATTGGTAAAATAAAAAAAAAAAAATAATTTCTATTCGCTGCTGTTTTTATAATAAAAGACACAAAAGTAAAATAATGTCATAGGCAACTTAAGATTGACTAAGAATATTACTGTTGGGAGTAAAAAGAAAACATATCTGTTATAATAAAGTACTATTTCAGTAAATGTATGATAACAGTTTGGTTTTAAAGTTATCCAAAATATTATTTTTTTTTCCCTATAAAAAAGGCGCAGACCAAGTCGCTAAAATTAGAATTTTAGAAGACATCTTGAAACTGACCAAGGAAGCCTGGGATACCCCGGTCTACGGGAGAGATCTGGCCTACAGCCTGTGTGACATCATAAGGATGGAAGGTCTCTTGGATCAGCTCATTTCTAACTGCTCCAGCTCCAACAGAGAGCTGCTTCTGGCCTCTGCTAATCTATTGGAACAGGTGAGAGTCGGCTGATATGTCCTGTGAGATTCCTTTGGGTGCGACTTTCGATCAAAGTGACCTCATGTTTCTATGCCGGTTTTGAAAGACATATGCATAATATATGTTTCTTTTATTCCTTTTGAAATATAATTTCGTTGACTAATAACTCCACTAAAGCAATACTGAAAATTAATAAAGTATCTCACTTTCTGAAATGTATTGTTTGAGGTGTCATTTTACATTTAAGGTGATGTCCACACGTAACAGAGAAAGAGTGGCCAAAGAAGGACTGGAGGCGGTTGTGAAAATGACCAGGGATCATGCAGGAGACCTGGAGATGGCCAAAGCTGCCACTGGTACAGCTTGTTAATTAAGAAAAAGGATATAGTCCATATTTAACATTATATTTAATAAATATATTTAATGATCAATACTTGAAAATATATTTAATGACAATATATTTAATGATCAATACTTGTCAGTATATTTAATGGATAATACCTAACAGTATATTTAATGATTAATACTTAACAGTATATTTAATGATTAATACTTAACAGTATATTTAATGGTTAATACTTAATAAAATACACAGGGAAAAGGAAAGGTTAAGCTGATTAAACATTATTGTGTGTATTTTGCCTTGAAAAAAAACCCGACTATGGATCATTAAACACTTTTTGGTCCTAATATCAAATATGGAATAAGGCAACCGTTCATGAGGTTACTTAGAGTTGCATTTGATGTTTTAAAAACAGTGTCACTGTCAGTTTAACAACACTTATTTAAAAAAAAAGGTTACGAAAAAATTCTAAAAACAAAAACGATTCAATGGAAACCATACCAGATTTATCTTGAAAAAATGGAAAAAAATCAACACGGTCTTAAGACTATAAGCTACACAACTCTCAAGGCTTACATGTATTGTTTGGAGATTAATTCTTTTAATTTTGTAAAAATTTCTCCCCCCTCAAGGAATTCTGGAAAATATGTTCAAGTTGTCAGAGGAAACCTGCACCAAGGTGATTAACCTCGGAGGTCTTGATGTGATCCTCAAGTGGTGCCGCTGCGGCACAAACTACTCCATACTGAGGCGCTGTGCTAAGGCTTTGGCCAACCTGTCGCTTTTCGGCGGAGCGGAAAATCAGGAAATTATGTCAAAGCATAAGGTGATAAACAGGATTTTTAGTTAGCTCAAATGCATCTCTATTTCAATAATGTTTGAGTAAAAATTTTGTAAGGTTTCAAGCTCAAAATTTCTTTACATTTTTTTCTGCAGGTACCAGAGTGGTTATTTCCCTTAGCATTCAGTGATGACAACAGTATTCGATACTATGCCTGTTTGGCCATCTCTGCATTAGTTGCAAATAAAGAGTTGGAAGCATCTGTGATAAAATCAGGGACACTTGATCTGGTCAGATTTTAAAAAAAATCAATATATAATTATAAATATATAACTAATTGAATAATTTTTACAGTAATTTATAGTTAGTTATACATGTATCTATTTGTATTTTTTTCCCCCATTAAAGTGCTAAAAAACATTTTTTTACGCTTTTAAGAAATCTACTTTGGAACAGAATATAATTTCAATATAGTTAACGATAGTTTTTTTTAAATAGTTGATGGATAAAATAAGTTTTTTTTTATCAAAGTTGTTAGTACACTAACTATAATATAATATTTATTTTAAAATTGAAAAAAAAAATGTTTTATAACTTTTTTAAAACCAAAAGATTCACTTTTTCGTTAAGAGAAATTAATAATTTTTCTGCAACTAATTCATGTACAAATTTCAGTTTAATGTTTTTAACACTTTGCCAAAGTAGGTTTACCTATTTGTAAAATTCTATCCTTGTCATATGTTAGCATCTTAATTTATTTTTTCCTTATGTCACTTTACAGGTTTTACCATTCATTAACTCCAACAAGCCCTCACAGTTTGCTCAGAGTGACGTTACCCACAAACAAGGGAGAGATAAAATTTGGCTGAAGCGCTTGATCCCGCTTTTGTTTTCACGTAGGCAAGAAGCTCAGGCTCTGGCGGCGTTTCATTTTGCCATGGAAGCGAGCATTAAAGCAGAACAGGGCAGACACGAGGTAAAAAGCTGCACGAGTATGACTGTTGAATGATAACAAATGTGAACCGAGTCGGATAAGTAACTAAAGATCTCAGTTTGATACATCACAAACATAGACTTGCGTACATCATCATGACCTATATATATTTTCAGCCTACATATGAATGAATAGTAAATTTTAATGTTGGCTTAGTCTAAATGCATAGATGAATATCTACATTTACTGGGTATTGCTGCTACTTGAATTATAAATATTTATGTGATTCAAGCTGATTAAAACCTGAATTCATTCTTACATAACATCATTAAACAAAGGATATGATGCTAGAATATTAAGTAACAAAATCCCACAGATGACAATTTTGAAATTTAGATAAAATGTGCGCACGTTCTTGATCTCTCTGATTCATCATTTTTGATAAACAATAGCTGTATTCTTTGCCCCGATCTCTGTCAACTGAGATAGGAATTTAGGATTTATAATATAGGAATTGTGATTTTATAATAATAATTAATGGTCCAATACGCTGTATTATTATTTTCTTAAGATTGGCAGTTGCTATAAAAATAGGTTCAAACGAAATTCTCTTGTCTTCCGAAACCAGACTAAAGGAGATATGTATGATGGCCACGTTATTCAACAGTGTCTCATTTCGGTTTGGTTTGTTGTTTTTTTTTCTGATGGTTCCCCTCAGAGCAGTTATTTATTTTGGATGTTTTTGTTTCTAGTATAATATTCTTTCAGCTTTTATTGCTGATTTTGTTTCATCCTGGTTTGTTTTTTTTAAACAGTTTTGAATCATATTCTAATTATTAAGAAAGAAAACTTTTAAAATTCTTGAATGCATTCATTACAATATATAAAAGTGATCACATGCTTTAAGCTAAAACATTTCTTGAAGTCCTTAAAGGTGTTTTTTTTACTTTTTAGATCCACAATTATCTACACATTTAAAATTTGTGCATGTGAATAAAAATTAAAAAAAAATTAGTCCTAAAGGTTGCCGACTGTTGATTTAGGGTGATTTTTATTTCCTGTGTACATTTTTTTTTATTGCTAATCGTATCAGTTTGGAAAAATTTCATTCTCCCTTTACTGTCCGACTCTACCGTGTAGATATTTCACGAAATTGATGCCGTGGAACCACTGAAGAAGATTGCTGGCAGCCCAAATACTGTTGCCTCAAAACTGGCAGCTGAAGCCCTTAAAGTGATCGGTGAGAAGATTCCACACAAGTTGTCCCAGCAGGTCCCCCTGTGGACTGTAGATGATGTGGTCTATTGGGTGACTCAGGCAAGTGACACATCCTGTGTGAAATATATTACATCTATTCTCTGTCAAATTTCTAGCCATGTTTCTTATTGTTTCTTAGACATAATTAAATGCCTATGAAAAATACCTTAAGATAGAAAGTAAATACTTCAAGGCAGAAAGGAATTTTTTTTCTTAATGAGGGGAATTTAATGAATCATTGCAAAATAATGCCAGCTTGACAAGTTATCTCATTAAAAAAAAAATTACAATTGCCAATCAGTGAATGGCTTTTTGTTTAAGCAGAAAATTACCTTCTATATAAAAATATATTTGTTTATGTTTTAGTTATTTACATTTGGTAATGAAAAAATTACGACACAACAGTTTTTAAAAGGAAACATTATTTTTTTTTTTAAATTTGTAGATAGGTTTTGAAGACTATGCAACCAGATTCCGCGAGTCTCATGTTGATGGCGATATACTCTTGATTCTGACTGATGATGATTTGCACCATGGTCTGAGCATGGACTCCAGCATAGTCAGGAAGAGGTGGGTAGTAGTTCAGATCTGTGCAGCGCAAAAAAAAAATTTGTCTTAAGATTTAACCATCACTGAGAATGAAACTTAATGGATACCACTTCTTATCATACATTATATGATTTGTAGTCACTACTGAGACATTTTTCTTTCAACTGTAAGTGTAACATTTTCCACAAAGGAGGAGACTGTCATACATATGGACGCACAGTGGAGGTTAAATATCAGTAGACTAACAAAATCGCTTCTTGTTCAGAAATACAGCCGATGAGGGATGCTTTAAATAATGCGAATTTGTTTCACAGGGGTTAGTTTAGGAGAATGAAAGTTAGTTGAGAATGAAAACTTTTAAAAAAAAATTTCATCCAGCTGAGGTCAGAACTTCTAACACACGAACACCATTTCGTTTTGATCAGTTAATAACTAGCAGCAAAACTATCAGCTCATTAAACAGTTACAAAAATATATGTGTTTTTTTTTTTAATATTTATTATTCAAAATAATGTTTTGTCAGTTATAAAAAATTTGATATACACAAGTGCGCATGTGAGGTTTGCCAGAGAGCTGAAATCCCTGAAGATCACGGCAGATTACTCTATTAGTGACACCACTGGCCTAGACAACTGGCTGATGTCAATCAACCCAGAGCTGTCCCAGTACACCTACTGGATGCTGAGGCAAGGCGTGGATAAATTTGAGATCAGATCGTTATCAGAGGAAGAGCTGAGAGTGGAGTGCGGCATCCAAAATAGCATCCACCGACGTCAGATACTGAAGCATAGAGAAGGTACTTCATACATTTTATTTAAAAGCTGAAAAAGTTGTAAAATTTGGGCTTTCCATATGTCTATCTTTTATTATATTTTGGTTTTGTTTTGAGGGCATTTTGTAATTTTATAGTGATTTGTCCCACACTAATCGTTCTTTACTATATAAAAAATTTTTTTGTCTCTATTATTAAATTGAACTTTTATTTACATAGCACGATTATATCTAACTTCTATTTTTGTCTGAATGCTGTGTTACAGTGAAATGTGGTTATAATGAAAATGATGGATCTTGTAATTTATGTTATACTCAAAATTTGTTACACAGAAATTTTTTTTTCTGTCAAAATTTTTTATTGTGTAATTTTAACCTGTAACTATATTTAACTAAATATTTTCTATTTTAAATCCTGTTTCTATTCTTCTCTTTGAATTTTTTTGATTAAATATCTAAATCAAACACAGGTTATTAAACTATATTGTTAGTTACCATCTTTGCAAAATATGTTCGTCATTTTCCACTAGTCCCTACTCCTAACAATAGGATTACAGTCTACTAAATGCTATCTGTAATTTTAAAGCTTTCACCCTCCCCCCCATGACACACACTGCTTGATTTCGTTTACGTAATTTTGGTACATTGTTTGGGGGGGTCATGAAATCTCATGCCCCTTCCCTGCTCATTTTCTGTAAAACTTTGAACTCAAGCTTAAAAATTATTTTTTTGCAACACTGAAAGTGAGAAATTTGTTTTATCCACGTTTTTTGAATAGACATAATTTAAATGAAGGGACAGAAAATAATTCACAATGCATAAAAATTCATTACACTGTGGTTCGCAATAATGATATTTCACTGTAAATTCTAAATTCTTTGATGCCTTGATAAAGCCTAAATGCTGTGACTTTGTCATCATAATTTTGTTGAATTGTTGATTTATGTAAATGCTTCTTTTTTTCGAGATGCTATGAATGCCAGAAGTTGCACATAGATAACCAGGTTTATGTACATTTCATTTAGGTTCAGTGCCGAACCAGAAAAACATTCCTGGAGTTGTTTGTCTTTTGAACCAAATTTAAATGAATTCTTCCTCACAGAGTTATCCAGCCCGGAGACCCCGAGCCTTCCCCATCATCACCACCACCACCACCTGCCAGCCATTGATCCCAGCCTCAGTATCAATCTGACCAGTTTGAGATCTATTGATGTCTTCATCTGTTACAGGAGGTCCAGTGGTTCTCAGTTGGCCAGGTAAAGTTTAATTTTAAAATAAAAAAAACATTTTGTAAAATGAAGACATTTGTTAAGGTTTTCTGTTCATGATGACATTATTACTTCTTTGTATCGGAATTATCAGTTTTCTGTTATTTTAATTTTTTTTTTAACTTTGGGATTATTTATTAACTACCCAACTGGATTCCTTAAATCCATATTATTTTTATTTATTTCACCTCAAGATAAACAAAGAAATGAAAACCTTCCATTTGTTTTGTTTTTTACCTGTCAAATTATACAATCGCACAATTTTTTTTATACTAATATTTGAAGTTTTGTTTTTTACCTGTCAAATACAATCACATAATTTTTTTATATTAATATTTGAAGTTTTCAAATGTTTTTTTTTCCGTAGAAGTTAAGCTTCCCAAAAATATTTTCCAGTGTACCGACCTAGGAAGTAGTACATGTTTTTTAGCTATAGAAGGTGTCCCTGAATTTTGCACATGACTTCACAATACTCTTTGTTTCTATAAACTTATAATGAATTCATTATAATATTTAATTGTCACAATTTTTTTGTATTTTCATTGTCTTAAAAATGTATAACTGTTACCAATGAAACACCCTAATGTCGATTCCCATTGTACCGCAGTATACAAATGTACTGCGTCGTCTTAAATATATTTTTTAATACTTTGTATATATGGATTCTGAGTAACCTATGATGTTTAGGATTAAGAAATATGTTTGAAAAATACAGCATGATGAAATTAATCCACACACGTATGTTTTTTATTGAGGTGGGCAAGCGTTAGTGATCAATAATGTTTTCATTTCATTTTACTTTCAGTCTTTTAAAGGTTCACTTGCAGCTCCGTGGCTTTTCTGTATTTTTGGACATAGACAGACTGAGGGCAGGAAAATTTGATGAAAACCTTTTGTTCAGCATCCAGATGTCCAGCCATTTTGTACTTGTTCTTACACCAGATGCTCTTGATCGATGTTTAGGTGAGCATTTTGATTGCTTCTGTTAAATTTCATATCGCTGTAGTAATGCAGCTTGTCCGGCTAAATATTGACTTTTAGCTTCCTATGAAGTCCCTTGTTTGATTATATCCTGCATAGAATTTTTTTTATGGCCTCAACTTGGCCAAGGCGGATATAATAGAAGCATCATAGATATGCTAAAGCCTATGTCTTCCACAAGATAACAAAATTGGTGATTCTTTGGGTGTCAGACTCATGAACTTTCCATCCATGTCAGGCTTACAACACACAGCAACAAAACCATACAATAGACCGCCATAGTTTTTGCTTATTCCATGCTTTGTTACTTATTTTAAAAACATTTTTGCTAGTTTTATGGATTACAGTACAACTTTAAATAGTTTTATGGATTACAGTACAACTTTAAATAGTTTGTATCGCCTTTTAGAATCTATGTTCTAGGGTTTGTATTATACAGACACTTGAATATAACAGAAGAATGTGACCTTCAATTTTCTGTTTTGTTCTATTAGGAGACGAAGGCATGGAAGACTGGGTGCACAAGGAGATTGTTGCAGCTTTGGACTCCAACTGTAACATTGTGCCGATAGTAGACAACTTTGAGTGGCCAGCCATGGAGAGGCTCCCAGTGGATATGAGGGGTGTGGTTAGATTCAACAGTGTTAGGTACCGATCTGTCAATTTGAAACATAGAACAATGAACTTACTTTGTCAATAAATTGTCATTGTCTGAGAGATTATACTTTAGTTCAAAGGTAGTCAGCTGTATTTCTCACAGCTTTGCAGATCTTATCAGGTTTAGTGTTGCCACCATTGAATCTTTTTTTTTAATAATTATTTCATCCTTTTTTTTTTTTTTTTACTATTTCCCTATTCATGTAAAATGGACAGACTATTGAATGGCACTTGTTAGCATTGAAAGTTTCTGTTTTTTTTTATAGTGTTATATAATAAATCTTGGAATGCATTTCAGGTGGGTCCATGAGTATCAGGATGCTTGTGTGGACAAGCTGGAAACATTTCTACGACGTGGCCGCCGGCCTTCACAGATTCACACCGCATTGTCTCCCATGCACGTGAACACTTCAGACACTCAGTACCCGCCCGACAGCCCATGCAAGTCCCCAAGTTTTCACAATCTACTGGAGCTGGTCACATCTTGACCCGAATCATTAGCTGCACCAGCAGTTTGAATTTGACGGATGAATTACCATTTTTAGTCTCGAGCCCTGCCCGCTGCCTCTCCCACTGTTAAGACATAATCACATTGCCACTGTTTTTGCTGTTGTATGATTTGTGTAAGTTTATTAAATTATATTGCTTGTGTTATAATCCATTATTTCTGTTTTTCCCTAAATTTGTGAGTCAGCTCAATTTTTGTGACAATTGAGCAATTTTTGTTGACGCCGACCATTTAATACTTTATCAAATTTTGAATTTTTTTTTTTATTATAATTTTTTCTCAGAGATATTATAATTTAACGAGACTAATGTTAAGTTTGAGATAGGGCAACAGATTTGAAAAACAGAATTTTTGTTATTTTGCAACCAAAAGCAATACTTTACCACAGCAGAACTTCTGTTATCCAGATAAAACTTGACTTTTGTATCCGAGCCATATTTTAAAATTTGGTTTGATCTCCTTGGTCTGCAGTATTTATCGTTTTGCACCAGCATTTCATTTTCTGACACTAATCCTTGTTTAGACAAAGCTTTATTTTAATGCCCCCCCTTCCCCCCTTTCCCAGTCTTGTTTTTAATAGTACTGAAGTAAGTGGATGCTTTCAGTGACATCACTTCCTGACCCCCCCCACCACTCTACATTGCACTCATGCTATGAATCTGCTGTTTGCATTTCTCCTATTCCCTTGTAGAATCTGAAAACATATCCTTTGATAATCAAAAACTTAAGAAATATTCCAATGCTAATCAATGTTCACTTACATACTCCAGTTGACCCGTCACTGAATTATTTTATTTTTTTTTTAAAATAGTAACCCCAATCATCTCCATCTTCCATTATTTTTAAACATTGTGATATCGGCTGGATAAGTTTATTTATTCATATTTAAAGTTTCTTTTTTTTCAGTAGCGAAATTAATATTTTATTTGCTAGACAGCTAATCAAAGTGAATTTTGTACACGTGATGAGTAGTTTCTTTTGAGTACGTGCCCTTGGAAGAATTTTTTTTTTTAATTGTAAAAATCAGTTTAATTCAAAAGAAATCCATGGTTAACAAATACATGTATTATGATATAATTGAACCCACGCTAATAGTTTATAAAGTAAAGTTTAATCTCCAGCATATAACACTGCTAACTGTCTCAAAAATTGTCCATCTTTTAAAATTTTGTTTGATTTACTACCTCGTTTTTTTTTTTAAATGTGTCAAATAAAAAATTATTCATTTGGATTAATACAAAAATAACTTGAATTTTAATTAAAGACAGCCGCGCAGAATAGGCAACTATGGAGAAATATGTCTGTTGATGTGTCCTTGCGTTCCCCCCAATGACCACATCGGTGAAGGGCATTATGATGATGATGAACCTGAATTCTTCACATATTTTTTTGCCTGCTCAGCATATATTTTCTTTTATCTATTAAATATAAAATATGTAAATTGCTATTTTTGTCCATCATGTCATTTAAAAAAATAGATTGTACCGCGTTTTTCTCTGTTATATATTTGAGACTTCAATAGATTTCATACGTGTTACATTGATTTTTTCTCTTTTTGATTTATTACGTGTTATTGTTTATTTTTTGATTAGCTCAAGGTTCAAAGCTCAGATCTGAAATGTATCTGTTGTGAAAGATTTATTGGAATATTTTTTCATGTTAGTGAATTGTTAAAAATTTAGAATGAATTTATTTTTTCTTTATTTTTTTATTTATTTGTTTTAAAGTTGTTGTTTTTTATTACATGTTTGGTAGTGAATAATTATTTGACAAAGTCATTCCTAAATGGTGCAATTTATACTAATTTTTAAAAAAAATAAAAAAATGTTTTAATGATTTTAATGATTAATTGAAATGTAGTATAAAATGAAAAAAATAAAAATTAATCGTTTGACACATATATTTATGTCGAGAATTTCAACTTCAGTATATGAAGTTTATAACTATGAATATTTGCAGTATAAAACATACTATAATATATATCAAGACGTTCTCGTCAATATATGTATTGGCATTGATACTGGTAATAATGAGTAATGAGCTCATTAATAGTACCTATTTCTGTTCTGTTTTCTTTTTATATTATGGAGGTTGTTATAGATCATTATCTCAATTATTTTTCAAAAGCATCTTTCCTCAACCTTATAACCGTTAGTTACATGCCACCGTCTATTTCTAGGGTGAATTCTTTAACTTCCCTCATCATTAGCATTTTTTTTTTCTGTAAATAGTTTTCATCATAGTATTTAATGAAACATGCACGAACTCAAAATAACAGTTGTGTAAGCGAAGCAGGTGTGAATATACAAAAGTATACACGTTTATTTCTTTGTTTTACAAACACCAATAAATATTTTTGTTACTTGTTTCACCAGCATAATATTCTTTAAAAAAAAAAAAATTTCTTTTTGATGACGTTCTTGCAAAATATTTATTTTAAGGTACACAACAGATGAGATATTTCTGTGTTCACTCGTTTTTTTTTAAGGTCTAACTGACAAATTTGCTTTACTGATAATTTTAAATTCCGTGAGTGATTTCATAAAAAAAATGTTAAATGCGACTCGGTAAAAGTAAGCCTGTGATTCAGTTAATTGTGTTGTTTAATGGCTCGACATTTTTAGATTGAAGCTAGGCACAATAGACAAATGTTGCACATGAAAGGGTTTAAGGTTGAACGATATCAATATTTAATGAACCAGTATTTTTTTTGTCTGGTTAGGTGTAAATGTCGGCAGCCAAAATATGAACACATGATGACATTAAATCTCTTTAGTTTTAAAATACAATTTGTGTTGCTCTGGTACATTTGCTTCTGCTGCATCATGGATGCTGAACTTATAGCTAACGGTAGGAAAATTACTAGTTTTAAAAGCCCATCCAGAAATACCTGACTATGATGATTATTAGTATTTTTAATTTTGCGACAGACCTTTCTTGAAAATATATTTTAGCGGTGGAGGCGCACCGCAGTTTAAAATAATCAGATATAATACTTGTAAGTAAGTAAGTAAAGTTCCCTTAGCCCTAAAGGGCCATCGGGGCAGATAAAGTTTAGAATTCATCTGTTTCTATAACCTCGGCATATGAAGGGATTGTGTAGTTAGCACAACGCCCTGCTGCCTTTACTTCCCCAACTTTAAGTCAGGTACCCATTTAAAGCTGGGTGGACTTGTGGGACACATTTCACCTGGGAAAATTCCCATGGTTATCACCGAGGATCGAACCCAGGACTCTCAGGTTGACAGTCGAGTATCTACACCACTTGGCCATCCATCCCAAATATAATACTTGAGCAGACATTTTTTAAGGGAGATAATTGCCAAGGTGTATTAATCCATAGTAGCTCTGATGGCCTTAAATGAAGTATTGCCATATCCGATAAACTCAGTTAAGCTCACATTTAGGATGCAACAGAAAATCAGGGCTGCTTTTAGTTTTTTTCAATTGAACATGTCGAACTAAATATTTCAAATTATACTTCTAAACAGATATTGTTTTTTTTTAGTCATTTCTCTTTATTCAAATACACAATGTAGCCATATTAAAACTACTTTTTTAAGTTTAGCCCTTTTTAATCCTTGTATAGTTTCTATACATTTTTTCCTATGTTTTAATTTAAAACTTTGTTCATGTTAGATTTTGATAGTTGATTTAAAATAAGTCAAACTGAGTGTCATTTATTTCTTTTTTTATGAGGTACATGTATTAACTATTAAGTAGTACATGTATTAACTATTAAGTAGTACATGTATTAACTATTAAGTAGTACATGTATTAACTATTAAGTAGTACATGTATTAACTATTAAGTAGTACATGTATTAACTATTAAGTTGTACATGTATTACCTATTAAGTAGTACTTGTATTAACTATTAATGTGTAAACTATTATTTTCATTTGAGTAATCTTATTATTGGATTTTAAAAAAACAATCGTTAATCATAATGTATCAGTATTACTTGTCCAAGGTGTTTTGAACTTGTAGTTTTATTTGGCACTCCAATTGTATCAATTGATGAGACAATCAGTGCAATTTAAAACTTAATCCCTTGACCGAATTGTTTTGTGTGTAAATAATCCTTTTTTTTTTTAAATTCTTTTTTGCTTACATATTTATTATATATTCCAGAAATTCCTTTTTGTCTTCACAACTATTAACTTAAAGCATGAATTTTAAGCACGTTTTATAGTAACCATGATATCTATCACTTTATTGTCCAAAATTTTTTTTTTTTTAAACATTTCGAGACGTGTAAATTAATGACTTTTTTTTTTCTATACAGCATCATTGGTCGGGCTGATGTTTAAGCTTTTTTAATCCAATGAAAATGGTGTTGTAACTGTTTAACTTAGTGCTCAAAATATGTATGAGTTGTTTACTTTGTGCTACATCTATCTTTAGTGGAAATGTGTACATTTTTTCTTGTAATTGTGTAACTTAAAAGGATTTAAAACTGCAAAGTCCCATTGATTGGTTTTATCAGTTTTTGTCCACTGTTTCACTTCCACCAATTAATTAACGTGATGTAAACAGCTGGAAAAGAAATTTGTTGGAAAACTTGAGTTTTCATATTTTAGTTTATAGTGTTATATTTGAAAACCAAAGAAAGCCAGGCTGACGTGGCAAAAGTCATCGGTTATTATATCCATCGACACGTTGTTTTATCCAGACTTTCACTTGGGTTCTTTACCAAAGATTTACAAAGCAGACTGCCTTTCCAGCATCACCGAATCATAAAACAACTTGTAACTTACGTTTATTTGTTTTTACTGTTCTTGGTATAATTTTTTAAAGTTGATAATCTCACAAGGTAATTGAGCATTTATTTATGTCCAAGTATCAATCTGAATTACTTCCCTTTCTTATGATTAAGTCAAGGATGAATACTGTGACGACCACAACTAATTGTTACTACATTTGTAGGGAGCCACTCTTGTGGTTCAGTACTGGCATTGTCTTTTTCAGTCTGATTGTTGTCATGTGATCATTTTCTCTTCTTTGTCATCGTTAGGGAGTTTTTGTTTGTTTTTTAACATTAATTGGGTACATCTTTTTGGCAAAATAGTTAAATAGTTCTTGGATTTATTTTTTGCATAATGTTTTTATCCGATGACTTTCAACTAGTCTAGTTATCTAGACTTGGGATTAAAAAAAAACAACTATTCTTTGAATCACTTGGGCTTCTCTTTTGTAGGATAATAAAAAATCAGAGTTTAATGTCCATAACAGTTTAAAATTTGTACCTACAATATGAAGAAAAAAACATGCATAGTCACAAAAGCAAAAAAAAAAAAAAAAAAAAAGTTAATTCTACCATTCCTTACTGGAACCCTTTCTCATCTTCATAAAAATGATCTCAATATTCCGTTATTGGATCGTTCCAAAAAAAAAAAAAAAAGGACAAAGCATAAAGAGCAAAATGTTGCCTCAAAAATTCAACAGCTCTCAGTTAACAGTATTTATTTGACATGGCTCACTTTTTAAACAAGTCAAAATATTTCAGTTGTTTCCACTGATTTAGGGGGAAATGCTCTCATGAATGCAATGTTAACAGTTCATTTATTATCAAGTCTCAGTTTTAAAACAAGAGCTTACAAGTTAACATTTAATCTTGTATCGGCACCCCAAAGCAATACATTGGTTGCTGGACTCATATGAAATCCTTTCAGCCTGTATGAGTTTTTTTTTTTACCTAATTATAAACGTAAAACCACCGACATAGGGTGTTATTATGATATTGTATTACTTGACCAGTTTTATGTGATGTTTTGACTTGAACTAGCTTATGGTAGAATACAGAGGGGGGTGGGTCTCTCTTACTTATTCGCCATGTATTTTCAACATTTGACATTCATTTCAGTTTTAAATCTACTTTGTAAACGTAATGGCGCCAAACTTTCATTAAATTTTTTTTTTTTTTCATTCAGGCCGTCATATCTAACCTTCATTTACATCAATGTTTTGGGCTGTCTCTTCTGAGTTCTGTTGCATCACTTAGGCTTTTTTCTTTTCTCTTTCTTTACAATGCAACAGTCACACTTGATTGTATCAATCTTTAATTCACTTATAATGTTTAAAGCATCTTCCATTTTGCATAAGTGCAGAAAGAAAAAAAAAAAGAATGAAGCAAATCCATATAGTTTGTTGGATCCATACAGTTTGTTGGATGCATATAGTTTGTTGGATCCATA